>JAGSMR010000001.1:9252500-9910000 GCA_029286605.1 Sericinus montela
AGTATGTAGAAACTTTATTTGATCTAATGAAAAGATGCTTTAGGTACTCTAGAAGAATCAATAGTAGACAATCATAAAATTCATAATTTTTATAACATATTATAAATTTATCGTACATTTATAACATTTTTATCATATCGAATCATTAATTTTTCGTTATTATTTGTAACGAAATTAAATGTGAATAAATCTTAAAATTGTAAAATATAATAACTTTGGTAACTGATGTAATACAAAATTATAATAATTTAAATTAAAAGAATATTTTTTCTGTTAATCTTAACGTTGCTAAAAAAACATTACACCGCTATCAAGATATTAAAATTTTTATAACCAAACTTCCTGATTTATGTATGAAATCCGATTTCAAAGTTATCAAATTGTTATTTTCCTCAAAACACTTACGCATATACCATATAAATCGACCCAGCAAGTAGCTATTTGACTTGATGAACCCACTAAAATGCTATTATCAGATGTTCAATCAATGTGCGATCGCCTTTCATGTCGAATTTTGATTTAGCAAATCGAAATCTTGAACAAATGTGTCACATTTGTATCGATTGACGCGTGTGTTTGAATAAGAGATTAAATGCCGGTAGATTGCCGTTCCTGAAGGTGGAGACCACTCGTTTCACGTTACAGTGACCGCAGGGTAACAAAAACAAGGCGACGGCGTGTCCTCAATAGTGCGTGTCCCGAGCGGTTGCCGCAGGGCTAACTGCGAGAACTACATACCGTGATTCGTATGCTTTTAATTAGAATATAATTCCGAAAAAAGAAAAGAAACTTTTACACATATATCCTGTACAAATTCAGTTACAGTTAATAATATTGATTATCTTTGATGAATCTAGTAGTATATTTTGCGATCGGTTGTATCAAAGGGAAATGCCTCGTTCATGTTCTGCTGAAAAGACAGTTTTAACGTACGTCACATTTTAGGCGTCACGTATGTCACATATTAAAAGCCGCGAAGTCACGATAGCCGAGTGGTTGGGTGGTCGGAATTTCGAGTCAAGGGACCCGAGTTCGATCCCCAGGTAGCAGGCTCGTACCAACGGGTTTTTCAAAAACATATCTACGAATTATATTGTTGGCTTGGACATAAAGACGGCGACTGGCTCACCACCTGTCACGATGTCCCGAAAATATCTTCGGTGGAAGGTGGGTCAAAAGGACTTAATTGTCTAGACTGTCTTAACTGTCTAGACCTCTGTCTACCCCTGTACTGGGAATTGCGTGAAAATATTTATTTATTCATTCACAATTTAAAAAATTTAATTCTAAATAAATATAAGTTTTATATGCCATGTCATTACTAAAAGGATTACAAACAAGCATTTAGCCATTAATAATACATCATAAGACGTTTTTTCCCAGAAATGGGGCAGACAGAGATCTAGACAATTAAGTCCTTTCGATTCACCTTCGATGCGTCATAAAGACAACATGACAGATGGTCAGGTCAGGTTAGTGCACAAGCGAATGGTACAATAACACATTGATATGTTTTTATATAGATAAATATTTATAAATACATTCATGGCTCGAGTCCAGACATCCATATCTATCACACAAATATTTCCACTTAGCGAAACTCGAACCCACAATCCTAAGCTTCGAAGAAAGTGTGACAAACAACTAGGCTTTCGGTTGTCAGAAAAAATTTATTGAAAAATTAATAATATCCTATAAGCAATTGTTTTTAAAAATAACAGACACAGAAAATGATTAAAACTCTTTGAACAACCCTAAACATCTCAACGCATAACCCGTTGCGTGACTGCGGGAGGAGGGGGTGGGGGGAGGGGGTAGGGCAGGAAGCCGCAGGACATCCGACACGTACAGGAAGCAGAACCAGTTTCAGAGCCTTTGTCCCTCGCAACCTCCCGTCTCAAATCCCCCCTCCACTGTTTCCCCTGCACCTCTCGCTTGCCCAACCGCATTCCACCACAACCTTCATGCGCTTGCGCACCAAACCAGCAGCGTAGGTTAAAGGCTGCTCTCGCTTGCTGCTTCAAACTAATGTTTATCAAATCTTTCAAATTTTATTCATATTATTGATGACATTCATATTCATATAATTTGTTAAAATATATACATATACAAATATATATTCCTCGATAGGCAAGTCGAATTCAACAGCTCGATGTTCGATCCCCGGAAGGAAGGCACGTAAATATTTTTACAAATTAATGTACTATTTGTATCGTTCACTTGTTCACTAAGATGGTGACAATGTTTTAACGTACGTAAATTATATATTCATATACGAAAAAACCATTGTTTTTATAATGAATGTCATTTTTGGATGTGTTATATTTTCTGTACCTAATTCTATTATTTTATACATGAACAATTTAATTCCCAACACGTATCAATCACTTGTTAACATTTGGAATCGGAAGTTCATTACCTTATCTATATTCAGTATACAAAGTATGTTAGTAATAAAAGGTGTCTATTCGTTTAAATAGATTCGGCAAATATGTACGCACACGTTACCCGCTACGTGGTAGCGATGCGGATAAGCCGATGTGGCTATAT
Organism: Sericinus montela; assembly: GCA_029286605.1. Lineage (NCBI taxonomy): Eukaryota > Metazoa > Arthropoda > Insecta > Lepidoptera > Papilionidae > Sericinus > Sericinus montela. The sequence continues at coordinate 9,255,051 of JAGSMR010000001.1, forward strand.
TTAACCAAACACTGGTAAGATCATGAATATTGTTCGACTAATTTGCGTGATTTACATTATGCAAATAACATACGAGTTCATATCATAAGTAAACGCCGTTCCGTATAGTCATTCTGCTTGTGTACCCTCGTACAGAAAATGTATCATGTTTATTATAAAAATAAAATATTACTTTTTATAAAATTTGTAGTAACAGCGAACTAAAACTCATTTTTGTTGACATTGTTTATCTTACAAAATTCTTGACAAAACTATTTATCCGTGAACCTTACTCGAGTCACAAACAACTTCCCAGACGAATTACGAGTTTCTAATTATGCTCCATAGCAATTTTGCTCTATAAATATAACAGTTGAATATGTGTGGTCGTCGGATACATGATTAACTCAGTCGATGTCTGCGTAAAACGGAAAAACGTCGATACCCGAAATAGACTGCTGAATATTTCCGACTCAGATTCCGCTTGACTCGTGGAAATGATGTCTAAAGACGGTCGGCGCGCGCGCAACTTCCGGAGCGAAGGTAAACATGGCGGCGGCGGCGGCGGTGTCGGCGCGCCAACATGGCGATGTTTCCGGCCGTGCTGATTCACATATGATGGCTGACTACGGATTGCTCATTGCATTTCTGTTTTGTGATTCAGCCTTACGCAACACGTAGGTGTCCACAAAACATTATGGAATGCATTGTCTGGCATGAACTCAAGGCCTTGCTGATGATTTGAAACGCCCGCAGACTAGCCACAATACGCAAACACACCAATTAAGTTATAGATAAATTTGTTACCTAATTATAGAATCTATTCAAGTACTAAGTGTGACTATATTTCAAATTAATAAGTAATTACAAGGAATTGTTTTATTCCCTTTCTGTTACAAAGCAATGAAAGAAGATCAGCTTCATATTGAAGTTATTTTTTCTTTGTTCAGGTTGATCAGGTACTCGACGATATATTATTACATTTAAAGGGTAAAAGGTTCTACCTTTACTATTACCTATTTTTATGAAGCTATTTATATATTTTTTTTCTAATAAATAGTAACGGTAGCCGAATGGTTGCGTGGTCGGAATTCAAGTCCAGAGAGTCCGAGATAGAGAAACCCGAGTTCGATCCCTAAATGGTACGCTCGTGCCAATAAGTTTTTCAAAATTTATGTACGATTTATATCAATGGCTTAGATGTTTAGACGGCGACGGGCTACGTACTGCGATAGACCTGTCCACGTTGTCTCAAGAAATGTTTTCCGTGTAAAGTAGGTCGAAAAGATATAATTTTTCTCAGTTGAGTTTTTATTTTTTCCGTCATAAGATTTTTCATTGTCTCATAATCAATGAGACTCATGACACAAGAATATTATGATAAAAAAAAAAAAAAAAAAAACAAAATAAAACATTATTCATAAACTTAAGCAATGACCATCTACATTTGTCATATTTCCCTTTGAGCTAACATAAATTATTAAATAAATAAAACATTCGAGCAAACCACAATCATAACCGTTTCCCCTTTTCCAAATACACGACAGTCAATACAATAAGATATTACGTTGATAAAAGTCGTAATAATGAGTATTTACCTGTTTTTTAATTAATAAATAAATAATACATACATAGATTGATACGGACAACATCATATATATTGTTTTGATCCCAAAGTAAGAACAGCTAAAGCAGTTATTTTATGGAATCGGAAACAACGCTGGCACCACAAACACCCAGACCCTAGAAAATGTCCAAAAAGAAAATGATTGATCATTGATCATTTCATCATTTCCAAAAAGAAATGATGAAATGATTTTTCTACATTGACCCGTCCGGGAGTCGAACCAGAGACCAGACTTGTGTGAGATTGAAAACCGGTCTACACGCTACTCGTCTACGGAGGTCGTCATATTTTAATTCAACATTTTTATCGCTATATGTTTGAAAATGCATGTCGAATGATGTATTCGACATGATTTATCTATACAAAATTTATAAATTCGAGCCGCGTACAAAGCTAACAAACGCCACGTCTAGAATCTGTGTAGAAGTCTCGTGATTCTAATTCACATCACAACGCAATCGGACAAAATGGACCCGTCTGAACACAGGCATGTGATTAATATTGCCATCGGGGACAGAATTTTAAAAATATTTCCCATGCACATATTTTAAGGAAAATTTGACAAAAATCTACTTCTTTGATCGTATCAGATAATTTTATAATAACCTATTACAATATATGTAATAATATACTTTGCAAGGTGTTTATAACACTATCTTTCTTCGCGTTCTTGTCCCTATCTATTATTATTATTATTTATAATAAATAGAGGAATGTCATTTACTTAAGAATTGGTAAATGATGTATGATAATAACGTACCTTATCCTCAAAGTTATTTATTACACGCCATATTGTTATGTCGTGTATTGACTTATCACACACATGTCAAACATTGTATTAACGTATCCTGACTGTGACTGTGCTCATATTTCAGTCTTGTTAATAGATCAAAGAGGTGATCTGATGGATTCCGTATAGATAAAAATAATTCGCTGATATAGGAGATCAGTTGCACCCTTGTCTATTGCCACATTGATAAGGTGTTTACTATATTAGCTATCCAAATTGCATGGCGATGCCGATTGCCACCGTTTGTTCTAACTATTGAGAAATCTCCATCTGTGGTGTTAAACGTTAAAAGTCACGATAGCCGAGTTGTTGGGTGGTCGGAATTTCGAGTCGAGAGACCCGAGTGCGATCCCCAGGTGGCAGTACCAATGAGTTTTTCAAAAACTTATGTATGAATTTCATCGTTGGCTTAAACATAAAGACGGCGACGGGCTCACCACCTGTCACGTTGTCCCGAAAATATCTTCGGTGGAAGGTGGGTCAAAGGGACTTAATTGTCTAGACTTTGACCTCTGTCTACCCCTGTATTGGGAATTGCGTGCTGTCAAACAAATATATTACTATTCGTAAAAACTACGCCTTATGCCATAAGCTACATTAAATACTGGTCTTTTGTGGCGGAAAGATATGTCTAGACAAAGTTCCGCCAATTAAAATAAATGATTCTCCAATTAAAAATTTACATGAATTCAAATATCTTAAATATTTGGTGACTTCTGGACATTGTGGATGTTGAGAGAGCGCAAGGTGTTGTGAATGTGAGCCAATTTGCTCGTGGCTCTAAACTTTAACTCGAAGAACTTTCTGCACATCGTTTTAGTATAGGAGCCTGTGTTTTTATTACAACCGTTGGTCATAAGATGCTTTGCGCGTTCAATACAATAAGATATTACGTTGATAAAAGTCGTAATAATGAGTATTTACCTGTTTTTTAATTAATAAATAAATAATACATACATAGATTGATACGGACAACATCATATATATTGCTTTGATCCCAAAGTAAGAACAGCTAAAGCAGTTATTTTATGGAATCGGAAACAACGCTGGCACCACAAACACCCAGACCCTAGAAAATGTCCAAAAAGAAAATGATTGATCATTGATCATTTCATCATTTCCAAAAAGAAATGATGAAATGATTTTTCTACATTGACCCGTCCGGGAGTCGAACCAGAGACCAGACTTGTGTGAGATTGAAAACCGGTCTACACGCTACTCGTCTACGGAGGTCGTCATATTTTAATTCAACATTTTATCGCTATATGTTTGAAAATGCATGTCGAATGATGTATTCGACATGATTTATCTATACAAAATTTATAAATTCGAGCCGCGTACAAAGCTAACAAACGCCACGTCTAGAATCTGTGTAGAAGTCTCGTGATTCTAATTCACATCACAACGCAATCGGACAAAATGGACCCGTCTGAACACAGGCATGTGATTAATATTGCCATCGGGGACAGAATTTTAAAAATATTTCCCATGCACATATTTTAAGGAAAATTTGACAAAAATCTACTTCTTTGATCGTATCAGATAATTTTATAATAACCTATTACAATATATGTAATAATATACTTTGCAAGGTGTTTATAACACTATCTTTCTTCGCGTTCTTGTCCCTATCTATTATTATTATTTATAATAAATAGAGGAATGTCATTTACTTAAGAATTGGTAAATGATGTATGATAATAACGTACCTTATTCTCAAAGTTATTTATTACACGCCATATTGTTATGTCGTGTATTGACTTATCACACACATGTCAAACATTGTATTAACGTATCCTGACTGTGACTGTGCTCATATTTCAGTCTTGTTAATAGATCAAAGAGGTGATCTGATGGATTCCGTATAGATAAAAAATAATTCGCTGATATAGGAGATCAGTTGCACCCTTGTCTATTGCCACATTGATAAGGTGTTTACTATATTAGCTATCCAAATTGCATGGCGATGCCGATTGCCACCGTTTGTTCTAACTATTGAGAAATCTCCATCTGTGGTGTTAAACGTTAAAAGTCACGATAGCCGAGTTGTTGGGTGGTCGGAATTTCGAGTCGAGAGACCCGAGTGCGATCCCCAGGTGGCAGTACCAATGAGTTTTTCAAAAACTTATGTATGAATTTCATCGTTGGCTTAAACATAAAGACGGCGACGGGCTCACCACCTGTCACGTTGTCCCGAAAATATCTTCGGTGGAAGGTGGGTCAAAGGGACTTAATTGTCTAGACTTTGACCTCTGTCTACCCCTGTATTGGGAATTGCGTGCTGTCAAACAAATATATTACTATTCGTAAAAACTACGCCTTATGCCATAAGCTACATTAAATACTGGTCTTTTGTGGCGGAAAGATATGTCTAGACAAAGTTCCGCCAATTAAAATAAATGATTCTCCAATTAAAAATTTACATGAATTCAAATATCTTAAATATTTGGTGACTTCTGGACATTGTGGATGTTGAGAGAGCGCAAGGTGTTGTGAATGTGAGCCAATTTGCTCGTGGCTCTAAACTTTAACTCGAAGAACTTTCTGCACATCGTTTTAGTATAGGAGCCTGTGTTTTTATTACAACCGTTGGTCATAAGATGCTTTGCGCGTTCAATACAATAAGACATTCAGGGAGCTATCTCGGTTTTGTAGCGCATATGGTTTAACCCGTTCATGCGAAATGTATGTAATGCAACCCTATGTGTATCCGAAGAAACGTCTAAGGCATTCTGAGTATACCTTCGAGCTGGCTAGACTGTACGTACACAAACCATTGCTGCGTGCTACATTTTTCGAAAGGTAGTTCTGACCATGCTACCACATGATAAACAATGCATAAATTATTTTAAGTTAAATTTTAAAACTTTGAATGTCTATTTTTGTATGTACTATTTAAGTTCCTACTATGTATGAATGGCTATGATGGTATCGGCTTAAGAATATGCTAACCCTTTTCTTCTTGCTAGTGTCATAAGAGGCGACTAAGAGAATAACTTTGATAATACAGAGATAGAACGAGATACCTCTAGAAAATATACCAGACTGGTGGCGGGCAGACACGTCCAAAGTGCAAGCTGTCTGGTACTGCGATCGCCAATCCGCTTGCTCCCACGAGAGAGGCCCATGTTCGGTATTGGAGTATTACAGGCATTCATGTATGTATGTATGTACTTACTATATGCTATTTTTGTTTTTATCAACTATGAACATAATGATTATATCCTTTTTGACAACTATTATTACACTATTAATACAGATCTTTACGTTACGTATTTTATGTAGTACAAAATCTATTAGAATCAATCATCTATACCTACATATAATATTGAATTCATGAACAGATACTATTCTCATATTTATTACAACCTTTACCACCTCATGAATGTTAAGATCGCATGCATAAATAATGATGCAGTTTTTGGCATTACCTAGATAAGTTTAATGACGGTACGAGACGAAGGTAAACGGGCAAGGTTGTCGCTCCGGCGGCCGTGGCACTGAACTTGCTTTCTTCGATCAGAGTTGCGCCCGTGCACCTCGCGCCGACCAACCGTGAACCGTCGTATTAAATAACAGGCGACTTACGAGGTGGCGAGGTCAATTGAGGATGACTGAGGTTCACGAAAAAATAGAACTTGTTGTCGAATATTATTATATGAAATTCTTTAAAAAAAATTATCTGCCCTTTGTATTTATTCCCGTGTCAGTTTATTTTCAAATATAATAAATAAATATGATACATCAGTAGTAGACCATATTCTTCATTATAGTTTTAAATTGACATAAAAGCGGTCACCATCATGAGTCATAAAACAATGATGATTATAGGTATTTAGTTTATTACCTAGTAAATATTAGAGGAAAAGACTTTTAAATGCTTATTCAAAATTAAATTTATACATATCCCTATTATATAATGTCTATTATAAATAATAATAAATATTAAATAATAAATAAATATGATATATCAGTAGTTATACTATAATAAATAGAGGAATGTCATTTACTTAAGAATTGGTAAATGATGTATGATAATAACGTACCTTATTCTCAAAGTTATTTATTACACGCCATATTGTTATGTTTGTATTGACTTATCACACACATGTCAAACATTGTATTAACGTATCCTGACTGTGACTGTGCTCATATTTCAGTCTTGTTAATAGATCAAAGAGGTGATCTGATGGATTCCGTATAGATAAAAATAATTCGCTGATATAGGAGATCAGTTGCACCCTTGTCTATTGCCACATTGATAAGGTGTTTACTATATTAGCTATCCAAATTGCATGGCGATGCCGATTGCCACCGTTTGTTCTAACTATTGAAATCTCCATCTGTGGTGTTAAACGTTAAAGTCACGATAGCCGAGTTGTTGGGTGGTCGGAATTTCGAGTCAGGAGACCCGAGAGCTATCCCAGGTGGCAGTACCAATGAGTTTTACAAAAACTTATGTATGAATTTCATCGTTGGCTTAAACATAAAGACGGCGACGGGCTCACCACCTGTCACGTTGTCCCGAAAATATCTTCGGTGGAAGGTGGGTCAAAGGGACTTAATTGTCTAGACTTTGACCTCTGTCTACCCCTGTATTGGGAATTGCGTGCTGTCAAACAAATATATTACTATTCGTAAAAACTACGCCTTATGCCATAAGCTACATTAAATACTGGTCTTTTGTGGCGGAAAGATATGTCTAGACAAAGTTCCGCCAATTAAAATAAATGATTCTCAATTAAAATTTACATGAATTCAAATATCTTAAATATTTGGTGACTTCTGGACATTGTGGATGTTGAGAGAGCGCAAGGTGTTGTGAATGTGAGCCAATTTGCTCGTGGCTCTAAACTTTAACTCGAAGAACTTTCTGCACATCGTTTTAGTATAGGAGCCTGTGTTTTTATTACAACCGTTGGTCATAAGATGCTTTGCGCGTTCAATACAATAAGACATTCAGGGAGCTATCTCGGTTTTGTAGCGCATATGGTTTAACCCGTTCATGCGAAATGTATGTAATGCAACCCTATGTGTATCGAAGAAACGTCTAAGGCATTCTGAGTATACCTTCGAGCTGGCTAGACTGTACGTACACAAACCATTGCTGCGTGCTACATTTTTCGAAAGGTAGTTCTGACCATGCTACCACATGATAAACAATGCATAAATTATTTTAAGTTAAATTTTAAAACTTTGAATGTCTATTTTTGTATGTACTATTTAAGTTCCTACTATGTATGAATGGCTATGATGGTATCGGCAAGGCCCTTTCGCCCTTTTCTTCTTGCTAGTGTCATAAGAGGCGACTAAAGAGAATAACTTTGATAATACAGAGATAGAACAGATGCCTCTGAAAATATGCTGTGAACTGGTGGCGGCAGACACGTCAAAGTGCAAGCTGTCTGGTACTGCGATCTCAATCGCTTGCTCCCACAGAGAGAGGCCCATGTTCGGTATTGGAGTATTACAGGCATTCATGTATGTATGTATGTACTTACTATATACTATTTTGTTTTATCAACTATGAACATAATGATTATATCCTTTTGACAACTATTATTACACTATTAATACAGATCTTTACGTTACGTATTTTATGTAGTACAAAATCTATTAGAATCAATCATCTATACCTACATATAATATTGAATTCATGAACAGATACTATTCTCATATTTGTACAGCCTTTACCACCTCGCAGATGTTAAGATCGCATGCATAAATAATGATGCAGTTTTGGCATTACCTAGATAAGTTTAATGACGGTACGAGACGAAGGTAAACGGGCAAGGTTGTCGCTCCGGCGGCCGTGGCACTGAACTTGCTTTCTTCGATCAGAGTTGCGCCCGTGCACCTCGCGCCGACCAACCGTGAACCGTCGTATTAAATAACAGGCGACTTACGAGGTGGCGAGGTCAATTGAGGATGACTGAGGTTCACGAAAAAATAGAACTTGTTGTCGAATATTATTATATGAAATTCTTTAAAAAAAATTATCTGCCCTTTGTATTTATTCCCGTGTCAGTTTTATTTTCAAATATAATAAATAAATATGATATATCAGTAGTTATACTATAATAAATAGACAAATAATACAATTGTTTACTTTAAAATTTATATTATGATTGTATAACACTGGCTCTGTAAATAAAAAATCTAGACCGTATTCTTCATTATAGTTTTTAAATGACATAAAACCAGTCACCCGTATCACAGTCATAAAACAATGATGATTATAGGTATTTAGTTTATTACCTAGTAAATATTAGAGGAAAAGACTTTTAAATGCTTATTCAAGTTAAATTTATACATATCCCTATTATATAATGTCTATTATAAATAATAATAAATATTAAATAATAAATGTTATAAAAATATTTATTTTAATGTTGAATTGTAAAAATGATTTTAAAAGGAAAACTATAAAGATAATTTTCAAAATCTCTGAGTGGTTCTACGAACAGTAAAATTATCACAAACACACACAGTCTTACTCCCAGATACCGATAAACACCACAATAATAATGGTCTTTTTAGTTGCCGTTATTATAAGAAATCGTCAGTAATGAAAAAAAAAATTCTAAGGCGATTTTGCAAATTTTTTTAACTAAAGGCTACGTTGAGGTCTTGTTTCTTTACAGCCTTTCAAGAGCCCACTGCTAAAACTAGACCTTCTAAGCAAAGTTAACTTCTTCAGCGTAAATTTTTAGTATAAAGCCAATCCATAAGTTAAGTACATACATAGTATTCGTCATATTTTTCTTACACGGGCCTTTGAAGTAAAATACCAAGAAAAACCGTTAACGAAAACCTCGAGAAAATAATGTCCCTCAATACTATTCGTGAAATTAATTGTCGGTTACTATATAGTAAGCAACTAACCTACATGTAATATCTGTTTTTTTTATTTACTGGTTTATTTGAATGTACAATAAAGCAGATTTCATTGACGCATTCTCAGACCAAGATCAGGCTCAAAAACTTAACGAGGGATTGTCAACAAATCAGTAACAACAAACAGTAAAATTATCACAAACACACACAGACTTACTCCCAGATACCGATAAACGCCATAATAATAATGGTCTTTTTAGTTCCCGTTATTATAAGAAATCGTCAGTAATGAAAAAAAAAATTCTAGGGCGATAGGCATACATAGTATTCGTCATATTTTTCTTACACGGGCCTTTGAAGTGAAATACCAAGAAAAACCGTTAACGAAAACCTCGAGAAAATAACGTCCCTCAATACTATTCGTGAAATTAATTGCCGGTTACTATATAGTAAGCAACTAACCTACATGTAATATCTGTTTTTTATTTACTAGTTTATTTGAATGTACAATAAAGTTTGGGTGTACAATAAAGCACATTTCATTGACACATTCTCAGACCAAGATCAGGCTCAAAAACTTAACGAGGGATTGTCAACAAATCAGTAACAACAAACAGTAAAATTATCACAAACACACACAGACTTACTCCCAGATACCGATAAACACCACAATAATAATGGTCTTTTTAGTTGCCGTTATTATAAGAAATCGTCAGTAATGAAAAAAAAAAATTATCTGCCATTTGTATTTATTCCCGTGTCAGTTTTATTTTCAAATATAATAAATAAATATGATATATCAGTAGTTATACTATAATAAATAGACAAATAATACAATTGTTTACTTTAAAATTTATATTATGATTGTATAACACTGGCTCTGTAAATAAAAAATCTAGACCGTATTCTTCATTATAGTTTTAAATGACATAAAACCAGTCACCGTATCACAGTCATAAAACAATGATGATTATAGGTATTTAGTTTATTACCTAGTAAATATTAGAGGAAAAGACTTTTAAATGCTTATTCAAAATTAAATTTATACATATCCCTATTATATAATGTCTATTATAAATAATAATAAATATTAAATAATAAATGTTATAAAAACATTTATTTTAATGTTGAATTGTAAAAATGATTTTAAAAGGAAAACTATAAAGATAATTTCAAAATCTCTGAGTGGTTCTACGAACAGTAAAATTATCACAAACACACACAGTCTTACTCCCAGATACCGATAAACACCACAATAATAATGGTCTTTTTAGTTGCCGTTATTATAAGAAATCGTCAGTAATGAAAAAAAAAATTCTAAGGCGATTTTGCAAATTTTTTTAACTAAAGGCTACGTTGAGGTCTTGTTTCTTTACAGCCTTTCAAGAGCCCACTGCTAAAACTAGACCTTCTAAGCAAAGTTAACTTCTTCAGCGTAAATTTTTAGTATAAAGCCAATCCATAAGTTAAGTACATACATAGTATTCGTCATATTTTTCTTACACGGGCCTTTGAAGTAAAATACCAAGAAAAACCGTTAACGAAAACCTCGAGAAAATAATGTCCCTCAATACTATTCGTGAAATTAATTGTCGGTTACTATATAGTAAGCAACTAACCTACATGTAATATCTGTTTTTTTTATTTACTGGTTTATTTGAATGTACAATAAAGCAGATTTCATTGACGCATTCTCAGACCAAGATCAGGCTCAAAAACTTAACGAGGGATTGTCAACAAATCAGTAACAACAAACAGTAAAATTATCACAAACACACACAGACTTACTCCCAGATACCGATAAACGCCATAATAATAATGGTCTTTTTAGTTCCCGTTATTATAAGAAATCGTCAGTAATGAAAAAAAAAATTCTAGGGCGATAGGCATACATAGTATTCGTCATATTTTTCTTACACGGGCCTTTGAAGTGAAATACCAAGAAAAACCGTTAACGAAAACCTCGAGAAAATAACGTCCCTCAATACTATTCGTGAAATTAATTGCCGGTTACTATAGTAAGCAACTAACCTACATGTAATGTCTGTTTTTTTTGTCACACACTAGTTTGTTTGGATGTACAATAAAGTTTGGGTGTACAATAAAGCACATTTCATTGACACATTCAAGCCAGACTCAAAAACTTAACGAGGGATTGTCAACAAATCAGTAACAAGCAGAGCATACGTCGGCATCGGCGCGTGTTTAACCGCAAAAGCGGGTATCACGCGGGACGTAGGGTTTAATCGTCCGCAATCCCACTTCCGCGTAGCTCATCCCGCTGCGCGACCTGGCCCCTAGGCCTCCCGTTATCACCGAGCCCGTTACGTGACGCGCCTGACCCGGATACAGTCATACCTAAACGCGGCAACTGGAAAAAAACGCACTAACTGTCGTACTTTGTACATGCCTGTACTGCACGGAACGTTAAAGGTTTAAACAGTATAATACTTAAACAACTTTTTCCTTAGTTTTAGAAACGGTTGTGCTAAAGTTTTCCTCTTTGAGCGTTCGATTTTGAACTCTTATAAAACACAGATACAACATCCGAGTTTTGTATGTATTAGTATTGTTATAAGTATTGATATACCAATTTAAAAAACACACATATATCATCCGTTACCCTTGGAATGCCCTTAACAGCATAGCGATAGAAAGAAATATTTTCTTAGAAATAAATAAACATAATTGCATTCATACAAAAATAAAAAATAAAACTCTTCTACAAACTTCATTACAATATTCGCTTGCAATATACTGCTGTAAAGTAGTGTGAAAATCAAGTAGGCTATTGGGCCGATAATATATAACAAAGTTTAATGAATTAATACAATCGCATAAATGGCGCTTCGCTACTCCGTATATAGTACCGGCAGATCACAGAGGCAATTAAAAGTACAAGTAGAGTGCAGTGGGCCCGTTGCGGTCTCAGGTGACACTCATCAAGCGACCTCATGCCGGTGCGGGCGCTTTTCCGTGAAAAACGTCGCCGGTTGTTGCAAAAGCGAGTTGGTATCTAGGTGAATAACACTTGCAATTAACAATCGACTCAATTTGAAGTCTCTGAAACTAAGTTTTAAAAAAGTCACGATAGCCGAGTTGTTGGGTGGTCGGAATTTCGAGTCGAGAGACCCGAGTTCGATCCCCAGGTGGCAGTACCAATGAGTTTTTCAAAAACTTATGTACGAATTTCATCGTTGGCTTGGACATAAAAGGCGGCGACGGGCTCACCACCTGTCACGTTGTCCCGAAAATATCTTCGGTGGAAGGTGGGTCAAAGGGACTTAATTGTCTAGACTTGACCTCTGTCTACCCCTGTATTGGGAATTGCGTGAAGATATTTATTTATTTATTTATGAAACTAAGTTTTAATTCTGCAAATATATAATAGAATGTGTGTCATCGAAAAAATAATAATTTAGTACCAAAAAGTTATGATAGGACTTTCACGACTTATTTTTTTTTTTTGTACATAAATAATAAAATGTTATTATTTGATTTCACTAAGTGTTATCTTCGCCTGTTTTTGAACTTTGTATGACTGACAGTACAATCTCCATGAAAATCTTCCCATTTTTTCATCCTTATACAGATATATATGTATTTGATAACCTTTAACATCGTTTATATATCCCTTAAAATGGTATAGATAAACTTTAACACCGTTTGTAATCTGATAGTAATTAAATATTTTTTATAATATTAATTTAATACAATAATTTCAAGATTATGTAGTCCAACTTTAATTAATTCCTAATCTGTAGATACTCGTAGTCGACTGCAGGACCAAGGTCTGGCCCACTAAATAAGCCATATGTATTTTTTAAATAAATAATAAATATCTTCACGCAATTCCTAATACAGGGTAGACCTCTGTCTACCCCTGTATTAGGAGGAATTATATCGTTGGCTTGGACATTAAGACGGCGACGGGCTCACCACCAGTCACGTTGTCCCGAAAATATCTTCAGTGGAAGGTGGGTCAAAAGGATTTAATTGTCTAGACTTGACCTCTGTCTACCCCTGTATTGGTAATGGCGTGAACATATTTATTTATTTATTTATGAAACTAAGTTTTAATTCTGCAAATATATAATAGAATGTGTGTAATGGAAAAAATAATAATTTAGTACCAAAAAAGTTATGATAGGACTTTCTCGACTTATTTTTTTTTTTTTTGTACATAAATAAAATGTTATTATTTGATTTCACTAAGTGTTATCTTCGCCTGTTTTTGAACTTTGTATGACTGACAGTAGAATCTCCATGAAAATCTTCCCATTTTTCATCCTTATACAGATATATATGTATTTGATAACCTTTAACATCGTTTATATATCCCTTAAATGGTATAGATAAACTTTAACACCGTTGTAATCTGATAGTAATTAAATATTTTTTATAATATTAATTTAATACAATAATTTCAAGATTATGTAGTCCAACTTTAATTAATTCCTAATCTGTAGATACTCGTAGTCGACTGCAGGACCAAGGTCTGGCCCACTAAATAAGCCATATGTATTTTTTTTTTAAATAAATAATAAATATCTTCACGCAATTCCTAATACAGGGTAGACCTCTGTCTACCCTGTATTAGGAGAATTATATCGTTGGCTTGGACATTAAGACGGCGACGGGCTCACCACCAGTCACGTTGTCCCGAAAATATCTTCAGTGGAAGGTGGGTCAAAAGGATTTAATTGTCTAGACCTTCGTCTACCCCTGTATTGGTAATGGCGTGAACATATAATTTTTTTATACTGTGACAAATGTATGTGTAAATTTCCGTTGAAAAAACTGAAGTAATAAAATATCTTACTAACACTATTAAATTTTTTAAATTATTATTTAATATTGAATAATAGTTTCAAAAAAGGGTTTAAGAACCATTGGTAATATACAAAGAATTCTGTTTGCACATGCTATAGATATATTCATAGTGACGCAGTAGTCTTTAATTTTTATTTTATCGTTAATATTACTATCTATGTAAAAGAATATAAGGGGTCAATTGTCAATTGCTCTTGTGTATATATAGCGATACATTTTTTACGATTACAATTTTGAGAATTGATTTGATTACAATTTTGAAAAAAGGTTTTATTGCACATAAAACCTATCCCTGGTTCGGGAAAGATCAGGGAGAGTTGTAGACGGAATAATCTCTCTTACAGAGATTCTATCTTGTCTTAGCATATATATGTAGTGACCATCCACTACCTACTAACTACTTCTAATAGATTGCAGAACTGTTGAAAAACACCGTTTTCATGAATTCTTCTGATAGAGATAGTATTATAAAGATGTCATAGTCAATTTATATTGTACAACGCATGTGAAAATAAATAAATGGCATGTGTTTTCTCGTCCGAAGAAACGAAGAGCACCACCCGCCCTCCCCTTTTATCTATCATGATAGTTCATGTTGTTTCTATCCACTGTTAAATCCGTATCGGGATATGAAAATTTTATATCATTGGCATGTTTGGAAAAAAAATGCAACTGCCTGCTACATGTTAAACAATGCCACTCGTCTACTTTTATCTAGTCTGTTTCCGACGATTCAGATCTTTGCGGCAACTATGTTCACATGATGAACAGAGGTATTTCACCTTCTGTTATTAACGCTGGTTACCGTTGCCTTTTTACATTAATGTTATGAATAAAGTTATAATAAAGTTATGAGAATACAATAAAATCTGTTAATAACAGGTTAATTGAAAATTTTGCATTCGGGTAAATATAGAAAATTTCTATGCGTAATCCGAATTCTAACGAAAAACCGACTGGTAGGGTGGTCGGAATTTCGAGTCGAGAGACCCGAGTTCGATCCCCAGGTGGCAGTACCAATGAGTTTTTCAAAAACTTATGTACGAATTTCATCGTTGGCTTGGACATTAAGACGGCGACGGGCTCACCACCTGTCACGTTGTCCCGAAAATATCTTCGGTGGAAGGTGGGTCAAAGGGACTTAATTGTCTAGACTTGACCTCTGTCTACCCCTGTATTGGGAATTGCGTGAAGATATTTATTTATTTATGAAACTAAGTTTTAATTCTGCAAATATATAATAGAATGTGTGTAATGGAAAAAATAATAATTTAGTACCAAAAAGTTATGATAGGACTTTCTCGACTTATTTTTTTTTTTTGTACATAAATAATAAAATGTTATTATTTGATTTCACTAAGTGTTATCTTCGCCTGTTTTTGAACTTTGTATGACTGACAGTACAATCTCCATGAAAATCTTCCCATTTTTTCATCCTTATACAGATATATATGTATTTGATAACCTTTAACATCGTTTATATATCCCTTAAAATGGTATAGATAAACTTTAACACCGTTTGTAATCTGATAGTAATTAAATATTTTTTATAATATTAATTTAATACAATAATTTCAAGATTATGTAGTCCAACTTTAATTAATTCCTAATCTGTAGATACTCGTAGTCGACTGCAGGACCAAGGTCTGGCCCACTAAATAAGCCATATGTATTTTTTTTAAATAAATAATAAATATCTTCACGCAATTCCTAATACAGGGGTAGACCTCTGTCTACCCCTGTATTAGGAGGAATTATATCGTTGGCTTGGACATTAAGACGGCGACGGGCTCACCACCAGTCACGTTGTCCCGAAAATATCTTCAGTGGAAGGTGGGTCAAAAGGATTTAATTGTCTAGACCTTCGTCTACCCCTGTATTGGTAATGGCGTGAACATATAATTTTTTTTATACTGTGACAAATGTATGTGTAAATTTCCGTTGAAAAAACTGAAGTAATAAAATATCTTACTAACACTATTAAATTTTTTAAATTATTATTTAATATTGAATAATAGTTTCAAAAAAGGGTTTAAGAACCATTGGTAATATACAAAGAATTCTGTTTGCACATGCTATAGATATATTCATAGTGACGCAGTAGTCTTTAATTTTTATTTTATCGTTAATATTACTATCTATGTAAAAAGAATATAAGGAGTCAATCGTCAATTGCTCTTGTGTATATATAGCGATACATTTTTACGATTACAATTTTGAGAATTGATTTGATTACAATTTTGAAAAAGGTTTTATTGCACATAAAACCTATCCTAGTTCAGGAAAGATCAGGAGAGTTGTAGACGGAATAATATCTCTTACAGAGATTCTGTCTTGTCTTAGCATATATATGTAGTGACCATCCACTACCTACTAACTACTTCTAATAGATT
Organism: Sericinus montela; assembly: GCA_029286605.1. Lineage (NCBI taxonomy): Eukaryota > Metazoa > Arthropoda > Insecta > Lepidoptera > Papilionidae > Sericinus > Sericinus montela. The sequence goes on from JAGSMR010000001.1 coordinate 9,271,510, forward strand.
GCAGAACTGTTGAAAAACACCGTATTCATGAATTCTTCTGATAGAGATAGTATTATAAAGATGTCATAGTCAATTTATATTGTACAACGCATGTGAAAATAAATAAATGGCATGTGTTTTCTCGTCCGAAGAAACGAAGAGCACCACCCGCCCTCCCCTTTTATCTATCATGATAGTTCATGTTGTTTCTATCCACTGTTAAATCCGTATCGGGATATGAAAATTTTATATCATTGGCATGTTTGGAAAAAAAATGCAACTGCCTGCTACATGTTAAACAATGCCACTCGTCTACTTTTATCTAGTCTGTTTCCGACGATTCAGATCTTTGCGGCAACTATGTTCACATGATGAACAGAGGTATTTCACCTTCTGTTATTAACGCTGGTTACCGTTGCCTTTTTACATTAATGTTATGAATAAAGTTATAATAAAGTTATGAGAATACAATAAAATCTGTTAATAACAGGTTAATTGAAAATTTTGCATTCGGGTAAATATAGAAAATTTCTATGCGTAATCCGAATTCTAACGAAAAGCCGACTGGTAGGGTGGTCGGAATTTCGAGTCGTGTGACCCGAGTTCGATCCCCAGTTGGCAGGCTCTTACTAATGGGTTTTTTTTTTTTCAAAAACTTATGTACGAATTATAACGTTGACTTAGACATTGAGACGGCGACGGGCTCACCACCTGTCACGTTATCCAAAAATATCTTCGGTGGAAGGTGGGTCAAAAGGATTTAATTGTCTAGACCTTCGTCTACCCCTGTATTGGTAATGGCGTGAACATATAATTTTTTATACTGTGACAAATGTATGTGTAAATTTCCGTTGAAAAAACTGAAGTAATAAAATATCTTACTAACACTATTAAATTTTTTAAATTATTATTTAATATTGAATAATAGTTTCAAAAAGGGTTTAAGAACCATTGGTAATATACAAAGAATTCTGTTTGCACATGCTATAGATATATTCATAGTGACGCAGTAGTCTTTAATTTTTATTTTATCGTTAATATTACTATCTATGTAAAGAATATAAGGAGTCAATCGTCAATTGCTCTTGTGTATATATAGCGATACATTTTTACGATTACAATTTTGAGAATTGATTTGATTACAATTTTGAGAATTGATTTGATTACAATTTTGAAAAAGGTTTTATTGCGCATAAAACCCATCCCTGGTTCGGGAAAGATCAGGGAGAGTTGTAGACGGAATAATATCTCTTACAGAGATTCTGTCTTGTCTTAGCATATATATGTAGTGACCATCCACTACCTACTAACTACTTCTAATAGATTGCAGAACTGTTGAAAAACACCGTATTCATGAATTCTTCTGATAGAGATAGTATTATAAAGATGTCATAGTCAATTTATATTGTACAACGCATGTGAAAATAAATAAATGGCATGTGTTTTCTCGTCCGAAGAAACGAAGAGCACCACCCGCCCTCCCCTTTTATCTATCATGATAGTTCATGTTGTTTCTATCCACTGTTAAATCCGTATCGGGATATGAAAATTTTATATCATTGGCATGTTTGGAAAAAAAATGCAACTGCCTGCTACATGTTAAACAATGCCACTCGTCTACTTTTATCTAGTCTGTTTCCGACGATTCAGATCTTTGCGGCAACTATGTTCACATGATGAACAGAGGTATTTCACCTTCTGTTATTAACGCTGGTTACCGTTGCCTTTTTACATTAATGTTATGAATAAAGTTATAATAAAGTTATGAGAATACAATAAAATCTGTTAATAACAGGTTAATTGAAAATTTTGCATTCGGGTAAATATAGAAAATTTCTATGCGTAATCCGAATTCTAACGAAAAGCCGACTGGTAGGGTGGTCGGAATTTCGAGTCGTGTGACCCGAGTTCGATCCCCAGTTGGCAGGCTCTTACTAATGGGTTTTTTTTTTCAAAAACTTATGTACGAATTATAACGTTGACTTAGACATTGAGACGGCGACGGGCTCACCACCTGTCACGTTATCCAAAAATATCTTCGGTGGAAGGTGGGTCCAAACGGCTTTATTGTCTAGACCTCTGTCTATCTCTGTATTGTCTAGACCTCTGTCTATCTCTGTATTGTCTAGACCTCTGTCTATCTCTGTATTGTCTAGACCTCTGTCTATCTCTGTATTGTCTAGACCTCTGTCTATCTCTGTATTGTCTAGACCTCTGTCTATCTCTGTATTGTCTAGACCTCTGTCTATCTCTGTATTGTCTAGACCTCTGTCTATATCTGGGAATGGCGTGTCGATATTCTATAATATATTATTTGACTAAGTAGACAAAATAACGAATTTGCGAATGCCTTCTTTTTTAATACGGAAGATAAAAACTAGTTTACTAACTACCGGTATCTTTATCATTACGCTGTTTTAAATATTCAAAAGGAATAATTATTCCTCATACGATTTGACGTGTATTGTGAATTGCTAATTCACAATAATTTTTAAATTAATTATTGTGAATTGAGCTCTCTCTTATCACATACAGACAAAGCATAATAAAGCAAATTTTGTTTAATATAAACATTGACCTTATTATCATAAAATATAATATACACTCAGTACATAAGTTACTGTTTATTTTTGTCTACCACAATATAACAGTTAAATTGAATAACTCTACCAAAATAGTCAGTTAATTTTTTAAATTACTCATTTATTTATTATAAAAGTTCAAAATATTTAAAAATCTTCACGCAATTCCCAATATAGAGGTAGACAGAGGTCTAGTTTAGACAATTAAGTCCCTTTGACCCACCTTCCACCGAAGATATTTTCGGGACAACGTGACAGGTGGTGAGCCCGTTCGATCCCTAAGGCTCGTACCAATGGTTTTTTTTTTTTCAAAAACTTATGTACGAATTATAACGTTGACTTAGACATTGAGACGGCGACGGGCTCACCACCTGTCACGTTGTCCCGAAAATATCTTCGGTGGAAGGTGGGTCAAAGGGACTTAATTGTCTAGACCTCTGTCTATATCTGGGAATGGCGTGTCGATATTCTATAATATATTATTTGACTAAGTAGACAAAATAACGAATTTGCGAATGCCTTCTTTTTAATACGGAAGATAAAAACTAGTTTACTAACTACCGGTATCTTTATCATTACGCTGTTTTAAATATTCAAAAGGAATAATTATTCCTCATACGATTTGACGTGTATTGTGGTGCTAATTCACAATAATTTTAAATTAATTATTGTGAATTGAGCTCTCTCTTATCACATACAGACAAAGCATAATAAAGCAAATTTTGTTTAATATAAACATTGACCTTATTATCATAAAATATAATATACACTCAGTACATAAGTTACTGTTTATTTTTGTCTACCACAATATAACAGTTAAATTGAATAACTCTACCAAAATAGTCAGTTAATTTTTAAATTAATTATTGTGAATTGAGCTCTCTCTTATCACATACAGACAAAGCATAATAAAGCAAATTTTGTTTAATATAAACATTGACCTTATTATCATAAAATATAATATACACTCAGTACATAAGTTACTGTTTATTTTTGTCTACCACAATATAACAGTTAAATTGAATAACTCTACCAAAATAGTCAGTTAATTTTTTAAATTACTCATTTATTTATTATAAAAGTTCAAAATATTTAAAAATCTTCACGCAATTCCCAATATAGAGGTAGACAGAGGTCTAGTTTAGACAATTAAGTCCCTTTGACCCACCTTCCACCGAAGATATTTTCGGGACAACGTGACAGGTGGTGAGCCCGTTCGATCCCTAAGGCTCGTACCAATGGTTTTTTTTTTTTTAGAAAAAAACCATTGTTACTAGCCTGCTACCTGGGGATCTATCTCGGGTCTCTTGACACGAATTCCGATCACCCAACCACTCGGCTATCGTGACTACTGTAAAATCATTACTATGTACATTATGAGACTAAATAAGTAGTATAATATCAGTAAGTCACGATGACCGAATGGTTGGGTGATCTGAATTCGAGTCAAGAAACCCGATTTCGATTCCTAAGAATATCTTCACGCAATTCCCAATACAGGGGTAGACAGAGGTCAAGTCTAGAAAATTAAGTCCCTTCGACCCACCTTCCACCGAAGATATTTTCGGGACAACGTGACAGGTGGTGAGCCCGTTCGATCCCTAAGGCTCGTACCAATGGTTTTTTTTTTTCAAAAACCTATGTACGATATAAATCATATCGTTGGCTTAGACATAAAGACGACAAAGGGCTCAACCTCTGTCACGTTGTCCCAAAAATATCTCCGGAGGAAGGTGGTTCAAAAGGACTTAATTGTCTAGACCTCTGTCTACCCCTGTATTGGGAATGTCGTGATGGGTATTATAAATAATATTTCTAAAACTCGTTAATATATTCGCAAGTGACTTCGGTATGTTATAGGGTACGAAAATATTTAATACGATAAACGTCTTCTTAGAGTTCCTTACCGTCGCGGATTATTCGCATATTAAAACAGGCGGACAAAAAAATACATTTGAATTTAATTTAAATAAACAGGAAAAGTCGAAATGTCACCTTACCTTAGACTCAAATAAACAAAAGAACAAAAAGACAAACTATTAAAACTACCGAATTAATTAAAAATTAATATATAAAAAATAATTATCTCAATACGTAACTACGAGTATATACCAGGAGACGACGTTATTTATAGAAATTATAAATAATAAATAAAATAAATAAATATCTTCACGCTATTCCCAATACAGGGGTAGACAGAGGTCTAGTCTAGACAATTAAGTCCCTTTGACCCACCTTCCACCGAAGATATTTTCGGGACAACGTGACAGGTGGTGAGCCCGTCGCCCCCTTTATGTCCAAGCCAACGATATAATTCGTACATAAGTTTTTTTAAAAAAAACTCATTGGTACGAGCCTGCCACCTGGGGATCGAACTCGGGTCTCTCGACTCGAAATTCCGACCACCCACTCGGCTATCGTGACTTTATAATATAGAAATTATGAAAGTCTATTATTATTTAAAGAGCAAATAAACGCATCTTATTTTAAACCGAACTGTATTTTGAATGTGCAAAATACAAGTAAAAACTAAGTCCAACGAAAACGGCGCGAAGTTAAAAAAAAAATACTTTATAATAATGAATGAGCACAATTGAAGGGAGTCAATCTTTCCATAGACTATATAGTGGGAAGATGTATGAAGGTAATGTGACAATGGGTCCGGTCATCTAGGGAAATTATTAATTGGTCGTACAGATACGACAAAGAAGCGGAAATATAAAACTTCTGCGAGGAACCCCCGCGGTGCGAGTCGCTCTACCTGACTCTTGGCCCTGCCATTGTGTCCCAATTCAAAAGACGATATTTACTTTTGATTCTCAGTGGGAAATTGCGCAACGCGGTGTTGCCCACTACGATTTACCGAATTTTATCTATTTTAATTTAATAATAATAATAAATAAATACGTACGTAATAGATACGAACAACATCACATACATTGCTCTGATCCCCGTCAGTAGCAAAAGTACTTGTGTTCTTAAATTAGAAACAAGGATGATACCACAAACACCCAGACCCGCGAAATTGTCCAAGAATTACAGTCTCCCGACCGGGAATCGAACCCCTTATTGACTTTCGTTGTTGGCGACACAATGGAAACCGGTGCATCGCCACTTGTCTAGGGAGATCGTGAAAAATTAGGATTTATGTGTTGTAATATGGTTTTAATTCTTGTAAAAGGGGCCCGAACTAACCTTATATTATTACTACTTTCTGTTTGCGCCTTATTTCTCATACTACCTCGTCATTCCCATGGTATCCTCTAATTTCTCGAAGTAACCAATATTCATCGACGGACTACCAATACAACGAATCAAAATCCGTTAAGCAAAATCATTTCTCTGACCTCTCCCACAGTAACTTGGCATTTTCCATAATAAAAGGAATTCCGCGATTACCGAGGTATTTCTGTGTTAACAAACAAATTGTTAACACAGAAATACTTTAATTAAATTTGTAAGTTTTTATTTAAATTTGTTAGGCCTTTTTGTGTTATTTTGAATCAAACACCTAAACTTTGACAACTAAATCTTGGACGAAAATAGAAAAAACATCTTTATATTTTTTTTAAATGAGAAAAATTATACAATATAAAAAGCCGTTTCTGATTACATACATACAGCAGTTATTCATTACGTATAAGCACACGTCAAAATAATGATAACAGTTTATTGAATGCTCACAATGAATACGCAAGTAAATTAAATTAATTTTAATCAACAAAAACAATGAATTTATTATTCAATACACGTTATGTTAATATTTAATGATAAAATGTATTAAAATATATTTAAACGAGGTAATTTAAAATAATAAATAATATTAATAATAGCATTTTTTTATTACCAATTCAAACTGAAATATATCACAACAAAGATTAAATCGTGCGGTGAACGAAAATGTCTTTTTTAATTTAACATTAAAGTATAATTAATATAAAGTATTATTTTTACATTATAGTCTCAACAGTCTTATTACATTTTTGAAAGTATAATGATATCGACAAACATTATCTAAATGCTGGTAACACTAGGACAGCCGTTACGGCGCGTCTTTTGAACCTCGAACGGCATTGTTGTCCACAGGCCTACCGGTTTCAAGCGCAATAGTTATCAGAGCAAAAAACTGAGCGTTCATAACAACCCTTTCAATCATTTTTGTACCTTGTAAACATAATCCCAGATAAGCAGAACAGTTATCCACGGGATCTTGAACATCATTATATAATAACAAAAGACTTTGAAAAAAGATGAAACCGAAGTAAAAAAAGAACAACTGATAAGCTAGTTTGCAGAAAAAAGATCATAATTTAGTTCCCGTTTATGGGAAAAGACTACTTAATTCTTTCATTGATACACGGAACTCTGAGCTTTATAAAAGGGGATACGTACCATAGAAAAGCGAAAGGTTATATGATTTAATAAATAAATAATAAATATCTTCACTCGATTCCCAAAACAGGGGTAGACAGAGGTCTAGACTAGATAATTAAGTCTCTTTGACCCACCTTCCACCAAAGATATTTTCGGGACAACGGGACAGGTAGTGAGCCCGTCGCCGTGATGATTTAATTAAAACATATAAATTCTTCTTCCGGTCAGACCATAGAGATAATGTAAGTATTTGTCGATCTCTCGGGTAATAATCGTAGTAGAAAATAGGTCGCAGTGTTTTATCGTATCGCCTTAATAATATACCACCCCCTTTCTGCCTTTGGGTACCGACTGCGAGAAAAATCTCGAAAACAGCAATTGCTATAAACCGATAGCTAGAAATTCATCCGAAAATTATCAGACGATTTGAAACAGGTGAATACTAAGGCGGCGACGGGCAGTATTTAGAATGCGTGAAGATATTTATCTATTTGTGTAAAGTATGATAAGCAACATCTTAAGCCTATATACATCACATGTAAATTTTCGAACGTGATTTTTGTCTGTCAATACTGTGCTGTTAATACTTTCAGATAAATATTGACTCAAAAAATGTGCAAATATATCTTATAATTCAATTTAAATATAAGAGCAAGTACACTGCGTTATCTGTCAGATAATCGATGGGCGCCATCACAACGCAAACCTGTTAAATCTCAAATTCACACTTCATTGTTCTCGCAAAACGCAAAGTAAAGTGAACGTCCGGATTCGTCGAAGTGCGTCACTGTCCACCGTCTGGCCAGTCTATATCTCACAGATGAGTGTCAAACAAATCCAAGGACGTTTCCTAGAAGGGATCGCGCGGCGCTTTGGGCCCCAACGTTTTTGTCCCTTTAAAGATAATAAATGATGCACTTGTTAAAAAAAAGAGTCCGACCTGTTCACGAGATAACGATCACGAATGATTTTTATGGAAACGTTTTGGAATTATAATGATCAGGAATCCTTTGGAGCAAGCAGACAATGTGTCGGCAAGTTCAACGTTAAAGGAGGTAGTTGTACTGATCAGATCTATTTCGATGATCGGAGATATCTTTTTCAAACACTTATAATTAAAAAAAGAAGAATTTTATAATTGCAGCGGAATTCATAATGTTAACATAGACATACATATATTTGAGACGGAAATGTATTGATGAAGCGTTTGTGTGTGAAGTTTTCTTCAGACACAAAAATTTTCACAAGTTTTATAGAGCTTATGTGAATGTAAACAATAGCCATGACTTTTTTCAATGGCTTTTTTATTTTTCATTTATTTAATGAAATTAAGGTGGTTTAGATGCTTAATTTTTTTTTAAATGCAACTTTTTTGGCTTTTTCAGAAAATTTTCATAAGTGATGAAGTGATGAAACAAATCAAAATAGATTACCGCAAGACTTTCGGAGATTAACGCCGGCGTCTACATAGACATTGTCCTGAATACAAACCTACGCAGGCTACCACTTTGTTGCAGTTGCTCTCTTTTGTAAATCAGCAAATAATGAAATACAAAGCTCTTCAGTCTTTTATTTCCCCTTTTTTTATTTTTCATATTCGGACATAAATATCTTACTATGGATCCTTTTGGGCTCTTTCTAAGAAAAGCATTTAATAACAAAAACAACAATGGTTTGGAAATGTATAAATAATAATACACACACAGACACAGTTTTGAAGTGTTTTATTTATGCCCAATTAATAAAAATTTAAAAAATGTAATATTATATATATATGTAAAATATTATAAAAATGATAATTAATGTAATAATGTAATAATGCTCAAATATTATAAAAATTTATGTTCAATCTGTACATTATGTAGTAAGTGAGTAATACAATCCGATTAAATTTGATCATAACGGCGGCGACAGGCTGACCACCTATCACGTTGTCACAAAAAAGTCTTCGGTGAAAGGTGGATCGAAAAGACTCAATTGTTTAGACCACTTTCTACCCAAGTATTGGGAATGGCGTGAAGATTTTTTTTTTATTTTATCAAAGAACGCAACCCTCAAGATTGGGCAGAAAATATAAATTTGCACTATTATAGCGTATCATTTCACCTTTTTCAATAAATAATAATAAATAAAATAAATAGGGTAGACAGAGGTCTAGTCTAGACAATTAAGTCCCTTTGACCCACCTCCCACCATAGATCTATAAATAGATAAATATTAATAAATAGTGATACCCGCGCTGGGTAGACAAATTCCTTACTGTTTTTGTGGTTAAATGTATTATTGCAAAGGAATTGTAATTAAATAAAAAAACAAATGGATATACGTTCAAATTATATCAATCAAATTATATTTTATAAATATACATAATTTGAACGTTTATATAATACTCAGGCCACATACCTTGTCACACCATGGCCAAACCAGTGTGCACGTTACTCGTCCACGGATGTCTTCACCGTAGGCACGTATTACTTTCACACACATTTATTTTACTTCACTACACACATAAATAAATAGATAAATTTAAATATAAACTTCCAAACCACGATTTTAGATTTTCATAATTTTCTTCTAATTTAACTTTCATAACTTGCTCGGGATTTGAAGCCGAACCGTTATCTTCGAATGTAGTCTCTGTAGACCCGAGAAGGTTATAGAGCCGTTAATGTATAACGACGCGCAATAAATCTGTTTAAAGGTAACGTATTTACAGGTGCTTCGTTACCTTTGAAGGATGCCCTTGTAGCCAGTAATTGGTTCTCCGGTACTCGACATTGACAAGCTACTAAATGTCGAACGAATCGTCGCAGCGGCATGCCTCTACGTCTCTGCCCATTCTACTTTTCTTTATTAATTTTCCTATTCTGCAATTAACTAGTTTTAAAAATATTTTGAATATATAATGCTGTTAACAAAATGCTATTAATAAACTGGATATTTAAAGTATTTTTTTTACATTTTTTATTTTAATATAATAACTATATCAAAACGTTATTATTCTCATAGAACTTAACACGTTAACTTCATTCAACTTCAACACGTCATTTTAAACAATTCTTTCTCTTTAATTTAATAACAAAAAAGTCAGCATAACTTATATACTTTAAAATCAATAATAAAATTCATAAGAAATCATCATCCAGTATATGAACTAAGGTATGGTATTGTTTGATATAAGAAAATAAGAAGCTTTTGTGTCCATAGTCAAGACAAAATCATTAGCGATTTAAGATAATAAGTAGAGCCTCTAGTGTTTTTTATGGGTTCATAAAATATTAATTTTCTAAACGTACATATATACATACATACTACATACCGGCCTGTTAAAGTCCACTGCAGGACATAGGCTCTCCCATAGGGAGAATTTGCCATAATCGCCAAGCTTGGCAGGCGGATTGGCGATCGCAGTAGCAGACACGCATCTCAGACGCTGCTGCCCATCTTGGTCTGATATTTTTAGAGATGGTAATCCCGCCATCTATCGCTTTCTAAACGTGATTGTTTCATTTAAAATAAAACGATTTTCGGATTTTATCGCGTTTTTAATTAGCTTTTACAAACTATTTTTATTTCGTAGTATTCGCGTAAATACAAGAAATCATTATGTGATTGTTTCAATTTATCACGATGCGATCTTAAACAGAAGCTATAAATATCAATAGACCCAGTTTAAACTTATGCTAGAGTCTACTTGGTGGAACTTCATTTTGAACTTATCAATATCATGTTTTACCTTATCTCTGAAGTAGGTATTACAATTAATTAGTAATTATAGAAATACGTAACAAGTAAACGTGACTTGCAAAATATTCAGTATATGTTACCGGTTTCTCTATCACTATAGTGTTAAACCTACCGAGGTATATTAGAGTTTCATTTTATCGTTTATTTATAAGCTATTACAATAACAAAAAAAACAGAAATATATATATAAAACGCAATTTAAACTACATTATACAATACGAGGTTACTTAGCAAAATCGAATAAAAACATATGTTCACGCCATTCCTAAAACAGGGGTAGACAGAGGTATAGTCTAGACTTAAGTCCCTTCGAGCCTCCTTCCACCGAAGTCAATTTCGCGACAACGTAACAGGTCTTTATGTCCAGGTTAACTATATAAATCATACTTAATTTTTTTGGTATAGTACGAACTGGCTACCTGGGTATCTGGCTATCGAACTCGGGTCTCTCGACTCGAATTACGACCTACAACCAATCGGCTAACGTGTTACAATATTTTTTTGTTATTAGTTATTATTTTTCTAGCTAAACCTAATAGTAATAGAATAGCGCTGTAAATAGTAAATTTTACTTCGAATATATTATACTTAATTGAACTTAATTGACGCCTATATGGAGAAGTAGCGTACTCACCGGTTTTCAAGGTGTCACCTTCTATGAGGTCCCAGGTTGGATTCTCGCACATGTAAATGTAGAAAATCCCACTTTTTTATATTTTCTCAGGTCTCAGTGTTTGTGGTGCCTTCGTTGTATCCGCTTCCGTACCAAAAGCGCTTTAGCTGCTTACTTTAGGATCGGAGCAATGGTTGTGATGTTGTCCCTATATATGCATGTATGTGTGTATACCAACCACTCCCTTTCTTCCCGCGTGAGTCGTAAGAGGCGACTAAGAAAGTCTTAAACAATAAAAAAACAAGCGTAGTAACAATAAAAAAATAGTGGAATAGAGATTTTCAAATACAATATATAGAGAATAAGAAATAAAACACATACAATAGAGATTCTCAAACATCAGATGTAAATTAAGCAGATTTGTGACGGACAACGGCGTATGAGGTGAGTGGTATCTTTGTGAGTGGAATTGCGATAGCCAATCCACTAGCATAGCAAGAGTTACTTTGCAATAACGGCCTTTTAACTAAATAAGCAATAGTAAATTTAGTGCTTGAAATTCGTATTACTTAAAGTTGTATAAGAATTTTTGTGAAACCCTTTAGTTATACCAAGTTGAGCACTTTTCTTTAGATAATAATAAATTTTCACGTATATCCCCTATACTGGGGTAGACAAATTCTTAAATTCACCTTTCATCGAAGCCTGGTTGGGACAATGTGACAGGTGGTGAGTCGGTTTCTAACGTACATTTATATATTCACATCGATAAACATTTATTTGTACATATAAACGTCCATAACTCAAGTGCAAACATTCATTGTCATCACAAAAATCGATGCCCCTAACGGGATTCGAACCCTGAGCTTCAGAGGCAGAGCATCAGCAACTCGGCTATCGGGTAGTCGGTCTTTTTTATCCTTGTAGTGAATAATTTATAGGTGCTTTATATTAAGCAGGTAAAACTAGCGTGATGTGCATGTAATCTTTAAAATTTGTGGTTATATAATGTATTATTTTATAATAAAAATAATATCTTGAAATGCGTATACTGTGAGCTGAGCCGCAAATCCCAGAACCAAACAAACGGCACAAACAACAATGGACACCTCGCTCCGAGCCGGATTCGTAAAGGAACCACTGTTTACCACTTCGTTTCCCATTCAATCTATTGTTCGGAAGTGAAGAAGTGCTTCATACTGGAAATATAATGTTTCCTTTTGTGCGAAAGTTAATATTTTAGCCCGAACGAAATTCACCTTCATTGTACGACGCAAACGCGTTACCTGGCTTTGAATGGAATGAACGCGGATTCCACAACTTATAATGTAGAAACGATTCACGAAAGGATCGTTATGCGCCTAATGTAAAGTGTGCATTGCAATGGCTTTCTACAATGCATAAGTGGGCCGGCCGTTGTAATTGATGAGGCAAAAAAAGGCAAAGGTAAAACCACTGATATTGCAAATATCAAAAAATCAATAAAGCGCATTTATCTATCATTTCATAGGATGAGCGTTAATATATACCAACACCTTTCTTACCGTGTTTGTGGCAGGAAGCGACTAAGTGTTACGAAAACTTACATACTTAATGGCACCTGGCAGATGACACGACCGTCTCGAAAAATACCAGATCAAACTCAAAAAGATCGTGGCGAACGGCAGCAAGGTCTGGGTTTAAATATATATTAATTTACTGCGACTATCAACTTGCTTACCTACCATTTTTATAGTAAATTCTCCTTACTGAGAGGCTCAGTCTGTGTTCGTGTATACGCCTATTTGACGCAGGCATCACAAGCTCACAGACAGATGCTAACAGAGATGACAAACATTATTATATTGAATTCTGTTAATACCTTATCCGCTATATAATAGGCAAACATGGGTACCCAGTCCAATAATAGGTAGGCAATATTTAATACATAAATAGATAGGGACAACATCACATACATTGCTCTGATCCCAAACTGAGCAGCTTAAGCACTTGTATTATGGAATCAGAAACAAAGAAGGTACCACGAACACCGAGACCCGAAAAATGTAGGGAAAGTGTTTTGTATATTCACCCGACCGGGAATCGAACCTGGGACCTCAGAGCTAACAACATAATGAAAACCGGTGTGTGCGCCGCTCTTCTACGGAAGTCATCAATAGTGTACACAACGTCTTGTTTAATTTTAATTTAACAACCTTGATGGTTAGGGTTGCGAATTATGCTTGAAACATGCAAACATTAATTTGATTGGGCTAACAGAGGCTTCCTATTTATGATTCTGTAGTGAGCTAAACAAAACATTTTTTTACTCTTTACAAGATGTAACTAATTGCGAAACAATAGCGAGCTGGCAGCATAGTAAAGCGTTCAATAATGACATGTTGTGTAGGATGGATGGAGCTAGTCGTTGCTGACCTTGAGTGACGTTACACAGTTTTCCTACTTTACTTCCTGCTTGATGGCATCTTGATCTCGACTTGAATACTTTTAGGCTTTGTTCACATTTAACACGTACATGTATGAACGTAGTTTTACAATTACTCATTATATTGACTTTTCATGCTTATGTTATGTTAAATCTCAGTAATAAAGTAATTTAAACGAGCTAATCTTGTGTATATATATGTATTTAAAATTTCTATTCATAAAAAAATTGTATGGCGCCGTCCATTGATATCAAGCAAAGTCTAATCACTCTTACTGTTAGGTACATTCTTACTTATCAATGATAGGGAGTAACTTTTTAAAAATATTAATAAACGATAAAATTTTATAAATCAAGATAGCCGTGTGGTTGGGTGAGCGGAATTCGAATTCGATAATAGACTGAGTTCGATCACCAGCTCGTACCAATGGCTTTTTTCCAAAATTATGTACGATTAATATCGTTAACTTGGACATAAAAACTACAACGGGCTCACCACAGCCAGAGCCCGTCGTCGGTCAATGTCACGTTGTCCCAAAACATGTGTTCGGTGAAAGGAAGGTTAAAAAAAAATTATCTTCACGCAATTCCCAATACAGGGGTAGACAGAGATCTAGTCTAGACAATTAAGTCCCTTCGACCCACCTTCCACCGAAGATATTTTCGGGACAACATGACAGGTGGTGAGCCTGTCGCCGTCTTTATGTCCAAACCAACGATATAATTCGTACATAAGTTTTTGAAAAACCCATTGGTACGAGCCTGCAACCAGGGGATGGAACTCGTGTCCCTCGACTCGAAATTCCGATCACCCAACTACTCGGCTATCGTGACATAAAGGCTCGGCTATCGTGACGTGAAGGGAAGGTTGATAGAACTAAATTGTCTAGATCTCAGTCTACCACAGCAATGGGAATTGCGTGAATATATTTTTTTATTAAAAATTTTATTGCTAAGATCATCCAAAACTCGGGACTAGTTTGTTATTTACCTTCACCCACTACTTTGCCTGCCTGGTATTTGGTACACCGAAACGATAAACTAAACATTAAGACAAACTTTAAAAAAACATTTTATTGGTTTCAAAAAATCGTATCTGTTTTTGTTACCGTAAATTTTTCAATTTAAATCTGCCGCTTAAAATCTTTAAAAAGACAGGAAAAGTTACCATAGTTTTTATTCGTCAACATTCGTCTTTATGTTTAAACAGTGTACAGTTCAAGATATCAGACTCTTTCAAATTTCATTATGATCTTCTCATTGGTAAAGCCTTAAGTCACTCTTATTCACATCTAATGACTTAAGGTAGGTATTTAGACACGTTTACTTTTGTATACACGTTTACTTTTGTTTATTTATTGTATTTAATTGTGGAATAGTGTGTAGATCAATTAACAAATGTAAGAAAATCCTTGAGGTCCATATCATTGTCTCTAACGTTAAATTCTATTTTTCCCCTCTTTCAGTGTTGCCTTTTCGTTTCAACAAGTTGTAAATCGCATCGGTGATAAAAGATTTATCACTTTAAATAAGAATAAAAAGCGAAGCCTCATTACCACTTTTACAGTGCAAAGCATAGATCTAAAAGTGCAGATGAATATTAATTATACAAAACAGGTAAAGCATTTGTCAAAAGATTGTTAAATTTAATACTATATTTATTCCTATCCAAATACTATAAACATTGCTCGTTATAAGTTACCAGTCATTCGTCGCCCATGATGTTCAATTAAAAAAGGAGTAATCTTGGTAATGGCAAGATCTCATCCAGATATGTCGGTTGGACCCGTATTTAATCCGAATCCATTTACTTTGTGTCACAGCCTCATTTCTTTGGAGTAGAAAAATATGAACTTCCTGAACACAAGCGGAGTAGAATTATGTATAGTGGCAACACTGACGGGCAGGAACAATATCACAATATGGCGACGCAGGCATATACAAAGTTTCGCGCCCTCGCAATCTTCCTAATGAGTGAACCCTTTCACACTTTGGACAAAGGCGGGGTTTCACGGATGATGTGACATGTATTCACTGTGTTTCTTTTTACTTATCCCAAGTAAAATCATTTTATTGCACACGGAAAATGTGTTGAATGTTGAATTTAGCTCTGAAAATAATACTTTAACAACGATGAAGTAAGGAAAATAGGAAAGTGAACTAGAATAACTTGAACACACAAAAATATATGGTCTTAGAAATTTAAATCTTCTTGTAAATGAAATGGGTAATATATTGCAATAGAGTTATTCTTTGGGTTTTTATTTATCCTTAATCGAGTCACGGTAGCCGATTAGTTGATGGGATAACGAGTCAACCCCAGTTCGATTACCAGGTGGTAGGCTCGTACCAATGGATTTTTTAAACGTTGGCTTGGACATAAAAATGACGACCGGCTCACCACTGGTCACGTTGTCCCAAAAAAATGTCCTCGGTAAAAGGTACATCGAAAGGACATAATTATCGTCTGTCTACCCCTTATGGGGCGTGTCGATATATTTTTTATTAAAACATGTGACATGTTAAGCTAAAGGTTTTTTTAGTAATATAGTAAATCAACATTATATTTATTAATATTAAGTGATCTTTATGTGTCATGTAAATATAACATCATAGTTTTTATCTGTCATATTATAACTAATAAGTATTTTCCAGATGATACATTTTATTATTATTATTTTAAATACACCCACTACAAACATAATGTGTATATTTATTAGACTTACCGAAAATGCTATTTAATAATTAAGGTTATTAAGTTGAGAATGTGTTATAGGTATAGCTTTTTTCCTAATTATATACTAATACTATATACTAGTAGTTTCTAATAATATACTTTTTGTTTTAAGATTTAAAAAATGTATAAGAAATTGCTGTGCCCTATCCGGGTTCATGTTGATACTAACATGTTATTTTAAGAACCATCTGTACACACATGAGAACGTTATAAATTATTGAGCATTGAGTATTGAGTAAAATATTGCACAGATATTAATGAGGTTAAATGATTCACAAAATTGATGTTACTAAATAGCTATACATAACTATTGATACGTATGATTGATCTATGGATAAAATCCATAAATCTCGAAAACGTCGCAATTCTATCCAGTCCTCAACTTCCCAAGGCGACACGAGATTTAAAAATTCAACTGATGGAAATGGAATCAGTGGCTCGGAGTAGCGCGTTGCAACCATACGTCAGAGGTCGCGGGTTTAAATTTCATCCGTGTCAGTTGATTTTTAAATGTTTTTAAATTTATCTTTTTCATCAAAAAATATAGATAATATATCTCAGGGACATGCGAGGTTCGCTCATCGGTACATTATCAGCTCGACGGATAATACGGATGCTCTAATCTCAATAAAGATATGTGAGACGACCTTTGTAGAGCATGAACATTTGCTCAATTTTACAGTTACGTAGGCTACTTTCATAGAAATATTGTGATTTGAGATCATTAAAAGTAGTTGTGTGCTACCGTCTCTCTTTTTCCCTCTCTATACAAAAAACGGCAGCAATATCTACATACCTAATATTTCACAGACCGATGCAACTAGCACACATTTCATATTTTACACTTTGTACCAAAACATGGTCGAAACTCTATATGAACCAACTATCTATTTACTATAATTCAAGCAATTATGTATGCAAATATAAACATAACAGCTGACGGTAGCCTAGGAAATAAGCTAAATAATTAACTCGCGTTTACTACTTGGGTTTAGATATTATTCTACTTCCTGGTTATAAGAAATCCTAATCTGTAATCATTCTATGCAATAATTAAATATAATTGTCGAAGTCTTATTAAAATAAAACTACATTATATGAATCATGAATAAATCAAGAATTGGCATAATAGTTGCATTGCATTTATGTTATCACCGTATAATAAGGATGTTACTTGCTGCGTAAACGCACAGTGCGGGGGGCGCGTACGTAATAGGAAACGGCGATAGACAGAAAGAAACGAAAATAGAAAAAACATCTGCGTTAGACAGAGACAAGGCGAACGCGAAGTCACGGGTTTAATCGACAAGACGAATCCGAAAAACCAATGTGCGAGTTAAAATACAAATTTACATTGCAAGCAAAGAAACGCGACATATTCCACCGGTTACATAACATGTAACAAACTATTGCTACAACTTAGCCGAGGAATTTTTTTCTCTATTTTATTTAGAATTTAATTTAAATAAAACTTTATATATAAACTTTAACTTATAACAATAAAAATTTATATAGTTTTTTTAATTAAAGATAAATTCCACAAAAACTAGTCCTAGTTTATTTCCTAGCTTATAATATATCCCACATAATGACAAATAATTTGATAAAATGTCGCAGTTTTGAAGTTAGTAACATAAGATCATTACTACAGAAGTTTTGTGACTTCTAATCAACAATTAATTTTGATAGCCCTATCTTGATATTAAGCATTAAAAAATATAATTATTTGATTTTAATAATTCGTTTTATCAGACATGCAGATCAATTTCTCACAAAAAATTCATTTGTACAAACTCGCTTTGTAATAAACGAAGGATCTAAAATATATTTGTTAACTGTATATATCCAATAAAAATCGTCAATGAATATAAGATTCGCAGCACAGATCTCAGTTTTAATCAAGATCAGTTAGCTCTATAGCTGGAAACCCCACAAATGCGTCCCTCACTGCATCCCTCCTCCGAGAACATCAGAATGCCGTAACGTAGTAATTACATTATGACCGAACATTGACGTCGATATTGCGTCGTTATCGACGGCGAATATTCCGGAAACTATGTTATTAAAATACTTTATTATGGTCTACTAACAAAGTAAAACCTTGATCCTTATAGTTCACACAAATTGAGAAAAAAAACATGCGTTATCGTTTCATAGGTATATATTTATACGAGCAATTGATGTCTAAGATAACAAATTTTAAATTAATATATTAAGAAATTTGTTTTCAGCAATTATTTTTTAATGTAAAGTAACGAAAACATGTATACTTTAGAGAAATATATACCAACAAAAATCAAATTGCTATATACTCTTTCAGGGTGTGTACATATTTTTAGGAACTTCAAATGGCAATTATATTATTTTCTCCAAGGTATGTTATACCTACACAAATAAATAAATAAAATAAAACAAACAAATAAAATATAGTTCATCAATGTCTTTTACCGATATTTATAATTATAATATGGATAATTGTAACACTTTGAATAAAAATGACACTTTGTTCTTTTATAAAATATTTCTACAAAAAAATCTATCGAAAAGAAAATAATTTCCACAGTCGAACTTTACCTACGCATTATATTCTATGATAACAACAATTTTCAATATCCTATGTACTAAAATGAAATTAACACAATGGTATAGATGGGGCCTTTTAAAGAATTTTTATTAATACAGTTTAATGTTCATATCTGTTAGACTTTAAAATTTAAAATAATTTACATTAACATCAACCTTCAGACAATTTGAGTTCAAAAAGTATGTAGTTTGAGGGTGAGTACTTTAAACCGAATAAGTTATAATCAATATTGGAAATAATTGAAAAACTAAACACTACCTGTCCTATGCTTACTTACACTGTACAAAATAAATATCTTCACGCCATTCCCAATACAGGAGTAGACAGAGGTCTTCTAGTCTAGACAATTAAGTCCCTTCGACCCACCTTCCACCGAAGATATTTTTGGGACAACGTGACAGGTGGTGAGCCCGTCGCCGTCTTTTTGTCCAAGCCAACGATATAATTCGTACATAAGTTTTGGAAAAAACCAGTGGCACTAGCCTGCCACCTAGGGATCGAACTCGAGTCTCTTGACACGAAATTCCGACCACCCAACCACACGGCTGTCATGACACACTGTAGAGCTAATCGAATTTAGTCTAAAATCGATCGAAACTCGTGTGTGACATGTGTACACCAGATTCAAAAGTAATCTGTAACCCTTCGCCTCGGCTAAAATCAATTAATGACGTTGTATCTAATCCGGAGTCGATGAATGCGACAGATGTGAACGACGGGAGGCAGTCAGTGAAAAATTTCATAGATCTCCCTCCGTGAGGGTCCTATGCATTTGCGCAAACTGCCAGTTTGCAACCGCATCTGTCCACTTGCCAAACCCAGAATTACCAGTGACGGGAATTTATAAAATAAATATATCGATGTAACATCGCAAAATTTACTGTTGGTGCGTTTAATTCCAAATACGTTAGTTAAAATAATCAAATTGGAAATATGAATATGTAAGCTACAAATATTTATAGCCTGAATTATTAAAGCATATAGGTAAATTGAATGCTCTTCTGTGTTAATAGAAAATCAGCGCTGTTGTCCTTTGGTGTCACCAGCAGCAGCATGTGGAGCCCTTCACCCTATTGCTGTTAAAAAATAGAAATAAAATATCTTCACGTCGTTCCCAATACGGGAGTAGGCAGAGGTCGAGAAATTTTTCTTCGATCCATCTTTCACCGAAAACTTAAGGAGACAACGTGACAGGTTGTGAGCCCGTCGCCCTTCTCCTGTCCATGCCAACGATATAAATCGTCCATGTTTTAGAAAAACCCATTGATACGAGCCTTGGGGATCGAACCACATGACTATCTACTACTGACTATTAAACTACTAATGATGAATTAAATAGTTGATTAACTTCTTTTAAATATACATAAAACTGATTAGTGTTCGTTCACTTCCTGAAAACGGCAGTTTTGCAAACAACAGCGGAACTGGTATTGTTTCTTACCAAGAACAGTACACGCTCGAGACATTACGGTGGACTTATGCTTCCTGTTTCCAATGAGAATATAAACATGAGCTCTTTGTTTGGTAGAATCTGTATCACAGTGGGCGAAGCGGATACTTATGCCATCGCAGAGTTATATGATCAACCAGTAACTTATTACGCGTATATTCCAATAGTAATAAACGCTAAATTGTCGATAGTTCGAATAAAAATAGACTAGTTTAAAGTAATAGGATGCCGCACTATGTCCCTTACTGAGATAAGGCCGCCCTAACATCCAAACAAGTGGCTCACACACACAAACGCGTAATCAGGAAGTACAATGGAGATTAAAAAGACTTGACACACACGGCGTTAATGTAATAATATTCATGTGAACGTCGATGAATATAGTATAGTACATGTACCCACACAAGGAACGAATTTAAATAAAGCATCTCGCGCATTGTACCAGGAAGTAGCTACACACTCACTCACACAATGGCAACGGTTATACGAAGTTTGTTGTGGCGCTCGCGCACACTTGTGTGTCAGCTACGCGTGGGAGCGCGCGCACATGGTCCGTCCGATTGGGACATGCTAAGCGAGCCCCTTGAGGATTCTCTTTTTATGACACGAATTATACTTACCTAAAATAATTACAGTTACTTGTATATAAGATTACGGAATGATATGAAAGGGTTTAAAAGCTGTTTTTTTTAAGACTTAATATTCAAAGTTACTATATGCCATGTTGCAGTGGTAGTCACGAATTTGTATCCAGTTTAGTTCGGGTGTTAGCTTTCACTTTAACCTTAAAATATAATAATATGACATAAATATATTTTATGTAAAATTATTATGGACCATTTGTCTAAAAACCTATGAATATGTAAATTTTTATTAATAGAAATGTTTTTACATCAGTATTATGTATAGCGAAAATATAATTCTAAATTACACAAAACAATATTAAAAATTAAAAAATTATGCCAAAGCCGATTTGATTTATTTTACGAAGGAACAATAATCGGAAATAATTTTATGAACAATATTATAAACGGCTTCGTATTGGTATAGACTTCATGCACGCATGTGTGTCTGAATACGGGTGCATTCCCAATCCGGTTTTTTCATCGTGTTGATCCCAAATCAACGGAGGGGTAGCTTTGTTATGTGACACTTGAGCGCATAGAAACTCGCCTGGGGGTTAGCCGTTAAAATTAAAGACCTCACGTCCTCTAAAAATATGGACAAAAATATACATGAATTTATATGATATAATCAATATACATACCATATATTTATGCTTGCAAAACGTAACAATGTAACATAGTGCAGCATATGTCTCCATTTCTTTTACATAAATTAGAAATTAATATTATAGGCGCGTAATATTTAAAAATTAAGTACTTAATATAAGTCTTGTTTTAATCAAGGCAAAACGGTATACAATCGTCGAGTTGCATCATATTTGCATAATTAGTTTAGGTTTTTGTTTTATAATTCAAAATTTGTGTTTGTAAAAGACTTTCATTAAGAAATTCTTTAAAAAATACTGCAATATAACTTTCGAACAAAGCTATCGGAGTATTAATGAAACGCTTATTGTATTAAATATGCACACAATACACAATTTCCACACACCTTTTTTTGGTTATAATTATTTATTATTACCAATCTGTAGAAGTTGACACATATCAGATGTGTCAACTTCTACAGATTGGTATGATTGATTGACGACCTGCACAAAAATAGGAAAAGATAAATTTAATAAATGCAAGTGGTTCAGAGCCGAGCTTTGGCTTTGATCAGCAGGGGACTTGAGGGAGACTACAATTTTAACCGCAGTAAGATATGCCTCATAACTTATTAAATATAATAAACACCAAAATGTTCTATGATAATACCCAAGACACAGAATTATGAGACGTGGTGTCGATGTTCATATTACTACTGACCATTTCTGCAGTGAATTTTAATTCTAATACCACACAACATTTTAACGATTTTTAGTTGCGTGACACAAAGTGGACGCGTGTTGGCATCGGCAGAGGTCGACGGAAGTTGACGATTTCTTTGTCCACCATAATTAACCTCCAAAGGCGGGAAGTCTAAAAATATATACATACATATATATCCAGAGAGAGAATAAATCGCCAAGTATCACGACCATTGCATACCTCTTTCGCTTCTTTCAAATTCATCTGAATATATGATCTTCCTCTCTTCAAGCTCATATGGTCTTTGAAAGTCAGTCTCGGCCTACCACCACCCCTTTTAATGGTAACTTTTGCTTACCTTTTAATGGTAACTAATAGGTCTTCACTCATTCGCGCAACGTGCTCAAACCATCGAAGCACGTTCTTATTAATTTTGATAAGTGATAAGATGATCTTTCAAACCTGCCATAATGCGTATGATTATCTGCTTTTCAGTCGGCCAAGGTTCCGCACAAATTACGTAAAATCACATTTACACAGCATTTGGTTTGCTTTAGCAATTATGCTTCTTCGGACAGAATCAGCTTTCGCTAGCCGCATGTATTGGACTACTATCGTTTAACTGTTTTCCTGAGTGATTTTAGCAAATTCTCTTCACGGGTAGGCTTCAGCTCAGCTGTGGGCTTGACAGTTCGAGAAGTAAGTTCTGTTATAGTAGCAGTATTTATAAGTATACTATCTCAACTTTGTCACGATAGCCTAGTTGTTGGGTGGTCGGAATTTCGAGTCGAGAGACCCGAGTTCGATCCCCAGGTGGCAGTACCAATGAGTTTTTCAAAAACTTATGTACGTATTTCATCGTTGGCTTGGACATAAAGGCGTCGACGGGCTCACCACCTGTCACGTTGTCCTGAAAATATCTTCGGTGGAAGGTGGGTCAAAGGGACTTAATTGTCTAGACTTGACCTCTGTCTACCCCTGTATTGGGAATTGCGTGAAGATATATTATTATATATTATCTCAACTTTTTCAACACACATTTCTTCATTATTTAATAGTTTACATATTGACTACAAAAGTACCTTCTCGGATAAAACAATTCTGAATTCCTCGCGCGGCGTTAAGTCATGTCAATGGGTTTATGTAAGAGATCATGTCTTACATTGAACTTTTTACATGTTAAAAGTAATGTGTCATATTCCCCCTTCCGCCGTAATTAGTGAAAAAAAAAAGAATTACTCAACAGTATCGACAACATTACGCCTGCAAGAATGAGCAGGTTCGCAAGCAGTGTGGCGCAAGTATTCAGTGACATCGTTGCCTAGTTTCAAGTGGCACCGAATTATGTAACGAGAAAACAACGACTGAATCGAGGTCGCCTTCTACGGTAGAACGTTCGGAAGTTACGTTTCAACGCCGAAGACAAGTAGTCTGTAAATACCAGGTCGTACCTAAATTTTAAATTTACTTTTGTATATGCTATAATCATCTGTTTTTGGTACGGGCATCCAATACGGGCTGCAATTTCCTACCCAGGCTCTCTTCTGAGGGTATCAAGCCTGTATATTAGCAATCTAAAACAGCTTTTTATTTGACACAATAAATGTAAATCTTTCCTTATCGTGCAGATGCTGGAGTAGTTTTCAATAGAAATAGTCATGTGGAAAAAGTTCATTGATCATTGAACTTTGAAATATCAAAGACTCATCATGTGTAATAACATTATTAATTATTTCTCATCATCATCTTATTTTATTTTATTTTATTCTTCATGTAAATGTTATAGCAGGTACCAAGTACCAGTACCTTTTCTCCATCGACCAGAGATAGCTGGTAAGAATACCACAAAGCATTGAGTCGTGTATAAGGTGTAGACTATTAAATATAAATAAATAAAGTAGAACTATAAGAATACATACTTTAAACAATTTGTATAATACAATTTAAAGTAATTCCCAACAACCTTGAACTACACTGAACATGTAAGGTTGCATAATAATGTAGTACTTCAGTCGGCCGTGTTACTCTGTTATGAGACACGGGAGTTTATAGCACTGATAATGAGTAAATTCGCTTATTTTACGTAAAATTTCGATGTTATATATAATTTTTATAAAATAAAAAAATAATATATCTTCACGCAATTCCCAATAAAGAGGTAGACAGAGGTCTAGTCTAGGCAACAAGACAAGTCCCTTTGACCCAGTTTCCACCAAAGATATTTTCGGGACGTGACAGGTGGTGAGTCTTCATGTCATGCATATAATTTTTTATTTTGAAATTTCTTAAAAATAAAAATATTGAACTCAACAAAAGTTTAATTTTCAAGTTAAGTTCAGTATTTTTTCTATACACATTTTAAATTAACGAGCAAGTAATTAGAATTAGTCGAATGCCATTGAAGAACTTAGGCTTACTTCCTCTCTATGGTTCTTGTTCCGGATAACAAACATATGGAAGTTCAAGCTGAGATTCTCGTGTCCCTTCCTCCTCTGACGACCCTCTCGTTTCCGATGATTTCAAAGCGGCCACTGTTTAATTTCCTTTTACAACACGAACTAATTTCCTTTTCTAAAATAAATATTCAAAAAAAATTTGACGACCTTCGAAGTGGCGTACACACCGGTTTTTAAAGTGTCGCCAGTACTGAGGTCCCTGGTTCGATTCCCGGTCGAGTCAATGTAGAAAACACTTTTTCTACATTTTCTCGGATCTGGGTGTTTGTGGCACTTTCGTAGTTTCTGATTCTATATTACAAGTGCTTATGCTGCTTACTTTCGGATCAGAGTAATGTATAGTGATATTGTCCATATTTATTACGTTAGTTGTAATATCCGTGATTGTCAAAACGGTAAAAGCGATCCCTTTAATTGCATATAAAACGAGTTACATATAATCGGGCTTTTAAATTTCGTGTTGCCGCAACGAAGATTTTCAAAATTAATTAATTGATTGAACACGTACGTTCATATACAAGCATAACAATGCATGCATTTTGTACAATTAGCAAAAGATTATATTTTCATTTATCTTCACGCACAATCCCTGACGGGGTAGCCAGAGAGAACAGATCGCCAAGTGTCACGATCCCTACATACTTCTTTTATTTTTATTATTAGCAAAAGACAGACAAAAAATGCGAAACTGTTCTAAAAACGAAAAAAAAAAAGAGACGAGGCGTTTCCACAGTCAAGGCACTTTACGGAATTCACAATACCAATAGTGAAAAAGGAAAACAATACGAATATTAACTATAAACGTGCCTAGGTTGTCCGTAATATAATATACGTATAGCGTTCACGCAATGAACTTATTTCGGGCACTTCCGCATGTTCAAATTCGAGTCCGGCCGCTCGTCGCATTCCAATTCCAACCGGGCCGCCGCGCACCTCCGACTAACTAAATTATAATTCCTTTATAACCCACATTTTGTCTTTGGCTTCTAAAGGCTTACAATAAAATTACCTGTCCAGGATCAAAAACATTAACATATAGTATACCTAATGTATAACAATATATAGTACATGTAGTAATAAACATAATAATATTTGAATTTAGATCTTCATTATTTTTAAGGCCATAATATAAAGGTGTAAAATATTTGATACAATTTTTGGATACAATGACATTCTAATCACATAATAAGCATTAATCATTATATATAACTGTATTTCCAATAGTTTTTTAACTAAACAAAAACGAGATTTTTTTCGACAATCAATCTGGTATTGGTTATAGCAACTAACAACACCAATATTTTATCTACTTCAATAACGCATCAAAAGTGGAAGAAAGTAATAAGCGCCAAAATAGTTATAGGAGAAACAAATTATAGTTTAGCGTTTTGCAAGTTTGAAGTTGCAAGTACTTTGACGGAATGTCAGATTGTTAGATCACCCAATAAAATAAATAAGTTAAATAACGCATTAACAAACAACATAAAAACAAAACAATGAAATGTTTTTTTTTTTTGAAACGGCAACAATACAAACAAACAATTGTAATAATCGCGTAACGTTGAAACATCTACAAAGAAAGTAGCGGCAAGATCAGACTCCGGTCACGGTCGCGACGACCACGTACAGTTCAACCTTATAGTGTTTTATTTTCTAAATTACTCCACAACATGAAACTACTCAACGCTTAACCACCGGAGCTACACCTAAGTAAGCGTTCGTTGCGTGCAAGAGCGAGACGGTATGAGATAGGAGCGAGGCGAGCGAAGGGAGCAACAGGTAAAGATTCCGAGGCCACTTCCGCCTTGGCTGCCGAATATTTCTGTCTCGAACCGGTAGTGGGCCGGTGGCCAGGGCGATTTCCAGCTCTATCCTATAATAAACGTAAAGGATTGAATTTGTAATGAACACATTTAAGTTAGATGCTTAAGATAGATTTAACGCTAAATAGCGTTAAGATATTATAAATATTTAAGTAGACCTTTGTGAAAACTATGCATTCCTTTAAATTGTTCCAGAAAACGGGATATAAAAAATAAAACTGTAAACAACAAGTGGTATCATGTATACACAATACCCCAATTATCCTCTAAAAAAAGGAAAAGAAATAGGTACCCTTTGAACTTACGTATAACCAAATAGATGTTACTGGCACTATAATGACTAAATATCTAAAACTGAATAATCAAGAAAAAATATTACGATACCTAGGTAGGTATAATATGTAAGTTGTTAGTCGAATGAGCTCAGCTAAAACCGGTTGACGCTCATATTGTCTCGCTTGGCACCAGGAAACCGGCGGGTGACTGTTCAGATATTTCCTGTGTACGATTATTGCGGTTTCGGTACCATAAGACATATCTATAATATCTCTTATAAATTAGCCTTATGAATTTTATAATAACCAAAAACGAAGAATGAAGTCGAAGAAGAATGAAGTCGCATAATACTAGCGGTCATACTGCTGACTACTTAGGAACTCTACAAACAAGGAAATATTATCTGTTATTAAAACAAAAACTGGCGCGCTGACGTAATCTCTAGAGCACTTCCGGGTGCCCTAGGCACACGCAGGTTATTCTACCATTACACAAAACTTAAGCAATGCTAGTTTTCCAAGCTAATAATTGTCATTAGTGACCAAAAACTTAACTTACTATAATAACGGTTTAAGTTCGCAGAAAAAATGTACTGGTGCTGTGTGTAAAGTTATAAATGGGACGCGTTCTTAGTTTGATTCCCGAAGTTTATCTCACTCTGCAATATTATGTGTGGCGGGTGGCGACATGAAGCGGGGTCGAGAGAGATGCGGGGAGGGCGGCGAGCGCGCGTCCGTCCTCCCGCGCCGCCACCGCATCATCAGTCCGAGTTGGAGAGTGGCCCGCGACACTTGTCTGCGAACTTGATCCCTCAGATACGCTGCTGGTTTACGGCGTGCCGTAACACGACACGTTTGGAGGGACCACCGCTGCATTGTAGTGTACCTGGTGCTCTGTGAACTGGATATTGTGCTTCAGTGTTGTGACAATGTATGTGTGCTGAATTATCCTGTTTTCGTCTGTCGCCATTTAGGATTTTTTTCGACGACGTACCCAGTTCCGGAACTGCTTAGCCGGTGAGTAACAGCTCTTATCACCAACCCGCTATCTCGAATTCACGCATTTCCGACCCCGCCCGATAAAAACTTTGTTTCTAACTACGATCGCTACAGATTCAGAAACCTGTTGCATATGAAATTGTTTCTGTGAACATTATAGGAAAAAGTAAATACAAATCTCTTTAAAAGTTTACTATTTGGTAGTTGTACATATGATTGTATATCTAATAAAATATGTATATCCACAGGGAGTGTGGTGCCCTACTCCTATCTTGCACGTGCAACACTGCACCCTTTTATTTTTTGTCTCGAAGGACCCTAGGGGTTCAGATATTCAATCGAAATAACAATACTTCCCTATTATTATTGCAATGATACATTTATCCTAACGTAATGAGATGTCAACCAGCAGGTGTTTTGATTTAAATTACTTTTATCTCGCATGTATTGTTACTTATAAAATTTTTGATGTTTATTAATTATTAAATAAGTTTGTATACCTAATTATTATTATTAAAAGCTTTGGTTTCTTTTATTTTTTGGCTTCTGTACGTATAAACAACATAAATGCATATGCATTTTATATTAGATAAAAGAGAAGTGTCTCTTTTGTAACGTCAATATAACAGATTTTACTAAATACATCAAAACGTATAAACGATATTAAACATTTAGAACTTATTTTTGTCTATTTCGTTACAGCCTGTAACGAAAAGAACTATTTTGAAGCTGATGTTTAACATTTCATTATTTAAAAACCGCGAACGGCATAGGCATTCCATTAATTAAACACTTAAAAACTTTCAAATTAAACACTTTTTAATTAATCGATGGCAAGAATTAACTTAATCAATTTGAAACCCTTTGACTTGTAATTACAGACACAGTAGTAGTAAATAAACAAAATATAATAATAGAAAGAAATAATCAAAATGTGTAATTTGTAGTAAAAACATGTGTAATTAAAGAATTCGTTTCAATGCTTCACATTGCAGCGCCATCTATTATCGCATAGCAATAATAAAAAAATGATAACTAAATGTATACTACCCTAAATTCTTTTACTAACACATTCCTTAGTTCCGTAGACTATAAATAAATTTACTGTGTGTATCTTATCACAGATGTTTTGTTGTACTTACAAAATATTCTTAAAGGTCACGAGAACGAAAGCTAGTACGATTATAAATCATCTGCGGAAATATCTTTTGAATGATAAGCAATAGAATAATGAATATTAAATATATTACAGATCACCGTGATGAAAGTAGTGAGTCTGCAATTGCCGTCGGGGCCTAGTATGGAGCGGTTACCGCTGCCATTTAGTCCAACGGAATTATTATGGCGATATCCACTACCGTGGGCGCCTCCGCCTCCTTCACCTCTTGGTGATACAAAGGCTCAGTTGCCGGCTGGTCTCCCGCCAGAACCTAGATTATGGACAAGAGAAGACGTAGCAGTTTTCTTGAAATGGTGTGAAAGAGAATTTGATTTGCCCAACTTCGACATGGATCTCTTCCAAATGAATGGTAAAACTCTCACTTTTTAAATTTTACAATAAAAATGTATCTAGAACTTTTCTTAAAAATAATTATCATTCTCGTATTGCAGGAAAGGCACTGTGTCTGTTAACAAAAACCGACTTGGGTGAACGGTGTCCCGGGGCTGGTGATGTCTTGCACAATGTTCTGCAAATGCTAGTGCGCGATGCTGCACTTCTTGGGAGAGTTCCATCGTCTCCAGTAACACCGACTGCCCGAGCGGCGCCCTATCCTCCGTCTCCCCATTCACATCCACCAACGCCCACGTGGGCTGTCGATGGATTCCACCATTTCCATAGCGCAGCCGCCGCTGCCGCCGCTCAGCCCAACTCTGTGACCCTAAGCCCAGCACCGTCCGTCGACAGCTCTGGTAGCCCACAAAGGGGAGAAACGCTAAGCTACGTATCGGCGTATGCGCCCCCAGTCCCAGTGTCATCTCAAGCTGCAAGTTCTGGTAGCAACCACTCAGACTCAGACGAAGAAGCTCAATTTGCTCCTCCGCCACGGTCGCCAAAGGAGACTGCTTTAACAAGTCCGGCACCACAAACCCACTCTGCACCCCAACACACCCATTACCGGACGCAACACAGGGAATTTTTCCCAAATGACATGCCCGAATCTAACACAAGTAAGTCAAAAGAAACTTATAAATAAATAAATTAAAAAATGTAATTAAAGTATAGAAATCAATTACTTACAAAAAAATTTACTATATTTCAGATGGTAGATTATTGTGGGATTTCTTACAACAGTTACTGAACGACCCTACGCAGCGATACACAAATTACATTGCTTGGAAAAATCGGGACACTGGTGTTTTCAAAATAGTTGATCCTGCTGGACTTGCTAAACTATGGGGAATACAGAAAAATCATTTGTCGATGAACTACGATAAAATGTCACGTGCGTTGAGATACTATTACCGTGTCAATATTTTAAGAAAAGTGCAAGGAGAACGCCATTGTTACCAGTAAGTAACTTTTACAGGAAACAAAATTGTTGTAAAACTTAGATATCTTTTTGTGTGTGATTGCAACAAAATAAAATCCTAATATTACCTTTCATTGACTTGAAACACTATGGTATCCTCACCTATTGTTTAATAATCTTAATTTCTTCTCTGCTTTCAGATTTTTAAGGAATCCTACAGAACTCAAAAATATCAAGAATATTTCTCTGTTGCGACAACAAATGAGTCCAACAAGAGTTGCGCCTGTCGTCAAGACGGAGATGAAGGAAGAGCGTTGTGAAGATGAAAATGTGGAAGAAGATATGCCTACGGATCTGAGTATGGCTGCATCGGAACCGTGGAGGAAACGAGCGCGGCCAGATAACTCACAGCCAACCATGCCCCACGACAAGCATCGTATTAGTGCTCTAATTGGTGATAGTATGATGTTAAAACGCGAGTCAGAATACAACCCTGAACATTACGCGCTTAATTTAAAAAGTGAAAAATGTGAACAGTGATTTACATTGAACTACCGTTGAACATGCAAGTGCGATACGATTTACGTGAATACATATGGTGTACAGCCAACTCCGCTCTAGCAGACTAGTCGAATTCCTCTCGGGATATTTTTTAAGTCTTCCCAAAATCATCATGTTATACATGAAAAATGGTCAAATTCTAGAAGTAATCTAATCACTGAGAGTACATCGACAGGTCTTCGGAGTTATACAGGGTATGGACCTTAATGCCTTTGTGCCAAGTGATTTTATCTATTAGTGTCAATTAAAAATAAGTAGTTAGCAAAAGGGACGAAAGTTTATTATCGTGTTAAAGTAATAGAGACTATTTTAATAATTTGTGCAATGGACTCGCATCGGACTGCTGACTGGTAATCTCACTGTAACAAACGAGATAACAATGTTGCCAAAACTTAATGTTTATGCATGCGTACGAAAACGCATTCGTTTATGCATTTTTGTAATTTAATTAGTTTTATATTTTTTTTCTGAAGAGAGTACATAACTGAGTTGAAAATGTTTTATGAAAATGTATCACCATATTGTTGTCTTCCATTGATTCTTTATTTTTGGCAAACATTTCTATTGTAGCTTGTGAAAGAGATTATATATATTATAAGGGCTACCACACAATTCTTGTATGTCTACTATTTGTTAATTCAACATGGTTCTGGCAATGCTTATTTTGCAGAAAATGGAGCAGAATCAAATCAGGCGTTTTTTTTTACATTTTTCTTAATTATCAAATTCTAGTCGAAAAAGAATCGAAACTCATTTATATAGCATTATAAAATTTACTTTGGTACTTTACATTTTACTAACTTTACTGATAGTTACTTTTTACAACTTAATGTTTCAGCTTCAGAACCATGATGATGACAACCACGATGTAAACCAACAAAAATAAACTAAATCAAATTTCTCTTAAAGACAATAACTATCAAATTACCTTATTATTGCCTTGAATTAATCAAAAATAATCCACTGTGATAAAAAAAAATTAAGTGGTAGACACGTAGAGATATGCTAGGATTTTACTCAATTATTTCCAGCTACAATTTTCTGTGATCTCTTTTATCAATATAGGTAAATAATGTCATAGATTAAAATATTGTGTTTGTAAATAATAGTATTGTAAGATATGTTAGGAAAACGACTAAAGAGAGTATGTATGAATGATTTGTAAAACAAAAAGTGGAGCTTTATCAAAGTACCTAGATATGAGTAAGTACTATAGCAACCGAGTTTGTATTTTTACATTTATTTTTATCTGGCAAGGTACTG
Organism: Sericinus montela; assembly: GCA_029286605.1. Classification (NCBI taxonomy): domain Eukaryota; kingdom Metazoa; phylum Arthropoda; class Insecta; order Lepidoptera; family Papilionidae; genus Sericinus; species Sericinus montela. The sequence continues at coordinate 9,303,762 of JAGSMR010000001.1, forward strand.
CCATAATTTCCAACTTGTACACAATTGAAATATGTTTCGATAAACATTGTGACAAATTGTATTATAACTTAAAATAAATGAAAGTAATGTTATCCTAAATTATATTTTATTTCATAATACTCTGACGATTTCTAATAGTGACAACTATTACACAATAATTGATCAAATGATTTTATCGCATTTACTTTAATTAAATTCTCGAGGATGGCGAGCAACACACATGAAAATTCACTCTTATTAAACCAAATCGATGAACAGGAACACGGCAGTAGCCGTCATTCACTACTCCATATTAATATAGTTAAACATTAATTAAAATTCATTGTTTGAACACTTGTACACCATTCACTTTATTTAAATATTTATTCATTAACCGACCGGTTTCGCGTTATGGCATCATCAGGGTATTGATACAGAGTATATACTACACTACTATACTAATATTTATAATATACTATACTAATATTTATAATATACTATACTAATACTAATATTTATAATATACTATACTAATACTAATATTACTAATATTTATTTGAAAGGGACGAAGAAAGAACGAAGTGTGAAATATAGGTAAATCAGGAATGTCTAGAACAGGTGAATGAAATTGGTATACTTGGGGAGTGCGTTTAGCCGGGATGGAAGATGTGATTTAGATGTGGACAGGCGTGTCGCTGCCGGGAACAAAGTCAATGGTGCCCTGACTGCGTTAGTCAAAAGGCGAGGCGTAGTGAAAAGTGCACGCCTTGCAATACATAACGCAGTGTTGGTACCGACTTTGTTATATGACAGCGAAACCTGGGTATGCCAGAAGAAGCATAAAAGCAGGTTGAATGCATGGGAGATGCGATTTCTTAGTAAAATGTGCGGCCTTACCATGGCCGACCGTAAGCGAAACGAAGAGGTTCGCAATACGGTAGGTTTTAAGGATGACCTTGTCACAAAAATTGATAAGGGCGTGTTTCGATGGTTTAGGCACGTTGAGCGAATGAGTGAAAACTGAATGGTGAAGAAAATATATAGCGCGAAAGTTAATATTAAAAGGTGTCGAGGTAGACCGAGACTAACTTTCGAAGACCATGTGAGTAAATTGCTCGAAGAGGGGAGGGTCAAGAGTACTGGGATACCTCGACGTGCATGTATGAAGATGATGAATCTGAAACAAACGAACCAGGTATGTAGGGATCGTGACACTTGGCGATTTGTTCTCTCTGGCTCCTCGTCAGGGATTGTGCGTGAAGATAAGTAAGTACACACAAATATTCAATTTGTAGTTTAAACTACCCGCAATAACTTATTAATAATAAGTTAGTAGACGGTAGGTAGAAATTTAGGGATAACATACCAAAAGCATTGCCACTTCAGGCAGTTTACAGGTGCTAATACTTAAGAGACGTGCTGCGACATCTAACGACAACATCAGTGTTTCGTAAGGCATGATAGAGGATAAGAGTGACCTACGAGCATGTGCAGGTGAATTATAATTTATGCCAAAGCCTTAACTTGCTGAGTCAAGTATGAAAATTATTACATGAAAATTATTGCATTTCCCATACTTTGATCGAAGATCAGAAACGCTTTCGCATAGAACGCTGCATTTGGCATCGACAAGTGATGAAAGTTGGATGTTTTTTTTTTTATAATAAATAATAAATACGTAGAACGGCCATAAGTTTGGTTTCAAATGAAAATGCATTTTTTAATGAAGTAATAATATATTATTAAAATTTATTCGCAAAAAACCTTTGGCTTTTATACGGGCCTTTAATCTACTTGACCACGAATCTATGGATTTACGCACTGTTTTTTACAATTTCGCCACTGCTTGCTCCATAATTTTTTTAAGAAACTCAACCGTCACCGTGTCATTTAAAGCAGGCCATGTCCTCTTAAACTGACCATAATTTAAAATCTAAAGGATTGAGGTCTGGGCTAGGTGAGGCCCAGTCTTTAGCTCTTATAAAGTCCAGTACGTTGGTTTCAATCCAGGCTTGGGTAGTTCATGCCTTGAGACCTGGTGCAGAGCCCTGCTGGAAAGGCCGCGGTACATTTTTTAAAAAGTGTATTGTGTATTAAGTGTAGAGAGATTTTACAACATGATCCAAAACTATCTTGATACACTTTGGCTGAAGTTTTCACTCCTTTTTCACAAAAATATAGTTTTGTGACTTCCTTGATAAGACACGCCCCACCAAACCATCACTGACGCAGTGTGATGACTACTTTGTACCTTTCCGACCACTTGAGCAGCTTCTTTAGAACTGTGAGCGTACTCTTCATTTTGCTTATTATAGTGTTCTTCAATAGTAAAAACTTTTTCATCGGTAAAGCGGATATTTCTGTGCCTTTCTGCGTATCGCGACAGAAGGCATTTTGATCGATTACTCTCTATAATTGTTAAGATTAATTTAGGACATGTCAGGTACATTGACGTTAAGCACCGAGCTTCAGGTCTTGATTTATAATACGCGACAGAGTCCTAGCGGGAATCTCTCATTTCTCGCGATAAGAGTTTTTGCTTCCTAATGTGGTTTCGACGAATTCTGACTTTTTTTTTTTTGATGACCATGGAGGAAATGTTTTATGCACGAACGTCCCTTGACCGGGAGGCCACCGAAACGAACAGTGTCGGGCTCGAATCTCAGAAGGAGAAGCATACCGATTAAAACCATCCATGGGATGCTGTTGGCCCGGAGGCCTTTACAGCTTCGTCTAAGGAGACTTGCGAGGAGAGGCTCGCAAGTTAGAAGTTTGAAGACAATAATGGCTGCGAAGCGCTGCGTCCCCTAAAACGAAAGAGATGACTTCCGACATGGGGGAGGGGCCATGCGATCCGAGGGCCCCAGTTGGTTTGGAGGAAAATCTCCTCTCGGATCGCCTTGTGTTAACCTTTTAGTGACGACTACGACCACGAGAAAGTCGTGAAATTACGACGATGGCGAGGTTGTGTAAGCCGCAGAATGCGGCTTGTGTCTGTGTGTGTGCGAAAGTACGTGGGGGCGGGGCCTCATACGCATTGTTGACACGGGTGATTGCGTTATCATCGTCTATGATGACGCATTTCGGGCGCCTCAATTGAGGTGGAGTATCGAAAAGCAAGGAAAAGCAGGTTGAAGAAAAGTAAGGAAAAGCAGGTTGAATGCATGGGAGATGCGATTTCTTAGTAAAATGTGCGGCCTTACCATGGCCGACCGTAAGCGAAACGAAGAGGTTCGCAATACGGTAGGTTTTAAGGATGACCTTGTCACAAAAATTGATAAGGGCGTGTTTCGATGGTTTAGGCACGTTGAGCGAATGAGTGAAAACTGAATGGTGAAGAAAATATATAGCGCGAAAGTTAATATTAAAAGGTGTCGAGGTAGACCGAGACTAACTTTCGAAGACCATGTGAGTAAATTGCTCGAAGAGGGGAGGGTCAAGAGTACTGGGATACCTCGACGTGCATGTATGAAGATGATGAATCTGAAAGAAACGAACCAGGTATGTAGGGATCGTGACACTTGGCGATTTGTTCTCTCTGGCTCCTCGTCAGGGATTGTGCGTGAAGATAAGTAAGTACACACAAATATTCAATTTGTAGTTTAAACTACCCGCAATAACTTATTAATAATAAGTTAGTAGACGGTAGGTAGAAATTTAGGGATTACATACCAAAAGCATTGCCACTTCAGGCAGTTTACAGGTGCTAATACTTAAGAGACGTGCTGCGACATCTAACGACAACATCAGTGTTTCGTAAGGCATGATAGAGGATAAGAGTGACCTACGAGCATGTGCAGGTGAATTATAATTTATGCCAAAGCCTTAACTTGCTGAGTCAAGTATGAAAATTATTACATGAAAATTATTGCATTTCCCATACTTTGATCGAAGATCAGAAACGCTTTCGCATAGAACGCTGCATTTGGCATCGACAAGTGATGAAAGTTGGATGTTTTTTTTTATAATAAATAATAAATACGTAGAACGGCCATAAGTTTGGTTTCAAATGAAAATGCATTTTTTAATGAAGTAATAGTATATTATTAAAATTTATTTGCAAAAAACCTTTGGCTTTTATACGGGCCTTTAATCTACTTGACCACGAATCTATGGATTTACGCACTGTTTTTTACAATTTCGCCACTGCTTGCTCCATAATTTTTTTAAGAAACTCAACCGTCACCGTGTCATTTAAAGCAGGCCATGTCCTCTAAAACTGACCATAATTTAAAATCTAAAGGATTGAGGTCTGGGCTAGGTGAGGCCCAGTCTTTAGCTCTTATAAAGTCCAGTACGTTGGTTTCAATCCAGGCTTGGGTAGTTCATGCCTTGAGACCTGGTGCAGAGCCCTGCTGGAAAGGCCGCGGTACATTTTTTAAAAAGTGTATTGTGTATTAAGTGTAGAGAGATTTTACAACATGATCCAAAACTATCTTGATACACTTTGGCTGAAGTTTTCACTCCTTTTTCACAAAAATATAGTTTTGTGACTTCCTTGATAAGACACGCCCCACCAAACCATCACTGACGCAGTGTGATGACTACTTTGTACCTTTCCGACCACTTGAGCAGCTTCTTTAGAACTGTGAGCGTACTCTTCATTTTGCTTATTATAGTGTTCTTCAATAGTAAAAACTTTTTCATCGGTAAAGCGGATATTTCTGTGCCTTTCTGCGTATCGCGACAGAAGGCATTTTGATCGATTACTCTCTATAATTGTTAAGATTAATTTAGGACATGTCAGGTACATTGACGTTAAGCACCGAGCTTCAGGTCTTGATTTATAATACGCGACAGAGTCCTAGCGGGAATCTCTCATTTCTCGCGATAAGAGTTTTTGCTTCCTAATGTGGTTTCGACGAATTCTGACTTTTTTTTTTTTTTGATGACCATGGAGGAAATGTTTTATGCACGAACGTCCCTTGACCGGGAGGCCACCGAAACGAACAGTGTCGGGCTCGAATCTCAGAAGGAGAAGCATACCGATTAAAACCATCCATGGGATGCTGTTGGCCCGGAGGCCTTTACAGCTTCGTCTAAGGAGACTTGCGAGGAGAGGCTCGCAAGTTAGAGTTGAAGAAAATAATGGCTGCTGCTGCGAAGCGCTGCGTCCCCTAAAACGAAAGAGATGACTTCCGACATGGGGGAGGGGCCATGCGATCCGAGGGCCCCAGTTGGTTTGGAGGAAAATCTCCTCTCGGATCGCCTTGTGTTAACCTTTTAGTGACGACTACGACCACGAGAAAGTCGTGAAATTACGACGATGGCGAGGTTGTGTAAGCCGCAGAATGCGGCTTGTGTCTGTGTGTGTGCGAAAGTACGTAGGGGGCGGGGCCTCATACGCATTGTTGACACGGGTGATTGCGTTATCATCGTCTATGATGACGCATTTCGGGCGCCTCAATTGAGGTGGAGTATCGCGCGCGGGTGTGTAATTCCCTAACGCTGCCACTAGCGGATTTGTATGTAAGTTCGTCCTATCGAAGTAGTCGATGGAGAACTTTTTAAATAGCGCTGCCATTGTAGGCAGGAATTCTGACTTAAACAGCATTAATAGCCTTTATAGTTCTTACAGCACGCGGCCGCCCCGATCTTTTCTGGTCTTCGACAGAGGATGTGTTGTTGTATCCGTTGATAGTACGATATACGAAAATACGGCTAATACAAAGCTACTGATGTGTCTGGAATATGACCGACGGCTACACACTTTGTGCAATTCGATCACGGCAATCCTATTTACTTTAACACCTCATTCCATATTGTAAATTTATAATGAAAACGAAAAAATATGTGAAATGCTGCAAAATTTAAAGAAATTTTTAAAATTATATACTTATTCCAAATTCAAAAACATTAAAAGTTGAAAAAAAAAAATAAAAGTTTTTATGTAACAGTATTTATGGGCAGACTAGTTACATATATAGGGGCATACATGAATTCCGTAAAGTCCCTTGAACGATACTCTTCTTGAAATAATATCTTTTCTAATTGTACAAAATACATGCATTGTCATACTTTTATGAGCGTACGTGTTCAATCAATTAATTAATTTCGAAAACACGAAATTTCAAAGTCCGATTATATGTAACTTGTTTTACATGCAATTAAAGGGATCGCTTTTACGGTTTTGACAATCACGGATATTACAACTAACGTTCTCATTTACATAGATAGGGACAATATCACATACATTGCTCTGATCCCAAAGTAAGCAGCTAAAACAAACACCGAGTCCCGGGAAAATGTAGAAAGTGTTTTGTACATTGACCAGACCGGATAAATCGAACTCGCAACCACAAAGTGTGCACGCCATAATTCCATGGAGGCCGTCCAAAGTATTAACTCCAAACCAAACCAAAAATAAAAAAACGAAACCATAAGACAAACTGCTCAGTGGATGTTTCTTTATGAAGTCTGTCAACCAAGGCAAAGAAAGGAAGAAGTCAAGGAAAATGTATGATTGCCGAGTCCTTTGGTCGGAAATGTCATTTAACGACAGTTGTGCCGAAGATGGAAGAACAGTTACTGCAGACGCGTCTGTCAACGGTTGTTTGCTGCCGGTCAACGGTTACAAATGGAGACTTCTTTGAAAAACAAAGTATTGCAGAGATTGATAAATAGATATTATAAAATTATATTGCAAAACTCCACAAGCAAAAAAACACAAAATTTTGTCAAAATACTTTAAACAATCAAAAAAATATACAAAAATAACTAAAATTTTTATTGAACTCGCAATTGCCAAGTAATGGGGTGACGGAACTTAATTCAAGAGTCTGAAGTTTGGTCTTTAGAGAAAGTTTTTGAAACTTATGTCTGTTTAATGTTGCAAATTGTCCCAAATAATTTCAATAACTGACTAGCAGTGTTAGGAATAAATAAATAAATAAAATATCTTCTCGCCTTATCCAATACAGGGGTCTAGTCAATAACTTCATTTTGACCCACATTCCATAGAAGATATTTTTGGGACAATATGAGCCCGTCGCCGTCTTTATATCCAACAATATAAATCGTACATAAATTTTTGAAAAATACCATTGTTACGAGCCTTGGGGATAAAAAAAATAAAATATCTTCACGCAATTCCCAATACAGGGGTAGACAGAGGTCTAGTCTAGACATTTAAGTCCCTTCGACCTACCTGTGGTGGTGAGCCCGTCGCCGTCTTTATGTCCAAGCCAATGATATAATTTGTACATAGGTTTTTAGACGAAACCCATTGGTACAGCCACTTGAGGATCAAACTTGGGTCTCTTGACTCGAAATTCCGACCACCCAACCACTCGGCTATTGTGACTTCCTTTTGTTCCTGCCTTGGGGATAGAACTCTTGATTTGAATTCAATCACCCAACCACTTGGCTATCGTAAATTTATATTCGCAATCTTATATTGATATTTATATAGGTACGACAAAATAATGTATTGGTAAAGTTGCAAATATATACTTTTTCTGTAGCACAAACAGATCTAACAAGTTTGTGCTATTTTCCCACAATATGACACCATAGCTATGAGTTTAGCTATGAGACATAAGAGTACACAGAAATAGATAGATAGAATACTCTTTATTGCACACCAACACAGAAAATATACAATATAAAATTTAGCAAGACTATAGTGATACAAATGGCGGTCTTATCACTAACCGCAATTTATTCCACACAACCTTTCAACAGACAAGCTTTAGAGGCGGCCGTATTAAGGTTTGTCAAATTGAGTAAATTTAAATAAAATTGTGATAACTGTGATCTTACTTTCCAAGCCTCCCAATTTTTGTATTTATAGAACCTTAATTAATTATAATCTAGTAGCTTTAAATAAACTCTGAAATAAAACTAGATGTCATATTGAATAGCTTTAATTATATAATTACACTTACTACCATAAACTTACAAATAATTAATTTTCAGTATTCTGTGGTTGAAAAAATATTACATCATCTGCTATGACTGTTGATGCAGTTCTAACTTGACCATCATCTAATTTAACCTCACCATATGATAACTTACCAGTAACATACACTCGTTGGCCTTTTTTTAGGTACTTGTAAACAGTATCCCGTAAACCTGGTTTAAAAATGCTAATTCTATGCCAATCAGTTCTCTGTAATACATCACCTGATTCATATTTGTAACTAAAATGTGTTGCAAGTGGAAAATTAATGACAGGGTGTTCTTCATTACCTCTTTTCTGAGGATCTGCACCAACTCTTCCCAGTAAAGTAACTTGATTGATAGCTACAAAAAAACAATGTTAAATAGTTTGTCAAATTTAAAAAATGTAATATAAATTCCTATTAAAATGTTTTTTATAATATTGACATCATAAATATATTGTTAATCCTGGAATATGTGTATATGTGATGTGGAATATACATGTATGATTTAAATGAAAAAGATGAAAGAAGTATGCAAGGATGACACTAAGCAATCTGTTCTCTCTGTCTACTCAGTCTGAAAATAAGCGTAAAGATATGACATAAATATAGGTCCTCTAATTAAATGTAACCTTCAGTTTTTATAGTAGTTCTATTATTAGTATAAATAAATAAATATAAATATCTTCCACCGAAGATATTATATAGTGTAACTATTATAAAGATGTGCGACATGGTACTTACTCTTTTCAGTTTTTTGTGAATCCAAACAAACAACCGTTGTGTGAAGTTGTTTATATTGATATAAACTTCTTATAGCACTAACCTGAAGAAAAGTTGATTTCTATCGTAAATTTAATAAATCAAATGTAAGTAAATAACACATTGCTTGAAAAAACTCAATTTCAAACTACGATTGAAATAAAACGAATGGACCGGCAAATAGTAATGAGGTTATTAAAATACTCCAATCACTTACCCTAGTAAAGGAAAACATGATGTATTTTTATATGAGATTACACTAAATCTGTATAAAATAAAAAATATAGTAACGTAAAAATATAGTTCGATTTATATTTTTCTCATCAATTCTCTTTTCTTTACTTCAGTTTTAGATGTTCTCTGTCGTTTTCAGTTAAATATGTATTATCTATAGTAGTTTCAGATACAGATTCGTAAACATCAATAAGTATATAATCCCTTCGTAAGGGACTGTTCCCTAATAATCTATATATGGCAGCACTAACGCCACAAATGGCATCCCCAGTCCCCATGTAAAGTAATGAAAACTAGGTATCGGAAAGTAATAAAAGTATTTATACAAATTCGCAATTAACATTCAAAATTATTCTGGTCAATTACGCAAATAATTAACGCCAATTTTTAAAAGAAAAAAATTAAGAGAGCAAAGTTTCTTCAAAAAAAGTGTAAATAGATCAGTTTACAGTTCTACAATTAACAGTTAAAACGAAACATAATCTTCAACGGATAATTTCTTTTATATTTAATTTACAGTTATTTTAGAAATTAGTGTCGAAAAAACTAACCCCAGTAATATTTCTTAATGGTATAGAAGAAGGAAAAATAAACCAAAGAATCAAAGTCTATAAAGTCGGAAAACTAAAGAATAGTAATAATCGCAAATTACTGACTGATGTCCGGAAAATAATAAAACAAACTTAAGATGTATTGAAAATTTCCTTCATTCGTAATGTACTAGGATTGGTGTAAATCAATAGTTCTTTTAAAAATATTAAAGGTTTACCGGCTCGGCTGGTTTGAACAGGTATTTACTTTACCACAGTTGATTTTCTATAAACCGCGAACCGCGATTAGAATCGAAGATATTTTAAAGATATAGTTGGTAAGTGTGAAAGAAAGACAATATGTTAGAGAAAGTTTATTATGTACTTCAATAAAATATTTCCATTTAACTTTTAAAAAAAATTAAAAGTGTGGACTTCATTATTCAATTCGGATATAGTGCTCTCTAGTCCATGCCATGCTTCTCAACATATAGTATTTAGGCAATAACTTTTAATTTTAGTAACTGTAATTACTTGGTTTTGGTCCCATAATATTTAAAATATACTTCCTCTTCAGCATTATACGAGTATTATAACATTCTTTTCCGTCAGACATCCTTTATTGCCTCATTACTATTATATAATGTATAATTATTAAGTATACGTGAAATTAAAATAGCTTATTTTTGATATATCGTGTAACATTTCTTCCCATATGCATACTATAGAAATATTGCGTTTATTTGACATTCTGGCGGAATCACTGTATATTTAACAGAAGGTTTTGAGTCAACTACCACCACCAGTCGTGGTGGTGAGCTTATTGCTTAATTCGTCATAAATAATTGTCATCTTTGTCTGTAAAGTTATTTATAATGCTGTCTCAATTGCCTCTACGTAGCTTAAGGAAGTACATATTACGCGACTCTTTTTGATTCTCATATTAATTATATTGAAACATGAATTTACGGTCTTAGCTTCGCTATGGATACCGGTTGTATATCATTTGCAATGGTTGCATGATCGTCTTTGCTCCATCTTCAAAGCTAAGAAAACCGGTTCGCTTACCAAATTTTGGTCGAAAAAATGGCCATCTACGCAAAGGAATTGTCTATTGTTCTGCAGCATATGTAGCGCCATCACCGTAGCGGCGGCCAATGGCTACATTTACTTGACAATAGCCATTGCCCAATCCAGAAGAAGTTGTTGCCTGTGAAGGATGCCTTCAGCTTCAAATGCAAAGTCTGAAAAACCAGCCTCTTCGGAGGCTACGGTTAATTCACCAGTACGGCAAATAATAACTATTATTGAACACAAAATTCGTAATTTGGAAAAAAGAAAGGTACGTACAATATAAAATTCAAAATTTCTAGAGCTTGAACACATTTTGCGAATAATTTATACTAGATGATCAGTAATCATTTCTTAATGTGCCTAATTTTCCATTTTAATATTTGCTATAAACTTCTTAAATTATTATGTTTAGTTAGCGTTTATGTTGTATGTAAATAAAGTAGCGGTGTTCCGCTGACGCCATTTTTATACATGTGCTTCAGACTCCTTTTGTCATAAAATCATTACGCCCAAAATGTTTGTATTGACATATTATAGTACAAGTAAATGTGTTAAATAGTCTTATGAATTAAGGTCTTTGTATAAAGTACCGTATAATTTCATTATACAACATAATTTCAACGACAAATTTTCGATGAAGTATGAAATAATTGAAAACAAATCGCCGATATATATTGGCTAAAATTCTATCATACCATTAATTTATTTATTCTTTATTATTACACATTATACTAAGGGCGGGCTTAATGCCTAATAGCATTCTGTACCAATCAACCCTTGTGGTGAAAAGTAGATGGCAGGTGCAACCCAAATAAAATAACAGTACAATTTATAAGTTGTTCAATAGACAATTTCTAGCACATAAAGCTGTACAAACAATACATATATGTATGATCAGTATTTTCTTCAGACCTTTCTTTGCTGTGTCAATGATTATAGTATAATATTTGAAAAAGGCCTTTCATAATAATAGAATATCTATTATTTCAATACAATAGCTATAGAAATGTAGTTTTATTGCTAAAACAATAAATACATTTCTTACAATATTCTACCTAATTACAGTTTATACATCATAAAACTAATATTTTTCAAATAATAAAGTAACAAAGGATATTTACTAACCATACATTTAATTAACTTTCAGAGCAAGTTAACATCATACCGTGACTTGCAAAAGGCTGGTAAAGAGTTAAACTCTGATCAAAAAGTAGCAGTTGCCAAGTATGATGAAGTGGCTCAAACATTGGAATTTGCGAGAGAGATCTCTACACAAATTACTGCTGTTGCAATATCAGCTGAGCGTGAAGCTAAGAAACAAGCTAAAAAGGCAAGTAAATTTGAAACAATTTATTTAGAGAAACTCTCTTTTGAAATTTTAGGATTAAATTGAAGGCACGGCTCAGCCACTCTCATGTATAAATAAATTTAATAGGCCTCTTATTTATCTTACTTAGACTATACTCCTTAAGTCATCTTTTACTTTATTTTTTGTAGTAATCACAAACAAGCATAATAATGAATATTAAAATTTCATTAATATTTTTTACTCTCACATATTGAGTATACTTGTTATAATGAAGATGCATTTTGACATTCATTTCTATAAAGGTTTGTTGTGCTTGCTTGGTAACTCCAATCACTGAACTTGAAACATAAACAACTATTTAATGAAACAAATATATATTCACGCTATTCCCAATTGAGGGGTAGACATAGGTCCAGTCTCTATACAATTAAGTCCCTTCAACCCACCTTATGCTGAGAAAATATTAACTTTATTATTATTAACAGCTGTTGAACTGCTGAATTCATCATTTAAAACTCAGGTTCAGTTTCTAGCTCATCCCAGGTAGATTAGGTAAAATGTCCAAAATGTTAAATAAAATCATTTCTTCCTAAGCTATCAATAAAAATTTACTGGATATTAAGAGAAGTTTCACCCTCAGATTTGATCAGCTGTATCAATTATGTCTTTCTGGTGTGACCAGCTTTATCAATTGTATGGTATGGTGTGAACATTTTAAGGCACAAAGCCTTTTAATCTTTCATCTATTGGTTGTTATAGACTTGTTGAGATTGGAGGACAATATGTTTTTCTGTCTTTAAATTCTGCATCCAACCTTCACAATTCTTCTTCAAGAAATTGACTTGTCAACATTATACTTGATTAATTCTTGCAATTCTGTAATATTTTCAAATTGCCAAAGATTTTCCAATTTGTCTATTAACAATAGCTACAGTTTTTTGGCTGTGAATATTAGCACATTAAACAGGTAGAATTTTACTAATGGGTTATGTTGGCTTGAAAGTAACAGTGTGAACTCTCAGTGTTCAATTTACATCACCTTCATGTGAGTTGACCATGTCCTCAAAATGCTTTTGCAGAATATCTTGACAGATTTAGACTCTACATACTGGCTGTTAGTAATACCGAAATTTAACAGATGCTTATTAAATAAACCTTGATCAGTAAAGGCACAAGTTACATTCTGAATTTGGGGCTTATTCATACACAGGAACATTTTAGTCGACTATTAACTGTCGGTAGTGCTTCTTTAGCCTTCTAGGTGACTTGTCAAAGCCATGTATGTTGTTGCCCTATAAGGGTAGGCATCTGAGTTCCAATGATGCCAAAGGGTAGGGGGATGTTAGGTTCCGGTCCCACCAGATGCATACTGGATCCACCTCTGGTAAGCTCATCTGCTGCATCATTACCTCAAGAACAGCCATTTTTTATCCATTGAAGGATTCTCTTCCCGAGGTTACCGGTAACCTCAAGGGGCTGCTGGGATACCTTGAGGAGCTGGGTTGGCTCGAGTAAGCTTAGACAATCCTGCCCAATGCAAAATATGCGCTAGGACGTGGAATTGCGGAAATCAGCCCATCTAATCTAATCTAATCTTATCTTGCATTTATTCCTAATGCATCTTGGATAGATTTTGATAAAACAACTTAGCTTTTTATCGCTTACGTGAAATGTTGAACAATCTGTGGATGATGACTTTCTTCTTCTTAATAATATTGGGTGAAAGGCTGCCAAGTTTGAAGAGGTTTAGGGAAAATCAAGGCTATTTGTTAATTAGAAAGACTGTTTTTGTAATGATGCTCTGTTCAGTACACTAATATGGAACAAATCAACATGTAACTCTGACTATTTTTGTCTCTCGGAAGCTATGTTTATACCAAATATCATCCAAATTGATTTAGTGATTTAGCCATGAAAATGTGAAAAACAAGCAGAGTTATATTCATAAGTACTAGTTAACTTATATATTTCATTACTTTAATAATTGTCAATTGCCCTTATGCTCTCTATGATTTAATTACTGACTATGCCATCAAGATAAAATAAATCAATATAATGATAATTACAGGATGCATGGGTGCGCTATGCAGCCGAAACCAATAAAATTCGGGAAGTCCTATTAATTTTGGATTGTCTTATGCAAATGGGCAATTCTGAAGTAAGAGAAGATTTTTTAAATGGAACTAATGGTGCAGCCAAATTAACTGAAGAAGACTTGAAAATTTTGGATGAATTGTAAGAAATTTTATTATCTTTTTTAATAACATGTTTCTATCTGCAATTATTATTTCTTGGTGAAAATTACTGTATCTTAGAAATAAATTTGTATAATGAATAATTTTAATTATAAATTAAGTTGGTTCAATTATTTTCAATAAATTCCATTGTTATATTTTTATTACCTTCATATTACAGGTACCCTGAAGTGACACCTAAGCATGAAATAAATGAGGAAGGTCAACCAGGATTTCACACACAAACAATTAAGGCTGCTGAACATTTATATGCCATTATAGATGGCAAGCCTAAAGAGATATTAGGCACAACATACACTCATATCAAGGAGATTGTAAGTGCTGTACATGACTGTGGCTATTTTGATAAAACTGTTGACAATGTTGAAGTTGAAATTGATGAAACACATGTCATAGTGAATGAAGAGCCACAAGAATCAGTATTGGAAGTAGAAGAGGCAAGTGCTGCACCTCAATATCCTCCTCCAACTGTCCTTCCAGCTCCTCCTGCGCCTGCAGTTGTTCCCGCACCAGGCTATCCTCTTCGCCCTCTACCCCCCATTACTTTACAAGAGGTTGAGCATGCATATTTTTCTCAACAGTATCCACAACAGCGACCTATTTCAGAAGTTATTGGATCACAAAACTTCTTCTTTCTTCAGGAGTCTGAAATAGACAGCCCTATTCCTACTCCTCAGCCTCCACCGATTATGAATCAACCGTCGCCCCCTGGTCCTATTCCCACTCAGACATTCACAAATCAGCACTTTGTGCAGTTACCTGGAGTACGTGTGCCAGAGCAGGCGCCCTTGCCTATGCCCCCTCAGCCTCACTTTCCTCAACACCCTGAACATGCTGCATATCACAGTGTTCCTATACCAACAGCTATACCACCACAACAACAACCACCACAGTCACATCCCCAGGCAGTGCCTCAACAAACATTACCACCTGTTCCACAACCCATGCAACAAACTGTTTTGATTGAACAGCAACATGTTTCCGCCGAAGAGCAAAAGCCTGCAACACCAAGTGACGATAAAAATGAAGAAGAATGGAAGGAAAGTCGAAGCCCCGAGCGCGACGACGGTGGTGAGCGCAGAACTCAAGGTCAGGGAGACGGTCAAAATAGATTCAGGCGATACGGCCGCGGAGGCAGGGGCTCCTCAAACGGTTACCGCGGTCGCGGCAACTTCCAAAGCAGACAAAATGACGGATACCACTCGCGCGGTGAATACCAGAACCGTGTGAACAGAGACGGCTATCAGAGCAGGCAGTACGACGGCTACCAAAACAGGCACAAAGATGGATACCAGAGCAGGGCGGGCAGTGACGGATACTATGGCAACGGAGACACCGGGGATGATCACCAGCGGAATGAAAATGGCGGCCGTGATAGGTACGAGAGCAACCAAGGTTATCAGGGTGGGTTCAAAGGCCGCGGGCGGGGGGGAGCCCGCGGCGCGCCCCGCCCTCCCCGCGCCCGCCCCCCCCAGTACAACAACCGCAGGCAGGAAAACGCGGACTAGTGCGGAGCCCGGTCACATCGAATCTGGCGACGCAATTTTTTTTTTGTTAATAACAACGGACTAAATCATTCGTGGAAGGCAAATTTCACCGGCAACAACGCGCTGTGGCAACAACAAACAAGAGATTACGCTATATAGAAATATACTTAAATGACGATAATAATAAAAAAAAATAATGAAAAAAAAAGAGAAAAATAATAAAACTCGAAACCGAATAAAAAGATAAGTTACTTGAATTTAGATGTATGATATATGGCAATTATTGTAAGTTACGTTAAATCTAGATTCCCGTTTAGGTTTGTGTCACGCAAGTGGCAAAAGCGACGCGGTATTTGGAGCGGACCTCGCGGCCGTCGTATGACGCTCAATACCTCGTGCGTGCCTCGTCCTCGTGATAATTTTAAGAAGTACAGGAGATGTGCACTTATTAACAGAAATGCCATTTCTGGAACCTTTCCAAATCTCACTAAGATAACCCCCCCGTAATTTAAATACTGTTTCTTTAAAGTAATAATTAATGTGTTTAGATATGTTTCTTCCCTTTTTAAACATTATAATAATTTTATATCTGAGAAAGTATAAATTGATCTAATTAATATATTATGCGCTTAATATTTTAATGTTAATGAGCATAATATTGCAATGGTCTGTTTTAGCAATGGCCTGATTTTTTTTACTTTTGACACCCAGCATTTTAAGACTCTTATTTATATTTTATCAAATCTGTAATTTAATTTCTCGGTGACGTTCATACAGGAAATATTAAGCCCAATGTAAATGTGTTATTGAAAAATTAAATTGCAGTCAAGCTTCCTGATAATTTCCTTACATTGTTCTCAATAGAGGCTGTGTGTGCAAACAAATTAAAGTATTCTATGAAATTATATTCTTTATTTTATTTATTTATCTTCACGCACAATCCCTGACGGGGTAGCCAGAGAGAACAGATCGCCAAGTGTCATGATCTCTACATACTCTTTCGCTTTTTTCAGATTCATCATTTTCATACATGCACGTTCGAGCAATTTGCTCACATGGTCTTCGAAAGTAAGGCCCCACATTTTACGAAGAGATCGCATCTCCACTGCATTCAACTTGCTTTTATGCTTCTTCTGGCATACCCAGGTTTCGCTGCCATATAACAAAGTTGGTACCAACACTGCGTTATGTATTGCAAGGCGTGCACTTTTCACAACGCCTTGCCTTTTGATTAACGCAGTCAGGGCACCATTGACTTTGTTCCCGGCCGCGCCACGCCTGTCCACATCTGAATCACATCTTCCATCCCGACTAAACGCACTCCCCAAGTATACAATTTCATTCACCTGTTCTAGACATTCCTGATTTACCCAAATTTCGCACTTCGTTCTTTCTTCGTCCCTTTCAAATACCAGAACCTTAGCTTTATTAGCATTCAAACGGAGACCATTAATTTCACATTCTTCTTTCATACACGTGACTAATGCCTGTAGTTCTGCCTCTGATGGTGCTATAAGCACTGCATTATTAGCATAAAGCAGACAATTTACTTTTATGTCACCCAATTTCACACCCAAACAGCTATCTTTCAGCTTCTGTAAACAGCTGTCGAGATACAGTATGAACAGGAAGACAAGACACAACCCTGTTTTACGCCCGTTTGGACGCTAAACATGGGTGACAGGTCATGCCCTACCCGCACACAGGCTTTACAGTCACAGTAAAGTGACTGCACTGCCCTTAGCAATCGACCATCCACACCATACCCCGGCAACAGTTCACACATTTTCTTCCTTACAACCTTATCAAATGCTTTCTCAAGATCCACAAAAGCACAGACAATCTTCTGGTTAGCAGCCAGAAGCTTCTCCGTGATCATGCGGAGAGAAAACATTTGATCCGTGCATCCTCTTCCAGGTCTAACTCCGCATTGTGCCTCCCATAGAAATCTTTCCGCTTTCTCTTGCATCCTACGTGTCAAAACCTTCGAGTAAACTTTACTTGCTAAACTGGTCAAGCTGATCGCCCGATAGCACCAGCAGTCATAATGTGAACCTTTACCTCCTTTCATCCGGTACAGCCCCCGTCCGCCAGCACAAATTGCACAGCAGATGAAAGCTGTCCCAGACGCGTGGCCCACCATACTTGACCATTTCAGCAGTAACTCTGTCTAGTCCCGCAGCCTTACCACATTTCCAACTTCTAATCGCACATTCAATCTCTTTCATACTGATGACCTCAGTGTCATCGAGGTCCGAGTCTGGCGTATCAGTCACGGCGTCACCCCCGGATCCCCCACTAAGATCATCACACGCAAACATCTCTCTATAAAATTCGCTCCATCGCTGCATGACATCCGATTTTTCTGAGAGGACGTCATTGGTTCCCGAAAGCACTTTATTCATTCTTAAGGCTGTCGCACCACTCCGGGTCCTTCCAACCTCTTTCCAGAAGAGTTTGGAGTTCTCCTTGAAGTTGTGCGACAACCTTTCGTCCGCTTCCATTCTATTCCTTTCACGCACTTCCTCAATCAATGCTTTCGTGTGAACTTTCTGGAGCTTATATCTTTCTGTCGTCTTCTCTCTCATATCCTTATCATTACTAGATGCCAAGTAGTCTAACCATGCTTTCTTCTTATTTACTGCTTCTTTCACTTCGTCATTCCACCATGCATCACCCTTTTTACTACTACCTCTTTTCACAGTTCCACACACGTCATCCGCTGCACTAACCATTCCATCTGTAAGGCTCTGCCATATTTCTTCCACACATTCTTTCCTGACATCGATGCTGTCCAGCTTTTCGGTTACCCTTGCTTGATATTTATCCCTAGTGTCCGCTTCCTGAAGCTTCCAGTTTCGGGTGCTACCGACCGACTGTGGTTCTGGTATCTCCGTCCGGTGGCGCCAACCAGCGAACAGACCCCTAAATCTATTAATCACTAGATAGTGATCCGTTCCCAGGTCAGCACCCCGGAACACTCGCGTATCCATCACCTGTTTTCGCAGTCGGTCATCCACCAGGAATAAATCGATTATACTTCTCTCATTCTCTCTTGTTCTAGTATACATATGGATTTTCTTGTGACTAAACATAGTGTTTGTCACAAGAAGACCCTTTTCCTTGCATACAGCCAGTATAAGCTTGCCAGCATCGTTAACCCTTTTATCACCAAACATTCTAAGCACCGACTCGTACCCTGGCCGAGCGGTACCAACCTCTTCTTCTTCCTGCCCTTATCCCATGCTATGTGGGGTCGGCACAACATGTCTTCTTCTTCCACTCTCCTCTATTTCCCGTCATCTCAATACTCACTCCTTTCTTTCTCATGTCTTCTTTCACACAATCCATAGTTCAGTTCCAAGTTCCACAATCAAAAGTTTTTTTTGGTCTCCCCATAGCTCTTCGTCCATCCACATTCATCTCTAACATTCTTTTGCCTATATTACATTCTTCCCTCCTCATTACATTCCCGAACCATGCTAACCTACCACTCTTCATTTTCTCTGTCACTGGTGCTACTTTCAAGCTTCCCCTTATATACTCATTCTTTATACGATCTTTTCCAGTCACTCCACACATCCATCTCAACATTCTCATCTCTGCAGCATGCACTCTTCTTTCATCCGTCACTTTCGTTGCCCAGCACTCTGATCCGTACAATACGACAGGTCTCACGATCGTTTTGTAAACTTTGCCCTTAAGTTTAAGAGGCATACGTGGATCGCAAGTTATTCCCGAGACCTGTCGCCATTTCATCCATCCCGCATTTATTCTATTCTTTACGTCCCGGTCGACATTGCCGTCATTTTGGATCACTGACCCAAGGTAACGGAATTCGGAGCAGACTGCTAGGAGAACACCATCCTAGGCAATATGAGAAAAACTGGATGGACTACTGAAGTCACAGAACATGTGTTCGGTTTTGGTTCTGCTTATTTTTAATCCGACACTTTCCAGTTTTTCTTGCCATTTTCCCAGCTTGCTCTGTACCTCAAGTGCAGTGTACCAACCCATCCATTCAAATCACCACATACAACAATTCTTTCGTTTCCTCTAACCAAGTCTAGAACTTCTCTTACATTCTCCCAAAACTCCTCCAGCTCAGCTCTGGACGACGAAGCGCATAAACAGCCAAAAGGAATAACTTCGTCAGTCCCAATTTAAAGCGAACCCAGAGAATTCTCTTTCTTTCATTATTTCAATCAACTCATTCGTCTTATCTCTCATGCCTCCTCTAACATTCCACGTGCCAACTCTGCACTCCGTCCTCCACCTTCCGCCGTGTCGGGCTGTGCGTGACGGGTGGCGGTCCCCATCGCCGCTTTGCTCGCTGCATTCCACACCAACGGGGACGAACTGGTGTGCGTCGCCTTGGGGGGACGCCCTAACCCTCGTTGGCATGGGTGCGCAGCTGTGTAGAATTGCAGTCCTGAAAAGGGCTGGCAGGGGTCGCGACGAGCACGCTTCTACAATGACCCCCGAAAATTATATTCTTTAATTTTCTAAAATCCTTAATGTATTGTGTTAGTTTGCCTGACAGGATGTGAGTACCACACATTGTTCCTCTTAACACTTGCCCATCATAAATGTCATCATCTTTACGCAATTTCCATACTGGGGTAGGCAGAGGTTCTAGGCAATAAAGTCCTTTTTCGACCGACTTTTCACCGAAGTTATTTGGGACAACCTGATATAAAATCACAGGTAGTCCTAGTACTGAGTTGTGGCAATCGCACCTTTGTGTTTAGGTGAATTGGCACGCGCGGCGACGGTTCATACATTTTGCTTACGATTCCTTGAGTAATTATTAGGAACGAAAAACAGTTCTGAGGTGTCAGTGTATCTTTCGAGGAATAATGGAACACGTCATGTTTATTTGCTGATGTGGTCGCTTTACCTCGAGTGAATTAAAACTCAATGCACCCAGAAAAAAATTGGTAAGATTCAAGTATGCATAATAATATCAGTTACCAAATTTCGATTTTGTTCTTACCAATTTTCTTCTGCCGTAGGCCTGTGCCGAACTGAAAGTAGGTGATGACTGTCCAGCATTCTCTTATTAGTAAACATAACAGTTTCTTTTTAATCCATTCTCTAAGCTATATTTCAATAATACGCATTGCTGCCTGCTTGAGCGAGGCCGCAGACTATGCTGGTAGATTTGTTATATGACTAGAATAAATTAGTAGACAATTTTGTAATGTAAACGTGTTGCTGTTTAACATATGTGACATTATTTGTACTGGTAATAACTATGGAAACTACCTTGTTTGTCACACACTTCCACACTCGGTTTTAGAGTTCCTGTATGAAAACCGAATCGACAGGTGTCTGTCTGCACAACGAACTTTGGGAAAAATAGAAAAGAACTGTAAAAGTTCACTACAGGACATAGGCGTCTTCTGTAAGGGAGCCCTTACCATAACTGCAACGCTTGGCAAATCTGACCAATGGATCAAAACGTAATAAAGGCTCAAGCTTATATATTGTCGAATTAGAGGGTAATACTTCTAAGAGCAAATATGCTGCATGTAGGATATTTTTAATCCAGGGGTGAACCTGTGTGACTCCTAACAAATATACAGTACTTTTTTCGTCGTGCTGGACTTTATACTAATTCTATGAATGATCAGGTGAATAAGGAACCAGTTAAATAAAAATAGCTAAACTCATATCTAATCAGTGCCTCCAAATGCTTGATGTATGCCAACGACGTAAAACTATATACAGAAATAAATTCGGTAAATGATTGTGAGAGATTGTTGAGATATTAACTGATGTGGATATCTTCTCTCTATTTCTAATAGAGATAGAAAGAGGTCTAGACGATTAATTCCTTTTGATCCACATTCCGCCGGAGACATTTTAGGGACAACTCGGCAGGTTGTGAGCCCGTCGACGTCTTTATGTTCAAACCAGCGATGGTAATCGTCCTGTCTATCTACATTGTCAGTTTGGATCATTCCAATAGAAAGATCTTTTGGCGCAGACTTCGGAGCCCCGATTCCACTCTATCGCTTCTTCAACACGTGTCGTATTGAAGAAGCGATATACGTCTTACTGTCGGTGATCACTACCGGTTTTCATGTTAGTGATAACAGAGGCATCACTGACGAGCTGTTGATTGGTCATCATGATGAAGTCGATCTCATTTTTGATTAAACTATCTGGGCATCCAGGTCATTTCAGGCATAACATCCAAGTCTACTTCCTGTTCCTCTTCAGGACGTCATCATGAAGTCGGCCAGCTGTTAACTCCTTGGCTTCGCTCGCCCTATTCATAATTAAAATAAAATATCTTCACGACATTCCCAATACAGGGGTAGACAGAGGTCTAGTCTAGACAATTAAGTCCCTTTGACCCACCTTCCACCGAAGATATTTTCGGGACAACGTGACAAGTGCTGAGCCCATCGCCGTCTTTATGTCCAAGCCAAGGACATAATTCATACATAAGTTTTTTAAAAACCCATTGGAACTCGGGTCTCTTGACTCGAGATTCCGATTCCGAAATCGACTACCCAACCACTCGCCCTATTCAAAATTGTTTAAAATATCGGTTGGCTAAGGACCAAGAGCCTAAGTACCAAGATCCAAGGTCTTCATTACCCCAATGATTTAAATTAGAAGACATTTCAGCTTATATTTTTTTAAACCAAACCACGGATGGCTGTCATAATGATTTTCAAAAACTATGATTAAAGGTGCATAAATAAATAGCTTCCATGATAAAATTGGCATTTATTATGATGTCAAATGATAAGTATGTGTCAAATCTGTATTTTCCGGTCGGATTCGACTGAATAAATAAAGTTCTCTTTTAACTTTAATTACGGCTTAATATCAGACAGTACCAGTTATTTTTACAATACTACTTAACTACCTATTGATATAAACTACATATTTAAATCAACGCCATACGTAACCTATACAACCAAATAAAGCAATTATACAAAATATCTTCTCAGTGTACTTTGTTTTTTACTTTAAAATCATACAGCGATATTTGTTCAATTATAGATTAGCGCAAATGGAAACTTAAAAAACTAGAGATCTTATAATTATTTTTCACAAGGCATCTCAATAACATTCTAAGCCCGGTAGGAATGGGTGGCTTTTAGATTCGGCCACAATAAATTTAATCCTGTCCAACTTTTATTTAATAACACATTTAAATTTACATTAGTTTTTGAAATTGTCTCTAAGTTTGTATTGTTAGAAGTTATATTCAGGGTGAAAATGAACATGATTTGAATTTTTTGTAGAACAAATACAAAGAGACAAAAAGACTAATCAAATTTAAGTGAGATTCTTTTCCTTGATCATAGTGGTATGACACAATTATTTATTCTTGTACATTTTTTATTTGTGCGTTCAAGTAGATTATGTAATGTTTCTATTGAAATTTTGCAAGTCTTGGAAGAAGATACATAATTACACTAGCATTACCTTTAAAACAATTTTTTTACTCTTTGCAAATTTTTTCAATGATTGCAAAAAGATTCTTTCGAATTTTTAAAACACATTACATGAAATAAACATGGATCGGTTAACCAACATTTACTCCGTAAATTAAGTAAGGCATAGTATTGCTTTGACTTATTCATTTTCACTTTCAGTTACTTTTACAATAATTTACGAAAAAAAGCACACAGGACGGGCACACTTAGCATTCACTTAAGCTACGATAGCATTTAAATCTGTAATGCATCTGTTATTTATGTCCCTAATTTTCTTTTCCTTCATAACTTGGTTGAAATAATTTTTTTAAAGTGACCTTACTGCAAACATTGATCAAAAATGCATATATAACAAACTACCTGATATTTCTATAATAATAATGACACCAATAACTATTACAACGCAATTAAAACGATGAAAGAATAAATATAGAGAAACGGGGAAAGAAGAAAAAAATTACAAATTAAATAAGTATGTACCTTAAGTCCAACGCTTTTTGTATTAGATCTATAAAAATATAGTTTTTGTATCAAATTCACAATAGTATACAGTTTGTCGAGGACCCCTCAACTCCTACTGATTCAATTATTCTTAATCTCATCACATATTGTATAACAATCTTTTTAATGATGCAATAACTATCAATATTTTTAGAATATTAATATACCATATATCTGTTTCGTGAACACTCTCTAATCAGGTCTCATACTATTTATGGGAAATTTTGACGTTAAAGTAAACCTCGGAATCTATCCAAAATTTTTAATGAATTTTGATTTTTGATTAGATTTTTGGGACCCTTCAATATTTATTACTTAGTCAAATGCAACAAAGCAAACTAAAATCGCTTAATATGGTGTTGTGACGAACAATTCTTACATAACGTTAATAACTGGTTTAATTTTTTTTAACAAAAAGTGTATGTACTTTTTGTTAAAAAATTAAAAAAAGCTGGTTTTCATATACGTTTTAAAAATTTATTACTTAATTTTAATTATTTTTAAAACTTGTAATATTTATTGCATCAGTGAATAACATGTTGTATGAGTTCCCCGAAGTATTTAGAACATGTATAATATGATATATAAAACATTACATTCATGTCTCTAAAAGTAAGCTGGTTTATTTCATTGATAAAATTAAATTTAGTATGAAATAATGCATTTAGCTACGATTGTTCATCAGAAATATAAAATTAATACAAATCTACTAAACTTTAAATACACTGAATAACATATTTTGTTCCCGAACGATGTTTATTTTTTATATACAAAATTTAATACATGATAAAGTAAACTCCGCACATACTTTTTTTTTTTTATTTAATAATTAACATAGGCCTTATAACCGAAGTGAAGTATGGAAATTAATATAAGATATGCATATTAGCAAATACAAACAGTTATATCACAAAATTAACAAAGTACCGTCATCACATTAGTTAACTAATTTTTTAAAGTCCTTAAAAATGGCACCAGAGCATTATACATTTGTGTTTTACTGATACTAAGTAACAGCCAATGTAGTAGACTTCAAGTTAGAATAAGAATTAACAATGTGATGTTCCAAGTACTTGTATTTTAGATCATATTTTATAATTGTCTCGCTCATAAAATACGAAAATGTTATTCCTCATACTATAAAATACAAAATAATAGATACATACAGCACATTTTCACAGGTATAAAAATGAGATGAATAATGGTCCTTGTGTAAGTTTCAAGCACTACACGTTCGTGGCAATGTTACTGTTAAATCATTTGTCTGGTCATTGCATGTCGCATTTTACGTTCCCAAGATTCCGCCTCGGCCCAAGAATGTCGTACGTCGCGGAACAACTGAAAATTAAAAAACATAAGTTTATGGCTGTTGTAAAGGTCAATTCGTTGTAACGCTTATTTTTCTGTTTTAAAATAGAATACTAGCAACTATACCAACATACAACAACATATAAACAACATTAATAGTGTTCCTATAAACCCCTCCAACTAAGCTGCAATGCTTAAATTCAATTTTAATTTTAATCAACTTCATACTCTTGTATGATGTTAAAGGATTAATCAAATGGTTGCCCGGAACTGACAAAGTAGTTATGTTTTGCTGTCTTCACCCTAAATTATTAGGTTATTGACGAAAAACAATCAAATGCAAATCATAATAGTAAGAAAACTGAGCAATAAGACATGAGTTCATATATGAAATCTGAAAAATTACAAACATTATTATTTCTGTAACAAAAAGTGATGCCCTATAAATTAAAAAATTTCAAAAAAAGTTATCAGTAGTCAGCGCACTGTAAGTTTTTTATATATATATATATATATATATATATATATATATATATATATATATATATATATATATATATATATATATATATATATACATATATATATATATATATAGACCAAAATTATAGTATCTGTATAGTAACAAAAAGGACATGGAAATCCATTTTATATAAATGAAGTTTCCATTTCGAAAAAGAAAGGACATCAATGTCAGATAGTCCTGACAGCCGAGTGGCTGGGTGATAGGGATTCAGAGTCAATGGGCCTGAGTGGTAGGCTTGTACCAATAGGGTTTTTTTTTTAAATTAAGTACGAATTATATCGTTGGCTTTTACATTAAAACGGCGACGGGCTCACCACCTATCACGTTGTCCCAAAAATGTCTTCGGTGAAATGAGGGTGTAAAGCAGTTAATAGTCTATACCTCTGTCTACCCCTGCATTGGGAACGGCGTGTAGATATATAAATTTCAGAACATCATCATACCTGTGACAGCCAAACTTCATCAGCCAACAATTCGTTTAATATTATAGTGGTGTCTTTACTGGGGTTTTGCATCCGCTTGTCAGCGACGCGTTTACTGCATTCGGCGTACATTAAATACTTCTGATGCGATATCCTCGAATATAATTGCACACGACCACAGCACGTCCCACAGACGAGGAATTCCTAAAAAATAATAACAAATAAAAACGTAAAAAAAAGGTATTTTTATGTATGTAAAGTTTTAAACACTTAGCATGGGATACAATCGAATTGAACTTGTAGAACAAGTGGTTTCCTACATTGATCCATGTGGGAATCAAACTCGGGACTTCAGAGCGAGCAACACCATGAAAACCGGTGTCTTGTATGTATTGTCCATGAAAAGCGTTAATAAATATATAATATAAAGTAAATAATATATGTAATCACATTGAAAACCTTATTAAAAGGTGTGAACTGCATGGGAGGTGGTTTTGGTACATTCTATAGAATTAGTAAGCATTTGTGAGAGGAAGGGTGGTGCTCTTCTCCCCTTTAGACCAGGTAACATTTGCCTTTTATTATTTTGCATGCGGAAAGGTAGTTTTATTATAACATCTTATTGTACAATAAATTCTTTAATAAAGATTTCACTAAAAGACTTTACTACCTAATTTCATAATTAGTAATTTTAATTTAAAATTCATTGTATATTATTTGGGAGAGGGCAACAGGTGGTTACCCTGTCATTCATTTTAGTGTTCAATATACACAATGTCTATAAAACACATATATTCACACCTGTCACATTGTCCATAAAATGTCTAACGTGGAATTTGGGTCGATATGACTTGTCTGGACCTCTGTCTACCCCTGTATTGGGTATGGCGTGAACATATTTTTTTTAAAGTACTACCCTTCCTCCTGTGCAATCAGGTGATAGGACTCAGGAGATACCTTCTCGTAGGCGAGCCTCGCGTCCGGCTGTACCGGCTCGAGCGTAGCGGGGTTGTAGGGCTGCCCGTAGAGCAGCAGGCGCGCTACGGCGGGGCGGGCGCAGGCGCGGCACGCCCCCGAGCCCGCGGCCACGCTGAGGCCGGGCCACGTGGCCGCGGCCGCGTCCAGCGCGCGCCCGCCCGCCCCGCCCGCCGCGCCGCCCGCCCGCCCCGCCCGCCGCGCCGCACGACACCCGCGCCCGCATCGTCTCCGTCACCTCGTCCACGGTCTTCACGTTCGACAGGAAGTACTCATCTGGAAGCGGTTTCATACACATTTTGAAGTTCAAAAGTTGCCTCAATGAAAAAACATCAATAAGGTTTTTTTTGCTTCGTTTATCCATATTAATAATATCATCCGTTCCATTTATCAATGTGCTAAAGAATTAGACATTACACAGCTTTTACCGTATAAATGCAAAAAGCCACTGATCAATTATGAAATCTCTTAAACTACTAGTGAAGACTAAATTTAACTGATGGAGATGATGATGTAAAAAAATTATAGTTTACAAACTGTTCCCATAAACAGACATCGTGTCATTTTTGCACTTAAGAATTGTGAAAATTTTTTATGAATGCTTTTGATTACATTGATTTGGATTGAAAATTCTCCTGAAGTTATACATATGGAGTTAGTAATTAGACTTTTGATTAATTTATTTACAAAGTTCATTTACTTGGTCACTATTTATTTATAATAATTGACAAAAGCTAAGGTGCAAGAACAAATCTTGTAATTAATAAACCTACCAAACCGACTAGTCCTTAACATAATTGTTATGATAGTGCTACATTGGTTAGTGTAATTTTTCTGAAAATTGATAGAGTGTTACTTACCTTGTTCTTGGAAAATCTCCATGAGAAAGTTGGGATCCAATGCGTGCGATATTAAAGTTTGTATATACACTTCAAAGTTCTCTTGATACATCTGCGTCTCTAACATTCTCTTCTCTATAAAATTACAGTCATCAACTGGTAACTCGCTCCTTACTAATTCGACTATTGTCTCTATATGCGTTTGGGAACGCACTTTTACGGGAACCTGAGTATATAGCTTTTTATTGTCAGGATTCCAAGCAGCATACTGAAGAAATAAAAAGCAAAAAATTATTAATTTTCCTTGTACACACGAGGCCCTAGCCACCTCGCAATTTTGTACATCCAGAATACTTATATATCACATATTTACTATGTCCTGCAGGCATTATAAAAATGGCTAATTATGATACTTTCCCAAACTACAGAGTAATCTATTTTATTTAAATCTACACATTATATTATCTTATGGACTAAACCCTGTATTAATTTAAGACACTTTAGGCCAAAATACTTACAGTTGATATGTTCCGATATAATAATACTTTTCCATTTTCTTCAAAGGGCTCATACTTTTGTAACAGACTTTTGCCATCCACTCGCCATATAGCTGGCCACATGTCATTGAGGTCACTTTTTATTGCCACAAATTCACCAGACTGTAATTGTTATTAGGACAAAATTATCAAGAAAAATTGTAATATTTTAAGTGTAATAAACAGTAAATTAATTTTTCAATTGTAGCAATAGAATTGCAATTATTTTATGATACTCAAAACAGACTTACATTAACATAACTAATAGCTTAAGAATATGAATGTACGGCCTAACACTATATATCAGGTTTGAAGTTTGTCCCCCTTTCTTCTAGAGGGTATTGTAGGAGGCAACTAAGGGCAAAGCCTTGAAAATATCAGTGACTACTGACAGGTGGTGGTATGACCATTATGAAAAATACTGGGCAAAAATACAGCAGACCGGTGCCACATATCAGTGTCTAAGATTATTCACTACTGCCCCATCCTAAACTATACTGCACTATCTTCCCCAAACTTTGCCAAGCGCGGCTTTTAAGACTAACCTGCCCTTACAAGAGAGCACTACATACTGCATAACTGCAACACAAAGCATATGTAAATTCTTTCAAATTAAAATAAATATCTTCACGCCGTTCTTAATACAGGGGTATACAGAGACCAAGACAATTAAGTGTTTTCAACCCACCTTTGACTGGATATTTTTTGGGACATTGAGACAGGTGGTGAGCCCGTCGCCGTATTTATGTCCAAGCCAACGATATAATTCATACTTAAGTTTGTGAACAAGTCTATTGGTACAAACCAGTCACCTGGAAATTGAACTTGGGTTTCTTGACTCGACTATCCTCACTACAAAATGAAATTATAATGATCTTCATAGAAAATCAAATACTACACATTCAGAGTTACAACAAATTTGGAAAATATTTTATATAAATATTTAAGCAGAACATTAGATACATTATTACCTGATAAGGCATTTCTTCAACTGGTCTTGCGTTATCTATTGGGACTGTACTTGATACTTGCTGGTTGGTCTTCATGTGATGCAGTTTCCTGTTATTTGCGTCAGTATCATTAGCTGCATAATTAGCATATCCCAATGTAGCACCATGTGCTGGAACTAAAATTATAGAAATGAAATCACAGCCTTACATCTAAATGATAAATTATAATTTGATGAAAAAAAAAAATAGTAAATAATTACCTCTCTCTTTGTAAGTTAAAAACTTTCAGTAAGAAAAAATGAGTGGTTATAATTTTATGAATTTAAACTTCCATGTAACACTTAAGAATAAGGTAAGCAGGTGGGATAGGTGAGGAAAAAAGGATAGCCAAATGATGAAATAATTCATCATTGTGATAACATGTACACATATAAGTTGAATAATTACTAAATTATAAATAGCTTTACAGAACTGCATTCATGATATTGATACAAATATTTAATTGCACATGTTATCCCTATTTTGGCGAAGTGAGGGGTGCTACCAGGAATAATTAGAAACTAAAAATATTTAACACATTATCAGTAATATACTCGCGTTTATTTTATGTTTTCTCCTATAATACAAAAGTATTTACATAAAATATTGAGAATTGTGCATAAACAAATAACAATTAAATAGAAATACAAAACTTATTTTCAGGGCATGGCCTTTCTCATACATTATCACACTAACTTATAGCTGTCAATGTATTATGCAATTCTTTTCCTCCTTATAGTATAAAATCACTTTCAGCTAACAGCAAAATATATGAATTACATTACTGTAAGTACCACCTAAATTCAAATACTGTAAATACAATACATTACTTCATATGTACAACAGACACCCACTGGTATTGTTTCCATAAAAAAATATACCATAATTTTGGAATTATTAATGGTAGCACCCCTTCAATAGCGAGTATGACAAGAGTCACAATTTCTACAATTTACAATTAAATGGCACTAATAATGTGTCATTAACAACAAATATCAGTGAAATCTTGTTACAGGCTAACCCTAAAATATCAATCTCTAATAGATAGTTACATCACATTTTTCATTTATAGAAAGTTATTTACAGTGAATTATAATAGATTTCATCTAATAAAAATTTACAATATCACAGTTAAAATGTAACAAGTTTTCACGGCAGCCTGCCCAAGCGGCAGTCAGCTTGCTCCTGTCATACAAGCTTCAGGGCTAGCTCTTCACCAACGCGCTCTAGTTCTTAAATGGAAATCTAATAAATTGAACGCACCTTCCTCAGGCTGATGCTGATAATAATATTGTTGCTGTGGCGCTGCCTGAAGTGCGGCCACGGGCGGCGGGGCAGGCGCTCGTAGCTTCTTAGGCGCAGCCGGTTGAGGCGCCACTACAGGAGACGGAGTAGCTTTGTTCATTGTTGATCGTCCCTTTTTCCCTTTATCGTTTAAAGGTGTACTAGGCACATTAAGCACTGGCTTGTTTAACCTTCTTGCTTCTTCCTCTGCATCATAAGCAGTTTCCTCACTACCATCATACTTTCTTTTTCTATCTTTATTAACATTGTAGTAACGGGGGTCATCCATCTCAGTTTTGCCTTGTGTACTTAGAAGGTTTGTAGGTGCACTATGTATTTGGTTAGCACCCAACAAGCCAGTAGTACTCATACTCACTGCAGGAGTCATCACCGGGTTACTGAGCGACATTCCCGTGTTTATGGTATTATTTGCGGACATTGTGCCATTTGCACTTTGTTGAGGAGTATTTGCTTCACACTGAGATTTGTTGTGTTCATTAGGAGTGAAAGTTTTAGTATTATTTGTAGTGCTATTAGTATTAGCTCTAGACCAAGTACTTTTTCTGGCGCCCCGACCGGCCGGCGGAGGAGAAGTATCACGCTCTCCTTGTAAAAATTTCAAGTAAGAAGCCATGAAGCCTGAACCAGGGCCCGTGACCGGAACATTGAATTTTTTTTCCATTATTTTTGAAGCAGCGTCTTGGGAAGCACTGTTTAGATTCTGCTGTTGAGAAGAGGGTGCTACCGATGATGCAGTATTAGCTCGTTGTTCTGCAAGGAAACCAAGTTCTTCCTCTATATTAGGTACTACCACCTTGGGCTGTTCCTCTTCACGAGTTTCTGGTGTGGAAAAAGATGACGAGGAAGCCGAAGGTGGTGTCTCACTAAATGATGATAATGGTGTTAACTCCACAGAAGATTGGAAATCAGGATGAGGACCTAGGTGAAAGGGTGGGAAATAGGTTAAAGCATGACCATGCTGCATGGCTAATGCTTGATGTTGGTTAGCAAAATTTGTTGTATGTAAAGGGGCCTGAGAACCAAAAGGAGTAGTGCCAGGAAACATTTTAGGTGGAGGTGGTGGAAGATTCCACCTTTCAAAATCAAAGTAGCCATTTTGTTGCTGATTATTGGTTGAACTATGTGCAGGAGGAGGTATTCTATTAGCTAAATAGTCTGCCATTACTACATTGGACAATTCATTTATATTTGTATGAGGCACTGGTTTTTCTGTACTTTTCCGTCTTGGAACTGATTTGTTCATAGGTGAGGTACTTGAGGTTGCAGGTTGACTTTTAGTTGATTTAACATCTTGTAGTTGACAACTTTGTTGTAAAGTTTGCAAATTTTTAACAATACTCATGGGATCACCTCGACAACTAGAAAGATCTTGTAAGGCTACATTACTTCCATCAAAGTAGTGATGTTTATCATTAACACTTAATCTTTCTGATGTTGTTTGAGATTGTTGGGCCGGTTTTTCATTATGAGTATTGTTTTCAGGTATATTATTAAAATTACTATTATTACTACTACTACCATTGTATTTTCTACTTATATGACGATCAGCCTCCCAACAGGCTTGACTTGAAACCTGACTTTGACCCCTTTCATACCTATTTTCATTGAAATTTTTGCTGTGTTCTATTCCTAAGGCTCTGGTTATAACTGATGGATATGCTACTTGACTGTTTTGTGATGGAGATCTTGATACTGATGCATCTAAAGGGGACCTGGGTGCTGAATTAGCCTTTGTGTAGTGGTCACCATGCTGCTGTGGGGAATTAATTGAATTCATTGGACTATGGTACATAGGATATGCTGGACTAGAGCCATGACCTAGGGGAGATGTTTGTGGTGCAGTCTGTAATGGACTTTGTCTTCTACCTGCAACTACACCACAATCAGGTCCATTCTGTGAACTACTACTGGAATATCCTGTGTCTGTGCTTGAACTACTTTTGGCTCGAACATGATAATCAGATTCTACGTTATTGCCACTTTGATAATGTCTAAAACTGGAATTTTGTGTGGAGGAATATGGGGAACTATTCATTCTAGTAGATTTTGATGATGAACCAGTAGGGTTAGTTGAACTATAGCTCAATCTTCCTGGTGCATCCATAATAGAATAACTTATTGGAGATGATTGTGGCTGTAGTTTTTCTGTAGATTCACAGCTTTTTCGTTGTTCATTATTTAATTCAGGATATATCTTACTTTGAGCCTTAGTTTGAACTTGGGGTGGTTTTGATGTTGGAGAAACAAAACTACTATTAGTATTGTTAGCATGTCTAGATGTCTTTTCACTACTTGTATTTTTTGGTGATTGGGAATTATATACAGAAATGGAGGGCCTTGTAGAATTACTAGATGTTGTGCGATAGTCTTTACTGGGAGGTGTTGGGGATGAGGTTACTGATGGAGTTGACACAATACATGATTGTTGGGAATGGGCAGTTGAGCTTGCAGAACTTGAATATGACTTACTTCCAGCATAATCCTGTTGAGATGAAAGTTGACCACTCTTTACACTACTTGCACTGTATGAATTTTCAGTCTGATTTCCAAAAGCGGGGGGAGATTGAAAAAATGTTGAAGACGATGTTGAAGACACTGGTTGCTTAGATGCAGTAGCTGGAGAACCTGACCTATTTGTTTGTTTACCAGCACTTGAAATTTGTGAGTTAAGATGATTGTTCAGTGTTTGCGCAGCAGCAAAATGTGCATTAAAGTTTTCATAGGCTGCAGATGCTTTAGTAGTTGCTGGGCTTGGTGATGATGGCACAACACTCTCATGGGGCAAAATTCCAAATGGACTGGGCAGTTGATTATTTCCTTGCCAACTTAATCCAGCTGTGCTGCCAGGAGTTGAAGATTGGTCAAAAAATGAAGTTCCTTGAGCTAATGTCTGATGTGAATAATTCTCTCTTAAAGACGAAAGCTCAGTTTCCACAGACGATTGCTTTGATGCAACAGCAGCTTGGGCTTGAGCAATCACTTGCCGATGTTGTGCCTGGAGAGAAGAACTGTAATGTGCTGGTTTTGGACTTGCATGGTGAAACAATGGTGAAAACACAGCATCATAACCCACAGTAGGCGGTGATAAAAAACCACCTGGGTTAAAAGGTGAGGCAGTTGATGAACCAAGTTGACCAGCTAATGATGCAGTTGTGTGAGCAGCCTGAAGCAACAATTGACTTGTGGTAGATGGGACTGACTGGCTGCCAAGTCCTGAACCACCACTGGCTAGATGGTGATGAAAATCTCCACTTGCAGCACCAGCCTGAACGCCTGCTAGCCGATTGTAAGAAGCATATGCTGACCATGGTCCTACTGGATCCATTACCACCTCAGTGTTGTATTGTATAGTGTCAATGTACGTAATTTATCAATTAAAGTCCACACTTTCATCCATAATTCGTACAACACATTAGCAGAATGTTGTCTCTAATGAAATCTTAACACTGGAAGTCATTGCGATTTAAATAATTCACGTAAACGTTATACACTCCTGAAAAGAAGAAAAAAAACTGTTACCAATCACAAAATGTTATGAATAGAAGACAAATTAAATCTGTCAAAAGATTTATATCTTATAGTTTCAGTCAATAAATTGTATTCAAATAAAATACATTTATACAAAACAGAGTATTAGGGTTAATTTGCGCCCTAAGTTATAAACATTGTATAGAAATAAAGGCAATTTGTCCCTAGTGAGCTAGAAGCGTCAATGTGTTTAACAATACAGGTCTAAAATTCAGAATAATATTTACAACCAAGGCATTATTCAGGGAAAGATACATACCATTGCCGTAGCATCAAAAAGCATTTATCAATGTGGTTTCTGAGGACGCTCACACAACAGATAACATCATAAATATGGCCTCGACTCCTCGAGTGTTCGTTTCGTTGCGACGGGTTTTGTCTATTGTGAAATAAAAAGCCACTAATAACATATCATATATAACAGATAGTACTTCACAATATGATGCACACTAAGCAAATTATCTTCCTCGTTTTGTACAACTGTTATATTATTTGAAAGCGGTCGTTTCTTTATTTACAAGTACAAATACGACAACGTTTCGCCTTTCACATTAATCGCCGCCATCTTACTTGTCGAATGTCGAATGAAAGACCGCACAACAAGCAATTTAACGCCATCTACAAATCACATAAAAAAGTTTTATACAGATTATGTTGCTTTATACAGATTACAGTAAAATGTATAAATTTACAACTTGCAATAAAAAGTTGTACAAACCTTCTATTGATAAAAAATTAAAATTAAATAATTTTAAAAATATTGCCGATTGCATCATTTAAATTTCTATTTGTTTTTACGGAATATTTTGGAACCCAATATTGACCAAGCGTTTATCTATAAAAAGGGGATAATAGTGGGGTATTAATTAGGTTGGGCACAATTGCCGACTTAATAACAAACAAATATAAAGGTGATGTTATGATAAAAGAATTGAAAAAGAGCAAAGGACTATATATGCATAATTTTTTTTTGGTGTTTCTATTTGTTGGTCAAGTCTATGTTATTCTTAGCCAGATATTGTTCATGCTTTCATAAGTGATCGTGTGATTGCTGCATTTATGTCTAAGCATATTATCAGGAATAGCGACCCTCATAAAGAACTGCACGGCTTTGATACACAGATATAATTTTTTTTACGGTTATAAACCAGTACTTACAAAAACATTATAGAGATCTTGTTTGAAGGAAAAATAGATACCCGACAAGAGACCTCACTCTTCCATAGCCATGTTTTTAAATCTATGATTCTTTCATTTCTAAATCTATACTAGTTAAGTAATAAATAACCATACTATAAAATAATAAAGTATGCAATTATTGATAACATTGATATTGAAACATAACAAGTTATTCCAAGAATGTGTTTTGCAGCTTTGCTTTCGGTTTCTGTGCAATTATTGTAGGAATGTGTGTATGTGTGTGACGACTTTGATGTGTGTGTCGATTTCGTGACAAATCCTAACTTTTGTTTTCCTAAGTTTTGATATGATAGGTAATTTTTGAATAATTATAGTGGCTTACCTCTAAAATATGGAGGTCATTGTAGAAGCGTGCTCGTTGAGGCCCCTACCAGCCCTTTTCGGGGCTGCAATTCTAAACTGCGCGCCCATGCCAACAAGGGTTAGCGTCTCCCCCCAAAGCGACGCACACCAGTTCATCGCCGTTGGAGTGGAATGCAGCGAGCAAAGCGGCGATAGGGACCGCCACCCGTCACGCACAGCCTATACGGCGGAAGCTGGGGAACGCTAAGTTGCTACGTGGAATGTTAAAGGAGGCAGGAGAGATAAGACGAATGAGTTAATCGAAATAATAAAAGAAAGTGAATTAGATGTCGTGTGTTTGTTGGAGACCAAACTGAAGGCCTGAAGAGTCCAAGAAAAGACCAGCGCCTGTCAGGGTGCTACTGTTGTCTCGGTTGGTCGATGTTATGACTGAATATAAGGTTGTGAACTTAAGATTTCTCTGGGTTCGCTGTAAATTGGGACTGACCAAGTTATTCCTTTTGGCTGTTTATGCGACGGTACCTTCATTGTCCAAAGATGAGCTGGAGGAGTGTTGGGAGAATGTAAGAGAAGTTCTAGATTTGGTTAGGGGAAACGAAAGAATTGTTGTATGTGGTGATTTGAAGGGATGGGTTGGTACCACTCGACCAGGGTTCGAGTCGGTGCCTGGAATATTTGGTGATAAAAGGGTTAACGATGCTGGCAAGCTTATACTTGCTGTATGCAAGGAAAAGGGTCTTCTTGTAACAAACACTATGTTTAGTCACAAGAAAATCCATATGTATACTAGAACAAGAGAGAATGAGGGAAGTATGATCGATTTATTCCTGATGGATGACCGACTGCGAAAACAGGTGATGGATACGCGAGTGTTCCGGGGTGCTGACCTGGGAACGGATCACTATCTAGTGATTACTAGATTTAATTTTAATTAAAAGGGTTAACGATGCTGGCAAGCTTATACTGGCTGTATGCAAGGAAAAGGGTCTTCTTGTGACAAACACTATGTTTAGTCACAAAATCCATATGTATACTAGAACAAGAGAGAATGAGAGAAGTATGATCGATTTTTGCCTGGTGGATGAACGATTGCAAAAGCAGGTGATGGATACGTGAGTGTTCAGAGATGCTGAACTGGAAACGGATCACTATCTAGATTTAGGGGTCTGTTCGCGGGTTGGCGCTACTGAAAGGCGGTACCAGAACCACAGTCGGTCTGTTACATCCGAAGCTGAAAGCTTCAGGAAAAGGATACTGGGGACAAATATAATTTTTTTATAGAAAAGGGAGGCAAACGAGTAGGTGGCTCACATGATGGTAAGAGATTACCGCCGCCCATGAACACCTGCAATACCCCCAGAATTGGGGGAGGGAGGTGTGTGGGCCTCCGGTTACCTGGACTCACCAGACGAAACGCAGAAGTTTGTTAGACTTCTACTTGACGCCGGTATTCTGTTAACTCTTCTTAAGTAAGTTAAGTCTCACTGTTGAGTCTTATGTACATTGTGAAAAATTGACACTTGACACCATCGATGGCAGAAAAGAATATGTGGAAAGAATATGGCAGAGCCTTAGGGATTGAATTTTTAGTGCAGCGGAAGAAGTGTGAGGAACGGTAAAACAGGTAGTAGTGAAAGAAGAGATGTATGGAGGAATGATGCAGTAAAAGGAGCTGTATATAAGAAGAAGAAAGCTGGGTGAGATCACTTGGCTTTTAGTAATGATAAGGATATGAGAGATAAGACGACGCGAAAGCATTGATTGAAGAAGTGCGTGAAAGGTGTAGAATGGAGGCCGTCGCACAACTTTAGGGAAAACTCCAAGCTCTTCTGGAAAGAGAGAGGTTGGGGGGGCCCGAAGTGGTGCGACAACCTTAAGAATGAACAAAGTGCTTTTGAATAGTTAAAAACGGCTAAACATACGTTATAATAATCGGTGTAAGTACCGACTAGTTTAGACAAAAGTTACATTGGAGAAACGGGACGTAACATTAAGACTAGGCTCACCGAGCACATTCGCAGCGTGCTCAAAACGGATACCAACAACTCAGCGGTTGCAGAACATGCCCTCAATTCCGACTATATTAAGTTCGACAAGGTGAAAATGTTGTCCCGCGGTCTTGGAAGGTGTAGAAATCGACCGTCGTCCTAATTTTAATAGAGACAAGGTGGGCCCTGCCGCCAACTTGGAAATCCGTATTGTTAAACGTAACGTGCGCTGAGAACAATATTGCTTTTGATAACGTAGTGAATATTGTGAGTACATTTTGTGCCGCCTTAAACTCAAGGAACAACATATACGCCTTTGCCATGTACTTCGTCACCGCCTGCACAGCATGCGCCCCCTACCTTGCGCGATCTCATTCCACTCATCCTGATAAAGGACCCCGATAGATCCGAAACTAGTCGCCACCTACACCGATTATTATAACGTCAGTTTAGCCGTTTTTAACTATTTTATTGATAATGTCTCAAGAAAGTTTTAATAATTTAAAGTGCTTTCGGGAACCAACGACGTCCTCTCAGAAAAATCGGACGTCATGCAGCGATAGAGCGAGTTTTGTAGAGAAATATATGCCTGTGATGATCTTGGTGAGGTATCCGGGGGTGACGCCGTGACTGGTACGCCAGACTCGGACTTCGATCACACTGAGGGCATCAGTATGATTGAATGTGCGATTCGAAGTTTGAAATGTGGTAATGCTGCGGGACTAGACAGAGTTACTGCTGAAATGGTTAAGTATGGTCGACCTCGCGTCTGGAAAAACTTTCATCTATGCAATATGCATTTATATATATGGACGGGGGATGTCCCGGATGGTTGGCGATCCGCAGTCATTGTGCCTTTATGTAAAGGTTCACATTTTGAGTGCGGGTGCTATCGGGCGGTCAGCTTGACCAGCTTAGCAAGTGAATTTACTCAAGGCTTTACGCGTAAGATGCAAGAGAGATCGGTAAGGTTTCTATGGGAGGCACAAAGCGGATTTAGACCAGGAAGAGGACGGATGGATCAAATGTTTTCTCTCCGCATGATCACGGAAAAACTTCTGGCCGCTAACCAGAAGATTTGCTATGCTTTTGTGGATCTTGAGAAAGCATTTGATAATAAAGTCTGAGAACTATTGCCGGGGCTTCCACACGATGCCCCGGCAATAGTTCTAAGGGATGTACAGCCACTTTACTGTGAAGTAACCTTTTGGAAAAACAAATACTGTGCTCTGAAAGTCCAATAAATTCAAATTTCTCTTTTATGTTGACATGAAAAATGTCTTTGTTAAAGGTTGATCGTAAAGAACACCGAATCACAACAGTTACGATGCTAATTAGCGACAGAAATATGTAAGTTTGTACGGACCCAGACCACTCTTAGGCAGATGAGTATAAAAATAGCTAAAAGTGGATGCTCAAATTGGCGTATGAGTCAGAGAGAAAGGTTGAAGGGATGTCACTTTAAATCGCTAGTGCGATTAATTTGGTGCTGGAAAGCATTTATACAATGTGCTGGAAAGCATTTATATAACATCAGTGGTAGTAAGTGATATGTTTATCAATTTCTGCCTCTAAACAGTACCATTTGAGACGATAAGATATCCTTGTTCGAAGGAGTGACGATTAACAGAATTATCACTACTTTGGTTGTTTTGAAGTTGTTTGCAGCTGTTCATAGACACTGCAAATCTAATTTATTATGTGCGGAAAGAGGTGCGGCCGGCTTGTCTGCGATACGATCACGGTGCAGCTAATATTGCATGGCAACACAGTCGTATAATGGTTGTATGATCGGTATTCGAGTTAAGTGTCCAGAGTTCGATCTCCAGGCACTTACCAATGGGTTTTTTCAAAAACCTATGTACAATTTATATTGTTGGCTTGGACATAAAGACAGCGACGGGCACACTACCAAAAAATTTCTTCGGTGGAAGGTAGGTCGAAAGGACTAAATCGTATAGACCTCTGTCTACCCCAGTATTGACAATGGTGTGAAGATATTTTTTATAACACACTCGTTAGGTAGCACGCACCGTCGCCGCCGGTAGCCCATTCCATTATCTATTCTTGTAATGAAGTTCTAATTCAGGTGGCGAGAATACAGCCCCTTATTCACAGTCCACGGAACTTTTTATTTCACAGACCTCGTTAGGAAACTAACAGCAGCTATCTGTTTTCTTTACATAAATAAATAATTTCACCACTTGTCATGATTTATGTTTCCTATACCTTTCCCGTTCCGCTTATGCCTTCTTACTTCTTGTTACAAGTCAGATTTTAAGAGAAGGGGATAACTTCCAAATTTTATAATACACGCACGAAACCGTCTTTCGATACACAGATTTCGATAAAATAAAACAATGATTTTCCACATTTATTTATTATGAGTTATTTAATTATCTTTGGTACAGATCGCACATAAGGTTGTAGGAAGACTTTCAAGACATTATAAAATAACAATAACAAAATAAGAAACTATAAAATAAAAGTTGCTATAACAATAAAAGATGCCTCTCATATTATGAATCACTGTATCATGCTCATACTGAAAACTAAACTAAATTAAATAGACCTTAAGTAAATCACATCATGGGTTTTTCGTAATACCAAAATAGAATTCATTTGATTAAAGATGTATCAGTTTTAACAATATTAGCGATCTACTAGATATATTCTTCAAAGAAATGTTATGGCTTATTTCTAAGCGTATTATTACGCAAATAATGAAGTTGCAACCTTTTCTAATGTTAGTTCGGAACGTAACATTAATATTTTGATTTAAATAAAATTCAAAAGTGACTTTCGAAAATGTTCAATTTATCCATTAATGTTTTGAAACATTGAAATTAAAACAGAAAATATTAGAATTTGATTCAGGTTATCATATTTGGCACTTAATTAAATATCTTTTCCCTTAAAGAGAAAAAAATGAACGGATTTCGAAATGCAGTGAAGGTTGACACAGATAGGACGGCAAACTTTCCGACAAAAATATATTAAACAATTGCTGCGATGTGATTCAGGTAAAGTTTTTGAAAACTATATTTGGTGGCAACGAATAAACAGTTGAATCTGTCATTATATACGTTACACCTTAAAACAAGATGTGTTTTTAATGACTTACTTTAATTTTAAATGTTAAAATATATAATTAACTACATGAGATTCTAATTTCGCTGCTCACAATAAAAATATTATCCATCGACACTTTACTATTTAACAATGGCATTTTCTTTGGAATCTTGATTTTAGGGCGTACAAAAAAATTTTTTTTAAAAAGAATACTAGCAATGCCGAATAACATTACTAGTACTCCCGTTAACCACTCCAATTAAGCTCCATTGCTTGGGCCAGGAGTTGGTTTACGTCAATAGTCGAATAGCGGGGCCCGAACCTGCGACGTCATGTTTCGCAGTCCGCACCCTAAACCATTAGGCTATTGCCGCTCAATAAAATACTAATGTGAGATAAACTGCGTTTGTTTATATATGTTTTATTATATATGTTTTAACAGCATAACAATCACATTTAATAGTTGTTAATCACTGTTATGGTTGGCAAAAACTATTAAAGACATTTTACAATTTAATTTGTACAAAATGCCCTTTCATTTTACTTCCTTATTGAACTTTTATCATCTAGATGTAAATAAAATAAGTTTCCAAAGAAAGCCACAGTTAGCGGACCTTATAAACTAAAAAAAAGTATAATCTAATACAGTATCGCTTATTTGCTTAGTAATGAGTTATCGACTTATTCTAAATATATCTGTCATTTGTGCTTCAATATTAGTAACGTAATTAAAAAAATGCGGCTCAAAATAAAATAAAAGAGAGTTTATCAATATAGAGACTAGCTTAACCTTCTGTCCAGCAGTGGTAAATCTACGATATCTAAAAGGTCTAGGGGACAGTTCGGATTCCACAAGTGGTTAAAATATTTAGAGCAATATGCCTAAGGTTAACTTAATTGTTTTATTGAATGAGTAAATATGTAATAAATTTGCCTCTGTCGAATGCATTAGAGTAAAACCTCTGTCACTTTTATGCAATTCATAAATGCTTTACTTTGCAAAACAGTCTTCTTCTTATTTTTAGATGAATGGCTCCATCGTGAGATTGCCAAACTGTCAGTAATAAACAAACACAACTCGGTAAATGTGTTTGACATATTTGGCATAACGGGTAGCTGTTCCTTTTACTAAAATTTTTATAATTTTATTTAGTGTTAATTGTTTTCGGTAACTTGCATACCATCTTAAACTTTTTAAAATTGAGAGTAACAAAAAAAACTTCTTAAATATGTACTCATACCACTCTATTTTTATTCGCAGATTTCTTATTTAAATACCATAAAATATACCATGTCTATAATAAAGATAATTCTAAAGACATGAATGACAGTATAACAAAAAAGTTGTAGACGGGTTTAGCTAACTAAAAGTGAAATATCGATTTTTTTTTGATTTTTTGGAACTTTTCTTGCAATTGCATAATGTGCCTTTGCTTATAAAAATTAAGACATGGACTACTTCGAAGTGACATCTAATGTAA
Organism: Sericinus montela; assembly: GCA_029286605.1. NCBI lineage: Eukaryota > Metazoa > Arthropoda > Insecta > Lepidoptera > Papilionidae > Sericinus > Sericinus montela. Next base: position 9,345,711 of record JAGSMR010000001.1, read on the forward strand.
AATTTTTTTTGTATATACGAAAATTTATTAATTAGTATACCGGAAGTTTAAAATTTTTTAGAGAATATTTCATGTATGCTTTTCTTTTCAAAATATATTTAGATAAATATCGTCTCTGAAAAAAATCCCGTTAACGCTAAACGAAGCCAGGTTATCTCTACATTGTTATTTATATGTTCGTTCAGTACCGTATGTGATTATTACAATTTTGTGAATACAAACGTTATATATGCATATGTATATGTAGTGTACTTACAATATTAACACTTACATATATACTGCTTCTGGGGCATTCGGATGGAAACTAATCAAATTTTATATTTTATATTCTACGGTTAACTATATTATAAGGTTAAAAAACGCACACTGCGCAGGTGTTTTAAAAATCGAAAGCTAATGGTTGAAATTTAATTTTCATATTTAAAAGTTTACGGGTAAAAATGGAAAATATATGAAAAGTTTATTTTTATTATTTCAAAAAAATAATTTTCATAAAGATGGCGAAACTCTTTAGTCTTTGGAATCGAATGGCAAGATAAGATGAAGACTTTACAAGTTAGACTATATACAGGTAACTTAATAACATAACAGTAACAAAAATTATCAGTAACATAGAACTCAATAAGCTTGTACATTAATCATAGGTTTGAGTATTATTTTTAATAAAATCATAAGTATCTCATAAAGCTAAATTTTTGTAAAATATCATTCCAAATTTATGTAGTTCAAACGAAAAAGGAATGTACGAAAAATTTTAAAACACCTCATTTCGAAAACGACAACTTTCTCTAATCCATAATCTCAATTTAAAAGAGAGAGCGTTATATGTTTGTTTTACACTTACCTGTATAGATTTTACTTAAATAAATTATTAAATGCCTTGAGTGAGAGAATTTTCTAGTACAATGTCAAATTCGTCCAAAGGCTCCAGGATCTGTCTGAGAAATGTGAGAAGACCACGCTTACGCAAAAAACTTTGTTCTTCATACATTTCGGCGGTAACGCGGGTCATAGACATCGGAACCAACATTCTGTGGAGCCAGTGTTCTCTGAAAGCAAAAAGTAAGAGCATATTTTGGGACAACGTGACTAGCGGTGAGCCTGTCACCGTTTTTGTGTCCAAGCAAACGATATAAATCGTACATAAGTTTTGAAAAAAACTCGTCGGTATGAGCCGATCTGCCATACCATGAGGATCGAACTCGAGTCTCTTGAATCGAATTCCAATGACCCAACCACTAAGTTATCGTGACTCTTTAAATGATAAAATAGACATTGTTTTCCCAATTCGAATATCTAAATAAATAAATAAATATCTTCACGCAATTCCCAATACAGGAGTACACAGAGGTGTACTCCTAGTCTAGACAATTAAGTCCCCTTCGACCTGCCTTCCACCTAAGATATTTTTGGGACAACATGACAGGTGGTGAGCCCGTCGCCATCTTTATTGACAAGCCAACGATACAATTCCTACATAAACTTTTGGATAACCCATTGGTACGAGCCTGCCTGGGAAATCGAACTCGGGTCTCTTGACCCGAAATTCCGACCCACCAACCACACGGCTATTGTGACTTTTTCCGATATCTAATAAAAATAATCAAACGAGTACACTATACTGATTTTTTTTTATTGAAAAGGCTCCAAGCACTAGGCCTAAGGCCTGTCTTAATCTCCGACTGCCCATGGGCTCAGGCCTAGGACGACTTTAATCTATGTCTTCCTATCATCATAAATATTACAATCATTGCGAATACTCTTGATCCATTGATCATTGTTATTATTATATATACACCTTCCATGAGATCGTCACTTTAGGCTGCCTGCTTCCACTGACCTCCGAAAATATTCTCCTTTTATTATACCGATTGTTGTTTATTTAAAAAAAAGTTGTTTATTTTTTTTTTAAATAATAGTTGTTTATTTTCTTCTTTAAAACATTTGTTCAACGTCTTTTTCCTCTGTCTTATTCTCTTCTATCAACATTCACGGGGAAAAAGAGATCGTCCCAGGCATTTCTAAATTCCACCAGATCTGTTATATTTTCCTTATATCTAAAACGTCACGATAGCCGAGTGGTTGGGTGGTCGGAATTTCGAGTCGAGAGACCCGAGTTCGATCCCCAGGTGGCAGGCTCGTACCAATGGGTTTTTCAAAAAACTTATGTACGAATTACATCGTTGGCTTGGACATAAAGGCGGCGACGGGTTCACCACCTGTCACGTTGTCCCGAAAATATCTTCGGTGGAAGGTGGGTCGAAGGGACATAATTGCCTAGACTAGACCTCTGTCTACCACCTGTATTGGGAATTGCGTGAAGATATATTTTTTTTATCTAAAACGTCTTATCTATAGACAATGAACGCTATGCTTACCGCAAGCTGAGACAGATGAATAGTTGAAACTTGCCATCCTTGCCGAGCGTCCTGCCCACCGAGTTGATCTCGTCCATCAGATGGCAGTAGCATCTCCAGATTGCCCTGTGCTCCTGGTCCTGACGGCAGTTGTACGCGACGCCGCAACCTTTGTTTGTCTGTGCGTTCGTCTCGTCGCAGAGGCTCAGCTTGAATTCGTCTTTAACCCGCGCTGGAAAATTAACACTCACTTTGTGTTTTACAGCATTGAGTAGTATATATTATTTAGTTTTTACAGCATTAAATAAAAACGAAACGAAGAACGAAGAAGTCCCGAATGCAGTGTGGTTAGAAATGAATGAATGAATCAAATCAAATCATTTATTCATCGACATAAGAACATACATTCGTTTATCGATCATTTTTAATCTACCACCGTTTCGTAATGAGGTTCCTTTAACGGAGAAGAAACAGGCGAAAGAAACTCCGTAGGTTTTTTGGTCAATATTTTTAACAATATAATGCATTATACAAATATAATGTGATATTTTCTAGAAATACCTTGGGAGCGATCACCTCATTCCCAGGGGTCACTGTCATTAATATATTCATTTATATTATAATATCCCTTCCTTTAAAACTTTTCTTTAATAAATTTCTTAAACCTGTTAATAGACAGGCTTGGCATATTTACCGGGACTTTGTTTTAGAAGCGTATACACCGCCCAATGAACGAGTTACTTACTCTATGGAGTCTAGTAACCGGTGCTACAAGCTAGTGTCTGTTCCTAGTATTTACATTATGTACATCAGAAGTCTTGCTAAAAGTATTAAAGTTTTTATGCACATACATTAAATTTTCATATATGTATTGAGAGGCCAGTGTTAAAATATTAATTTCTTTAAATTTCTCTCTAAGAGTTGCTCGGGAATTTAGACAATATACAGCTCGTATGGCCCTCTTTTGTAAAACAAATACTGTTTCTACGTCAGCTGCATGACCCCATAGCAGAATACCATATGACATTATGCTATGGAAGTAACTAAAATAAACAAGTCTAGCCGTTTGTACATCAGTTAATAGCCCTATTTTTCTAACAGCATATGCTGCAGAGCTTAACCTACTCGCAAGTTGGGATATATGGGGGTCCCATTGAAGCCTCGCATAAGGTGTTATTCCGAGAAAAAAAGCTGTATCCACAAAGCTCAACTCTCCCCCATTTATTAGTACATTGGTATCACCCAACTGTTTAACTTTAGGTGTTGAAAATTTTATACATTTAGTCTCATTGCTATTTAAATGTAAATTATAAGAATTGAACCAATGGACTATTTTTGACATAGCATCATTTACCTCGTCAAGTGTAACAATGAATGATTATCTTCACGCAATTCCCAATACAGGGGTAGACAGAGGTCTAGTATAGACAATTAAGTCCCTTCGACCCACCTTCCACCGATGTTATGTCCAAGCCAATATGATTCGTACATAAGTTTTTGAAAAACCCATTGGTACGAGCCTACCACCTGGGGATCGAACTCGGGTCTCTTGACTCGAAATTCAGACCACCGATCCACTCGGCTATCGTGACTTGGGTTAGGCCGAGTGGTTGGGTGATTGGAATTCGTGTCGAGAGACCCGAATTCGATCCCCAAGTGGCAGGCTCGTACCAATGTGTTTACTTAAAAACCTATGTAAGTACATATTTACTTTGGAATTGTCTATATCAAATGAATCAACTGTTTAACAGTGGTAGAGCCTCGCATCAGCTTTTGTTGTTGCATAAATGGGCCGGCTCGATCGGGGAAGTACCACGACCTCACAGAATACCGGCGTGAAGTAGAAGTGTAACAAACTTCTGCGTTTCGTCTGGTGAGTGCAGGTAACCGGAGGCCCACACACCCCCCTACGCACCAGCTAAGCCTCTGGTATTTCGGGTGTTCATGGGCTGCGGCAATCACTTACCATCACGTGAGCCGCCTGCTCGTTTGCCGGCCTTTTCTATAAATTAAACAAAAAAGTTTATTTACTCACTGAAGTAATCCCAAATGAACAGATTCTTGCCGAACAGCCGGGCCGATTTGAAACCGCAGAGGAACGCTTGCTCCAAGCTCTTCACCAGGCCATTCTCACCACAAAGAAGGACGCTGAGGGAGTTTGCGTCCTTGTCGCGCTTCGATTGATAGTGCCACTTCACTATTGCGTTGACGCAATCACCTACATATCATAAATATAAATATATAAATAAATATCTTCACGCATTTCCCAATACAGGGGTAGACAGAGGTCTAGTCTAGACAATTAAGTCCCTTCGACCGAAGATATTTTCGGGACAAGGTGACAGGTAGAGCCCGTCGCCTGCTTCATGTCCAAGCCAACGATTCGTACATAAGTTTTTGACAAACCCATTGGTACGAACCTGCCACCTGGGGATCGAACTCGGTTCTCTTGACTCGAAATTCCGACCACCCAACCACTGGGCTATCGTGACTCTCATATCCTATATATCATCATAATGCAATGTGTATGTGTATATTACATACATACACTCACACACACACACACACACAAACACACACATATATATACATACATAAACATACAGATATATACATAATACACATATAACATTCATATAGTTTTTTATATATTTTCATTTAGTTATTAAGTATTTTTTATTACAAATATCGTAACAACGAAAATGTTACGTAAATAACATCGAGCGGTGCGCTCGATGTTATCTTTAAGCTTATAGCAAATTAAACGTTACCCACGAATTATATGATTTATATTGATTAAGCGACAAGACCAGAGTTACGATAGGAGATGAGAAGGAGACGGATAGAGGAGAAAAGAGAAAGAAAAGGAAGAGAGATAGAGAGAGAGAGTAAACGAGACACAGATTATTAGTTTCAAATAGTTTGCACTATACGAACCAATCATATGTTGTATAGTTGAAGTGGAGAGGTGTGTAGTGGTGGGAGAAAGAGCCGGCGCAAGAGTGGCCGGCGCGGGAGTTCGTGGGGAGCGTTCGCCGCGTATTCGCGCCGCCACCACCAACCGTTCCGTCGAGCCGTCGTCGACGCCCGTCCCTAGCCATCGATTGCAGGGGAATCTGAAAGAAAAAATATTTTCTCAATATTTTATACTCTTATACCTTTCAGGGATGCAGGAGGTAAACACTCTTTGTATACTTTCAGAAGGGAATATTCATTCTCCTCAGTGAAAAATAAACCTACAATTTTAGGTTGGTAGATTTTTCCGAAATTTTGTGAATTAGTAATATGTTAAAAAACTTAATTTTCCGTAAATAAATGCGTTATCTCTGAGAAAACACTTACGAAGATTCATACAGAAACAGGTCTAAGGCAAAGTCCTCTGCAGGTCGTAGAGCTCTCTCATAAGGAAGATTTGCTATAATCTTCACGGTTGGCGATCGCAGTACCAGACAAATCGCACCTCAAAAGCTCTGATTATATTGGTGTGGTATTTTTAGAGATTGTTATCTCTGCCATCTATTGGTTGCAATAAAGATGTTCAAGGCTCTTCTCTCCCTTAATCGCCTCTGACGAAAACCACGGAATGAAACAGGGTGGTAATATTCTTACGCCATTACCATGTATATAACTTACGTAAATCTAGGCAATCTTGGACTGAATACTATCCAAATGAAAAATATTATATTAACACTTTCAGCAGTTTTTAAGATAACAGACTATTATATATATACAGATTATAACAGACTATTACATATATGTTATATAGATATATAGAAAATAAACTCGTGTTTTTCGTAAATTGCCGCAAGAAAACGTGGTTTTTGATGTGAATTCTTTTATGAATTAATGCTCGAATTAATTAACTACATTATCGATAGAATTAAGTAGGTAGCTTAAATGTCATATTTCTGCTCTGTTAAATGTCATATTTTGTAGCATATTTTCCTGCTAAGCGTTACTTAAATAGACTCTATTAACGCTGGTTATTAATTTACAAGTTTGGCATTATCGCTAGCTACGTTCAAAATATATAAAAATATATATAAATTTACTTACGTGTACGTATGCCCCGTAACTTCATTCCTAACAAACACTTGGTCCAGAAGCCACCTCGGCGACAAGCCGCTGTTGTCGTGTCCAATACGTAGTGTAGACAGAATACCCAAATTTTTATGCTAAAATATAACATTATTTAGTGAACAGTTGTATTAAATTAACAAAATTGGCCCATTTTAAAAACATATATTCCGATATAATAGTTGTCAAAGTAAATCAAACTTACAAATACATCGTAATTTACTTTGTGATAAATATATAAGTAAAATAATACTTACATGGAATACAAATTCATTGGTATTTCGCGGTATGGGTATTTTGGGAGTCGATTCCCCGTTCGCGCCGGAGATTGATAACCAACAATTTGCTGTAGTCTGACTGGCTTTTCGTGAAGGCACAATCAAGACTCGATATGGTAATTCTTGAGAGAAAAAGAAAATTACATTGGTACATTAACAGATGGCCGTATGCAGTTGACAAATTAAGATACAGTAGTAAGTAATATCACGCCATTCCGAATACAGGGGTAGACAAAGGAATAGACAATTAAGTCCTTCCACCGAAGACATTTTTTGGGGCAACGTGACAGATAGTGAGCCCGTCGTTGTAGTAAGTAATAAGTTGTTAAAAAAATGGACTGCACTATCGATTAGCCACAATAGATTATTACTCTTAAATACTGAAATTAATTGCATAATAATTAAAACGTTGCCTTGGAGGTACAGATGACGCTCTCACCACCTGTTACGTTGTCCTAAAAAAAAGGTCTTCGCTGAAACGAGGGTCGAAAGGAACTAAATGTCTTGACCCCTGTCTACCCCAGTATTGTAAAAAGCGTGAAGATTTCTTTTAAATGAGATATTCATGAATGACACGAAAAAACTACGTTTGTAAAACTACTCACTTGTTGTTGGATATGTGTTTGTGAAGCAGTGATAATCCACAGCGTTCAACGTCAACAAATGATATAGGAACTGCTCTCTCTCCTCTTCGCACCGCAGAAATGCAGTCCTTTTGTACTGAGAGCGCAGAAGAGTTGTGTCTGCGAGCAACTCTCGCAAATGTTTAGACAACAGTTTCTTCTCTAGTGACAGACGAACCCACGCACGTGCGTACCCGATTTCAGTCTTAATATCCGTCATTGCCTGAACGTTCCTAAAGTAACAAAATAGACTAGTCTATAACTGTAAAATGTGAAGTATTCTTGTTTGCTATTACCAAATGGGAATCATAATATTGTACAAAACATTCGTAAACTTTTTTTTTATAGAATAGGGAGGCAAACGAGCGGGTGGTTCACGGTAAGTGATTACCGCCGCCCATGAACATCTGTGTTGAAAATTTTATTTTACTCATAAATGCAATAAATATTATGTCCTTCACTTCTAATTTTAACTGAGATTTAAATATGAACACTTGTACTGCCTTAAGTACATACAAAATGGCATGAAGAAGTCCACTGCAGGACATAAGCAACTCTCATAAGGGAGGTTATGCCATAATCGCCACGCATAGCAGTCGAATTGGTGATTGCAGTATCAGACGTCAACGACGACCTCCATTGTCTCTGTAAAAATTTTATCTGATATTTTTCGAGATGGTTATCCCGCCATCTATCGATATCCAAAGACTTATTCAAGGCTATTATATTCCTTAGTCGCCTCTTACGACACGGGAAGAAAGAGGGCCGTATATCTTTACGCCGATACCGTGTAATGCCTTAGAGATAATTGTTATGTCTGACACTAATAGTGAATTCATTTGAATGATAATGAAGTCAGTTTTTATACATGTAAAAATGTTGTATAATAAACTATTTATTATTAAATGTTTTATGTGTTACATTACCTCATGATTTTAATAACTAAAATAATATAAATATCCTCTCGCTTTTCCCAATACTGGACTGGATTAAACCCCTTGGAACCCACCTTTCTCCGAAGATATTTTGGGACAATGTGACAGATGGTGAGCCTGCCGCCGTCTTTACGTCCAAGCCAAAGATATAATTCGTACATAAGTTTTTTGAAAAACCTATTGGTACGAGCCTGCCACCTGGGGATCGAACTCGGGTCTCTTGACTCGAAATTCCGACCAACCAACCACTCGGCTATCGTATATGAATTTAATGTGAAAACATTAAATTCATATACATTTACATAAAATGAACATACGTAAGAATTTAGCGAATGCCATTTTCTTGTTTTAATAGTTCATACAATTGTTAAAGATTATTTCAAAACCTACTTAAATCTGTTTGCAATATAGGTAGTAACAGGCAGATTGAATATTAATTAATAAACACAAATGCCTATGTCCATTATGGTTATAAAAAAAATTTAAATATTTTTACGCAATTTCCAATACAGGGGTAGACAGAGGTCTAGTCTAGACAATTACGTCCTTTCGACCCACCTTCCACCGAATATATTTTCGGGACAACGTGGCAGGTGGTGAGCCCGCCGCCGTCTTTGTGTCCAAGCCAACGATATAATTCGTACATAAGTTTTTGAAAAACCCATTGGTACGAGCCTGCCACCTGGGGATCGAACTCGGGTCTTTCGACTCGAAATTCCGACCACCCAACCACTCGGCTATCGTGACGTTTTAGATATAAGGAAAATATAACAGATCTGGTGGAATTTAGAAATGCCTGGGACGATCTCTCTTTCCCCGTGAACGTTGATAGAAGAGAATAAGACAGAGGAAAAAGACGTTGAACAAATGTTTTAAAGAAGAAAATAAACAACTATTATTTAAAAAAAAATAAACAACTTTTTTTTAAATAAACAACAATCGGTATAATAAAAGGAGAATATTTTCGGAGGTCGGTGGAAGCAGGCAGCCTAAAGTGACGATCTCATGGAAGGTGTATATCATTAATAATAACAACGATCTATGGATCAAGAGTATTCGCAAGTAACTATGGCATTCGTGTATCAATGTATATACATTATCCTAAAGTTGTATATCTTACCGCATGTCAAACGTAAGACTCTCCGGCAGCGGTCGCATGGGATTGAGGGGCTGACTGGACTTCCGCTCCAAAGTGCCAGAGTTGCTGAGTCGGTCCCGGGAGCTGTCCCGGGATCCGCCCCGCGAGCTGTCGCGAGAGCGGCTGCCGCTGCCGCTGCTCTGCTGGGCCTCCACCTCCGCACCCACAGATGATAAATCTGACAAGGTTTTTATTGTCTATTTCAATACACACACTAACAGTGGCAGAGCCGCGCATCAGCTTTGGTTGTTGCATGAATTGACCGGCTCGACCGGGGAAGTACCACGACCTCACAGAATACCGGCGTGAAGTAGAAGTCTAGCAGACTTCTGCGTTTCGTCTGGTGAGTGCAGGTAATCGGAGGCCCACACCTCCCCCCTTCCCCCAAATTTGGGGGGGGGCACCCTAAGGCCGGCAACACATCTGCTATGCCTCTGGTATTACGGGTGTTCATGGGCGGCGGTAATCACTTACCATCACGTGAGCCAGCTGCTCGTTTGACACGTACACTGTGCACATTCACATAAATAAGTATTGTATTTGCACTAACAAAAAGTCACGACTGCCGAGTGGTTTAATGATAGGAATTCGAGTCAAGAGATCCGAGTTCGGGCCCCTGGTGGCAGGCTCGTGCCAATGTGTTATTTTCAAAAATTCACGCATGATTTATATGGTTAGCTTCGACATAAAGACGACGTCGGACTCACCACCCGTCACGGTGTTCCGGACGGATCATGGGTCGAAAAGACATAAATGTCTAGTTCTCTGTATACCCCAGTATTGAGGAAAGCGTGAAGACGTGTTGCGTTTTTAAAAACTAACTATATATACTCTATGAGCGAGGTAAATACAATTAAGGCAAATACAGGTAAATACACAAGGCGATCCGAGAGGAGATTTTCCTCCAAACCAACTGGGGCCCTCGGATCGCATGGCCCCTCCCCCATGTCGGAAGTCATCTCTTTCGTTCCAGGGGACGCAGCGCTTCGCAGCAGCAGCCATTATTGTCTTCAACTCTAACTTGCGAGCCTCTCCTCGCAAGTCTCCTTAGACGAAGCTGTAAAGGCCTCCGGGCCAACAGCATCCCGTGGATGGTTTTAGTCGGTAAATACAATTAAAAACGAACTAAACTCTCTTAATACCGGTTCTCGCGTAGACAGTAAAAGGCTCGCTAGTATGTTCCACGACACCCTTGCCAGGTGCGGCTAGACGCGCTCAAGTATAACCTGATTTATGGTACCTTCATTGTTTCTAATCTTATAACAAAAGTGCTTTGGGATCAGAGCAATGCAAGTATTTTTTGTACCTATGTATAATGTATGGTAGGTCATCTAGGTACGCGTGTGGTGACATCTATGTCTCCACATGAAAAGCTCGCTAGTGGCGGATTCAGGAAACATATCGACGTCCTACATCGCGCTATCGAAGTTCGCACGGTTACACACATATATACGATCATCGATAGCACACACTTGTGGAGGAGACGTCCTCCCCAGGTCAAGATCAGATTCAAACTCTTTTCCTGCACCACATCATCCCATTTCCTGCAGCCCATCATCCCCTACACTGTTTATATTTATTTTTTCTGTGTTAAATTCTTCCCAAGTAACTTTGTATTTTTTACAGTTCTCAGCAATATTATGACAATTTTAAACTAATAATTAAACGAAATGTAACAGATGATCAATTATAATAACCAAACAGAACCAATCGAGTTCCCAGTGTTTTAATATCACCTGGAATAGATATGAACCAGTTTATTTAAAAAGCTACTTACAATCCAATCGCTTCCGTAATACACACCAAGCCAGAGCTGCATGTAAAAGAAGACTGTACTTGAATATGTATATATAATTATGAGGTTATAATTACCATAACCAATTATCATGTGTATGTGACATTATATGAAATTAATTTTGACGACTACCATATGTTTTAAAGAATAATTCAATAAGACTAATTTTGCATATCAGTATCGCCTTAAAAATATATTCGTTGTCATATTCAAAATTAATTTATAACACTTAAAAATTTTCTTGATGTTAGGATAACTTAATATCAATGCATAAGTTGCCTAATAGTAAGTCTATTTTTGAAGCTAAGGGTTACTAGCTAGAATCCTCCATTACGAATAAGGCAAAAATTGATGTTGTGTATAACAAAATTCGAAATAATATGATTCTGATACATACCAGGAGTAAGGTAATTAGGATCGATGGGCTTGGTAGAGTTGCTGCATTGCTCCAGCTCTTGATAGTTTGTTAGGTGCATCCAAAGTGCAGATCTGCCCATTTTATGCTGAAGACCATGAGACCATAACCTCTCCAGCAGATCGCAAAGGGAAGCAATCATCGTGTTTTCCTCAACGCCAGTTACTGACACTTCGCATCCAAGTCCCAGATCAGATTCCTCGGTGCCCATTTTTTCAACGAGCATGCGTTTTGTTTTGCTCTTACATTCCTGTTAATATTAGTAAATTTAATACATTATTAGAATAGACCTTACAATGAGGTATTAGTGTAGACATTGGCGCCTTTCATTCTCGCGCCGAATCGAAAATATATTACCAAAGGGAAAAATTTATATGTCTATGGACAATTATGCATTAAATGCAGCTGTGTCAAAGTAAGGAGTTTTTCAAAAGCACCGATCATCAGTTAGTTAATTTACGACAATGACAAAACCTTCATGGATAACATTGAGATCAGAGATGCTAGAATAACCAAGTCGGGTTAGATTCCGTACTTGGAAATAATAATCTGTATATATTATGTACATTTTACAAGAAATTATATCTATAAAGATTCTACATGGCAATATCAAAGCAAAGGTCAAAGATGAAATAGGTTAAACGTCATAAATTATGTACATAATTTTTTTTACAATAAATAATTACCTTAAGCAGTTTCTCGACGAAAGTCCTATTGTTTTGAGCGATCGCAGCGGGCGTGACTTCAGTCGATAAACGTCTGCCAATATCGCCAAGCAACATTTCCGGAGGGCAGTCTTTCACCTGCCATTTTGCATTCTTAATACGCTTCAAGCTATTAGTTCTGAAAATAATTATTTTTTTTTAAATTATGTAACCATTTCTAAAATTGCGTTCTAGTGATAAATAACACGGACAAAAGCACAAAAAGCATGAAGCGTTTTTAAATATATGTCACAAGTCTACATGTGCTAATTATTTTTCATTCTGAAGACAATGTGATTTCATTCTGATGACAACAAATCATTGTGCAATTTTAACTGAGTACTGCTTGTGATATTAGTATTTACAGTATTCTATTTATTGTAAAACATTACCAAAATGTCGGAATATAAGTAACTACTTTTGATTTTATCAACAAAATAAGTTGGCTTCTTTAAAGATTTATTTTGGTTACAGATTCATGGTAATAGAATAAGAAATAAAATATAGTATGTATTTTAACTCCGTACTTTAAATCAAAAAAATCACTTGTATTTCATTACTTTCTAACGTAAATTACTTTCTAAAATAATATTCTAAATGAGGTGATTCAAAAATACGATGGTATAAGTCAAAAAATTTATTTTTAGAATTATGTAGTCAATAAATAAATTAAAATACATTTAACAGTAAAATCCACATTATCACTTTGTTTAATATACGCATTGAAACGTATTTATAACAATAGGCTTACAAATTATATGTAATTAAATAAAAAAAATGTTACTATAGTAATAAAATAAAGCTACCCAAGATGTTGTTTTATATGTAATGAAATAGCATGCGATGAAAATTATGCATGCGATTTCCAAATAATAATTGAATTCTTACAGGAACCACAAAAAATATAGCTTTAAATAAGTAATAATTTCCATATGACATAACAACAATTATTGCAAGTAAATATTTAATTCGGATAACAAGGAATACCATTTTTATAAATTTTTAAATCACAGCATAGATAAAAAATCTACGCTAACTTGACATCACAATAAAGTTAGAATACAGACAGTGTTACAACACTTATGTTATTTGCGCGAATAATTAACACATTAGTTCATACTACATATGACGTAAGCATTATTACAGATTAAATAGTGTTATCTGGAGCATAGACTACATTCAGATTACTTTTAGTTTCTCGATTAGCATTGAAATTTATGGCTGATAACTCATTGTAACGCTATCTACAAATATATTAATCCTTCCAATACACAAAGATGGATTTATTTTGAGCATTGGTTTTATTGATATTTTAACACACTTTCTAATATTGATATATTTAATGCAATATTATTGACATATTTAAGAAATAGTATTATTTTTGTGTATCAAAAGGAGATTCCACGCATATACAAGACATGCAAAAACACTAACATCGGCACTCATGCAGCGCTTACTATACAAATGAACTATTCATGCAATTAAAATCACAACACTACGACTCGTTTTAAACGATTTTCTTTAAAAGGTAATCTCAATTAACTGTCCATGACAATATAGGATAATCTTAATCTTAAATACAAATACGTCTGTATATCAAAAATAATACTTCATATAGTTTCTATAAAACATATTGCAAAATAAAATCCGAGTAATTTTTGCCTTTTTTATATTAATCATAGAAAATCGAGATTCTTGAACAAAATTAATAGAATTATAAATTATATTAACAAAAAAATATAATATAACTTAAAACTAGAATCATTATATCGGATTTATAATTGTACTTATAGATACAGTTTTCAATTTAATGGAACAAAACATCGCTGTTTATTTCAAGGAGCATTTTTGAGTAGTTTTTTGAACGTATTATGACTAAACAATCTAGGATTATGCAAAAAAATAATATTTTCTGATATAAGATTGACAAAAGTAGTCAAAATAATTGTTTTTTTTTTAATAATTGCCATGAATATTTGCAACATTTCGCAAAAAGGAGACAAATGTTTCTAAACGTTAATCACTTCCTGCTTTCCTAATGAAATAGTAAAGAATAGAGCAGATTGCAAATAGATAATTATTTTAATATATATACTGTCAACAGAATAACATACGCGAGCAAATGTTTTGTAGGTCAGATTATTGGGGAATATTAAAAACACAAATTAAGAACAGAAAATTTTAAACCATAAACATTCCGATATTGAAAATGTAACTCGATCGGTGCGTACTATCATTACACCTCCACTCAGTTGAAACATTAAGCATTAATTCAGAGACATGTTTCCATTACTCCGTCTGCTACTGCACATAACAGTATCTATAACGAGTATACCATGCTCCATGTGGCTAGGTGCCTTTGACTAAACGAGACCATAGACAACGTAAAGCACGACACTACGGGTTCCGGTGAGCGGGACGGTTGTCGGCGTCGCACCTGCGGTCGCTGGTGGGCGGGGGGGCGAGGGCTGCGGCGTCGAGGCGCGCGGGGAAGGCGCGGTAGTACGCGGCGCGGTGCGGCAGCCGCTCCCCCGGCGCGCCCACCTCCAGCTCGGCGCCCCCCCCGCCAGCCGCCCCCGCCCCGCCCGCCCACACGCTGTACCCGCGCGTCGCTAACCCCCCCTCGCCCAAGCGACGCCTGAAACAACACCCATTTTTACCGCAACGAACACGTTTCGAATAGAGACGCCCCTGCGATACTTTACACGTGATTTTTTTTAATTTTCTATTAGTTTAATTTTCCTTTTATTACATTTTTTTTTGGAGGTCACGAAGACAGTTCTGTGACGCATTAGTCATAGTCATCATATTTGTAAGTTTAGCCCATATGTCTTATGTACGTAGTGAAAAATTTAAATTTTATAAACTAATAGATTATTAAGTATTTTATAACCTAAATATATTAAACATACTGAAGTGATTATGTAACTGAAAATGGACGAAGGGCTACTAGTACCACATAAGACGCCGCACAAACTCAGCGACCGTAAAAAATGCGCGTGGATTGATCATCACATCCACACTTATATTATTAATGTTTAACTCTGTTTGTCTGTCTTACTTTTTTGCATTTCAACTACTTAACCGAAGTAAAGGACCAACGAAATAGTTCGATAGGATAGAGTCTAGGGAACGATATCAATTTTGCGCGATAAAGATTCTCCACGCAATCCTTAATCCGCTAGCCAGTGGGCTTGGGGATTAGGTGAGGTGTATGCATTGAAGAGCCTAACCTTACGATGGATTTGAAATTTACAGATCGCTGGTTTTGACCAAGCGTTCCAATTTTATGTATAAATTATTGAAAAAAAAAATTAAGATTTAGAGTTTTGTGGAGGCTATTTTTGATACACTTCTTTCCTAGGAAATAAAAAAGGTATATAATTCGGAAATATTTTTATATTCAGTATTATAATTGCGTTTCCAAAATTATTGATTACCTACAACTTTTATTTAAATGATATCTATTTAATTATTAAGAACTTGAAATAAGCAATGGCGTGCAATTTAATGCAATTAGATTAGTGTACGAATCGTGAAGTGAATGGCCAACGATATTATTTAACATAACGTTCGTTAGTATCAACCACCGAAGCATTGGTACGGATTTGCATTGGTATCATACCCCATAATGGTACGGGAACCCAAAACCAAAGTTTATATTGCAGCGTCAAATAGACCTCTAAAAATATATAATTTTATGAATATATTTTTGAGGATTATATTTAATCTGATTTAATTATAATAATTATTACATTATCACATACCATCCCTGCCGAAATAGCCTGAGAGTACAACAGATCGTTATCAGTAATAGTATAATATGAAAGCAAATTCTTCCGAAATGTTAAAATATTTTTCTGATATTCTGTTCTTAAAATTGATATGACAATGACATTGTGAAAGTATAGAAAAGGATATTTTAGCAGACCTGATAGTCAAAATACTGTTTACGGAAAGCATAGGGTTTCTGTACGTAAACCAAACTAACTAAAACCGTAACTAGACATTTGTGTTTACAATTTGGTAATGTTTTTTAAGCTGTCGTAAGAATTTTCAACCATTTTACTCTGCTTTTTGTAATAAATCAATCAATCTACCTAAGTATTTTATTAACGATAAGTTAGAGTCATGGTCAGGTTAACGGCATGTAAACAAATTTCTGCCATGTCTTTGGTTTTGGGCTCCCGTACTACAAACAATAAGATAAATACCATAAATAATAAGTTACATTACCAACCTCACGATCTTTATTCTGTGCTCGAACACTTGCAAGTTGATGTCATAGTCGCCCCAGTTTGCCATTATCTTGTTGTCTATAAGCGTTGCGAACATTTGCGTCTCGAGAAAGCGCGAAAGAAATGGCCGATGGCGTTGTGGTTGGTCAGAGAGGAAAGACGCTTTGTCAAAGTTCACCATGGATTCGCGAGCAGATAGCCATGAATCCCGGTCCTGGGGTAAGTAAGGAAAATTCAACGAATTCTTCAAATTAGAAAGAAAAAGGTATTACAGGAAGCTAAAAGAAAAGTTACTATAAGAACCTGATGTAAGACATATTAAAAGACCAATAATTATTTTAGAATGACGTGACCAATAATTATTTTTGAAATTTGACGACATCCGTGAACGAGTGGCGTTCACATCAGTTTTGATGGTGGTGCCAGCTCTGAGGTGGTGCCGGGTTCGAATACTATTCATTCAATTCAATGTAGGCAACTATTATTTTACGATATAGGGTTTGGGCTTACTTTGAAATCAGACCATTGCATGTACCTAATGTTATTCCTAAGTATTAATTATTTGAAAAATTTATTTCATTAAAGTTATTCCTAATTAGGCATATATTATTTAAAACTAAATCGTAAAATTAGTTTTTTTGCAATACTAATTCTAAATGAAAACGTTACATCAAAAATTGATGTTTAAAAAATGGATATAGTATAGATTAAAAACATGTTTAAAGCATTAAAGTACCTGATCCGGCATTATGACAAAATTCTCGTACATAAGGAACATGTGCACAAATCTATTGAGGAATGTTTCTCTAATGGCAACGTTGAAACGAATGTCCTCATTATATTGTTCTTCGTCGTTGAGTATTTTCTTTTTTGTTGTTGGCATCACTGTGTCGGCATCCACGTCATCTACATTAACACCTGAAAATGGGATTCAATACAATTAAATCATTTTGGACAACTGATGACGACTTGTAATTTGTTGTAATTGTTAACTTCTCTTCTTCACGCAATTCCTAATACAGAGGTAGACAGAGGTCTAGTCTAGTCGGACTCGAAATTCCGACCACCCAACCACTCGGCTACCGTGACATATAAGTTCTTTTCTATGTAGGAAAGCAAAGATGGTATCTGAGATATACGCTTCATAAAATTATAGCGTTGACGTAATTTTTATACAATAGAATATAATAAAAATCACGTTTTACCCAATGATTGAGTGAATAACAAATGGTAAAGAAAGTACATATCTTTAAATTTAAAATTAAAATTATTAAGCTGTCAAGGTAGGCAGGCTCATACTAACGCATCATGTGTGCAAATTACTCGAAGAGGGAGGGTCAAGAATAAGTAGGGACACTTAGCGACCTATTCTCTCAGGCTATCGCGATGGCGGATAATATTAGAAATAACTATTTAGAATACTATATATATATATATATATATATATATATATATATATATATATATATATATGTAGGGATTATCCTGATTAAATGAAATAATTGGTTTTTCAACTCACTTCAGTCTTTTATTTTCACTTTTACTATTTTAGAATATTAATTTCGTCTTATCACTTTCTTCTTCCTTTCACGTACGCCATTCGTCTCCTCTCTCCCTCACACATCATTCTATCTCATCAATCATTATGTCATATCTTCCCTCTTAGTCTCACTTATCCTTTCTCTCACTCATTTACACATCCTACACTCGGCCATCCTGCTTTCATATCTGTCCTCAGATATGGTTTACATTTTAATAAAAAACTTTATTTTTAATCTAGTAGGAACATAGATTACATCATCACTAACTTAATTAGTACTTAAATAAACTAGACATCTTTAGAAAACTTAAATAAACTAAACTTTTAAAAGAAAATAACACCTTATGGTGTAACACGTTGTTACTTTATAACACAAAACAACAATAAAAATATCCTACTTTAACATTCATTCTTCATCCACTCTTACACATACTGCTGAAAACTATCAAAAATTAGTGTTCACCTGAAACATACAAAAATATTAAGACACATTAATCATCATCTCCAGGCCACCTCTTCATCAAATCAGCTGAGCTTGATGTCTTGTTCGGCCCTTCTGTAGTGTCGTACACCTTCTCCACATCATAGCGGTCATTTCGTTTTATCTTCACTACTTTGTAAGGTCCAAAACTTCGGTTTCAGTTTCAACCCTGGTCCAAACTGCGTTCTCTTGATAGCAACTAGCTCATCTAGCTCGTACTTGTTGCTGTCCTTCCTTTCTTATCATAGGTCTTTCTGTTTTCTTCCTGTACTTTCTGGATTTGTTCTTTGGCCTTCTGCCTCAGTTCTTCTCTCTGTTCGTTGTGTTGTTCTGCTAGCTTTTGTTGCAGTAGTTCAACAATTTGTAGGTCATCTTTACATTTCATCTTTGAGCCCACCATCAACTCAAAGGTGTGGTATCTGTACTCCTCTGGTATGTGTTGTTCAGCGCTCTCTGTACTCTGCTCACATGTTTGTACCATAACGATTTGTCCTCTATACACAGCTTCGTAAACATTGGAGTGAGTATGCGGTGAACCCTCTCCACCTGACCGTTTCCTCGTGGTACTCCCGTCGTGATCTTCGCATGCTCTATGTTTTCATCTAGACAGTATTTCGTGAAGTCACCATCGGCATGTCTTTGCAATAGTATTGCGGCTAAAGCTTGGCTAGATGCGTCTGTGTGCAACTCCGTAGGTAGTCTGGGATTATAGATCTTCAACACTGGATCTGTCCTCAACTTCTGCTTCAATTCATTGAACGCACATCTTTGTTCTCCACCAAAATTAAATCTGTCATCCTTTCTGAGTAAATCCGTCAATGGTTTTGCAATCTTTGCGTAGTCTTTGATATACTTTGTGAAGTATGAAGTTAATCCAATAAAACTCATCACCTGTTTTGTGTTCTTTGGTTCTGGGAATCTCACCACAGCGTCTATCTTCTCACGGCTGGGGCGTACTTCTCCGTCTTTGATACGATGTCCTAGGAACTCAATCTCTTCATTTAAAAGCCTTGCCTTCTTCCAATTTATCTCTAGACCATAATCAGCTGCCACATTCAGAACTTGCTGTAGTCTTTCCACGGCTTCGACCTCGCTGATTGCTGGAATAATAATATCGTCTATAAATATCATCATCACATTCTTTGCTATTAGATCTCTGAATATAATCGTTATAAATCTCATGAAACACTTAGGCGATGAAGTCAATCCAAATGGTGCCCTCAGAAATTGAACTGCCCATGATGCGTCACAAATGATGTGTATGGCACTGACTCCTCGCTCACCTTCAAATGAAAAAATCCGTTTTTGAGATCTAATACGCTAAATATCTTGCCGTCTTTCAGTTTGTCAATCACGTCATCTATGATTGGCAAAGGAATTCATCTTTAAGAATCTTCTTGTTTAGTAGCCTGTAGTCGACACAGACTCTAGTAGTGTCATCTTTCTTCTTGACCAACACCAGGGGACTAGCATATTCAGAAAAACTTACCCGCGCAATGCCTTTCTCTATCCACCTCTACCTGGTCTTCCACTAACTTTTGCTCCGTCAACGCCAGCCGTCGTGGGCGTTGGGCAACTGGGATGTCGTCCTTCAACACAATCTTCAATTGTACTGGTGCTTCTTTAGTTTGGCACGGTTTGTAATCCAATACCATTTGCTCCACCTGCTCTCGAGTGTTTACACCTGCTGCACAACCTGTTAACTCAATTTGGTTAGCAAAACAATCAACTCTCTTCCACCATTCATCATCTTTCGGGTACAACTTCGCCTCTCCATCACATAACACCATCACTAATTCACTCAGAAATTCTTGCCCTAAAATAACCGTAAACGGCATACAGTCTCTAGGCACTACATGGAATGTCACGTCTTCGTAGAGCTCTCCGTCGATCGTCACGTTAGCACGAAACTGTCCGCTCGATTTCACCTTTGTTTGGCCAAGTCCAGATATCACCAAGTTGTCGTCGTATTTCTCGATGTTAAACGCCATAAACTGGTCGTCGGCCACTAGATTCGCACATGATCCTGTGTCTAGTAATGTCTTGACTTGAAAACCACACATTTCCATCATTTTCATGGGTTTTTCTGCACTTTCAACTTAAACTCGTCTTTGTTATTGTTTTGAATGTGAAACATTCCGCCATGTTCTCCGTTTTCATTGTCAAACGTGAACTCTCGCTCCTCATTGGCTGTTGTCGTGTTTTGACAATCACTTGCAAACATGGCCGCCCTCGGCTTCATGTTTGGTTGGTCGAATCTTCGAGGCGTCATCTTATTGGCTGGCACCCGGCGCCGCCAAATTTGAATGCATTTCCGCCGCTTCCGCTGCCAACAGCGCCATCACGTCTAGCGGAGGATTGTGGAACCTCGACTTTGCAATGCTTACTCAAATGTCCGAATGCATTACAGCGAAAACACTTGATTCCTGTGGGACAGTCGCTCGCCATATGGTCATTCTCCCCACAGTTGTAGCACCGTCTCCGCTGCTGACCACCTGTCTGCTGTTTGCCACTCGTCGTTGGTCGTCTCGAACCTTGTCGCTCGCTGGTCTCCTTTGGTGCAGAGCTTCTTTTAGCCTCTGACCTCTCCTTCATTTGTTCATACAGCTTTAATCTATCTTTGAGTACTGAGTATGTAACAGCGCCATAAAGTATAGTCTTGTTTACTTCACTATCTTGAATGCCCTCAACAATGTACTGTATTGCCACATTGTCATTGAACCTAGCGCGCTTGCCCATCTCCTTCATCTTTAGCATGTACTGCATGTAGGTTTCACCAGGTTTCTTCTTCCTAGCTGCCATCAGCTCATGCATCTCTTTGCTGTTGATCTTTTCAGGAAACTCTTGTAACAATGCCGCTTTCAGTTCTTTGAAGCCTTTGAACACCTTCTCCGTCTTTAACCATAGTGCTGCTGTACCTTCTAGTGATCTTCTTGCAATAATGAGCTGCTGCTGAGGTGTCCAATTGAATATTTCTGCGTTGTCCTCAATGTCTTCTGCCCACTTCACAGCAGAATAGGTATCGTCATCGCCGTTGAATTTGGTTATGTTGTAGAATCCGTCTAAATAGGTTGCAAACAACTTCTCCGGTTTTTCCGTCTTATCAGTCGTCTTTTCTGATTCCGTCGTCATTGTGATTGTATCGTCTTCTTTGGTTTATTCGTCTTTTCGTCTTTGAGGTTATGAAAACCACGCGGGTCACGTCGTAAAAATTTTGGGATGATCCCGGACGAGCCCCAAAATTTGTAGGATTATCCTGATTAAATGAAATAATTGGTTTTTCAACTCACTTCAGTCTTTTATTTTCACTTTTACTATTTTAGAATATTAATTTCGTCTTATCACTTTCTTCTTCCTTTCACGTACGCCATTCGTCTCCTCTCTCCTTCACACATCATTCTATCTCATCAATCATTATGTCATATCTTCCTCTTAGTCTCACTTATCCTTTCTCTCACTCATTTACACATCCTACATACATATATATATATATATATATATATATATATATATATATATATATATATATATATATATATATATATATATATATATATATATATATATATACATATATATATATATATATGTATATATATATATATATATATATATATATATATATATATATATATATATATATATATATATAGTATTCTAAATAGTTATTTCTAATATTATCCGCCATCGCGATTTCGGGACAATGTGACAAGTAGTGAGCTCGCCGCCGTCTTCATGTCCAAGCCGACGATGTAAATCGTACTTGAGTTTTGAATAAAACCCATTGGTACGAGTCTACCACCTGGGGAACGAACTGGCAACTTGTACTTCGAGTCAAGAGACCCGCTCTTGACACGAAGTCATTTTTTTTAGTACAAATAAAACACTTATTTACGTGAATGTGTGCTGTGCACGTATGTGGGACGTACATACGTGTACTATTGTGTGTGTAGTGTATCTCACCAGTCCGCTTGACAATCTCAAAGATGCGCTGCAAAGCGTCTAGTACTATTTAGTACAAACACAACACTTATTTACGTGAATGTGTGCTGTGCACCTATGTGGGCTGTAAATACGTGTACACGTGTACTATTGTGTGTGTAGTGTATCTCACCAGTCCGCTTGACAATCTCAAAGATGCGCTGTAAAGCGTCTAGTACTATTTAGTACAAACACAACACTTATTTACGTGAATGTGTGCTGTGCACCTATGTGGGCTGCACATACGTGTACACGTGTACTATTGTGTGTGTAGTGTATCTCACCAGTCCGCTTGACAATCTCAAAGATGCGCTGCAAAGCGTCTAGTACTTTTTAGTACAAACACAACACTTATTTACGTGAATGAGTACTGTGTACCTATGTGGGTTGTATATACGTGTACACGTGTACAAATGTGTGTGTAATGTATGTCACCAGTCCGCTTGACAATGTCAACGATGTGCTGGAAAGCGTCTAGTACTTTTCAGTACAAACACAACACTTATTTACGTGAATGTGTGCTGTGTACCTATGTGGGTCGTGTACACGTGTACTATTGTGTGTGTAGTGTATCTCACCAGTCCGCTTGACAATGTCAACGATGCGCCGCAAAGCGTCTAGTACTGTTTACTACAAATACAACACTTATTTACGTGAATGTGTGCTGTGTACCTATGTGGGTCGTGTACACGTGTACTATTGTGTGTGTAGTGTATCTCACCTGTCCGATTGACAATGTCAACGATGCACTGCAAAGCGCTTACTTATTTACGTAATAACCGCCTTCGATGTTTTCCACTCCTCAAGGTTGACAGGCAGAGAATGCTTTAAGCATTATGTCCGCCTTTTGTACTTATATATTTTATAAGGTTCATAAAGTTAAATAAATAAATAAATGTATACTATGCACCTATGTGAGTCATACATACGTGTACACGTGTACTATTCTGTGTGTAGTGTATCTCACCGGTCCGTTTGACAATTTCAATGATGCGCTGCAAAGCGCTTACTTATTTACGTGAATGTGCGCTGTGTACCTATGTGGGTCGTGTACACGTGTACTATTGTGTGTGTAGTGTATCTCATCGTACATACGTGTACACGTGTACTATTGCGTGTGTAGTGTATCTCACCGGTCCGCTTGACGATGTCGACGATGCGCTGCAGAGCGTCGAGGCGGCGGGGCGCGCGGCGGGCGGGCGAGGCGGGCGACCCCGGCGGGGACGCGTTCAGCGGTCTACTTTCGTCCCAGTCTAGCACGTCGTGGAACGAATGCTTACGACGCAGACCACCTATTTCGAATAGTACTGTCATATTATTTGACTGCCTCCGTGGACTAGTGGCGTACACAGCAGTCATCGCGTCGCCAGTACCGAGCTCCCGGGTTCGAATTTCCCGGACGGAAAGAGGTATTTTTTTTTAAATTTCAACTCGCACATTTTGCACGGTACAGCGAAGGACGCGGATTCGAATACCGTCTGTGGCAGTTGAAATTTAAAAAAAATCTCTTTAAAATAATTTAAAAAAGTTCAGCATAACTCTTATGCTTTAAAATCAATAAAAAATTTCGATATTATTTCGGCATAGGATTTCAGTGGTACCTTCGTTTTTCTGATTTCACAAAAAAGATGGTTTAGCTTGCTCTTACTTTGTGATTAGAGCAACTTATGTGATCTATGTATGTATTTATTTATTATTTGAAAATATAAATGTTAAATCGTAATGTATTCCAACAAAAAATATATTTCATTAAGTCACTAGAAGAAAAGGAAATTTACAATTATATTAGGAATGCCGAAGAACCTAAAAGTAATATTTCAAATGTTTTTGATATTTTAATATTACAAATGTTTTCAAAAACTTATGTACGAATTTTATCTTTGGCTTGGACATAAACACGGCGACAGGCTCACCACCTGTCACGTTGTCCCGAAAATATCTTCGGTGGAAAGTGGGTCAAAGGGACGTAATTGTCTAGACTTGACCTCTGTCTACCCCTGTATTGGGAATTGCGTGAAGATATTTTTTTATACAAATGTTTTTCTAGCATTAATCCATTAGTAATGTCTAAAGTATTGCACAGTTTACCTCAATAGATAGCTATCGTATCGCGTGATAATTGGCAATAAGCAATGGCGTCTATATTGTATATACACTGACACTTTATATAAACATTGAAGGGTCAACGTTTAGGGTTATACATGACAATAAATACATAAATATCTTCACGCAATTCCCAATACAGGGGTAGACAGAGGTCTAGTCTAGATAATTAAGTCTCTTTGACCGAAGATAATTTTGGGACAACGTGACAGGTGGAGAGCCGTCTTTATGTCCAAGCCAACGATATAATTCGTACATAAGTTTTTGAAAAACCCATTAGTACGACCCTGCCACCTGGGGATCGAACTCGGGTCTCTCGTCTCGTAATTGCGACCACCCAGCCACTCGGCTGTCGTGAATTTATATACATGACATTTAGAATTAATTATTATCACCTGATGGTAATGTACAACTACTGCTCATTCCATCGTTCATATGTTTGTATGAAGTCCCATTGATCGGCATCCCAAGTTTGGTGGGCTCTGTTTCCGGCCTTTGAATCTGTTGATTTTAATTACATTAATGATAAATTAAAATATATTCTATGCAATTATGAAGCATTTAATAATCTATTCAAAACAATTTTACAGTTAAATATCAAAACAATACAATACATATGGTATGGTAGTTGGCTGTGTGTGTGTTGAAATTCCTCAAGGGGCAAATAATAATATATGTATATATGAAAGAAATAAAGTTGCAACTGTATATGCCTCCTTAACCACGTGCTTCAGTGGGAAGCTTCATTGCAATATATGTAAAAAATTACGAATTTTTAAACAAAATATAGTCATTTAAAAATGTTTAGTACCAATTGCCTGCAACTTTGCTCGAGCATTATTTAAATTTTCTCAAGAGATCAATTAATTTTAGTAATTTTCGCGATTGTATAGTAAACACACTTATTATAAACACACTTATTGTATTACGAGTTTTTAAAACACCGTGAAATGATCGTTAAATTATTCCATACATCACCTGATGTTTATCTAAAACGTGATTCAGCTCCTCTATAAAAGGCGTTCTGTGCGGAAATATTGGCAATTCTTCCGGCAGCTGTATATCGGGTTTATCAATGTCGACTAAACAGAGGGCCGCTTCAGATCCCAGGGCGAAGTTTCTCGGACCGTTTGGAGCGATACTTATTGCCGCGCTATCTGCGTGGAGACCTATAGAACGCCACAGTGAAATACTAAGTTGGGATATCAAATCAAATGAAATCATTTATTATCGAAATACATTCGCTTATCGATAGTATTTTTTTAATCCACCACCATTTCGTAATTAGGTTCCTCTAACGGAGAAGAAAAAGGCGAAAGAAACTCCGTGGACATCCTCTTTTTCTGGTCAATCTCTTTTTTTTTTAATATTATAATTCAAAAAGAAATGTGATATTTGCCAGAAATAGCTTGGGAGCGATCACTTCATTCCCAGAGGTTACTGTCATTAATATATTCATTTATATTATAATACACCTTCTTGTATAGTTTTTCTTTAATAAAATATTCCAATTCCCAATACAAGGGTAGACAGAGGTCTAGTCTAGACAACTAAGTCCCTTCAACCCACCTTCCACCGAAGATATTTTCGGGACAACGTGACAGGTGGCGAGCCCGTCGCCGTCTTTATTTCCAAGCCTACGATTTAATTCGTATTAATTTTTGAAAACCCTATTGGTACGAGCCTGCCAACTGGGGATTGAACTCGGCTCTATTGACTCGAAATTCCGACTACCCAACCACTCGGCTATCGTGAATTTTTTCTTTAATACATTTGTTAAACCTGGTAAGATTTTGTTGTAGAACCATATACACCGCCCTATGACAAGTTCTATGGAGTCTATAAACCGGCGATAGCAGATGAAATCTTACAAAATTATACATATAAGTCTCGTAGGGGTTTTTGTGCTGATTCATATTCATTGTATGCGTCATTGACACGCGCGTATCAGTTGGTTTATATATTTTGTAATTTCCTATTAATTTGACAACGAAAATACCAGCATGGCCTACATACTTGAAATTGGTGGTATTACGTAGGCCGAGAATATTAAGATACAAGATGGTAACCATAGACGTTTAACCGTTATATGTATGCGAGAATGCGAAAATTGAGTTATGGAGGCTAATTGGATGTCGCTAGTTTCATGCCAAATTACCATAACATAGCTCACCCGAATATATCTGTCAAAAAAAGCCTCAGTTCAATAGCATAATATACTATATACTATATTTTTATAATTGTGAAGTTAATAAAAAATTTACCCATCACAAATGGGACTGGCGCATCGAGGAAATGGTATAATGGTGCCGGCAATATCGGCACGTAAACGTGGGCCCATGAGAATGGAAGCAAAAGTGACACTATACACTCGGCGACAAGCATCAACTTGTTGTAATCTGAAAAGAATACATTTTTTTTAATAAATTAACTTGTTAACGATATTTAAAAATATTACAAAAATAAATAAATAATCACGATAGCCGAGTGGTTGGGTGATTGGAATTCGATTTGTAAGACCCGAGTTCGATCCCCAGGTGGCAGGCTCGTACTTATGGGTTTTTTCAAAACCGATGTACGATTCATATCGTTATCGATAGGACATAAAGACGGCGACGGGCTCAACACCGGTCACGTGGTCCCAAAATATCTTCAGTGGAAGGTGGGTCGACGGGATTTAATTGTCTAGACTAAGACCTCTGTTTGCCCCTGTATTGGGAATCGTGTGATACAAAAATAAATGAATTACAGATACATGTATAAATACAGATACAAAACAACTAAAATATTTCTTACCACTGGATCTTAGCAGTACTTGATGCTCTAAAAGCACACAAGTAAACAATTGCACTACATATTCGACACCTAAAGCCGAGAACACTACACGCAAAGGATAATCAAGTAGTGGTAACTCATCTGGGGGATTTGGCATTCTTATCACCTGAAACAATTTTGTGGTGTTATTAAAAGTTATGAAGAAATTAAAAGATATGAAGTCACGATAGCCGAGTTGTTGGGTGGTCGGAATTTCGAGTCGAGAGACCCGAGTTCGATCCCCAGGTGGCAGTACCAATGACTTTTTCAAAAACTTATGTACGAATTTCATCGTTGGATTGGACCTAAAGACGCCGACGGGCTCAACACCCGTCACGTTGTCCCGAAAATATCTTCGGTGGACGGTGGGTCAAAGAGACTTAATTGTCTAGACTTGACCTCTGTCTACCCCTGTATTGGGAATTGCGTGAAGATATTTTTTTTTTATTTTTTTTATTAAAAGTTATGTAAAACTCATAAATACAATGTAAATGTAGATAAAAATCTCGAAAAGTATATAATAAAATCGATTTGTTTATCTACTGGATTTCTTTATTAGTATAACCAATGTGGTTTCACTAATAAAGTAAAATAAATAAATATCTTCACACATATTCCTTACACTGAACTGAATAAAAATAATATTAAAATAATTACATGAACAAACTTACAACTGGTATTGGATCAAGATGAGGTTCAGATGGTGGTACATACAGCCTCAAGGCTTGTCCGGGAAGTGGTACAGGTACTTCATATAATAAGTTGTAGACATACGACTCGGGACTTAGCCCTGGTCCAGGTTGCCTCGGCAATGATCTAAATTAATATGTAAACAGCTTTGATTTAATTATAAATTTACACAATTTTTACATGATTTTCCACTCAATCTAATATTATAAAAAGTATACAATAGAGTAATAATAGCTCACCTGAATAAATTTTCTAAGAACAATTGTGCTATCCTCACATAGGGATATTGACATATAAGAGCTATACTTTTAGCAACATAGAGTTTATCTTTGGTAATGTCATAGTAGGTTAGCGCAGCACCAGTGTGTGGCGCAAGTTTGAATGATCTAGGTAGGGATCTGGAGCTTTCTTTTCCAGAATTTTTTCGGTGTCCTGGGGGTGTTTGACCACTTGACAGCTCCGTGATATACATTGCCTGAGAATTATAATTAGTTAGTGGAATATTTTGAATAGTTAGTCTATACCCTAACATATAACACCTTATAGGTCTCCTTTATTTTTGAATAACACAGATTTATCCAAAATTTATTATCATCATCAGATCACTATACACACAAGTAGACAAAATATTTATCGGCTTAAGCAAAGCATTAACCTTACACTACATCTTCAAAAGCTTTTCTGTGCACCCTTGTCACAATCACTTTCAGGCTATGGAAATGCTTTCCAAAAAAGGAAGGGTCTAAATGAGAAAAATTATTTCATATATGTTAACAAATAAAATATATAGGTGCATTTACTTTTTGCCTACTTGTATTTTAATGAGCAAGTCGAAATTTTACATTGTAATGTATACAAAAAATTTTGGATTTTATCTGCTTTTATATACATTAAATAGTGTTATTATCAAACATAAATATTGGTGGACTGACCGATAAACATGATTAACCAAATTTAATATGTAATACATCTAAGATTAAAGCATAATCAATGCAGAATAGAAGTTTTAATTTTTGCCAAAATGAAATAAATATAAATTTGAATATTTTGTGAATATTATTATCAGTTCTGTGTGTGGAAGTAAAAGAGATATCAAAGGATTGTAGACCTTGATGATCAGTTCTCTTTTGCTACTCTATAGTAATGATTTATTTAACAATTATTTATATACTTACTTACCCTTTACTAGTCACTTATCAGTACAAGTCAAATTTAGGACAAGTGCAACTCCCGTTAGAAGGATTTGCCATCTCTTTTTTTATCTCCTCTTGGCAAACAGATTGATATTTTTAGTACCCAAAGGCTTGCATCTATATGCTGGTTACCAGCACCAGATTGATTTATTTTTATCTCATATTTTAAAAGTGGTTATCCTGCTATCTTTATGTTGTAGTGATATCAATACAGCATTATTAATTAATTATTTAGTTATTTCTTCTCTGGTTGTTTACTTAAATACAGTACATTACAAAATATTTAATATTAACAATACTAATATTCAAGGAGGGTAAGGTACCTGCAATGTGTGCATTGCACTGCAAATGTTCCTGTTTCTAACTTCTTCATAGAATATGAGACTGAATCCATAATAACGGGAAGCATTTTCTCTTGTAACAACAAAACTATGAAATTTTGGTTCTAATGAATGTTTCTGAGTTCTAAACTGCAAGCCAGCCGGTAAACATAGCTGTTAAGAAAAATTTTATTATTGAATAGATTTATCTAAAAATACTTGTTGGAATTTTTAATTATCTTTAAATTAGGGAATTTCCAACAAGAGTACTCACCATACAAACTGCATGTTCATCAAAAGGATTGTTATGTATTTTATCAGGATAGTGAGCTAAGATTTTGCCTTTATATGAACGATCTAACGGAGATATATGTAAATTGTCACCTATAAAAATCATAAAATCGTAAATGCAAGTTTTGAATAAACAAGGTAAGGTATATTAAATAGGTATTTACCACAAAGCCTGTCGGGTTCTAATCCGGAATCAAAGTCTAGTCCACATATCGCAAAATAATCAGCAAATCGACATCCCACAGATAATTCTGAGACGGACATATTCATATCGACCCGTTATTTATTTGTAGAGACACTTTCTCTTATAGTTAAGAGTTTTGTTGATTCGAATCAGCATTGTTTAATAAACTACAGTTGTTATTCAAGAATTATGGTTAATTTGAGATCACATAGTTTCGCAGTGGATATTTATGCAAATATTAATAAATATTAATGTATATATGCAAGTAAACAATATGTATTAGCGTAGAAAATCCATTCATTTCCATTCCACCACTATTCACACCAGTCACACTGACATTGACATTTGCATCTGACTGTGACTGATAAAATATACCATAGGTATTTATTGTTATTTTAGCCACAATGATAAATAAGCCAAATGATGTGAGAGAGACACTAGCACTTCCAAGTTTCTTCTTTTTACATAGAGCCTGAGTAGGATACTCAGGCTCTATGTAGAAAAAAGAAACTACGGACAACCTGATGACGTACCAGATCATTAATTTCCTAATTAAACCCTAAATGCAATTGCGGGAAGAAGGAGAAAATGTTCACATTGTTTTTATTATATTTATAAAAAAAGAAAAAAAAAACGGCGACGGGCTCACCACCTGTCACGTTGTCCCGAAAATATCTTCGGTGGAAGATGGGTCAAAGGGACTTAATTGTGTAGACTTGACCTCTGTCTACCCCTGTATTGGGAATTGCGTGAAGATTATATTTACAATTTTAAAATAATAAGAATTGAAAAACGAAAATGCAAAATATATGGTGGATGACGATTTAATAAATATTAAATTCAGATACAAGCAATACAATACACACACATAGTGGGTCTAACTGCTATATTTTTGTAACAAATTATACAGTTGGAACATTTTATCTATCAATTTTATATTTATGAAATGTTATAAAAAATGCCAATCTACAGATTTAATTGATAAACAAATAAAATAGCCTACAAATTACTTTCTTTAGTTTACGTATCGAGTGTAATATTTTTATATTGTATGTAATATAATTTGATCACGGTATTGTGTATTAGTGCAATAAATTTTTCTTTCTTTCTGATACGAGTATCATAAGCGTCACTGACGTTCTTCAGTCAAATACAAATATTTGACAGAAGTTAGTTGTAACAGCAATAGAAATATTATAACAGCTTTGGTAAAAATAAAATAATGTGATGTACGATTGTATTGATTTTTGTATGTTATATCTCAAGACTTTTTTGTATCTGATTTACATTTTTGTTTATATATGTATGTATGTATAAACTTTATTGTACACTACGATTAACATGACAAGAATAAAATAAAAATAAAGCTTAAGAAATAAAGTAAATTAGGCGGAATTTTATATATATAGTAGTAGGCAAATCCACAACAGCAGACTGCGTATATAATTGGAGATCGTCGAATATTTTGGGAGATTGAATTAATGAATACAGCAAAGGGTAAAGTAGACAGCACCCCGCCTTGAGGCACTCCAGCTCGCAATTCACACCAAGATGAGAAGCTAAAATCTAGTAATACTAATACAGTGAGCTGTTTATTATCCATACCTCGTCGAATATCATGCGACTTTAGCCAACGCTGTAGTCGTACTATGGCCTGATGGGAAACCAGATTGGAAAGGTTTCAGAAGCCCATTTCTGTTTAAATAGAGATTCAATTGATGAAAAACTAGTTTCTCCAAAACTATTGACAGAAATGGTAGAATGGAAATAGGGCGGAACTCAGAAAAGTGAAAGGCATTGGATTTTTTAGGTAAAGGAGTTACGTAAGCACTTTTCCAAGACTCCGGAAATGTATATTAAGATATTGATGTGTTTAGGATATGGATGAGAATAGGAATTACTGATTCAAGAATAGGTAATATCATATTACGACTTACGCAGTCATCGCCGACGGCATTGGACGATGTGAACAATAAATTCCTTTTAGCATCACAATCAGTGAAAGCAGTGAAATTAAACGGTGGAAATCGGGAGTTGGCATAAAACAAAGAGTATTTAGCATGCGTTCTTTGTCAGCGCTGCTTAATATACTAGAAGAGGTGAAATATTGGTTGAGAAGTTCAATATCAACATTATGATAAGTTGAAATATGAGGTGCTTTACCAACTCCAAGCGATTGTAGAAATTTCCAAATTTTGGCAAGGTCGCCATTATTGACAGATTTATGAAAGTGGCGTCGTTGTGCATCTGTACACAATGCGTTGCAGCGATTCCGCACTTTATTGTATTTTCCGAATAATCGACTTTGAGCTTACTTTTCGCAAAGCTTTTAAGGTCATCTGTAGCTAGGTAAGGTAGCTATATCGAAGGATGTTTGTCACAAAGGTGTATGAGGAAAGAGTTAAACAGCTCAGTTTTTCTGTCGACTGTAGTACTATTTGCTACAGTTGCTCAATCTATAAGACGAGCATCCTCAAGAAGCAAATTATAATTATAGGTATTTGTCAGCCAACCGCTTACGTATTTTTTATAAGTGTACGCGGTTTGCGCGCCTTACACTATTTAAACATATCGCCTCATTCGTGATTTTCGCCGTTAAAAACTTAACCGTGCGCTTCAAAAATATATTTGATATTCTCTATATATATTCTATGCTGATTGATAAATGATTTTTTACACAGTTTTGAGATTAAATTTTTAGTCAATGTCAGTGTCAGTGTCAGATTGCGGGTGTGGGTGTGTTCTTACTTTACGTTTATTATAAAATAATATATTGATTTAATTTTAATTATTAAATAAATGTTGTTACGTCTATTACACTATTTATTTTTGAAATGCTTGTTTAATTTTATAATTGATATACTTTACACTAAACGTTGCGTTTTTGTTGCTTGAAATATTCTAAAATTTCAGGAAAACGTAAGTTGTTCTTCATACCTTTATATTTTTAGCTACGTATAGGATTTTGGATTTTTGTAAAATAATTCAAGGTTCATTTTAAATCTTAATTTTTACATTTCAGTAGTATAATTTCTATAAGAATTCTTATGGAATTCCATAAGATTTTTTTAAATGTATCGTACTTGGAAATTCGAGAATATAGATATTAAATATATATATTTTTGAATGTGTATTCAAAATAAATTATATAGTAGTACGTTTATATTATATATATTTTTAAAAAAAATTACATAGAATTTGTAATAATTCTTAGAAGTGGTGTGTGACTCAACTAAGTGTTAGATAAAGTACAGATAATATTGAAGGCTTTGCATTGTTATTACGATACTACGATTTTTTATTACAAACCTACAGTTTAATTAAAAAGACTTGTGCTAATATTGATAACATAATTTTATTGTTTCAGAATGTTAAGAGGCAGAGTGCAGCATTTATTGCATTGCACTTTTTTTATGTCATTCATATTCATTTTTTTAGTGTTCGAAGGTGCTATTACTTTAGATGATGAAAAGAAAAGAGTTATTGATCCTTGGGAAGCATATGGAATTTATGGAACTATTACATTGTATATCCTAAGACTTCTTACTTTGCTTACAATACCTCAAGTTCTCTGTAACTTTGCAGGGTTAACATTTTTTAATGCATTCCCTGGAAAGGTAAAATTGAAAGGATCACCATTACTTGCACCTTTTATATGCATCAGAGTGGTTACCAGAGGTGATTTCCCAAAACTTGTAAGAGAAAATGTCTCACGAAACATGAACATGTGTCTTGATGTTGGAATGGAAAATTTCATGATTGAAGTTGTGACTGACAAAGCTATTAGTTTGCCAAAGCATCGAAGAGTCAGAGAAGTGGTGGTGCCATCTGAATACAAGACTAAAACTGGTGCTTTATTTAAGTCTCGTGCTTTGCAGTACTGTTTGGAGGATGATGTTAATATACTTGCTGATACTGACTGGATTGTTCACTTAGATGAAGAAACTCTGTTAACAGAGAATTCTGTTTGTGGTATATTAAATTTCGTGTTGGATGGCCAACATCAATTTGGTCAAGGACTAATTACTTATGCTAATGAGAACATTGTTAACTGGCTCACTACACTGGCCGATAGCTTTAGAGTAGCTGATGATATGGGAAAGCTAAGATTTCAGTTTTATCTGTTTCATAAACCCCTTTTCAGTTGGAAAGGTTCTTATGTTGTTACACAGGTGAGTTGCTAAAAACCCCCAAAATATCTATAATTGTCTTGGTCTCAACTCTCATCAACTTTTCCACACACTGTCAATATTCAAACATGACAGCCATGCAGTGGGATCAGGTGGCAAGTTTGATTCCTATGAGTACATACAAATTTTTTGGAACTTATGTATGGTTTATTTGATTTACAAGGACAATAAGATGGTGAGATAATCACTATCAGGCTGCTATCTGTAGATCTGTGTGTGCATTTAAAATTTCTAGTGTGAGATGTCAGATCAATGTGAAGACTACAGACATCTTACAACTTAAGTTTTGGATATATATTCTTGAGCTTGTGCAATGTTTCTTTATGTATCCAACAATAAATTATAAATGTAATTAAACAGTATTTATTTAAGACAATATTATAACATATTCTTATAGGTCTGTGCGGAGAAGAAAGTTTCTTTTGATAATGGCCTTGATGGATCTGTTGCCGAAGACTGTTATTTTGCAATGAAGGCATATATGGAGGGGTACACATTTAATTTTGTTGAAGGAGAAATGTGGGAAAAGTCTCCTTTCACTTTGTGGGATTTTATGCAGCAAAGGAAGCGTTGGATTCAAGGTATTCTTTTGGTGGTGCACAGTAAAGAGATCCCTCTTGTAAATAAAATTTTTCTGGCAATATCCTGTTATTCATGGGTTACACTTCCATTATCAACTAGCAATATTTTGTTAGCGGCAATTTGTCCAATTCCATGTCCTCAATTTTTAGATTTGACTTGTGGTTTTATAGGAGCTGTTAACATTTATATGTACATTTTTGGTGTTATAAAGTCTTTTCCAATTTATAGATTTGGGCCCTTAAAGTTCATTCTGCTTATATGTGGGGCTTTGGCTACTGTACCTTTTAATATAATTATTGAAAATATTGCAGTTATTTGGGGTGTTTTGGGTAAAAAGCACAAATTTTATATAGTAAATAAAGAGATCAAGATTCCTGTGACAGTATGATTTTTAGGTGTAAAATGTAGTGTTTTAAAAATTTATAGTCATTAGATAAGTGCACAAAATACTTAAATCAATACTTATGTAGAAATAATTGAAATGTATGAATGTTTGCATGTATATGAAAAATTATTGGGTCTTTAAGTGTACTTGGATTTTTGTATGTGAAACAAAAATGAAAATGTAATTTTGTACCAAAGAGTAACATTAAAATATCTAAAAAGCAAATGTAATTTTAACTGCTAAGTTATTACATAGAGAGGTTAATTATTTTTTAAATATAAAATAAACAATAGATAGTGTGATAATTATCTGTGTATGTGCTGTACAGCCATAAATGTCATTCCAATTTTTCTGAGTCCGAAAGTGAATTCTGGGTATTTCTTTTGCAACATGCACAAATTTACCTAATGATTACAATATGATATAATATAATAATATTTTTTTTTCGATTTTCGTTCTTATGCTATAAATAATTTATTTTGTATTCAGTATTACTTAATTGTTAAAATTTGCCAATTTACCAATAAAAACCTTATTTTGTAACTTTTACTATTTTTAATTACAAAAAACAAAGCTTAATGTTACTTAGGAATTTAATTTTCCGTTAATTTATCAGCATGTTATGACAAACATATACAGTTTCTTTAATAAATCTCGCTTTGCAATATTAATTTTTAAAAGAGAAGTTTTAAGAAAGGCTTAAAACGTTACCGAAAATATAGCTGCTGTGATTTTTTATATTTCTATTTTATATACGAACAACTAGCTCATCAAGTCTCAAAAATTCTCAAGTGTCATGTTTACTATATGTATTATTTTTTGTGTTTAATATGATTTGTAGATTACTATAATATACATAAATTTTCTTGTTTGATTTTATCTTGTTTTCTGCACATAAATAGGAACACAAATGGATAATAAAAAAAATGTATATAACAATTTCTGGAGTTTGCAAAAGGTAATTCTTTAAATTTTTATTTATATAAATCCATTTCAATATGGGTATTATATTTTGATTAAGTATTATTCTGGCATGTTTCTGTACCCTCATATCTCATAAACATGATATTAGATTTAATGTACTGTTAAATTTCTGTTGTTTTTCTGTTTTAAAGGTACATCAAGAAAGTTTCATTATGCATAGACTGTGTGGCATAAAATTTTATTATGTACTCCTATGATAGAACTATTTGCAGCCATTCATCAGCCCATGGTGTTAGGTCCCTTTTACTGTAATTTAATCATAATTATACCTACATACTGAAGATTATTTTTTAGTTGGGTATATTCTAAGTTGGATAAGTTTTAAGTACATTTCAAGTTAAACTTATGGTAGACACAGGTACAGAGGCCAGGTCATTGAGGCAAGTTAAACTTATGTGTGTTTAAATAACTGGATTAATTATTTCTAAATAGATCCTAAACTTTGCATTCAGAAAACACCAGGCAGTAATAATTTAACGTATCAAAGAATTTAATATGATTCATTTTATGTCATTCTTAATGTAACCGATTTATATATTATTAATGTCACAACGCCCATAAAACTATGCTGTGGTATATAGACATCTCACGTTCAGGTTATATTGCTACACTTGGCAAACAGATTTTTTATATGATATTTACCAATTGTCAATTACTTTTGATAATTAGTTTAAATTATTGAAAAGTACTTTCTATTTAAAAATTTACACCCTTCTGTATTATAACAATTAATTCACATATATTTGTGATCGTGTATAATGTTCGACACCATTATCTTATATGCATAATATTATTTAAGTATATATTATTCAAAATCTTAGAATACGTAGTGTTCATTAGCACGCTTAGACTGAACTTAGTATTACACACATTACATTATTGTCATATCACATGATTGTATGCTCAACCTTTTTTGTTGTAGATAGCCTCCATTCATAATTTAGACATAGTAAATTAATTGCATAAAAATTGTTACAAACAGTTATTATTGAGATACTTTTTCTGTAGACTATAAAATAGTTGCTTAAAGTAGACCCAGTCCTGGGTGTAGAATCAGGTCATACCTACAATAAAAAATGCTGAACCATTATGTAAAATTTAAAATGCTTAGACTTATACACTGGTTCTAATGTGCAAGTATTTTTTTATTTTGCAGTTAAAAAACACTTAAAAATACTTGTAACAAAATTCAATCACATCCTTTTGTACAAAGTCATAAAGTGTTTTAGTTTAATTTGAATATTATTAAAATATTCGTAATGGCTAGTGATAATAGTGTAGATTCCATAGTTGATTTCGCTTACACTTAATTTATGATTTTAAAAATCTGATTGGTTTCACGCTATAGTTGTATCTTTAAATACCTTAAATTACCTACACTAACAAGACAAAATAAAAGTAAATAACGACAGTGAGATCCTTAAAACTTCTATGAATATTTTTAATGCATCATCTTCATTTCAAATCTTAAGATACAAAACGCATTTGCTGTATGTTGATGACGACAGCATCCGCAGACCAATTAAATAGGCATTAAAAGAAAATTTAGTTTGTTTTATAAATTTGGTTTGTAATATTGATAAAAATATGTAGCCTTTGTATTATATGTATTTAGCAAATAGGATTTTACACCAAGCCACATGTTCTAAGATACAACATTTTTTCTTCTTTGTATCTGGATATATTATGTTAATTGACATTGCGAGACTATTCCGTAGAAATATTTAAGGTTTATGAAAAAAGGTAAGTTCTGAGTAAATTGTTCGCCATTGTACATCATACATACACATGCGTAGTGAAATGTACAACTTTTAGTGCTAAGTAGCTTATTATGATTTGTATATGTTGTATAATGTTTTGCCTACTTTTGCGTGGCAAAAACAATTGAGCATTTTCAATGTTAATATTTTCCTCTATATAGATTTTGTGCTATCGCAGAATTTTTCAAAACTTTTGTAATTCATACTTACCTCCTGTCCCGAATCAAGGCAACTTTAGAAGAAGTGGATTTCGATTTGTTTTTATTCAATGATAATTTCAATAATTAACATAATTTGTATAATTAACTTTATGGAGATTACATTAATTGCAGGATTTTTTTTAATGAATGATTTGAGAAGTGTTATTATTTATTTTGGTTGCAACTAAAGAATTATAACTTAATTTAAAAATTAAAAGTTTTATAGTCGTATATTTGCTATTTTGTACCTGATGTTAGATTACATTCATTAAGGTGATTCTTAGAGTGTTTGAATAATACACTTAATAATTGGTTAAATATTCCAAATCATAATTTAAGTTTGATATCATTGTAATATTAGGGTGATGTAGAATTAATAAGATCAGTATAGCGCGCGTCAAACTTAAATGCGCCTTGAGTGAAAATAGTTGAACTAAAGTGTGTTCTTCTGTTTCTCTTGATATATACACACATGTCAATAATAAATATTCTATAAAGAT
This sequence comes from Sericinus montela, assembly GCA_029286605.1. Lineage (NCBI taxonomy): Eukaryota > Metazoa > Arthropoda > Insecta > Lepidoptera > Papilionidae > Sericinus > Sericinus montela. The sequence goes on from JAGSMR010000001.1 coordinate 9,384,469, forward strand.
TATTATGTACAATAAATAATCTACATCTAGATTAAGCCAATATTGCTATTCATTTCATTAAACCAACTGACTTTTTTTAATCAAATACCTCAATTACTTCAACCTCAATTGCAGTTTTTCTTTGTTAATTTTTATAGCATGAATACTTGTAATTTTTCATAAATTAAAATGCTAAAATATAAAAATTTATTATCTAATCATTCAACCTATAAAAACGTTTAATGTACTTGACATTTGTACAAAGAACAGTAACCAAAGGGAACTAAAAGAGACGTAATGTGAACCATGGGAATGGGTTAGCGAATCGGGCGATAACCGTCTGCGTAACCTTACATGTAATTCAGAGGCGCATTTAAGAAATAGAGCTATACCTATTTATTCAAGAAGTCGTGTCATATGATTATTACATTTAAATGTGATTATATTTATTAGTCGCAGGGATTATAAACATTGCTTGTAATTGCTACCCAGTCCTTTATATTAAAATAAATAAAAAAAATATGTTTAAGACCTATTATGAGTATTTATGTTTCCTCTATTATCCTGCCTGTAAATAGTCTATTAGCTCGTTGAAATATAAAATTTAACATTTTAAAATACTAAAGGAAAATTTTATGTGTTATGGATACATAAAATTTACACTACCTGTACCTAAAATTGACCTGTATTAAAATTGAAACGGTAGATATAATTTTGTCATATTCTATGACTTTACCGTATCAAACAGAAATATATTGTTTATGAATCAAATCTTAAGATAGAAAAGATATTTAGTTACGATTCTCAGAAAATGTTATATTATATTAGACATTCTTAAAAAGGAATGGCCGGTTATTATATACTGAAAGTTGGCAAGTTTTCTAAAAACGCTTTAAGGCTTACATTTAATTCTTTATCCAAATTTACTGTAAAGCCATTTTTACAAAAGAAAAGGGTTGCAATTTTAAATCTTTTTATTTACACCTGTTACGGCGTCGGCAGTATCTACCGGAAGATATCCCAAATTCCAGCTTAATTTCCATAACTGCCACAGCAACGAAACATTAATAATATGATACTTTTTACGCATTTATGATTATTACATTTATGATACAACTAAACCGCTAACGTGCAAGTTTTATTGAATTTTTAAAACATTTAATTGCCATAGTATGGCAGAGTTCCGGGTCTCGCCCGTGGCAGTTGATTTTTCTTTAAATTTCTCTTTAATTAACATTTATTTATTTATTAACAGAAAAAAATATGTTAATATTTACAATACTTATTAACTAAAAACTATTATAATCGTAGAGCCCTACTCCTCGTGGCATGGTACCAAGAACGCTGGCTGCATTTCCACGTTGAATGGCTAGACTTAACCGTTGAGCGAGAAAAGAACCAGCCCTCTTGTCACCAGCGGCAACGATAAGTCGCGGATACAATTCCTTTAGAAACTGCATCGCGCGGGGACCCCACGGACCGATTGTCTCTACGGCAAATGGAACAAATATATAGTCTCCTTTCAAAGACTCATATTTACGCCATTTACCCGATTCAGCTGCCTCTGATGCCGCCCCGGCCCTTATCGAAGTACCCTTGATATGAGAGGCCACTAATGTATCGACGCAAGTTGCGTCCCACACAAGAGCTTTGCCTCTCTCCCAAGGGACTAAAGTCAAGCCGTCGGGTCTCTTACCATCCTCCCTAAATATTCCACAAGGCTCTAAAACCGTTGGAATATTTATGGAAACAAGAGCCCTTCGGATGACCTCATTCAAAGAACCGTGACGAGATAGTCTGCCGCCACTTTTTTGGCATGAAAGTCCGTGGAGGCCTAACTCGTCGACGTCGCTGCCACAAGGACATCGATGTGGTTGACAAATCGATGCTCCCAATCGTATTCCTACAGCTATACGTAAACTTTCGTTATCTAGTAATGTACCAAGGTTACTTGATGGTAAAGCATGTAGCCAGTAACTGGATTCCTTTGTCGAAACACCTAGAAAGCGGGCGCAGTCTCTGTCACAGTGAAAATTGTTCAGTAAGCATTTCTGCACATTCTGAATCAACGGGATATCCCACCGTTTTTGTGAGTTAGGTTCCAGCGGAATATCCTCGCCGGGACAAAGACGAAACCATGCTTCTCTTGCCTCGTTAGCAAAGGTCAAGTCCAAATCATTCTTAAGAATTTTACGTGACAAATCATGAACACTGTGTACGGAGGCAAGGAAAGCCGGCAGCGCAATATTTGAAACCTCTCTTATACCGATACCTCCAAATCTAACAGGTAAAGTAGCTTGAGTCCAGCTAGATGAGACTAAAGATAAATTTAGAATTTTTTCCAAAGCTATTTTGAGATTAAGGTCAATTTGTTTTAAAAAATCAGAACATTTCCATGCTGGACTCGAGCGGAGTAAATAAGTAAATTTAGGAACAAGAACGCAATATTTTAAAATAGTAAGCGCTATATGAGAATTTAGAATATACAGTTTATTAACATGTTCTAAAAATTGATCAAATTTTAGTTTCAAAAGAGGTTTCATACTCTCTATAAATAACGGCGCTCCAAGGAGGTAAAGAGAATCCGCCTCAGTTACTTTAATGCCAGGAGATATATTGTTAAAATTTTGAAACAAACTGTGTCTATGAGAAGACAAACAGTCAGGAATGAAAAGTTCACATTTAGTATTATTTAATTCAAGGCCAATGTTTTTAAAATTTTGAATAATTTTTTGAAGGTCATTTTGCACGTCATCTGGCTTTCCTCCTAGGGTTCCGTCATCTAGGTACCAAACATTGAGTTTGGATTTCAACTTTGAAATAATCGGTTGAATTTCCAAACTAAACAATGCTGGACTCTTTAATTTGATAACAAAAAGTTCAGTATAAATTATGTGCTTTAAATTTTAAAAGAAAAGATAAAAGAAAATAGGTTCATGACCGCCAAGAAGATGTTCATGTCAGTCAAGACATATTTCGTATTTTTTTAAATCACATTTATAAGTTATTTACTAAAAGTAAATAACTTATCTATGTGATTTTAAAAAGTTTAGTTACTATAGATGGGAGTTGATAAGAATCTGAGATCAGTAGACACAAGTTCGATCCCCAGGAAGAAAATGCGTAAAAAGTGGTCAACATAGAGAATGTTCCAGAATAAAATACATAAATCATAGTATAGACATAAAATAGCGAACTACAGATCTCTCCCACAAGATCTATACATTATTGCCTAGAATAAACACATATGTTTAAAAACTAATTAAAAATGCGATTAAATCCGAAAATCGTTTATTTTCGGATATTATCGCGTTTTTAATTAGTTTTTAAAATCCGAAAATCATTTTATTTCAAATGTGTGGCATTCGCGTAAATACAAGAAAACAATTATATGTGTTTATTCAAGCTAAAAATTTATTGTTATCAGATTCATTGATTCGTTACGACGTGACGGAGTAACAGCCCATCGGATAGGACGATGTTACGGCGACAGGTTAACCATCATTCACGTTATACTACTACTTCTGTTGAAAGCATTAGTCCAGATCTCGATTACTACTCTCGTTACTATTTTTTCTTTATAACTTTTTCTTTATAACTTTTCGGTATATCCGTCGTAATTCATCGTTAATGGACTTCACTTATTTCATTTATTTTGGTGAAGGTAGGTGTACTACTGTTTCTGACAATTTTAGGGAAAATAGCTAGTTACGGGACTAGTAAGCTGCTGCTTCGAAAACTGGGTTTTCACCATATTGTCATGTGTGCCATTCATTGAGTAATTCGAAAAAATCATTAAAACATTTAGATTTGAGTTTGTTATTAATGTACTGCTATCAGGTGCTACTATCTAAGAATCCATTATAAACAGATTTACTTTTCTTATAAATAAAATGTATTTATCTTATCTGCTTAGGAACTATAAATTTCCCAAATCACAAATCGAACCAATGGATACTGTCCATTGGTTCGATTTGTTCTGATAACATTAATCACAAAAAAACCCTAAATTAATATTCCATTACCTTTTATCATCACATATCGGTACACTGATTTTAAATTGTATGATAATAATATTAACTAGCGTAATCATTATGTGGATATAAAATATATTAAGTCTTAAATAAGTCGAATCGGTTCTTCCTTCGCATATGGATCACATGAATTAATGATTGACCAGCCAGACTATTATTAAGAAATTTATCAATACAGACGATGAGCTTAGTGAAGTATTATGGAGTGACAATGTAACCGGTACGCCAGATCCGGACCTCGAAGACATTCAGTTGATCAGTTTGAAAGAGATTGAGTGTGTTATTCGAAGATAGTAATGTGGCAAAGCTGCCGTACTAGATAGAGTTGCTGAAATGATCAAGTATGGTGGATCTTGCGTTTGGGACAACTTCCTTCCTTATTCAATTTATGTTGGTTGACAGATGGGATAGGTCCTAGATGATTGGCGATCTGCGGTCATTGTGCCCTTCTATAAAGGTATAGGTTCACACCATGATTTTACATCATATACCAGCAATTAGCTTGATCCGTTGAGCTGGTAAGCTATACGATGGTATTAACGCGTAGATTGCAAGAAAAAATTTTTGGGACTTACAGTGCGGATTTAGACCTGGAAGTAGCTGGTCAGTGTTTTCCTCCGCATAATCACGGAAAAGCTTTTGGCTTTTAATCAGAAGATTTTCTGTGCTTTTGTGGAAAGAATCTCGTGAAAAAAAAAATATCTTCACTTTAACTTCAATATTGGAGCAGATAGAGGTCTATACAATTAAGTCCTTTTGACCCACCTTCCACCGAAGTTATTTTTGGGACTACGTGTCAGGTGGTGAGCCCGTCCCCGTCTTGACATCTAAGCCTCGATATAATTCGTACATAAGTTTTTGAAAAAAAAGATTGGTAGGTACTCATCCACCTGGTGATCGAACTCGGGTATCTTGACTCGAATTTCAACCATTCGGCTATCGTGACTAACTTTCACAAGTCTAATTCCACCTCGACCTAGTGTTCACTGTCCCGAGACAGAATGAGCACCTGGGCTTCTTAATCCCAACCTGGTCTAGTCACCAGCGTCTCAAAAGATGCGTATGACTCGGTTACTAGTATACACTGTTATACACGATTGCTGTGATAAATCTAATAACTCATATGGACATGGAATTAACATCTAACTCACCGACACAGCCACTTCATTGCTCTGCTCGGTCCGACGCCACTCACCCAAAAACGAAGTCGTAGCGTTAACACTCTTTCGATAATTCTACATCTACCCGCTATCTCTACTCTCATTACTAATACTATACTAGATATGCAACTACCCTCTATAATGTATTAAAATGATTATTTGATTCGCATTCGCGACATACATGTTAGAAAATGAAATGTTTGTATCTTGCACTAATTTTCGCCGGTGCTTTAGAAGCTTTAATGCTTCGTTCAGTGTAGAAAACGAACTTTCTTACCCATGCCTTTGTTCTCTACCTCTGTACGTATCTCTGCCTCTTCTCTGTCTTTGACGCCCTCGCCTCTGTTAAAGAATTCTAATAGGAAGCCGCTGAAGTAATAGTAAATTTAATTTAGGTCTCCGTCATGCTATATTATATCACGACAACTACATGTGCGTGCCAAGTTTCAATAGAGTTTATACACAGAAATAAAAATTCAGGTGGTTAATACATACATATATTTCATATTTTAAATCTATAAGGGGCGAATATTTTTTCAAATTCATAAGGTAGTAGGTTCCCCTATGAAACGAAAAGAATTATCGAAATCGGCCTACTATAAGATTGTGTGGTCAACCAAAAAACAAAATTCATACAAGTTGTTTTAAGAATCTCTTTCGTATTTTTTTATCGATCAATAAGTAGAACAGAACAGAAAAGTGTAGTTACCAATATTCAATTGCTGTGTAAGGCGTCAGAGACGTAAATCGAGGTTAGCGTCCAGTCAGTCAGTTTCTGCTGGGGAAAGCTTCGCATAAGTTAAGATTTATGAGACACCATGAAAGAGTATTTATCTTGTCAATTACATCAAATATTGAAGGGGAAATTGCAAACGGCCCTATTATGGTATTTCGTGTGATGTTGTAAAAATTAACTGCCACTATTCTTCCGGTGGGTGTCATGAGATGCGACTAAGGCATAATATATAACTTCTTCAAAAAATAGTATTCATCGAAATAGTTAGTCTAATTTTAACCATAACGGAGAAGGGCAGCAATGCTTAAGGTTAAAATAATTAAAAACGGCTAAACTCACGTCTAAACAATCAAAGTGTACGTACCAGACGTGAGTGAGGAGTGACAGGTTTAGACGTAAGTTTAGCCGTTTTTAATTATTTAATTACTAATGTCTCACGAAAGTTTTAATAATTTTAGCGCTTAAGGTGCGAGGAGTCTGGGACCGTGATCTTTAATCCGCTTAAGTACGGAGCGGTATAATTATTTTGTTATAGGAGGCAGTTGACTTTTACAGGTCTTTAAGTAACTAAGTTACCATCAGCGATGGCCCTAGCTCTTGAGTAGTTTATTAAATATTTTGAAATTTTGGTTTCAGCGGTGCATAAAAGTCCAGTTACCAATGTAATTTTGAAATACATATGGTTTGGTTTATAGATAGGTTTCAAGGCTTGGGTTGCCGTTTAAAACAGTCTGACAACACCGCCTTCACGCTTTTCCAAAGGTGTCATCAAAATTTTCATAGTAAGTGACAATTCATTTCATAGTAAGTGGCTATTGTACGTTAATGTTAGCTTTTTTATTATTTTGGTGCGATATACGCGGCAATAATAATCCACCTGATAATCAGATACTTCTCTTACAAATGAAACAACAGTATTTGGGGATATTTAAAGTGTAAAATTCTTGAAATGTTTACTGAAATCTCAAACTATTGTCAAGTCACGATAGCCGAGTGGTTGGGTGGTCGGAATTCCGAGTCAAGAGACCCGAGTTCGATCTCCAGGTGGAAGTACCAATGAGTTTATCAAACACTTATGTACGAATTACATCGTTGGCTTGGACATAAAGACGGCGATGGGCTCACCACCTGTCACGTTGTCCCGAAAATATCTTCGGTAGAAGGTGGGTCAAAGGGACTTAATTGTCTAGATTAGACCTCTGTCTACCCCTGTATTGGGAATTGCGTTAAGATATTATTATTATTATGGGGTATTTGTTATATTTTCTCGTCTGGTTGGGTTTTATATACATAAAATAAAATACATAAAATAAAACAAATAAAGTACTTTAAAATATATACGTTATAAACCCATAAAAATACATAAAAATAATAAATAAATATTAAGACCTAACCAGACGGAAGCCCTCGACAGGGGAGACCAGACGGCCGAGGTTAGGGCGACAGGGAGAGAAACCGACGGACGATGCGGGCTGTATCGAGGAGCACCGCCTTCTGCATTTGAGCTCGGAGCGGTCCGCCACGGAGTCCCAGTCGCCTCAGATGTTCAGCGAGGCTGACTGGGATTAACCCATTCGCAGAAACAACTATAGGAATAATTTCAGTGGGCACCCCACCCACATGTCGGTCACCTCGTGAGCCAGGTCCAGATATTTCGTCTTTTTGTCTGTTTCGGCTTTCACGAGGTTCTCGTCATACGGGATGGTAATGTCCACCAAAAATATCCTTGACTGTGCCCGGTCCATCAACACGATATCAGGCTTATTTGCCAGAATCGTCCTGTCCGTGATGATGGGCCGGTCCCAATAGAGCCAGGCACGGTCATTTTCGAGCACGGCCTCCGGAGAGTACTTATAGTAAGGCAGTTTCCGTCCGACGAGACCGTATTTAAGGGCGAGCTCCTGATGTAAAATCCTGGGTACTAAGTTGTGTCTATGCAGATACTCAGAGTTAGAAAGCATGGAACAACCGGAGATGACATGCCGAAGCGACTCCCTAGGATGGCGACAAGCTCGACAGATGTCGACGGTGGATGTATCTCCGATAGTTGTTCGTCTTAATAATCCTGTATCGCACAGACAAAACCCTCGGTTTCCCCAAAGAGGTCACCGAAACGTTAACCGAACCAGTTAAGGGAGGCGACAGTATCTACGAACGGCTCATGTAGAGCCTTGTAGAACCTCCCATGGAGCTCTTTTTCCTTCCATACGGTCTCCCGGTCGGAAACGCTCTGTGCTCCCGGGTCCTGCCATTGCTCGTCGGCCAAGGATAGAGGGGTAATGACTCTGCGTGGAACGAATCATCCGATTTCGCTAGGAAGTAGTTACGGAGGCTGTACACCTCGCGATTAAGCATAGCGAGGGCGCTTAAAAAGCCTCGTCCGCCATGCTTCCGCGGTAAGTACAGCCTCATCACTGACGACCTCGGATGATGCATCCTGTGAGACGTCATAGTGGTGCGGACTTTTCGATCCAGGGCGTTAAGGTCGGTTTGAGTCCACCTGAGTATACCGAAGGTATAAATCAGGACTGGCATGACCCAGCCGTTGAAGGCGCGTGCCTTGTTCACGCCTGACAAATAGCTATTAAGCACTTTTGCCAGGCGTGCAAAAAACACTCCGCAAACCGACTGCTTCACGCCACCCTCATCGACACCCAAGTTTTGTGACATACCCAGGTATCGGTATGTATCTGACTCGGAAAGGGTCCGTATGTTGACGGGCATAGCCAAGTCTATGCCCTCGGTGTTAGTGACCCTGCCCCTTTCAACATGGAGAACCGCACACTTATCCGTCCCGAGCTCCATCTTGATAGAATTGCTGAAATCACATGTGATTCCAAGCAATTCCACCAAATGGGAACGATTGGAGGCGAACAGCTTGAGGTCATCCATGTAGAAAAGGTGAGTAGCTTTTGTCCCTCCTCTCCGAATCTGAAATCCTCTCCCTGATCCATCCAGCAGTGTGCTAAGAGGATTCAGGGAGAGGCAAAACCATATTGGGCTCAAACAATCGCCCTGGAAAATGCCCCGTCGTATCCTTATCCGGTGTTCCGCAGCCGTCACCCGCACGCCGAGATGACAAAGGATCGTGCTCCATTGCCCCATACAGTGCCCGAGGAAGTCTCTGACTGTACAGTGGACTTTGTACAGCTCGAGGACCCTCTTTAGCCATGTATGGGGCACCGAGTCAAACGCCTTTCTGTAATCGATCCAGGCGGCGGAGAAGTTCCGACGGTTGCGTTTAACCACCTTGCCGATGACCGCGTCAATGAGGTGGTTCCTTGGTCCCACGACTACCTCTCCGACATCCACTCTGAGCATGCGACATGATCCGATTTAAATTTACGTGTCGGGTGATCTTCGCGCTCAGAATAGATGTCAGTGTCTTGTAAATGGTGGGCAGACACGTGATGGGGCGGTACTTGCTCGGGTCTGTGGTAACCAGGTCTTTAGGAACCAAATGAGTGACTCCAGTGGTGAAGAGGCTCGGGAGCGACTTATGGTCGAGAGCCTCTTGGAACTGCCGTGCCAGTATTGCGTGACACACCATGAACCCCTTCAACCAGTAATGATGCAATCCGTCGAGCCCCGGACTTTTCCAGTTCGGCGCTCTACGGACCGCCTCAGCCACGTCGTCTGGTGTAATAACGACGGGATCCATGGGTTTAATAAGTGCACACTGATCCTCAACGGTTTCCGTCCAACGACCCTCGCTGTGGATAACAGGCTCTGACCATAGGTTCCGCCAAAAGGTCACAATATCAGTCTGATCCGGTTCTTGACCTGTTTCACATGTTCCAGGTCGCTCCAATGATTTGTAGAGCCTCTTTTGGTCACTCTGAAAGAGACGATTCTGGTTGAACCGTTTAAACCTCTCCGTATATCGCCGAATCCGCTTTCCCCAGGCTGCAATCCTTTGCTTCAGGTCGTCTATGCGCTCCGTCAACTTTTGCTCTATGTTTGGCTGGGAAAATGTAAAATCTGACCCAGCAAACGCTAACCTGACGGCGCGCACAATTCTCAACCGACTATTGCCCGACCTGAAGCTTGTCAGCCTTCCGATTAGGGCCCTTGTCTTTGCGATACGGTCTTCAATTCTTCTTCTCCACGCTGGGACAGCGTTACTTTGGTTAGTAGCGCGTCCAACCGAAGAAACTTTGGCGCCAACAATACGGCAGACTGCCAATGCAGCGGCGAAAATAATTGAATCCGTATCGCAAAGGTCCCTGCTGTTTTCCAAATAGGTAGCCAGCATTGGGTTTAGTGCCCCAACGACAGCCCTGTTTCGCTTGCTTAGGGCTATGCGGGAAGTCGTGGCCGATTTTCGAGAGGATTTTCGCGCGTTTCCATTATCGCCTCCTCCAATATGCTCCTCATTTGCTCTATGTCTTGGAAAACTGTTCCCTCGCCGCCCGAATCAACAGCGGCCGGAAGGTCTACGGTAGCATCCATATGAAATGATTGCAATTGGTGGAGCTACATTCCCAACCGTAGCATTCTCATTCGACGAAGGAACAGCTTCACGTCTTAGTCGTTCGAGTTCGGCATCATCGAATATGTTAGAGCGGATGATGTACCGAACTCGGTCTGCCAGGTTTTGCTCCGTGACGGTGATGGTAGGCTCCAGCTCGGCAAAAATGCGATGCATCTTAGCCCGATATGCAAATCCCCCAGTTTCTCCCCCCCTCGCCCTATAGTACGCCCGCAATGCGTTAATATTCATCTCTTTTGTCCATCGCATGCGGCGTACTCCACCAGCAGCGGGTACCGATTGCTGAGACCCAGAGGGCCCTGCCGACACCAAGCTGTCTGGTGGGGATGATGGATGCGGGGTGCTGCTGGATGTTCGTGTAGCACCCTGCGCTCTGCTGGCGGCTCGCATGCTGCCGCGTCCAGCGCCAGCTCCAGACGCGCCCTGGCGGCCCCCAGGCAGCGGCCCTATGCGCATTCTATTTGTGTCCATCATCCATAGTGTTTTGGGGCGTCATTTAACGGAAGACGCCCCCAGACCGGTACCGTTTCATTTACTGTGGCCATACGCACAGACGGACCTATGCACCCTCATATTGCACTTGCCGAGGCACGGCACAAACACCTCTGGGCTAGGCGCGGACTGACTGCGCCGACGCAACATTTTTTGTCACCTAAACTGTTACGTCGGTGGGCGATGAGGTCGTCACTTCTCTACGCCTTTATTATTATTATTATAGGGTATTTGTTATATTTTCTCGTCTGGTTGGGTTTTTATATACATAAAAATAAAAATACATAAAATAAAACAAATAAAGTACTTTAAAATATATACGTTATAAACCCATAAAAATACATACAAATAATAAATAAATATTAAGACCTAACCAGACGGGAGCCCTCGACAGGGGAGACCAGACGGCCGAGGGTTAGGGCGACAGGGAGAGAAACCGACGGACGATGCGGGCTGTATCGAGGAGCACCGCCTTCTGCATTTGAGCTCGGAGCGGTCCGCCACGGAGTCCCAGTCGCCTCAGATGTTCAGCGAGGCTGACTGGGATTAACCCATTCGCAGAAACAACTATAGGAATAATTTCAGTGGGCACCCCACCCCACATGTCGGTCACCTCGTGAGCCAGGTCCAGATATTTCGTCTTTTGTCTGTTTCGGCTTTCACGAGGTTCTCGTCATACGGGATGGTAATGTCCACCAAAATATCCTTGACTGTGCCCGGTCCATCAACACGATATCAGGCTTATTTGCCAGAATCGTCCTGTCCGTGATGATAGGCCGGTCCCAATAGAGCCTGGCGCGGCCATTTTCGAGCACGGCCTCCGGAGAGTACTTATAGTAAGGCAATTTCCGTCCGACGAGATCGTATTTAAGAGCGAGCTCCTGATGTAAAATCCTGGCTACTAGGTGCTGCCTATGCAGATACTCAGAGTTAGAAAGCATGGAACAACCGGAGATGACATGCCGAAGCGACTCCCCAGGATGGTGACAAGCTCGACAGATGTCGATGGTACCATCCCTTAGGATGTATTTCCGATAGTTGTTCGTCTTTTATTATTATTATTATTATCAAATTATTTTATTATACCAGATCAGCAATACAACCAATAGATGTTCATTTTATAAAAAACTAAACATCTTACTGAAAGAAGCACCTATGGGATTGGAATCCATAAAAATACATGTAACACTTGCAAATCTATGACCTTATGGATGTGATAATCGCTATTACATAAACGTTAAATATTTTAGGTTCAAGTTCACATGGCATTTTGAGGCGTGTTGTTCGCATAACAGTTTGCTTTCTTCATAATATTCTTTAAATGCCACTAAGGAACGGAACAAAATCACACAAAAATAAACATTTTGTAATAGACATACTAGCCAGCGGTGTCTAAAGTGCGAGTTCTTGGCTACAATTGCGAATTCACTTCTCGATGACAGTGGTACCTCTTATTTGGGGGATGCTAATGTACTTTTGCTTTGTGGTATCAGCGTAAAAATGTATCATTTCCTTTTCCCCTTGAAAGCTTTAAAAATGGGAATGAATTATCATTTTAAAAATTATTATTATTTGCTGCCGGTGACGGATAACAGTCTTAAGTGCCAGGTGTCGGGCGCTACATTCGCCAACCCACTTAGCCAAGGCAAAGCTTGGCGATTACAACGAATAATTTTTATATATTGTGGCATATATTGTAAACTGAAATTTTACATGCATATGTGAGTCTATGATGCCTTGTAGTAAATTGTTACAGGCTTTCTATGTTGAATTTCGGATTGTTCATTTTTTTACAATTCATTCTCCTAATTTCATACATTTTTACCCTTAATCATTCTCATACATTTTTAGGAGTCCACTATCTTCTCGAAAACAAGGTGTAGTAATTTTTAAGCTTTTGATAATACTTACCTACATATGTTTATAGGAAAACAGTCTCGAAGCTATTACGGTAAGTGCAGAATGGATCAAAGGTAATTTATTAAAAGTTTGTGGACAATTATATTGATTGAAGAGCCTCTTCTATTTGCTTTTCGTCTCTAGGGTCGCATCAATACAGATTTTTATGGAGAATAGATATTGTAACGTAAAATTATGACCAAGTTAGCTAATCTGTTTTAAAGGACTTGTGTCTGAAACATTTAAATTCATTCCCACCGTAATGAAGTGAGATAATTTATTCTTAGTCCTATGAGAATATTTCTTTTGACATAATTTTTTTCAACCACGGATTGGTAGCGACTCTACTAACCTCTGATGAAGAGGAACACTACCGCACCGTATTAGTATACTTAGCTAAGTACGATTTTTGTTAGATGATTAAAATATACTCGTACTAATTCAATCATTCAATAAGGTACATTATATATATTTTACAATTTTAGTAATTTTTTTCTAAAACATATTAATAATTTTATTTACTTTATAAAAACCTTAACAATTGAATATAATAAAAAAAAACTTTGTAATTTTTTAATATATTTTAGAAAAAAAAATAACTACATTAAATATCTGCTTAATATAGTATAGAAAGTGGAAATCGTTTGTACAAATTGGAAAAGACCTCACCGTTGAAGTATCACTAGCCGTATACTGGGCACAATAGTTTTGTATTAAGAGGTTAAACTCTACTAAAAGAGTTTAATGCGTAATGATATACATAACATGTGTTTAGCGGTGTAGCATTTTCCTTTTTAAGTGACAATGCCCTGGGAATGTTGACGGCAAACTCTATGATGAGTGTTGTATGTACACTAAATATGCTGTTAATTCCTTGGAAAATCCTGCTGATGTTAAGAAAAAAGCTAGAGGCCAAAGAGGTCAAAGAGTCTGAATCTGACGATAAATATATGAGGATTGAACTCTTTGATAAAACAAGGTTCAAACGTGTTTGTAGTGTACACCGTTTTATATTTAAATTTTCGGTGTTAGAGTGACGTGAGTGTGATGATATTGGCGAAATATAATACCACTATCTTTATTCCCGTCTGTCGTTTGTAATTGGCTACCGGCGTTTAACAAAATTCGGCTCACCATAGGACACCAGTGTTTTTTATAGAGAAGGGAGGTAAACGAGCAGGTGGCTCACGTGATGGTAAGTGATTTCCACCGCTCATGAACATCCACAATACCAGAAGCATAGCAGATGCGTTGCCGGCCTTTGAGAAAGGTATAGGCTCGTTTCTTGAAGCTCTTTAAGTCGTATCGGTCCGGAAAAACCGTTGACGGCAGCGCATTCCATAAAGTGCAAGTACGTGGCAGAAAATTCCGCAAAAAACGCACAGTTTCCACCACAGTGCGATGCCAAGCATCAAGATGGTGTTGATGGAATTTTTGGCTATGCTGTAAGGTACGATTGTGAAATTCATTTAGATGTGACGTATGATCCTGCCCTGCGATCGACAATCGCCTACTAAGTGTGGTGATGTAATGATAATGGTAAACCATAAAATAAATATTTTCAAGGTAAAAATGTTTTCCGACTTAATCTTGCAGTGGATTTTTAAAGGTAGGTACAGGTATTTTTTTAAATATTATAATTCAGTCATTCAATGGCATTCCATTTGTAACTACAGTCTACAGGCCTACGTAATTTCGATGGTTGCAATATTTGTCGTGAGTTAGTTATAGACAGTGTATGTAAGTACGTGACAGATATATTATCTAATTCTAGACCTTCATATTTTCATAGAAAACTCAGACGTTGGCACTACTCATTCTATAAAGGGATTAGTAAGTTGAAGCCCTAAACGTGCGTTCGTGACCCGTTTGCTGTCCACGGCGCATGCTTATGCTTTATATTGTATCTAAGTTAACTTAGCTAATTTAATAATATTACTTGTAGTATTAGTAATCTTTACCAAGGGCATAGTATGACAGTATACTGTATTGGCTCGAAGAGTTTAGATCATCTTGTGAATTGCTGCAGTGCTGACAACATTCGAAAATTTAATTGTGAGTGAATTTCTTCAAGTGATTGTGACCTTAGGTATGGTGTAGAAGAAGAAAGTGGCGTTATGAGTGACAATGAAGACGAAGGGTATGTATTTGGCAAGTCTCTTTAAGGTACAGCTACATATATGAATATTATGGTATTTTAGTTCAGTTCACTAGTTACTTAAACTTTGTGTGGAAGTAAGTGTTTAAAGCTACTTAATTTTCTTGAAATTAATTTGAGTAGAAATAAAACATGTTTGTTGGAATGTTGCTAATAAAAAAAGATAAAGACGTCACGATTGAAACGTAGAAATGTAAAATTCACTAGAATAAATTAGGGTTTCCGATCTTTACAAAAACATTTAATTCTTTGATTATGTTGTGGCACAGTGATCCATATTAAAGTAGTAAATGGCTCGATTATAAAGGAAAATGTATTTTACTAGTATTTTTTGAATTAATCGTAAAGTCGACCCGATATCCTAGTAGGCAGTGACCCTGCCATCAAGCTAAGGGTTTCGGGTTTGAGTCCCGCTAGGAGCAATTTTTTTATGTAACCAAATTTATGGGGGTCGTAAAGACTTAATTGTATAGACCGGTGTCTATCCTAGTTATGGGAAAATGCGTGAAGACAAAAGCTGTACTCTTATAGAAACAGTGTTTATCGATCTATCGTAGCTTATTTTATTTTAATTGATTTGACACAAATCTATGATAGATGGTACATGATAGAGTTCGTTGACCAAATAATGATAGAATTGGGAGACAATTAAGAAATAAAATAAATATTTTTTCCAGTCTTTTACATAATGTATTTTTATACTTTTGAAATGAAAACTTTACATAAAAGAAAATGTAAAAACTCTTGCGATATCTTCACCAATGTTTAACATTGTATTGGGAGTAACTAAATTTCGCAACTGAGAATACAGGATTCCACTTATATACATAGAAGGTGATTTTGAACACAATCCCTTCACCTTAAAGTAATGACTGTAAATGGAATATTGCAGACCAACATGTTACCATTTAAATTGCTATTTAAAACAAAAAAGATGGCACTAACAAATGGTTGATTATAACAGCGTCTAAGGAGCTTGGTGTCTAACACTACAACCGTCAATTAACCCTAACGTGGTGATTATGGCACATTCTCCTGTCGGAAGTGACAAATGTCTTATAAGTAAAATCAATTTTAGATTTTTCGTCATTATTTTAAAATCTAGATCAATGTATATGTCGATCAAAGATAAAAAATTGTCCAAAGACGGGTCCTACATGATCGGAAACACTAATTTAAATATTGTTTCTATTTTTATTTGAAGAATATACTAGGTTATTGCTAGCCATAATTTGTAATATATGTCGACTTTGATAAGGTTCAATTGGGTTTTTCTATTTGTAGATTGGCCATTGATCCCAAACTGGGCTACCGAGTTCGGTTTCCCAGTCACATCATGCGAGAAACGTGAGTTCTTTTTACTCGCAATCAACTTTTCTGCATGCGTCATAGAATTTGTGACGTCATGTACTATTTCCGTGACGTGTTTCACTTTAGAGCTTTCGTTCAAATACTGTCACTTGCGTAAACTTCTAGTTTTGTTGTACCTATCGCACTGCGTTGTGTATGTCTGCTTTTTTATTCTAGCTAAGTGGTAATTTAGACGTTTCTAAAATAGAACTTTTCCTTTTATTGAATTTATTTCTTTCTATCGTTCAATTTAATTTTTATATATTCTTTTGTTCATTATAATTCTGGGTAGTCTAGACAATTTCGTCCTTTCGACTCTCGTTTCATCGGAACTTATTAAGGAAAACGTGACAGGTGGGAGTCAATCACCCTTAAAGTGTCGCTAAGCATACGTTATGTACAAAATAAATGATACAATAAATAAACTTTAAGCTCATACTTAAATTTTATTAATTTTTATTAATTTAAAGTACGTGCTTAATACAGAGTGTTTAAGCTGAATGAAAAAGGGATTTTGAAACATAATATGCTTGCTCTATTTCTTATTATGTGATGAACCTTTCTTGTGAAAGCTACAAACTCTTAGAGTTGTTGCGTACATTTAATCAAATCCAAATTTAACATTTTTAAAATTAAAAAAGAGTACACAAAATTGTATTTCATTTATATATATATATATATATGTATATATATATATATATATATATATATATATATACATATATATATATATATACATATATATATATATATATATATATATATATATATATATATATATATATATATATATATATATATATATATATATATATATATATATGTATATATAAATGATTACAACATAACAATACGATTAGTCCGTGATAAATAAACGGGCTAATGATTTTGTTATATCTTAAAGAAAAATCTCGTTCCTGGCCTACTATATATATATATATATATATATATATATATATATATATATATATATATATATATATATATATATATATATATATATATATATATATATATATAAATGATTACAACTTAACAATACGATTAGTCCGTGATAAATAAACGGGCTAATGATTTTGTTATATCTTAAAGAAAAAATCTCGTTCCTGGCTTACCGCAGTGATTTACGAGTTTGAAGATAACAAGTATTTGGAGGGAAAGTTTTGTTATCGTGTAACAATTCAGGATTAAGTTTATATAGCTACGGAGTTAGTATTAGAAATCGAATCTGATTTTTCGTTGTTTAGACCTTGAAGATGTTAACGGATTATGTATGTATGTATTTGATTTTAACGTTGTTCCTCATTTATTGTGGGTAGCTTAAACATAAAAATTTAATATTAGTATGTAGTATAATAAACTCTGTGTCAATATCCTGATGCGGTAAGCCGAAACTGGTTGGTTAATTAATGAATAATTAAAAAAAAAGGAAATTGTGTAGAAGTTTTGAACAATGAATTTTAATGCAATGCAATTTCACCAATTGCCAACAAATTAATAAATAAACTAGCCCACCTCCTGTCACTTTGATCACTATTAAGTTGAAAATTATCTAAACTTAGGATTTGTGAAGATACCTATAGATACGATTATGATGATATGTTTATCAGGATCAGAGGATAAATACTGAGATGTAATTGTTGTACAGCTATTTTCTTAAATCAGTAATATATCACAATGGCAACATTTGTGCATAATAATTGTAAATAATAATATAAATATAATGTACTGTGAAATTTTGTTTTTCGAGAAAAGTAAAATATGTTGCTTATCGTTTTCTATTTATTTACTTTTGGGGGTGTTTGTACAACCATGCTTGTCATGACTCCTGACAGTCTGCTTCTGGGATGCAATTCTACACTGCTGTGTACCCATGCCAAAGTGGGATAGAGCGTCCTTTTTAGGCGACGTACATCAGCTCGTTCTCATTAGTGTGGAAGGCAGGAAAGGCAGGCGATGTACACTGTTACCAGTCATAAATAGCGTGAATCACTCCACTCAACGCCATCAACATGGCGTTGAGTGAATCAGAGAAGACTGAATGGAGAAGAAAATCCATATCGCGGAAGAGAAAAATAAAAGGGGTCGAGGTAGGCAGAGACTAACATTCGAAGACCATGTGTGCAAATTGCTCGAAGAAGGGAGGGTCAAGAATATTAATTTTTTAAATGCTGATTGGTTACATGCGTGTATGAAGAAAATATTAAATTTGAAAGAAGCAAAAGAGATATGTAAGGATCGTGACACTTGGCGATCAGTTCTGAATGGCTACCCCGTCAAAGAAAAGCGTGAAGATAAGATTTAATTTTTCGTTGTGTATGTTTAATAATATCAAAATGAATACATAGCTATATATTCAACACAAATTCACAGTTTGAATTTAGATTTACTTTTAGTATGTATAGCACGGAATAGACACCATTTTATCAATATTTTGAGAACGTGCTGTGTCAAACCACACTGAAGTAGTAATCTGCAAAATTCTATTCGTCGATTTCAGTAGGTATATACATTTAATAGAAATCTTTTATGTCGTTTTAAATTCTCAAGGATGTCATTACAAAAATGTTATTTAATGACATCCTTGAGTTCATTAAAAAAACTCTTTTTTTGTGACCACTTTCCGGCTGCGGCATTTCCCGCACGGATTACTTATAAATGGCGTTTGTAAACGAGGTAACCAGAAGTATAATTATCAACATAAACAATTTACAAAAACATTTCAACTTTAAAATTGAACATTTTTTACACATACTTTTTCTTTATTTTAATCAACTAAAGCTTATTTAATATTTATTGTAAAATTATTTAATAGCCTACATGTTTGTAAGTGCAGTAATAACACAATTTCATACAAACTTTTTCACCCTATTCTACACCTTTATAGGGCATTTTTTTAAAAACTGTTTCTGAAATCTTATTTTTATAATCCAGCTTCTTGCCAAATATCATAATACATGTCAAGATACTTTGGAGATTTCGTGATAAATCTAGTAAATATATACATTATAATTTGTAAAATATTAAAAGCCTCCCAAACTTTTCTTTTATGACTTTTTATAATTCATAAGAGTTAACTTCCTGACAAAATTTAAAAATATTTAAATTTGTCGGCGTAAATATTAACAAAGTTTTTCGGTAGCTAGAAAGAAATAAGCAAGGACAGGAGTAAATTTTTTCAACCTAAATAAATAAGTGCGATTGAATATCGAATAATAAACATAACAAACACACTAGAAATATAGAATGAAATAATTATTGTATTAATTATAAAAAAATGTCACGATAGCCGAGTTGAGTGATCGGAATTTCGAGGCGAAGAGGGAATTGCGTCGGAGGGGGAGACCCGAGTTCGAACCTCAGGTTGCCTGCTCGTACCTATGGGTTTTCAAAAGCATATTTACGATTATATCGTTGGCTTTGACATAAAGACGGCGATGGGCTCACCACCTGTCACGTTGTCCCGAAAATATCTTTGGTGGATGGTGTGTCGAAGGGACTTAATTGTCTAGACTAGACCTCTGTCTAACCCTGTATTGGGAATGGCGTGAAGGTATCTTTTTTCTATAATAACAAGCTACACAGATGTGGACTATAAGGCAGTCGTTTTGCCCAAATTAATTTTATTTATCGGAGTCTTGATGTTTGTATCGCAAACTTATACGTAGTTTTGTAGGTTCCATAATGAATGTCTTCGTAGCATCTTTGGTAAATGACGGTCCAACCGTGTCAGGAACTTACAGTACTTCACAGAGCTAATATCTGCGATAAATAGCCGTTTCTGACGCAGCACCAACAACGACAGAATAGCTAAACGCGTCTTATATTGTGTGCTTCGAGACGACAAGCGCAAGTAAGTCTTCTGCGATATAAAGATGTGTTGAAGAGGCAGAAGAGTGAACATAGAGCCCTTTTCTTGGGCGTAATTGGCTATGGTCCGGAAAAAATTAAGAGCTCTTGTAAAGCAAAACATCAACGCTTTCGACAACAAGCGTTTGCAGGAGTTGAACGCCAGCTCTTCACTGCTGAAATCTCCACCTTGAGCCGTCGCATGAAGTTATCATCCTTTGTTATATCCATACACTGTATATGTATTGATGATAAACTGTGTCCTCTTTTCTCACATCGTTCCTTTATATCGTTTTTCTAAGCAACTCATTCCTTGTGTCCCTGGGGTATCAATATCATATCAATATATTAAAAGAATTGATAAAATCTAGAAAGAGTCTGTCGTGATGTTCTTTTTAATCGATTTTCATTTTCAAATTAAAGTTTTGTTTTGATATAAAATTTGTACCCTAATATTGCCGCGAACTCATTCCACTCACCCTGATGAAGGACCTCCGATAGGTCCGAATCTAGCCGGTACCTAGGACAAATGCTTTTACGTCAGTTTAGCCATTTTTAATTATTTGATTAATAATGTCTGCCGAAAGTTTTAATAATTTAAAATTCGCACTGCACCAATTATTTTTTATTCAAATTACTCTTAATTCTATCTATCTATCTATCTATCAATCTATCTATCTATCTATCTATCTATCAATTTATGGCTATAGCTTCATCATTGGGTTATTTTTTTATCTCAACATTTTCTTCCCTTACATTTATTATGTTTTTTTTTTACTTTTGGTCTATAATCAACGATTCTAATTGAGGCATGCGGTTCGTTTGATTTTAAGAACATTGCTGGAATGTGCAATTCAGTTAAGCTTTTGTGAGCAGTATAGTTCTATCAACGTATTCTACATATATGTACAGGTGCGATAATTTCCCGGCCAACTGTAAAGAAACGAAGAATTTCGCAAGAAAGCTTGTGCTTAGATTACTTTTAGACAAGTTGAATTGTACATAAAGCACGAAAATGAATCGTATAAAAGAAGTATAATTTGGCGAAGACTAAATTTAAATAACCTTTACTTGAGCAGATAACTTAAATATGAGTTACTTAAATTTGGTCTTGGCCGAATTTGAGCTTTTTGCTCAAATATGTGCTACCTACGTTGGTGTAAGAAGAAAATGATGGAACCAATAGAACTGAAAGTGGTGTGTACAGACCGCGAAACTAGGGAATTTGTTCGATCTTGTCTTGACAAGGAGGTAAGAATATGTATAAGTGTGAAGATATATATATATATATATATATATATATATATATATATATATATATATATATATATATATATATATATATATATATATATATATATATATATATATATATATATATATATATATATATATATATATATATATACATATATATATATATCTTCACGCAATTCCCAATACAGGGATAAACAGAGGTCTAGTCTAGACAATTAAGTCCCTTTGACCCACCTTCCACCAAAGATATTTTCGGGACAACGTGACAGGTGGTGAGCCCATCGCCGTCTTTACGTCCAAGCCAACGATATAATTCGTACATAAGTTTTTTGATAAACTCATTGCTACGAGCCACCTGGGGATCGAACTCGGGTTTCTCGACTCGAAATTCCGAAAATCACCCAACCACTCGGCTATCGTGACTTTTTCGGGACAACGTAACGGGTGGTAAGCCTGTCGCTGTCTTTATGTCCAAGCCAACGATATGAATCGTACGTAGGTCTTTTGAAAAAACCCATTGGATCTATCAATTTATTATATTGTACATTATAGAGCACCTAAACCGAAATATATGTTCTGTATTTAAGTTTCAGAAGGTAAGTAGGTATAGTTGGATTGAAAGTAGTAATGCTGATTTGCTTACCGTGTTTTTGCTATCTATCACTCTACGAAGTTAGAAATTGGCTCATTACGTTATTAGGTACATTCTTTATTATATTGTTATTAATATTTTATAGTTTTTTAAGGACGTAGACATTTTTTAAGCAAGGCTTTGCTAAGAATTTTTCGCCTATTATTGAAAAAGATTTTTTCCAGTTATAAGAATTTTGGTTTAAAAATTTTTTAAAAATACATATTTTAATGAGATTAGTTGAAAGTTATTTTTATCATTTTCTATTATTGCAATTATTAGGTTGTGGCAAATGTCAAAGTACCTTTCTGAATATTCTAAAATAAAATTTAAATTTTTAAAATAAATAAATTAATGTCTATCCAATGTTCAGAGATTTTTCCAGTTTATTCCTTGAAAGCTGTAACTTAGCAGAGATTTCTCAGTTTTAATATCCAAGCCTAACGATATAAATCTAGCGTAAGGTTCGAAATCTCATTGGTACGAGCTTTTCACATGATTATCGGACTGATTCTGTTGATATGCAAGTTATCAAAATTCAAATCACAAATGCAACCTTACATCAATATTGCACATGCATGAAATTGTTAATCTTCTTTTTATCCTACCAGGTCTACAATTTCCAGTGGAATCAGGAAATAATTGAAAATCTATTAACCTTTTTATTAAATTTTATTTATTTAAATTACATGTAGCCAGCGCTTATTGAGCATAAGCTTATATACAATCCTCTTTTTCGTTGCAGGTAAGTTGCAGAATACACTTAACTTCGTAAATACAGTCAAGTTTACCGAACACTGATAAAAAAAACACTAATAGAAAATTATGATGGTCATGAAGAGTACCTTGTAAACGTGAAACGTAACAATATGAAAATTATCTACTCAGATATCAGAAAAGTAATAAAATAAAATTTTTATTTATGATTTACTTTTTTGAACACTCTTTAATGCACTTTTTGTTTAAAATCTAAATAAGATTTAAAATTATTTTGTAAAAGATATGTTAAATAGATTTCGTTAAAAACAAACACGTCACTTGTTTCATAAGTGAGAGGTTTTCATTCGCAGGCTTATATGTTATTTTTAATAAAAACTGCTCTTTGATATTTTACTTTTGGTTGATGTGACAGTAATAAAAAATCTACATTTTATTGGCACATGTCGCGCAACGCTGAAAGGATACACTGGATCAACTACTAAATTAGGCATTCGAAAGAAGAGTGAATAATCGCATGGGAATGAAACTCAAGAACAATTTTCTTTATTGAAAAATGTTTCAGAAGCTGTTTCGTGAGAGATGCGAGTTATTATTAGTCTGTATAATTCAATCATAAAAATACATAAATAGATTGTTGGCAAAGAACAGGTAATCGTGAGCATCCCACGCTTGAACTATCAAAGAACAAGTAAACAGTAGTCCTAAAGGAGATGTCGAATGCGATAGCGTCGCCGTGGGTACCGAACAATAAGATTTTATATTACTAGATAACACTGTATTACGTGGGTGTCAAAAACCAAGGAGAAACACAGGATATAAGTTTTAAATATAAACATGATACCAAATACTTTTGTAAGTGTAAGTAATATGGTGATTACTTTTGACAATGTTTAAACCTATGATACCTATACGGTCACATTTTAAAACTCAACTATTTTACCGATACTGCTTGAAAATTAAATATTTACTCTAAGGCAAACAATACACACTTCATATACATAAAAACAGTTATTATAACAGACCATACCTTGTGGAAAACTTTGACGGAGGCCTATGTTCATCACTGGACCCTAGATAGACTTTAAAGAAGAAGAATAAGAAGATATATAAACAGGGTAATTTTGTCTATATACATTGTAAATAAATAAGCTCTACTGAGATAGTCATAGGCATAGGCAGATATATTTTTATAAATTTTAGAACTCTTAATTATAACCACCCAAGTACTGTTAAATAAAAAAATGAATGTTCTTTTAATGTGACAGCTGTAGAAATATTCCATTATATTTCGCGGAAAGGGGCACGAAAAGGGGTATTGCATGTAACGTCAAAAGTATATTTTTTATATATTCATTTGAATCGCTGATTTATTTAATTAGTTAATTTTGTATTCTATTAGTTTTCAAAATTTTTATTTTATTATTATAACACAAACTGCTAAATCAGGCGTTTTTATGTTTAGAATAGTTTCGTGAACATAAAGCAATTTAAAAGAGGTTTTTATATAATACTAGATTTAAAATATTACTTTTAAAAAATGAATATTTTGCTGAAAAATTTTAGAATTTACTTGTTATGGATGTTTAATGTGCAAACTGGGTACAGTAATAGTATAGGGGATAGTAGGTGTCGAGCTCTAAGCTTAGATTTGTCTGAATAATTTAGTGCCCCATTTCATTTGCCTTTGATTGTGGATTGACCTCGTTATTCCTTCTGTGCAGACTCACTAATCCATGAAAGTTGTATAAGTCTGATTTTACAACCGTCGTAGCTTAGTACACTCCTAGTATACGAATGACCCGGGAAATGTATTCGGTTCCAACACCACTGGAATGCTAAAATTGTAATGTAAAATCTTTTGTTCCTTTATGAATGGATCGACCAGAGCAGGATTATGATCTTGCAAAACACTCGTATGAAGACGTGGCATTTAATCATTTTTCCATTTTGTCCATTAATATAGATAAATAGATAGGGACAACATCACATAAATTGCTCCGATCCCAATGTAAGGTGCACTTGTGGTATGGGTATCGGAAACAAACGAAGGCACCACAAATACCCAGATCCAGAAAAACGTAGAAAAAGTTGTTTTTCTACATTGACTCGACCGGGAATCGAATCCGGGACCTTGAGATGGCGACACCTTAGAAACCGGTGCTTACGCCACTCATCCACGGAGGTCGTCAAATTATCGTTATATAAGGATATAATTAATCGGATTTTTACAAACTCTTTTCCTTCCCATTGCCTAATTAATTTCTTGAAAGTAGGCATCACACCCACCGTCATTCTTTGCTTATTACAATAACTTAAATCAATTGCTATCTTCATTAAAATAAAACGTGTAGAAATCAATGAAGACATAATTTTAACATTATGCGACTGGTGAAAATGTATCTACACTTACGCAAACTTGCCTAAAGTGTAAATGGACTGAAGTTAAATTAACTTTTCCTGAAAAAAAAAAAAAGATTTTAAGTTTGATTTTATTCTTTACTAATTTATATGTGTAATTATAAATAGTATAGCTAAGAAACCATTTATCATTGATATTCAAGTCGACCACTAAAAAGCCATCAAAACTATTAAAGACTTTAATAGCGCATGTGTTCAACACTAGCCTAAACCGACGTCGTAATGGATTGAAATGGCTCATTTAATACATTAAACACTGGCTTTCATTAATAATTTAATCACTGAAACATCAGAACCTTTCTAACAGTGAAAATCCAAATCTGATTAGCAGAACATTAGTAAATATAATTTTAATTAAAATAAAAAACTTCAAAAAACTAACAAACAAGTGAAAACAGTACATGAATCAAGGAAGAAAACAATATGGAAGTTATTAAAAGGTTATACCGACTCTCTGGTTTTCTTTACTATTGTAGTAATGTGAGTGACTACGGGAATATTTCCGCAATCACTTAATTACAGACCTATATATACATACACATCCAAAAAGCTCAAATTTTCAGTAGTTATAGAAGTTAGACTGTGCGTAAAACATATGATTGTTCTAATACCATGAACTCTATTTGTTCTAATATCTTCTCAGTAGTAATTAAGTGCATCAGTCCAACACGTTTCGAGACTTCCTTTACCAGTAAAGGAAAAGTCTCGAAACTAGTAATAGCTACAGATGGTGAACTATACGATATACGAAACGAAACTCTCTTTATTTCTATCTTCACTAACTCTCTCAACTAATGTTCGCCTCGACAGGTCACAATTTTGGTAACACTGTCGTAAACGTAAAGTAAAGAAGTTTTCTTCAACAAGTTGTGGAAGTGTCTTACATGCGAGGCGAATGTAATTGTTATCACTAACCGCATTCTAAGCACAAGTCGGAAATTAGCATACACATAATCAATAACTCTTTGAATAATGAGTCAAATTTGAAACTAAAGTAGACGCGAACCATTTGTAAAAGATTGCACCAAAAATTTGGTCTTAACCGATAACTACTAAACATACGGAGCTTTTATAACTTATAAAAATCGATTTATTATAAATAAGTTACTAATAAAGGTAATGGAATAGGAAATATTTTAGACCAAAGAATGAAGAAGTAAATTTTGTACGACGTCATCACGTGAGCTTCGATAAACATTTGAACAACGCTTAAAGCTTGAGACCGAATGCGTGGAATTTTAAGGCAGTGAAGGGCGCGGGGCGAAGGCGAAGGGGCGCGGCCGCCCGCCTAAAGCCAGCGCCAGTCGGGTCCAACCTCGTGGGCGAATGTGACTGTCTCGACCCGCTCGCCGTTCGCGTTACTAGTAAACATCAGCATTTCGTGACGACGTGTTACGGCCTTAGCAACTGAATTCAGTGGTTGTACTTTATTTACATTTTATAAAATATTCGAAATTTTAGTGGAACTGAATTCGTTGGAGCTATCAACGAGAATTATCGGTGTGTAACCCACCATGTGCAACGGTCACCACTCGGCCGCTGCCGCTGGCTGATCATCTGCATATGCACGCAAGACCAACACGTGTATCGGTAAGTACCTACTTGAAGTTTATCGGCTATTATTTCATATTATTGTAAGAAACTGCCACTATGTTATTATATTTTTTATACTTTTTTTTCTTGGTTATTTGTATTAGAAGGACATAAGGAAATTTTAAGACTATTGACAAGTTACAATCAAACTATTTAAAATTGACAGTAAGTATATATTTTTTATGGTTTTTATGTACTTAAAATGCTTTCAAAATTTGTGAATAGAAAGTGAAAAGAGCTCTAGTACAATTTGTAAACGGATAAGATTTAAACAAGTTATTTCTATTACTGCGAGTACCGTATGTATGTAAATCTATATTGTTCAGAAGAGATTACAGTATTTTATGAGGATTCCATCGAAATGAGGACACTAAACATTGTTTAGTTTCGTGTTGGATTCAATAATGTTTGAAATCGTACTATTGTTTCTTGCGAATAGGTAACAATGCTAAGCAGATGCCCGCTGACGTAAATCGTCATCTCGCAACCTACTTCCAATCTACGTGTGAATTAAGACTAGAATGTGAAATACTATTTGAGCCAAATTATTTTCGATGAAGGGATTGTAATAGTGCAACAAAAAAATACATACATTTTTGGATAATCAAAAGACATATAATCAAGTCATATATTAATATGTCTATAAATTAATGGGCGTGTGGTTACGAAGTACGAATATGCGACCCTTTTTTTTGTGGGTGTCGTAAGAGGCGACTACGAGAAGGGAACGGGAAGCCTTGAAATTGCAATTGGCTATCGACAGATGGTAGGATAACCAACTAGAAATATAATGGACCAACATTCAGCAGACTGGTCAAGGGCAGCAGGCGCGAGATGCGGAATGTCTAATACTGCGATCGCCAATTCGCTTGCCAAGCGTGGGGATTGTGGTATTGATTATCGAAAGCCTGCCCTACAATGGACATCATCATTATCATAACAGCCTATTAATGATCAATGAACTGCTGATCACAGGCCTCCCTCAAGATTGTCAAATATATCTCTCCTTTGTCATTTGCATTCATCGACTCCCATGTCGTCGCTCCATCATATGGAAGGTCCACCTACAATGCGTTTGCCTGTAAGGGGCTGCCACCCGTAAATCTTTAATCTCTAACGGTTGCCCGTTCTACGTACTATATGGGGCCATTGCCACTGACTTCCACACTGCATCTTATGGCTATGTCGGTTACCCTGGTTCTGCTGCGGATGTCTTCTTTACGGAATGTATCAAAGCACGTTCCATAGCATGTAGAGCAACTTTGAGCTTTCTCATACAGCCTGTAGTGTAGGACTACGTCTCAGATCATTTTCCAATGCAGTGGTGAAGACTTTCGGGGACATCACGTAACTCTGTCTGTTTTAAGCCTCATGATATAAAATTTTCAACATTTATTTACATGATGACCTTTGCCGACAAATAGATAGGTGCATGATGGTCCTTATCAGCACATGGAATCTTGGTAAAGCTCCATATTTTTCTGGGACAGTTTGCTCATAGTGTGCGAACATAGATGTTGTATTATCAGATCTTCTTAGGTCTATATTTCACGTCAGGTCAACAGTTTATTAGACATAGAGCTAGTCTATTATTGTAGCATATAGGGTTATATGCTCTCTCTGAAACTTGTGAGATTTTGATTTAGAAAATTTGGGTGTCGATGTTCAGCTCATATTTGACCACAGAGAGCTAATTATTGGTACGGAACCAGCAACTGGCCATAAGATACTCCATTAGGCTCTCCCTTGGGGCGAGAGGTCGTAATGTGACTATTTATATAAAATATAATTATATTTTTTATCATACTGGGGTAGACAGAGGTCTAGACAATGAAATCCTTTCGACCTACTTTTCGCCAAAGCTTGTCATCAATGTGACAGGTTGTGTGCCTATCGCCGTCTTAGTGCCCTAGCTAACGGTACAATAAATTATATGCATATATGTACATAAACATGGATATATATTGATATAAATAAATTAATATCTTCACGCAATTCCCAACACAGGGGTAGACAGAGGTAAAGTCTAGAATTAAGTCCCTTCGACCGTCCAGCCTGTCGCCGTCATTATGTCAAGCCAACGATATAATTCGTACATAAGTTTTTAAAAAACCCAATGGCACGCCACTTAGGGATCGAACATGGGTCTCTTGACTCGAAATTCCGACCACCTAACCACTCGGCTATCGTGACTCTTAATATAAACATACATATACACATCCATGACTCCAGTACACACACATTCGTGTTAATCACACCAAAGTTTGCCTTTTGCAGGATTCAAATCCGCAAATCTTTGCTTCGAGGGCAGTGTCCGTACCAACTCGGCTATCGGGTTCTCCCATGATTATATCATATACATTGTCTTGGGTCTGGGTGTTTGTGGTGCTTTCGTTGCTTCCGATATTTATATATATATATATATATATATATATATATATATATATATATATATATATATATATATATATATATATATATATATATATATATATATATATATATATATATATATATATATATATATATATATATATATATATATATTAATATAACTAAATAATACATGCACTTAACTATATACCAAGAAGGGATGTTTGGGTTTGAATCAAATTATTGTCAGTTGTTTCTAGTACATATTGTGTTTGAGTGCGTGAAATTATTCATCTACTTAAATGTAATCCATTGAAGGTCAGCGCAATATAACAACTGGCCGAAATAACACTGTTATTCTGAGTCTACTATCCCATACGTAAACAGATAGTTTACGACTATAAAGCACAACATAACTTCGAATTTACTCAGAAAGAATACCAATACTTATGAGTATTTTATAAACCTCACAACTTTTTCATTTGAAGTTAATCTTATATCTATTTTAAAGGTATTCTTATTGCCGTAAATAATTATTCCCAATATAGGGAACAACTGAGGTCTAGACAATAAAGTTCTTTCTACTGACCTCCTGTCATGTTGATGTCTAATAAGTTGAAAATTATCTAAACCTAGGATTTGTGAAGATACTATTATGAAAATCAATTTTTCCGGAACAAGAGATAAATACTAAGATGTTGTAATTTTTATACTATGTATATGATTGTGTTATTAGTAGTTTGAAAGATTAGAAATTATCCCTAAAATATCTTCGGTGGAAGGTGGTTCGAAACGACTTAATTGTCACTGTCTACCTCTGCATTGGAAATGGCGTCAAAATTAGAATAAAAATAAAAATGAATATCTTCACGCTATTCCCAATACAGGGGTAGACAGAGGTCTAGTCCAGACAATTAAGTCCCTTCGACGCACCTTCCACTGAAGATAATTCGGGACAACGTGACAGGTGGGGAGCCCGTCGCCGTGTTTATGTCCAAGACAACGATATGAATCGTACATAGGTTTTGAAAAAACCCATTGGTACGAGCCTGCCACTTGCGTATAGAACTCGGGTCTTTCGACTCGAAATTCCGACCACTCTCCGACGACCAATCTACCAATCTAACCATCGATTACGGGATCCAAGTATAAGGACGATATTTAAATCTTACCTACAAATACCTATATTCGTAAATTATTTCATTTTCCATTCGTATCCACAAACATTTTAGTTTTTGGTAGTGCTTTTGTATACACTCCATAAGATAGTAGAAGGTATTAGGTATTAATAGCTATTAGGTACGGTATTAGGTAGATAGAATTAGGGCCAAAAGACCCAACTTCGATTCCCAAGTGGCATGCTCGTACCAATGTGCTTTTTTTTGTTTACGTATGATTCATATCTCTGGCTTGGACATACAAGGCCAGCGACAGACTCACCACCTGTCCCAAAAAATGTCTGCGGTGAAAGGTGGGTCGAAAGGATTTCATTGTCTAGACCTCTGTCTACCACTGTATTTGGAATGGTGTGAAGATGTTATTTACTTTGAATTGACTTATTGCATAGCTAAAAAAGTGCTAGTTTGTTTACAATTTGTTAGTTATAATTATAAATTGTACGCAATGTACACAATGACTAAAATAAAACAAGGAAAATATATTTAAGTTAATATTTTCTTTGTGTAGACGGCGTAATAAATAATATGAAACCAAATCTATGGATCTTGGTTGAGTAAGAGGCTAACATGTACTCAGTAGAGTGATATATTTGACTTGAACCTCCAAATACCATTACAGCAACACAGTCGTTACATTTGACGGTGACTTTGTTTTTTTACAAGCGAAGGCGATCTTTCTTTGATGTTTCAAACGATTCACCTGCTTTAAATCCAGTGCTGTTTTATGAGCATTAGTTATTTCTACATTCATTGAAAACCATTTGTTCTTTGCTGCTAACTTTAAAAACATTTTCTTTCATTTAGTAAAGTAATTTTAACATGTTTAATCAATTTGCTTGAACAATGATCTTCATAGAACATTTAAAATGAAGTTTAAATAAATTTTTATATGGATTATATTTTTATAAAACATGAATAATTTCATAAACGGAATTCGAAAACGGTGATCCCAGTTCGATTCTAGGAAAGAAGGTTTATTAATAATAAGTGTAATATAGGAGTAAGAAGAGGTCATTAATCAATAGTAAATACAGTATGTATTTACTATTGATTAATGAGTACGACTTCACAGTCAAAGTTTACTCTTCACAGCTATGTAAAATGTATCTATAACTCAAATTCTACTCATTTTCAACGTTCAATAATAGTACCGTAGTCATAAATTTATAAATAAAACTGAAAATAATATTAAACAATGAAAAATTATAAACTCACGTGTAATCGTAAACAAGAGTAGTTTAGACGTAAGTTTGGCCGTTTTTAATTATTTAATTAATAATGTCTCACGAAAACTAATAATTTTACTGAAAATCATATGTAAAAAAATATGAAAAATCGATGCAAAATTTAACACCAACGTGCACATTAATTAAGAATACTATTGCATAAATATATGTCATTAGATTCTATTTTAATTTCAAATAGATTACATGTCACATGTACAAATAGAACACCTTCAGGCACAAACGTACACAAATCTATAAATTAACATAATCAAACATAATGTTCATAACACATGTCCATCATTACGAGTAAATGAATAAGCAAATTGTAGTTGAAACAATATTCCCAATATACTCGTATATTATGTGTAAAGGAAGTGTACTCAAAATATTTAATAAATTGGATAGACCTCTGTCGTCCAATAAATTTTATCGTACAGTTTTATTTATTTCTGCCAAAGTAGTTAATGCATTCAGTTATAATTGACTTCAAAACTATCTGTGAGTTAAGTTGTTATATTTTTCTTAAAAAGCGTAATTTAAATTTTAGAGGGTGTTTTGGCGTTCATTATCATCAGATATTATAACTTTTGACCCTAACCCTCCGCCGTCTGGTATTCCCTGTCGACGCCTTCGTCTAAGTAGATATTATATAAGTATTATATACCTTTTTATTAATTAGTAAATAAAGTGTAATGAATGTAATAAGTATGAATTTCATTTTTAATTCTACATTACTTTATTATTTCTACATTTGTAATTATTGTATATATCAATATTTAAAAAGCGTTTATTTATGAACCTAAATATAAAATTAGATCGAAATTACACATTGTTTTCTCTTTTTCTTTTATTTTATGATTTGACGTCTGTGTAACTATTATTTGCTTACTTCATAAAGAATTGTAATTGTATAATACAATAAAAAAAAGGCATAAGTGAGGATGCCTACCGAGATTCGTTTGACGATTTCCTCTCCGTC
Organism: Sericinus montela; assembly: GCA_029286605.1. Lineage (NCBI taxonomy): Eukaryota > Metazoa > Arthropoda > Insecta > Lepidoptera > Papilionidae > Sericinus > Sericinus montela. Next base: position 9,416,993 of record JAGSMR010000001.1, read on the forward strand.
AGAGAAACCTCATTGTGAAACGTTGGCACATTTAAAAACATTGGCGTCTGCCTTTGAATAATGATGTGGAAAAATAAAGATCCTAGCGTAGTTGGTAGTAGCCCTGCCTTCAATGCCAATGGTTGCGGGTCAAGATCCCCGCGGGGGCGGGGTATACGTTAGGTATTTCCCCACGTAGAAAAAAAAGGGCCACACATTTGTGTGATGAATATGAATTTAATTTCCATCATTCGTAGAAGTTAATATGTATGTATGAATATTTCTCAATATAAATATGTATCAACGTAAGTATACTGCACCGTAAAGACGGCGACAGGCACACCACCTTCCACGTTGTCACTAAAAAATGTCTTCCATGAAAGATAGGTCGATAGAACTTTTAGACCTCTGTCTAACCCAGTTTTAAATAAATGCGTGAAGATATATATAACTGCAAACAATATAACTAGTAGTCCGTTAAGTGTTCCAAGTTCAAACGTAATAATCCATTAAAGTTTTAAATTTACCGTTGTGGTTTTTAAGGTATCCCTTTGAAAAATAACATTGTCATCTATTCATCGCCATTAAATTAATAGGCTGTTCGGTCGCCTTTTACGACGCCCTCGGGAAGAAGAGGGAAACATATATTGTTAAACCGTTACGTGTGGTAACGGTTTAACAATATGTGTTTCCCTATTCGGTTTAACAATATGTACAAATTTTGTATACATATGTGGGTACCACATATGTATACAAAGGCCCGTAACAACTGCAAGAAATGGGATTTGAGGTAATAAAGGTAACCAAGGTCGGCAAGCGGATTGACTGATACCAGAAACCTCGCACCATAGACGCTGCCCTCTGTATGCCCAGCGTCCTGTTTCGCTTTGGTCTGGCATTTTTCTAAATGTTTATTCCTTCATCTGTCGGCAGACATATAGATATTTTTAAGACATACGAGTAAAGTTAATAAAAATACGATTTATACAGAACATTACACAAGTCCTCAATCCATCTTTTGGAGGGTTTTCATTAACCGACTCTGTCTTTACGAGGTTGCTAATCGAGAACTTTTCCTTTTCCCCTACCTGATTGTTGTTACAAATTGTATATTTTAAAAGACATACGAGTAAAGTTAATAAAAATACGATTTATACAGAACATTACACAAGTCCTCAATCCATCTTTTGGAGGGTTTTCATTAACCGACTCTGTCTTTACGAGGTAGCAACCTCGAGAAAAATCGAGAACTTTTCCTTTTCCCCTACCTGATTGTTGTTACAAATTGTATATTTTAAAGAGTCTTGAGAACATAGAGTAGAAGTTAACAATATTCAAAAAAACTTTTTACGTAAGGCTATCGATTTTTTTTTATTTATATAGGTGTAACTTTTACGAGTTGATTCCAGCAGTGATCAAAAAAATCAAAACTATTATATTCGATTTTTTTATATGAAAAATTTTATGTAATGTTATTTTTTATTTGTAAGTAGCGAGCACTATTTTATGTAAACATAATAGCCTGAGGCTTTAGTATCGAGAAAACATGATATCGCTGATACAAAAGGTCTTTTATGTTTGTATCAAAGGTCTACAAATGTGTGAAACTGTTTGGACTGGGGTATTTTGTTACTTTGTATCAAATAGTTTTCAAATAAACAGATAAACTTCATATTCCATTTTCATACAAATAAACATTGTTTTTATAAGTGTGTTAAACTTCGTTTGTCTACGATAATAAGCACAAATATGTATGTAATACTATTTATTGAACTTGTAAATACTTACTTGTATAACTGATCGATTTAGCCAAAGCATTTAAGAAAGTGTAAGCATAACGAAAGTGTATGGCAGATTTAAAATTTCAATCGATGCGTGCGCGCGTGCTTATCGCTGGGAGGTATGTACACCGCCCTGGAAACGCCCGGGTTTGGATCTCGCCTGTGTTAGTTGAATTTTAAATCACTCATTCATTTAAACGATTTAGCAGAATCAAGAACAGGATCGAAAATAGCACAAAGAAAAAAAATGTTCAACCTTATCATTACAATTCCCTGAAATAAAGCTATTTTTCGGGACAGTTTTATTGCAGTAAACAAACGTCAACGAAGCAATCAAGTCGCAATTTTAAATGTTTGCTTTGCTTATATTAATACACTTTTGTATCTAGGTTCAAAAGAAGAGGAGATTATATTTTAAGTTTTTGATACACAAGAACTCCGTCACATACAACTGATTACTAAATATGGTTTTGTTTAAAAGAGTTTATTCACCAGTACTTAACGGGGTTAAGTATTTGTGAATTTATTTTGATCATCAAATCGGCATCTGCTGATATAATCTGACGTTAAAAATATATACAATTATAATTAAAATAATAAATATCTTCATGCAATTCCCAATATAGGGGTAGATAGAGGTCTAGTCCCTTAGACCCACCTTCCAACGAAGATATTTTGGGACAATTATAATTAAACTTTATAAGCGTTCATACGTCAGCGTCATAGATAGTATCATGATGACCCCACAGACGCAAATATCAAAATTTTCGCCTCTATCGGTCAATATCTTTTACTGAATTTACTGAATTCATGATGGAAGCCAATCCTTGTCTTTGTAAAATACTTGTCTTTGTATTTATTTGCATTCCCATTTCTTAAAGAGGTAAAGAGGATACCACGAATATTTAAAGATTTTTAAATTCCATACATTTCTTAATGTATATGGATTATAAACCAATATTTTTAGTATATGATTTTTGACTATACGATCTAGGATCCTGTAAAAGCGAAAACACGATAACATGAAATTTTCTCGATAGAAAAAAATGTAAAGTCGGCTCTAATTAATTTAGATTTTTCGTTTCATTGAAATATTTATCCGAAATAGTTCAGGGAATTATTTTTAAAACATAGCTATAGATCATATTTAAATTTTAGTGAAATAGTTTTTTAATACACTAAGTAGTTTTAAAGTTAATAAATAAAATGTTGTTTGGTGCTTACGTTATTTATTACTGAGCGCCTACTCGTATACATCTCATAATGTGCGTACAAGAAGTAATGTGCATCAATGTTTATTGTAAACGCCTCAGTTGTATACTGACTTGTTGATGTTGGACCTTCTTTTGTTGCCGATTTTTGTTCTCGTAAAAAAGTTTAACTGAATAATCGATAAAACTAAAAAGCAAATTTTGCAATACTTATACTTGAAGCTTTTGTAAGAAATAGCTCGTAAAATGATTACTTTAAATATTTATTTTACCAATAATTTTCATTTAAGTACAAAGGGGTTAATGAATTCAACGAAAGTATTTATAAGAATAGTAAAGTTGAGTCGGAGTCACACAATTTGTATTTGATTGTGTATTTAATCAAATTTAAGTCCAGAAAGTTAATTCTAACGTTGTTTACATTTTGATAGAAATAATTTATTTCATAGGTAAACAAATAATTTTGAGTGATAACACATGTCCTCCACTTTTTTTCCAGATGACTTTAATTATGATTTTTGTCTGCATAATAATTACCTGATAGTAAAGCTAAAAGCTTAAAAAAATATCTTCACGCACTTCCCAATACAGGGGTAGACAGAGGTCGAGTCTAGACAATTAAGTCCCTTCGACCCACCTTCCACCGAAGATATTTTCGGGACAACGTGACAGGTGGTGAGCCCGTCGCCGTCTTTATGTCCAAGCCAACTATATTCGTACATAAGTTTTTGAAAAACCCATTGGTACGAGCCTACCAACTGGGGATCGAACTCGGGTCTATTGACTCGAAATTCCGACCGCCCAACCACTCGGCTATCGAGACTTAAAAGCTTAAAGCTAAAGCTATTTCTTTTATTACTTCCAGGCCTTCTTATTTCACTGCACCGTATATCTGCTTAGCGTAATGATTGACTGCGAGAGAATGTCTTCTAAGAGAATGCATATTTATAATAATAATAATCGATTAAGGTTTGAGTCCACCTTGTCTATTGTATTTTAAGGTACCACTGAATAGTATCAGGTCGCTCGCGCAAATAATATTGCTACACTGCTTGCCCAAATTCTCCTTGGCAAGAAAACACATATGACTGAAAACGTGGAGATAATGTAAATGGAGATAATGAGGTCTTCGCGTGATACAGTTTCTAAAGGAATTGTATCCGCGACTGGTCATCACACTTTTATCACCTTGTCGCTCGTGACAAGAGAGCTGTTTCTTTTCTCGCTTAACGGTTAAGTCTTTAGTTATTAAGTATTGTAAATATTAACAATTTTTGTTTCTGAAAACCTTTTCGATACGAAAATTTAGTTGTTTCTTATAACTTTAATAACTTACTAGTATAAGAAGATTTCAAAATATTTTTTATAATAAGGGCCAAGGGCAATTTTATTGATTTTTAAAGCATATTTATGCTGAACTTTTATGTAAAAAACATAAAAAATATATGTGATTAAATTAAATAGAAAAGAGTTAAACTTTCATCTGACACGGGCGAGATTCGAACCTGCGACTTTCGCCGATCCGTGGCGACGCTCTTACCTCCGAGCCACCGTATCTTACACGCATCAATTTTTGAGTTGAAATTTAAAATCTGTATTCTCTTTTATTACTTGTGCCTTGTTTATTGGCATAGGCGCCATATATTATCCCTTTTACAAGTGACAATTTGATATTCCTGACTTATCAGTTAGGAATTAGCAATACGGTAACGCTAACTTAATTTTTATTATGCTATTGTATTGATTTTGAAAGCATTTTTATACTGGACTTTTATGTGATTAAAGTAAAGTATCTAAGAAATTAAATTAGAAAGATAAATTGAAATCTATCCAGTAGTTTTTCCATGAATTTTTTCCCATAATTTCGTTTTAAGAAGACCCAGAAGTCTTCTGGGTCTAGAGAAACAACATATTCCAACTCTTTAGTGCCACCAAGTCACATATATATACACATACACATATATAGATATCACAGCACGGAGTTACATCTAAAGATTGGCCTATATACCTTCTATACCAACTTAATATTCTTCGCCATTCAATATTTCAAGAAACTACAAATTTTGCAAACTTTTTAAAGCTAAAGGGATCCTGCCCGTTAGTTCATTAGTTCAAATAAAAAAAATCATTTTAATTTAATCACAAGCTAAAGGGAACTAAATTTTAATACTTCCCTTAAAGTAAAACGGAAGTATCAAAAAGATTTTTTTATAAAATTTTATAAATTAACGTCGGCTCCACATGGCTCCGTGTTAAGTTCGATTTTATGTCACCGCATTATAGACCGAGATTGATAGATCCCGTTCACGCTCGCGAGGGGTTGAACCACGCCTATCAAACTCAAAACATTTTTTAAGATATCCTCTGCCTGGTTATAGTTACACCACCGCCCGCGGCTTCGCCTGTGTCGTTTGATGACAAATAAGTAGCCTACTTACTTGATACTTATAGTATTATGGTTAAATTACACAAAATCTTTATAAATTCTAGCCTGCATGTTATTCGGTAAAGTTCACAAAATTAGTAGTTAGTTTAGTAATTTTTGGTTGAAAGAGTAGCGAATATCCATACATCCTCATAAACTTTCGCATTTATAATATTAGTAGGATGAATAATATATTTATAGTGTACTGTACCCTTAACACGGGCATTAAGACGGCGATACACCACTGGCGATAGATTCACGCAGAACCTAAAAGACTTCGGTGGAAAGTGGGTCAAAGAATAGATTCCATTGTCCTATGTCTACCCCAGTATGGGAAATTGCGTGAAGATAAAAGATAAGAGAAGATCAGTAAGAAGATTTCCGACAATTAGTTAATCAGAATTTTCTTCTATCGTACTCACTGATTACAATCATTACCAGCATCATCCAGACCACCAATTTCACCTACGTTGACCTTCATAAGTTTGTGTGATCAAAGTATTACTATAATCACTACGTACTTAGATTTTTTATCTTCACGCATTTTACAGGGGTAGCCAGAGGTCTGGACAATTTAGTCCTTTAAAACCACATTTCACCGGAGCTTATTATGGGATAACATGGTTGAGAGCCAGTTGCCGCCATTCAGTCCAAGCTAACGATATAAGTCGTACATAAGTTTTGAAAAAGTAATTGGTCTATCTCTTGGGGATCGAACTATGGTCTCTTGACTCGAATTCTGATCTCCAAAGCAATCGGCTGTTGAGACTTTTTAAAATAGAAATAATAGGTATAAATAAACTTATTTGCATTATTACAATGAACTTCAAGTAGTCGTTAAATAAGGAGTACCTAGGTACTTAATTAATAATAAAATGCTGCGAAACTGTATAAGTTTGTGCTTTGAAAAAGTCGACAGCTTTCTAGGAAAACAATGCTATAACAAATTGCAGTTTCAAGAAATACCTTGCCGCGTGCGTACAGGAATATTACCGGATTGAAAAGTAGTCAGTTCCAATGAATATGACTGCTGTACAGGATAAAACATTATTGATTTTTTTCATGACGTAATTAATATGTATATGAGTTTATACTCCCTGTTTCCGGCAACATTGTTCGCGTGACATTTTGGACTAGGTTTCAGAATTTCATAAAGCATGTGTTGTAACTGACCAGTTCTCTAGACTTGTTACACAAACTAAAAAAAAGAGGCAAACGTGCAAGCTGCTCCCCTGTTGTTGGTAATTACCGGCACGCCACGTGCCATGACGTGATTTATAAATTTTTTGATTTCTTTTCGTTCGACTTTCCCTGTAATGTTCTTTTTAAATTTTAATTATTAAAAACATTATGTCTAAATATAATACTTACATATACGAGTATTATATTACTTACATAGTATTTAACGTTGTTTGAAACTGGTTAGAGCCTGGTTAAAACCTGTAGTTAGATAGATAGAATACTCTTTATTGCACACCAACACAGAATATATACAACAATAAATTTAGCGAGTCTGAGTTAAGTTGAATTCAGCAGGTTTTTAACATTATTACTTTATGTATAATATATTTATATTTCAGTTAAACCCATATACATGTTTATGTACGGTAATTTAAAACTTTAAATGCACAAATAAGGATTACACCACATGCATAGAACAGATCCCATAATAAGTAGCTAAGGCACTTGTGTTATAGACTCAGAAACAACAAAGGTAGCACAAACGTTCAGACCCAAAACAATAAAAAATGACTTCAGAGAACTGTGAAACCGCGGCAACATGAAAATCCATGTATATTTATACTCAGGGTTACTAATATTAAACAGCACGCACGCTGTGCACTCATCACATAGTGAGACAGAGACTCATAGCCACGCCTGTCTTCACTCTGCTTTCTCCACGTGCGCCATGAGTTGCTCGTGTCCGGAGTTGGAACTGGTAGACCAACACATGTACCTAGGGCTCAAGATTGACAACATATTCAACTGGGGACCACATAAAGATTATGTCTGTAAAAAACTTAGGTCAATCTTGAGCAAAATCGTAATATTTAGACCCAAACTTCCCTTTGGCACACTCAGACTTTATATATGGCGCTTGCGCACTCGGTTAAAAGTTATGGATTGTGTAGTTATGGAAGAAGCTATAAAACTTATTTACAGGAAATTTATAACTAACAATTAAGAATTTTAAAAACCATAATACCTAAAGTCACGATAGCCGAGTTGCTGGGTGGTCGGAATTTCGAGTCGAGAGACCCGAGTTCGATCCCCAGGTGGCAGTACCAATGAGTTTTTCAAAAACTTATGTACGAATTTCATCGTTGGCTTGGACATAAAAGGCGGCGACGGGCTCACCACCTGTCACGTTGTCCCGAAAAATATCTTCGGTGGAAGGTGGGTCAAAGGGACTTAATTGTCTAGACTTGACCTCTGTCTACCCCTGTATTGGGAATTGCGTGAAGATATTTATTTATTTATTTATAATACCTAAAAAAATGATGAAATAGAAATTTTCAAATATTGTAAAGTAGTAAATGTTTTTGATTAAATTAAATACAATTTGTTATTACATAGTAATCAGAGTGAGTATTTAGAAGAAAGACTTAAGAAAACAAACATATTGTAGCAAATATATTTTTTCTAGATATAATAATATATACGGTGTCCGATTCTATTTATCTTACGCCTTACTATCTGAACGAAATATCACCTGATATACAATCATTGTACATGCTTGGAAATAAAAATATGTTGAAAAAAACTGACAGAACTGTATGTGAACGACCAGCCGTCACTAAGATAAGCCTTGTGAGGCTTTTTTGTGAGGATGTTACGAATTTTTGTAATGTTTTTTTTTGTATCTTAAATAAATGAAAAAAAAAGAAGCAAGTGTTACATGTGCTCTGCGGGTAGTTAATCCACAGGCCACCGTTGTTAAAAGTTTGACCAAATTCTATCAAAGGAGTTACTTTGACATCATCTGCAAATCGCGCAAATCAGTGAGATAGCATATTGCAGCGGACTGACAGCGCTCTACTTTCGCTCTCCACGACTATATTGTCTGTTAGGTCATCGGTGACCCAGTGGCCTAGATACTTTAACTGTGTGATCCATTCTCACTTAGTGATGAATCGTATAGTGTCACCGGTGACATGAAGGAATATGACTTGATAAGTACCAATGTTTTAATTTTTATACAATCTTTGTTGGTTTCTTCGTTGTTTCGTTTTTAACTTTTTTCCAGAGCAGTTAGTAATATCAATGGCCTTTGACTGGACTAGCAAGCATACGTACACTGGTATTTTGCGTGTTGCAGTCTCCTTGAGGTGTAAGACTGGCCTGACTTTGTTGTTTGGACAGAAAAATATCCTCCACGTCCTCCCTATACAGTAATAAAGCCATTTTGTAAATTATTTGATTAAACAATAAATAGTCAGGGATACTCATCCTAACTTACCTGTCCGGTAGTTGTGGTATGGTATACGGGTATGCGACCCCGGCTTCCCTAGCTATTACTGTCCTATACCTTGCCTTCCTGGGCGGTAATATCCTACCTTTCCTAATTCCCACCTTAACTTACCAATCTTCCTTTTCTCACAACCTATACTTCCCTTTCCTTACTCCTATTCTCTCCGACAATGCATGGCTAGGGGCAAGCCTAGTCGTTAGCGTGCCACACTGCCCTGGGCCCGGGCGACCCAGAATTAGGCTAGCCTTACCCTGGCATGCGGGGCTCTGCTGGGGTGGACAAACCTTTCCCTTGCTACTCGTGGGAACGCAATGGTGAATTTTACTTACCAAAATGGCGGCGATGTGGTTCGCCACCCATCAAGTCTCGTTTCTTGCGGGGGCGAAAAGCGGCCCATGGAGAGCCGCTTCGCTACGTTGAATGTAAGAGGCGGAATGGATGGTAAGGTAGATGAAGTATGTCAGATGATGGACGAACGATTTATAGATATCCTGTGCGTGAACGAAACTAAGAGGAAAGGATGTGACACCACAGTTCATGGTCCCTACACGGCATACTGGTCGGGAGTCCCCCAAACCAGCCGAGGCTGTCAGGGAGTTGGTGTGATTCTTTCCTCTCGAATAGTTGAATGTGTGATAGAGCATGAATGTGTAAGCCCAAGACTCCTCTGGGTTAGGTTAAAAGTTGGACTCACCCGCTTGTTTATCCTTGGGGTCTATGCACCGACGGATCTGCGAGGGGGTAGGTCATTAAAAGCCCAAAAAGAGAGAGAGAAATTTTGGGATAGCATGAGAGAGGTCTTGAATAAATGCGGAGAAAATAAACGGATCATGATGTTAGGGGACTTTAATGGGTGGGTTGGAGTAAAGCGTGATGGATCTGAAGGAGTACTGGGTACATTTGGAGACGAGAGAGTGAATGAAAATGGGAGAAGCCTACTTGAAGTATGCTTGGAATGGAATCTGTGCGTGGCCAATACAATGTTTGATCACAAAAAGATCCATTTGTATACAAGAATTGAGGGTGAGTAGAAGTATAATTGATTTTGTTATTGTGGATCGAAGATTGAGGAAGAACCTGCTAAACACTCGAGCATACCGCGGTGTAGGCCTTGACACAGACCACTTCCTGGTCATAGCCCGAATACATGGCATCTTTAAACGATGGCGACACCGAGAAGCTGAGCCTACGAGTGTTTTGGACAGAATAAAAGTGGAAAATCTCCAAGAAAAAGATAAGAAAGACGAGTATGTAGAGAAACTGATAGAAAGTTTTAAAGGCATAGAAGAGATATGTGTGATTGAAGATTTGTGGGAGACATTTAAGAAAGGAGTCGTGAATGTTGCTGTTGAGGTATGCGGAGTAGCTAAACGAAGGAAAGGAAGAAAGAAGTGTGGATGGATAAAGAAAGGCTGTGCAAGAAAAGAAGAAAGCGTGGTTGGATTGATTAGCAACAAAAGCTAACCAAAAACTTCAAAAGGCGACGAATGACGAGATAAAGGAAGCGAGAAAGAAGTATAAAAGATTCAAATAAGCTGCGAAAGATGTTGTGACTAGAAAGAAAGAAGAACAAAAGGATGATTTTGATAGGAGGCTCACTGAAGATTTCCAGTCAAACATCAAGTTTTTCTGGAAATCCGTCAATACAGCCAGAGGAAAAACCTCTACCTCGGAGCTGAATACAATCAGGAGTCAAGATGGGAGCATTATAAAAGGAGAAGAATATGTGATAAAGGGATGGAAAGAGTATTTTGAATGTTTATTTGAAAGAGAGGAAGTGCAGGTACAACACCCGGCACCTACCATGGTTAATATAAATGTTGATGACAGTGAGATAAGCGTGGATGAAATAGTAAAAGCGTTGAAAAGTATGAGGTTTGGTAAGGCTGCCGGATATGATAGGATTACCGTCGAGATGCTGAGGACTGGACAGGGCTTAGTGGCTAGTCAGCTGTACCGCCTTTTCAATTTGTGATGGCAAAATGGGCAAGTACCGGGAGACTGGTGCAAAGCCGTAATCGTGCCATTATATAAGGGAAAAGGGTCACGGCAGGACTGCGTAAATTACCGCGGTATAAGCCTTCTCAGCGTCGTCGGTAAATTGTATGCGAAGGTGTTGATTGAAAGGGTTGTGAATGAAACGGACGAAAAAGTATGGGATGCACAAGCGGGATTTAGAAAGGGAATGGGGTGTACGGATCAGGTCTTTTTCTTGCGGTGCATAGCCGAAAAGTGTCTGGCTAAAAACCAGAAGGTCTATTGCACGTTCGTAGATTTAGAAAAGGCCTATGATAGAGTGGTGAGGAATGAATTGTGGTCAGCACTGTCCGTGAAAGGTGTCAGCAGTATCCTCATACGAGCATTGCAATCTCTTTATAGGGATTCCTGTGCTTGTGTAAGGATAAACGGGGCATACACTGAATGGTTTAATATCGAAAAAGGTGTTAGACAGGGATGTGTAGCGTCACCGTGGCTGTTTAATCTGTTTATGGACAATTGCTTGACAGATTTAAAAGAGAATGAAAGTGGGTTGAGAATGAATGAGTTACTCGTCAAATGTTTTCTCTATGCTGATGATCAAGTATTACTTGCGTCTTCAGCCGAGGAGTTGTAGGAGATGGTAACTGCTATGAGTGAAGCTTTTGTTAGAAAGGGGATGAAGATGAATGTAAAGAAGACGAAAGTAATGGTGTTTGAAAGAGATGAGGTCATGACAGACTGCAATATAGTGATTGGAGAGGAACAAATTGAACAGGTGAATGAGTTTGTGTATCTGGGTTCAAAGTTCACAAGAGATGGAAAGTGTGAGAGTGATATTGAAATAAGAGTGAATGCAGGAAACATGGTGAATGGAGCTTTGCACTCCTTTATGAGCAGTCGGATGGTGTCTAACAAGGCTCGTTTGGCTGTGCATAGGGGAGTTTTGGTTCCGACACTCATGTACGGAAGTGAAAGTTGGGTATGGCAGAAGAAACATGAAAGCAGAGTAAATGCAGTTGAGATGAGAGCATTAAGAAGTATGTTAGGAGTTAAACTGAGCGACAGGATAAGGAATGGTGAAATAAGGAAACGTTGTGGTCTGAAAGAAGATGTAGTGACTAAAATTGAGAAAGGTATGCTGAGATGGTTTGGCCATGTCGAGAGAATGAATGAAGAACGATTGACGAAAAAAGCATATAAGACGAGTGTGAATGGAAGTGTAGGAAGGGGAAGACCTAGGCGGACGTTTCAAGACCAAATCAGGGGCGTCCTGAAAAAGGCCTGGTCAAGAGTACTCTGAATCGAAGAGAATGAATGAAGGGAATAATGAAAGTGGACGAAGCGAAACAAGTATGCAAGGATCGTAGCAAGTGGAAAGAAGTGGTCTCTGCCTACCCCTACGGGAAAGAGGCGTGATGATATATATGTATGTATGTACAATAACACAAATATATTTGTATGTAATTTGTGTGTGTGCGTGTATCATTTTACGTTTATATAAAAATTTTAAAGAGATTTTCAAATATTAGCTATGTGAAATAAAGTCGTCTCTGTACACTTAACCACAGAATACATGCATGTATATTAATATTTATATATTATAAACACATTTCTTACAAAAAGCAATTTTTCAATCTTGTTAAATTACTGAACTCAAGAAAAATCTTCGAATCTGATCTAGATCATCAATGTCAGCATTATATGAGTATAGTAAATAGTAACGAAATGGTGAAGACACTTTATTTCTTCAATGCTCCAACTATACTAAGTAATGTGTAAAATAAATAAATATCTTAACGCAATTCCCAATACAGGGGTGGACCGAGGTCTAGTCTAGACAAGTCCCAGCGATCCACCTTCCACCGAAGATATTTTCGGGACAACGTGACAAGTGTTGAGCCCGTAGCCGTGTTTATGTCCAAGCCAACGATGTAATTTGTACATAAGTTTTTGAAAAACCCAACCTCCTGGGGATCGAACTCAGGTCTCTTGACTCGAAATTCCGACCACCCAACCACTCGGCTATCGTGACTATATTGTAATGTCGGATAGGGGTTAAAACATTGCCTCACAATGTATTGATGCACAGCATACCTCTTTTCAAACATTATTTCGTGTAAAACAGCCTGGGGCGCCTCAAGACTACACACCATTCCACGCGAGCAGTCTACACAGTCCTGTCATTTACCCGTTGAGGTAACGATACTGCGCCGAGTGAATAAGCAGCTAACTCGTAACGGTCTGTACTTTAATGCAACATACTATTATTTTGTGTTACCCCAAGCAGTAAACTGTCGGCGCAATAAACTGCACTTGAGTTACTAAGTTGAAGCCACAGATTTTGCTGACATATTAATTTCTCATTTCAACACACATATGGTATGAAAGTAGCATTGAAATAAAGCCTTAGCCTAATTCTGCAACCGGTATCATCACATGTCATAAAATCAAGTCAAGGTCAAGAAAAGTGCAGTCATTCAATGTAATGAAGTAAGTAGCCAGACAAAATTAAATACACTTGAAAATAACTTTCGCGCGTCCGTAATGTTCGTAATTCCATTTGTCTCTTAAAATAAACAAACTACGAACTGATCAAATAGTAAACTTTCGACATGAAAAAGCTTTTGGCTGTGTGTTAGGAAGTGACGTGAGAGTATATAAATTCGCATCACTGCCGTAGAAGCACAATTCTTTTCATTTTTGATCATTGAAATTGTTTATTGTTCTAATTGCATTACGATTAATGACACATATTTATAAGAAATTAAAGTTTTCTGAATAGAAAATTAAAACAAAATATCTTCACGCAATTCCCAATACAGGGGTAGACAGAGGTCTAGTCTAGACAATAAAGTCCCTTTGACCCACCTTCCACCGAAGATATTTTCGGGACAACGTGACAGGTGTTGAGCCCGTAGCCGTGTTTATGTCAAGCCAACGATGTAATTTGTACATAAGTTTTGAAAAACCCAACCTCCTGGGGATCGAACTCAGGTCTCTTGACTCGAAATTCCGACCACCCAACCACTCGGCTATCGTGACTATATTGTAATGTCGGATAGAGGTTAAAACATTGCCTCACAATGTATTGATGCACAGCATACCTCTTTTCAAACATTATTTCGTGTAAAACAGCCTGGGGCGCCTCAAGACTACACACCATTCCACGCGAGCAGTCTACACAGTCCTGTCATTTACCCGTTGAGGTAACGATACTGCGCCGAGTCAATAAGCAGCTAACTCGTAACGGTCTGTACTTTAATGCAACATACTATTATTTTGTGTTACCCCAAGCAGTAAACTGTCGGCGCAATAAACTGCACTTGAGTAACTAAGTTGAAGCCACAGATTTTGCTGACATATTAATTTCTCATTTCAACACACATATGGTATGAAAGTAGCATTGAAATAAAGCCTTAGCCTAATTCTGCAACCGGTATCATCACACAAATCAAGTCAAGGTCAAGAAAAGTGCAGTCATTCAATGTAATGAAGTAAGTAGCCAGACAAAATTAAATACACTTGAAAATAACTTTCGTGCGTCCGTAATGTTCGTAATTCCATTTGTCTCTTAAAATAAACAAACTACGAACTGATCAAATAGTAAACTTTCGACATGAAAAAGCTTTTGGCTGTGTGTTAGGAAGTGACGTGAGAGTATATAAATTCGCATCACTGCCGTAGAAGCACAATTCTTTTCATTTTTGATCATTGAAATTGTTTATTGTTCTAATTGCATTACGATTAATGACACATATTTATAAGAAATTAAAGTTTTCTGAATAGAAAATTAAAACAAAATATCTTCACGCAATTCCCAATACAGGGGTAGACAGAGGTCTAGTCTAGACAATAAAGTCCCTTTGACCCACCTTCCACCGAAGATATTTTCGGGACAACCTGACAGGTGGTGAGCCCGTCGCCGTCTTCAAGTCCAAGCCAACGATGTAATTCGTACATAACCCATTGGTACGAGTCTGCCATTTGGGGATCGAACTCGGGTCTCTTGACTCGTAATTCCGATCACCCAACCACTCGGCTATCGTGAATAGAAAATTAATCACTACAATTTCAGTTTTCGTAGAAATACAACACTTTTTGGTAAAGGACAGGCCTATGCATAATGTACAACATAGGCCTCTCCTGTAGGAAATGGTTTGGATGACGTTTGGCAAGCAGATTGAAGATCATAGTAGTATTAGACATTTCGTACTTTCGACCCTTCTGCTCATCACTGGTCTGCGGAATTTTAGTCTAATTAATTTAATAGTTTATTTCGCGATCGGCGTGATTGGAGTTGCGGCAACCAATTGTGCTTCAAAGACACGGTACCCACGGAAAAAAAGGGGATGGTGTATTCTTGCGCCGTAAGATACGCATATTTTTGTCACCTGATTCGCATAAATAACGAGTGAAGAAATAGATGGAGACTCATGTAAAAGCGTTCTCAATATGTTTTAATTGGACTGTACAATACAACAGTTCTATTTACTTAATAATAAATAAAGTGGAAAACGACAGAAAAGACGATTGAAATTTCGTTAGTCGTTTCTGTTAATTGGTTTATTCAATGTAGACCCATTGTCATTTGTCAGCCGCTTCAAATATCTGAGGCTCCGGCTGAGATTAGGACTCCGAGACGGATCGCTTCGAGCTCAAACGCAGGCGGTGCTCATCAGTACTCCCGCATCATTTGTCATTTTCTCACACTTTCGCCCTCAGCCGTTTGATCTCCCCCCGCCGAGGGCTTCCGTCTGATTGGGTCTAATTTAATCTTCTGTCTGTCTATATAAATAAAAGTGTGAGGTCACTTTTCATGTATTAATTAATCACGAAATCTACTAAATTGTATTGTCCTATTAACACCAAATTTTGCACGGAGATAGACATTAGTTTAAAAATTTAGGAGGGTGAAAGTTTGTTTAGGAGCTTTTGTGCAACTATGTCATTTATGGACTTAGAAATGTTGTAATGTAGGCTATTAATATTTACAATTAACATTTATCTCAGTTTCAATTTTTTTTATTTGCAAATTCTATTAAAGCAGCAGTCGACGCGGGCGAAGATTCGGGTACAAAGCTATACACTAGCTTTGCAAATTGAAGTTTTTTCGTATGTTAAGTATTTTTATGACATTTCATTTAATAATATTTTTATGAATACATATTTCTTTCACAATACTAATTTTTGTTTCTTTAGCTGACGAAATGTAAATTCCAGGGGAGGAGAGTTGTATTACGTTCGACTAATACGTCGTACAGAAATGGAGTACATTTGGAAAGAGAGACTGTATGTATGTCTCTATTCCTCACTAAGAATATTAATATTAACAATAGGCATTGGAAAATTCAGAAAACATGGCAAAATCTAATAGTGGTCTATGCAATACATACTTGGATTGAAAAGCGTCCCATCTCATCGGATTTAAACATTATTCATTCAGCTACTTGTAAATTTACAAAGTCTCAAAGTGAATACACAATAACATCTTGACATTTGATATTTCCTTCGTTGTCCCTGTTATATTGTATATTATTACATTGTTATTTGTGAAGTATGAATTTCCACATAATTTCCCATACTGGGGTAGGCAAAGATCGAAACAACTTCTTCCGATCTACTTTTCACCCAAGCTTATTAGTAACAACGTGACAGGTGATGAGCTTATCGCCGTCTTAGTGTCCAAGTTATCGTTAAAATAGACGATTTATATTTAAACAAATAAATATTCTTATATTAACAAAATCCATATGTTCACGTTTGTTTTCTGTTTTATTTTTACTTTTTTGTGTATCTTTAACTGTAACTTTTTACGTTATATTCTATGAGCCTGCACCTATTTAAATAACATGTTATTAAATACGGGGTATTACTTGTTATATTTTTATGTGTAGTAAATATTTTTACGCATTCGTGCTTATAAAATATTATTTAGTTTTTTTTATAAAAACACTTAAACAAATGTTAAAATAAAAGTATAATCACGATACAGTCGTCTATCGTGGGACCGAAATTCAAATCAATAGAACGGACTTGGATCCCCAGGAGGAGGACTGGTACAGATTAGTTTTTTCGAAACTTATGTACAATTCGTATCGTTGGCTTGAAAACAAAGATGGCGATTCTCACACAACCTGTCACGTTATTTTAAATAAGTTTCGATGAAATGTGAATGCGAAATAATAAACTATATGACTACCCTAGAAATGAGAAAAGTCAAAACAAAAAACATAAAAACATATTTTAAAACTTTGTTTTAATTGAAACATAATGTTAGAAGACGTGAGACTAACGATAGCCGAAAGGTTGGGTTATCGGAAATCGAGTTAAGAGACCCGAGTTCGATCCCCGGGGCTCGTACCGATTGGTTTTTTCCAAAACTTATGTACGATTTAATCTTTCCTTGGAGATAAAGACGGCGACGGGCTTTTACCCCACATTAGATGAACATTGTAACGCATAGTAGAGACTTTTAGAATATAAAATTCAGTTTTCAATCCAGTGCTCAATCGATCGAGTACCTTGTGAATTCATGAATCAGGGAGAAACAAAGAAATGTTCATTCTATGTGTACTGTTTATGTACACGTTTCGAGATGGAACTACCTCAATTTGTAAAAAATGACTGTTATCGTTCATTGCTTACATACCTCGATATAGTTTAGAACAATATCTCTCCCAAAGCAAGTGGCTAAAGCACTTGTGTTATAGAATCGGAAATAACATAATTACCACAAACACTCAGATCCGAGAAAATTTAGAAAAAGTAATTTTCTACATAGACCAGTTCGGAAATCGAATATGAGACCTCAAAGTTGACGACACCATGAAAAACCGGTGCGCACGCCACATGTACATGGTGATGTTATGAAAGTTTATATTAATCAATATATATATATTTTTTTATTTTTTTTTAAAGAATACTAGCAATGCCGAATAACATTACTAGGATTCCTGTTAACCACTCCAATTAAGCTGCAATGCTTGTGTCTGGAGTTGGTTTACGTCAATAGTCGAATGGCGGGGCCCGAACCTGCGACGTCATGTTTCGCAGTCCGCACCCTAAACCATTAGGCTATTGCCGCTTCTATATATTAATTTATATAAACTTGATTAATATAAATAATAATAATATATATATATATATATATATATATATATATATATATATATATATATATATATATATATATATATATATATATATATATATATATATATATATATATATATATATATATATATATATATATATATATATATATATATTCTTTGGAAAGATCTCACTCTGTCTTGCTCATTATTTTTGTTTCAAGAGGAAGAGGACTTTTTAATATAAATTAGACTAAATTTTTACATAAATTATAGGGCTGTTGCCCGTGACTTCATATAATGAAACAAACATATTGATGATAAGTCACGATAGCCGAGTGGTAGGGTGGTCGGAATTTCGAGTCTAGAGACCCGAGTTCGATCCCCAGATGGCAGTACTAATGAGTTTTTCAAAAACTTATGTACGAATTACATCGTTGGCTTGGACATAAAGACGGCGATGGGTTCACCATCTGTCACGTTGTCCCGAAAATATCTTCGGTGGAAGGTGGGTCAAAGGGGTGCGTTAATTGTTCCTTTGACTCACCTTCCACCGACTATTTATTGAGACTAGACTTCTGTCTACCCCAGTATTGGGAATTGCGTGAAGATATTTATTTATTTATTATTATTTAAATATTTTGCTTGCTTTCTATGTTTCGTTCCAAATTATGTCTGTCCACCTTTGGCAACAGGATGGATATCCTTTTTCTAAAGCTCCGGAGAGGAGAGAGAGTTCAGTAATAGAGCCACGCATCATCTTTTGTTGATGCACGAATGGGCCGGCTCGACCGGGAAGTACCACGACCTCACAGAATACCGGCGTGAAGTAGAAGTCTAACAAACTTCTGCGTTTCGTCTGGTGAGTGCAGGTAACCGTTGGCCCACACACCCTCCGCCCCAATTCTGGGGGAGGGCGGCACTAAGGGAGGCAACGCATCTGCTATGCCTCTGGTATTGCGGGTGTTCATGGGCGGCGGTAAACACCTACCATCACGTGAGCCACCTGCGCGTTTGCCTCCCTTTTGTATAAAAAAAAAGATATGCTCAAACATAAAGACAGACAAAGGGACAGACAGAGAAAAATTCAAAAATTCCTGAAATATAGCTACTATTTTTCTTTAGTTACACCTTTCTATTTTGATTACATTTCTTCAAAGTACCTACAGATACGCCGGATTTGTTTTATATTACGTGTAGATTAGAAATCAATAAAAAATATACGGTTTTGTCATATTGTATTTAAATTATGTAAAATATATTTATATGGCATCTTCGTTGTATTGCGGTAGCCAATATGAAAGGTCAATAGTCATATTAAACCGGGGACAAAGGTTCTCTTTAGCCTCAGACGACGCAAAAAATTTCTTTGTTTCGCAGTCATTTTATACTTTATCGTTCGTATTTTATAGAAATCATAATGTTCTGTTTAAAGTAAGGATTGCCGAGAATAATTTAAAACCCGTCGACTTTAGAATCATCATTGTCTTTAAGGTTAAGGAAGCACGGAAAATCTTCAACTCGGCATGAATAATAAGACGAAACTCTTGTGCATAAAGTTACTCTTGAAAACTAGTGAATAGAATAGATAGAATACCATCTCTGGATAGAATACCATCAGGATGTCTTAGTTTAAGGAACGCACTTATCGTATCTCGAAACTCGGAAACAAAAGATATGTAAATAGTCACGACAACCGTGTGGTTGGGTGATCGGAATTCGATTCAAGAGTCGTATCGGTGGGTTTTTTCAAAAACATATGCACGAATTATATCGTTGGCTTGGACATAAAGACGGCGACGGGTTTACCACCAGTCACGTCCCAAAACTGGTCTGTCTACTCCAGTATTGGGATTGCAGTGAAGGTATATTTTTTTAGTTTATATTTCTCAGGAAAGTGTTCTTTTCTTTAATTTTGACTCTGCAAAACACTCATGTGGAAATACTCATCGGTCATCATAAAAAGGCTCGCTAAGTTCCAGTTATTTTAATAATGTGTAACGAAATTGTATACTATGTATAATATTCTTTTTAATTTATTTATGTATTTTAGTACATAATATTTCTATACAATAAATATAATTTGGTTGTGTAGTGGTTATAATTACGACCTCAGTTAACTTTAGTTAATGGTTTACAATATATACAACTAAGTTAACTCTATCAAGATGACATCACTTCGAACAATTTAATTTGCTGAGTGGATTTGAGTCAATCTTGGGCCAAGTAATTTAAATTAAGACAATTTTGTCTAATCCCTGATGACTAACGGTTGGAATCATTACAAGAACATTAAAATTTATATCTATTATATATTATTTATTATATTTGAAAATTTTTATTACTACGTTATGTTACAAAATTACAGTTATATTTCCTATTCGTATTCTTTTTCCTACTTTCAACATATTTATTTTTCATTTCAATGTCACGATAGCCAAGTGGTTGGGTGGTCAGAATTTCGAGTCAAGAGAACCGAGTTCGAACCCCAGGTGGCAGACTCGTACCTATGGGTTTTTCAAAAACTTATGTACGAATTAGATGGTTGGCTTGGACATAAAAATGGCAACGTGCTCACCACCTGTCACGTTGTCCCGAAAATATCGTCGGTGGAAGGTCGGTCAAAGGGACTTAATTGTTTAGACTAGAACTCTGTCTACCCCAGTATGGGGAATTGCGTGAAGATATTTATTTATTTATTATTATTTAAATATTTTGCTTGCTTTCTATGTTTCGTTCCAAATTATGTCTGTCCACCTTTGGCAACAGGATGGATATCCTTTTTCTAAAGCTCCGGAGAGGAGAGAGAGTTCAGTAATAGAGCCACGCATCATCTTTTGTTGATGCACGAATGGGCCGGCTCGACCGGGGAAGTACCACGACCTCACAGAATACCGGCGTGAAGTAGAAGTCTAACAAACTTCTGCGTTTCGTCTGGTGAGTGCAGGTAACCGTTGGCCCACACACCCTCCGCCCCAATTCTGGGGGAGGGAGGCACTCTAAGGGAGGCAACGCATCTGCTATGCCTCTGGTATTGCGGGTGTTCATGGGCGGCGGTAAACACCTACCAGCACGTGAGCCACCTGCTCGTTTGCCTCCCTTTTGTATAAAAAAAAGATATGCTCAAACATAAAGACAGACAAAGGGACAGACAGAGAAAAATTCTAAAATTGCTGAAATATAGCTACTATTTTGCTTTAGTTACCCCTTTCTATTTTGATTACATTTCTTCAAAGTACCTACAGATACGCCGGATTTGTTTTATATTACGTGTAGATTAGAAATCAATAAAAAATATACGGTTTTGTCATATTGTATTTAAATTATGTAAAATATATTTATATGGCATCTTCGTTGTATTGCGGTAGCCAATATGAAAGGTCAATAGTCATACTAAACCGGGGACAAAGGTTCTCTTTAGCCTCAGACGACGCAAAAAATTTCTTTGTTTCGCAGTCATTTTATACTTTATCGTTCGTATTTTATGGAAATCATTATGTTCTGTTTAAAGTAAGGATTGCCGAGAATAATTTAAAACCCGTCGACTTTAGAATCATCATTATCTATCTTTAAGGTTAAGGAAGCACGGAAAATCTTCAACTCGGCATTAATAATAAGACGAAACTCTTGTGCATAAAGTTACTCTTGAAAACTAGTGAATAGAATAGATAGAATACCATCTCTGGATAGAATACCATCAGGATGTCTTGGTTTAAGGAACGCACTTATCGTATCTCGAAACTCGAAACAAAAGATATGTAAATAGTCACGACAACCGTGTGGTTGGGTGATCGGAATTCGATTCAAGAGTCGTATCGGTGGGTTTTCAAAAACTTATGTACGAATTAGATCGTTGGCTTGGACATAAAGACGGCGACGGGTTTACCACCAGTCACGTCCCAAAACTGGTCTGTCTACTCCAGTATTGGGATTGCAGTGAAGGTATATTTTTTAGTTTATATTTCTCAGGAATGTGTTCTTTTCTTTAATTTTGACTCTGCAAAACACTCATGTGGAAATACTCATCGGTCATCATAAAAAGGCTCGCTAAGTTCCAGTTATTTTAATTATGTGTAACGAAATTGTATACTATGTATAATATTCTTTTTAATTTATTTATGTAATTTTAGTACATAATATTTCTATACAATAAATATAATTTGGTTGTGTAGTGGTTATAATTACGACCTCAGTTAACTTTAGTTAATGGTTTACAATATATACAACTAAGTTAACTCTATCAAGATGACATCACTTCGAACAATTTAATTTGCTGAGTGGATTTGAGTCAATCTTGGGCCAAGTAATTTAAATTAAGACAATTTTGTCTAATCCCTGATGACTAACGCTTGGAATCATTACAAGAACATTAAAATTTATATCTATTATATATTATTTATTATATTTGAAAATTTTTATTACTACGTTATGTTACAAAATTACAGTTATATTTCCTATTCGTATTCTTTTTCCTACTTTCAACATATTTATTTTTCATTTCAATGTCACGATAGCCAAGTGGTTGGGTGGTCAGAATTTCGAGTCAAGAGAACCGAGTTCGAACCCCAGGTGGCAGACTCGTACCTATGGGTTTTTCAAAAACTTATGTACGAATTAGATGGTTGGCTTGGACATAAAAATGGCAACGTGCTCACCACCTGTCACGTTGTCCCGAAAATATCGTCGGTGGAAGGTCGGTCAAAGGGACTTAATTGTTTAGACTAGAACTCTGTCTACCCCAGTATGGGGAATTGCGTGAAGATATATATTTATTTT
Source organism: Sericinus montela (assembly GCA_029286605.1). Classification (NCBI taxonomy): domain Eukaryota; kingdom Metazoa; phylum Arthropoda; class Insecta; order Lepidoptera; family Papilionidae; genus Sericinus; species Sericinus montela. The sequence continues at coordinate 9,439,708 of JAGSMR010000001.1, forward strand.
TTTTTGTTTATTTATTTATTCACATACTGACTTATTTATTTATTTCATCGTTGAAAAACTATGTAGAAAAAATTAACAGCAATGAAGTATATATAACGTATTTGACGTTGGAGCTATCTCCCTAAGTAACGTTTCAATAGATCTTTAAGAAAAGGCATTTTTCCTATAACACGAAAACGGGCTCTTATAATGACATTCCAAAAAAAATCACGAGATTTATGTTTACTAACGCATATTCGACGACGCTTCGATGGCCTAGTTGGAGGGAAGAGGGTCCATAAAAGAAACTGAAGGTTGCAGGTTTGAATCTCGGTAAATCTACCGAGATTTAAACCCACAACCTTGTGGTATTTTTTAAAAATATTGTGTGAAGAGTGAGGAACGTTTATATGCTTTATTTTATTATTTTTGTGTAGGTATTTGTATAAAGATAGATGATACCCTATAGACGGTTATAGGTTTCTTAACACGCGATAAAAGATACTTGAATGTTCGCGAAAACGCGGATAATTTATAGTATGCATGTAAATTATAAAAGTAGGCAAGAAAGTAAGCTGAGTTAATATCTTTAAAAATTATTAGCATTTATGTCAATCCAATTTTTCTAAAAACATCTCTGCTATAGTTAACTTCATCATGTTTTAGATGTCGTATTGAAAAATATGTAAATTACACATCGAACTTTACATTTTGAATCCCTTGGTCTAATTTTTCTACCTGTAGCAGGTGAACTTTGGTCTAATTTTCTTAATAGTGTTGAAAAGTGTTTCGCAGGTCTTCCACCTAGACCCAACATTCTGAAACGCGTGCAAGCATGATATCTTTAAATTTATACGACAATATAAGGGGATAAGGGAATATTACAACGTTAATGTTGACTTTGATTATTGTATCATCTTCTTTTTCCTTTCACGTCACGATAGCCGAGTTGTTGGCTGGTCGGAATTTCGAGTCGAGAGACCCAAGTTCGATCCCCAGGTGGCAGTACCAATGAGTTTTTCAAAAAACTTATGTACGAATTTCATCGTTGGCTTGGACATAAAGGCGGCGACGGGCTCACCATCTGTCACGTTGTCCCGAAAATATCTTCGGTGGAAGGTGGGTCAAAGGGACTTAATTGTCTAGACTTGACCTCTGTCTACCCCTGTATTGGGAATTGCGTGAAGATATTAAATAATTATTAATATAATATAATTCTTTCTCCTTTATATGTTCTCTCTTAGAGGAATTCTGCCGATGTCATGTCACTCATGGGAGTGACACATTATTGTATCTTACCAAATTAGGTGATCCTCAGGTGACAGGCTGTTACCAATGGTTCTTTTTTCAAGAAACTTACGATTTATATCGTTGGCTTAGACATAAAAACGACGATGGAAGTTTGGTCGCAAGGACTCAATTGCCAAGACCTCTGTTTACCTCTGTATTGGGAATGGAAATTCTCTGGAAATTTTTTTATATTCCCAAACCCCTATCCTACTACTTGCCCTTTTTTCGAACCCATTGCATACTTCTTTTCTTACTAGTACGTGAATTTAAATCTGATTTCGTTATAGTGCCTTAAACAGTGTTTAAGATACTATAACGATTCCATTTCAGCCCTTTATTCTGTAACGCGTGAATGAATATTATGTTTACATTGTTCGGGAGTGTAAGGGATTTTACAATATATATATAAAATTAACATTAATAACGACTATTGTTTCGTGCTTTTTAAATATAAATAAATATCTTCACGCAATTCCCAATACAGGGGTAGACAGAGGTCTAGTCTGGACAATTAAGTCCCTTTGATCCACCTTCCACCGAAGATATTTTTGGGACAACGTGTCAGGTAGTGAGCTCGTCGCCATCTTTATGTCCAAGCCAACGTCGTACATAAGTTTTTGAAAAACCTATTGGTACGAGCCTGCGACCTAGGGATCTGTATTTTAAAAGTAACTATTGGGGTGACTCTTGTATTTTAAAAGTAACTAATGCACATAGGGTTTTGACATATACGGACACTATTAAACTGAGAACCTGTCCAGAGATTATTTTAATGTAGAACTTTTAAATCACTCGTTGATCCGTTGCTACGAAGAAAGCAACAGGCGTTTTTACATATGTCTCGAGTATTTCAACTAATCTTTGTAACCTGATGACACAAAAATTCTATCCAATTATCAACATGGAATTGAAGTGTTTCAATGTACGGTGTTGAATTGCAATCTGACTCGTTACCTTCACAATAAACGTTAACAAATATCATTGTAACAGAACAGTGTAGTGCCAGTTCAAAACCTGTTCATAACATTCCTGTGAATGAAACTTTGTGTTGGGATTCGGTGTGTTATAGGAAAGTTAGTAAACACATGCATGTAATGGTTACAAAAACCTAGGTTTCACTTTTGTAATTAGATGATAATGCATGGCTTACATAGAATGTACTGACTTATGTTCGTTTATGTTACTCGAAGACGGTAAGCATAGAGAATGAGAATACGATTTGGTGCCGTCATTCGTTTGCAAACTAAAATGATAATGGCAAATACATAGAGTACATGCATTTTGACAATATCGGCCTATGCTATGCTTATATAATGAAATAAAAACCTTAACCTTATAAAATATATAAATGCAACAGGCGGATATAATGCCTAATACAAGCATTCTCTGCCTGTTAACCTTGAGGAGTGGAAAAACATTGAAGGTGGTTATTATAATACATAACAGTAAAGTATAAGAAAGAAATATAAAATGAATTAAGAAATTATAGCCTATAAACATAAAGGCAAATAAAATACATATACCACACGTATATATATAATAAACATACGTATACACATATAAATATACACATATACACACACACATATATATATATATATATATATATATATATATATATATATATATATATATATATATATATATATATATATATATATATATATATATATATATATATATATATATATATATATATATATATATATATATATATATATATATATATATATATATATATATATATATATATATATATATATATATATATATATATATATATATATATATATATATATATATATATATATATATATATATATATATATATATATATATATATATATATATATATATATATATATATATATATATATATATATATATATATATATATGTATGTGTTGTTGGGTAGTCGGAATTTCGAGTCGAGACACCCGATTTCGATCCCGAAGTGGCAGTACCAATGAGTTTTTCAAAAACTTATGTACGAATTTCATCGTTGGCTTGGACATAAAGACGGCGACGGGCTCACCACCTGTCACGTTGTCCCAAAAATATCTTCGGTGGAAGGTGGGTCAAAGGGACTTAATTGTCTAGACTTCTGTCTACCCCTGTATTGGGAATTGCGTGAAGATTTTTTTTTACTTCATTACTTTCAAAAAATAAGTCACAGTAATTTTGTGATCGGAATTCGAGACCAGAGGCCCAACTCGATCCCCAGGACGAAAGGCGAACATAATGCTTAAAGCATTCTCTGCCTATCAACCTTGAGGAGTGGAAAAACATCGAAGGTGGTTATTATAATACATAACAGTAAAGAATAAGAAAGAAATATAAAATGAATTTAGATATTATAGCCTATAAATATAAAGGTAAATAAAATACATATACCACTCGTATAGTTCGTAAGTTCGTATCAAAGAGTTTTTTTTTGAACTTACGTCCAATTTATATCGTTACATTAAACATAAATAAGAGTAGATAAAAAGTATCATCTTCATAAGTTTCGGTAAAAATTTTGTTAATAAAATACTAATGAAAATAATACACCTGCACGTTCCATCCATTTGAGTCGGCTATAACTTATACCGCAAAATTTTAATTGGCAAAGCTTGTTTTAATAAGCAGCTTTCGGTTTTCCAAATTTATAATGTTTGTATTTAATTTAGTTACACAATGGTTTATATCATTGTGATAAAAACGATATAAATAATGTGTGCCTTTTTACTTTTCAATATATAAAAATAGACTCGGTAATTCACAGTGAGACCCAGTGTCAAAGGCGTCTATTATCGGAAAATGTTTATTTGATGATTTGTTCACGTCATTCTCATTGTAGGTCACAGTCATTACAAGCAGGACGAAGTTTTTAAACTTTGAAGTTTGCTCCTGAAAATTGGACGGCTTATTCAGATATCGATCGTGTTCACGAAAATGTTGAGTGAATTTTGAAGTTATAAAGTTGGAGGTTCGTGACCAAGTGTTAAATTTTTAACATGCAACCAAAATTGTGATAAAAATGGTTGATAACACTGTCTGAAAAAAATCCATTTAAAACTAAGTCGAGCGGCGACAGGTAGCAGAGGCTTTAATAAGGGATACCTGGTACTGCAATCGCCAATCATCTCTTGTTAAGTGTGACTTTTACGGCAAACCCTTCTTACAGGAAGAGAAATATTATTTTCTCGGAAACAACTATCAGAAGTTAGACGATTATGCAACTTTATTGATTTTTAAAGCATGTTTATGCTGAATTTTTATTTTCTCTTTAATTTAATAACATAAAAGTTAGATGATACTTAGTAATTTGATATTTTGAATATGCAATGCAAACATGCTAACGCACATTGCTGAAAAATAATTCACACCAATATTTTTTCTAGAGAATTTACTGCAATAGACGTCCGCTTTATTCGGCTTCATTGAATTATTTCGGATGGCAATTAAGGGATTCATAGTAGTTTAAAGTATTACTTCACAGAGTGGTCCTTTTCCTCATTGCTGAGCTTACGGTTAACTCCGACCTCAAAAGTGCTGTACAAAATTTATATGTCGAACTTTTTTTTAAATCTTTGAGAAATCCCCTTTTAAAAAACAAAATCACTATTTATTAGAGAAGTGCCATTTAGTGCCCTCGTTGATTACCTGGGTACTTATAATAATAGAACATTACCGAGTTAAATATGATAAATCAATAAGTACTTGGGATAAACATGAAAATGCTTTAGCATTCGGCGTATTTTGATAGCGTGTTTGTTTAAATTATCAAGTTATTTTTATGATTATTCATGTGTACATCTATTTTTTTAAATGTGGTATTTTAATAGTTTTCTTATATATTTATTATAACCTGAACAACATTAATAAAATCTAGAAAATCTAGAAAGCATTTAGTATCACAAATTTTCAATTGTGATGATATTAGATCAAAATAACAACAATATTGATACTCAAATCTTATTTATAAGTGGTAATGTTACTGCTACAATTATTTAAAAAAAATTTATGTTCTTAGGCGTTTTTCTAAGACTATTCAGCTAGTCTATTTTACTGTTTTACATGTCATTACATATTTTTATTGTACAAAGTACATACAATCCTATAATACAAAAATATATATAAAATTCCTATTCATACAGAACTTTGAACAACGCATGTTTAATGAATACTTGGTTTTTTTTGTTAACATTTTTACACTAAACAATAGCAATATTTTACTACTATATTCAACCATATTATTTATAATATCCAATTCTTCCAATAATTATGTATGCTTCTAATATAATCTTCTTATATAATATAACTATTGATTGTAAAGCATATCATGCTGGAGTTTTTTGTTATTGTATTAATGAGATATTTATTGCAGCTTTAATAGTTTGTAATAATATTATAACGCAATCTACAATCATTATGATGCACATAATTATCGTAGATTGCGTAATCATATTAAAGTATTCATAGCTATAAAGTTATGGATATTGAATAAAAAATTAGAATAATTTCAGTCAGATGACGTCAACGCTCCTAAGAAGCATGAGCAAGAGAGAGATTTAAAATATGAAGGTATAACTAAATGCAGAGTGAATGCGATCTCTGTTTAAAATGTGTGACGTTTCCTTTATCAGTCGAAAATTAAGTAAAGAAATTCGCAGTGTCATAAGTTTCAAACTAAATTTTATCACTTACATGAATACAGGGTTTGGGTAAGAAAATATTTTAAATATAAAAATACTGGCAAAAACATAATGGTTTGCTGAAAAAAAAAACACAGTGTAAAAGTTAGCAGTAAAAGGGACGAGGGATGTCGAGACCAAACCTAACCTTCGAAGACCATGAGAGCAAATTTCTAAAAGAGGGTAGGGTCAACAGTACTTGTACATCTAGACGTGTGAGTACTTATGAGTAACGGTTTGATATAAGAAATATGTACCTATGTAGAGATCGTGACAATTGTTGAGCTGTAATCATGTAAATGATGTGTGTATGTAGTATATATTGTTATTTTTTTGCTTTTTTTTTACAAAAAGCGTACAAGCAATTTCAAATAACATTACTAGTATTAATTTTAACCTCTCCAACTAAGCTGCAATGCCTGTGGCTGGAGAGGTTCACGACTATAGTCGTATGGCTGGCCCGAACTTGCGAAGTTAACCAATCGACTATTGATGCTTCAAATTCAATTAAAAATCTCATTCCTATTATTTTAAGACGGCACTGAACGTTTTAAAAATATGTATATAAAATATATCTTCACGCAATTCCCAATACAGGGATAGACAGAGGTCAAGTCTAGACAATTAAGTCCCTTTGACCCACCTTCCACCTAAGATATTTTCGGAACAACGTGACAGGTGGTGAGCCCCTCGCCGTCATATAAGTTTTTGAAAAACTCATTAGTACGAGCCTGCCACCTGGGGATTGAACTCGGGTCTCTTGACTCGAAATTCCGACCTCCCAACCACTCGACTATCGTGACTTTTTTTTTTAAAATATGTCTTACACATAAAATAGAAGTTAAATTTTTAAAGCATTGCTCGTTCTATTAAGCAAAAAAATACGTTCCACCGTAAGTGCTTAACATTTTTGATAGCTATTTCGATCCTGGAAATATGTTGCGAGAATGTTATTGCTTTGAAAATTTTCCAATATAAAAAATATTACAGGACTTTGTAGTCATAATTCAAAGGGGATATTTCTGAAGCTTATTCAGAATTGGCTGGGGTATTTATGAATACATATGTAAATATGTAATAATAAACAAAGTAACATAACTATCCGCGTACGAGAGTAAGGCGCCTAGTTGGTGATGACTCTACCTTCAATTCCAAAGGTTGCGTGTTCGAATCCCGCTAGAAGAAATCATTTGTGTAACGAATATAACTGTTTGTACTCGAGTAATGGATGTTTATCTGTATAAATGAATATCTATATTTATAATATACTTGAACACCAAAATGGCCTCTGCCTACTTTGAGTGAAGATAAAAAAACGAAATAACCAAATAAAATAACCTAACCAATATTATAAATTGAAAAGTGTTTGTTTGTTACGCTTTAACCATTAAACCAATAGCCCTAATAGCAAGTACAATATGAACAAGTAATACGGGTTTTATTTTGAGATGCCTAAGAAGTTTACAATAACGTAACTCAAGGTATCAACACTTTGCCTATAAAAGTCACTATTTTTCTTTACGTGCGCTGCCGTTTTATTATTATGAACACGCTTTCATTAGCTTGGTATATATGTATCCATGTAATACGCCGGTCAATATAAATAGTTGTATGCTGCAACATATTTATTTTAGATATTTAAAGACATTAACGCAAACACGGCCGGAAGTAAATAGATTTAACAAAATATTCTTCAGTTATGTTGTTATTCGGCATTTCATCAACAGGACAATTCACCGAGTTCGATCCCCAGGTGGTTCGTACCAATGGGTTTTTCAAAAAGTTATGTACAAATTGGGTCGATGGCTTGGACATAAAGACGGCGACGGGCTCACCACCTGTCATGTTGTCCCGAAAATAAGGGAAGGTGGGTCGAAGGGACTTAATTGTCTAGACTAGACCTCTATCTACCACTGTATTGGGAATTGCGCTAAGATATTTATTTTTTTAAGTCACGATAGCCGAGTGGTTGAGTGGTCGGAATTTCGAGTCAAGAGAGCCGAGTTCGATCCCCAGGTTTTATTTTTATTTTTTTTATCCCCAGGCTCGTACCAATGGGGTTTTCTAATACTTATGTACGAATTACATCGTTGGCTTGGACATAAAAACGGCGAAGGGCTCACCACCTGTCACGTTGTCCCGAAATTATCTTCGGTGGAAGGTGGGTCGAAGGGACTTCATTGTCTAGACTAGACCTCTGTCTACCCCTGTATTGGGAATTGCGTGAAGATATTTAATTTTTTTTAATTTATCTTTATTTTTTAAATATTTAATATAATACTTGCAGAGAATTATGATGTTATTTTCGTCGTGTTTTATTCCCATGGACTAAAGCTCTAAATTTGGTAGAGACTTCGAATTTTTGAGTAGATTTTGTAAAATTCCCGTTAAACTACACCAAAAACGTACTATTACACCAACTACTACATCATACGATCTTTTCTTTGATGTTACTGCGTCACCTTAATATTAAAATTGTAACTTAATGATCCAATATATATGTACATTTTTTATACCTTCACGCAATGTCTTTTAAAATAAGAGTCTTATAATAGGCGAAACTTTTAACTTGAAAGTTTCATTGATTGTGATACATACTCATACTAGTATAAGATAAGCCTGTAACATTTCTGTTTTTTTTTAATAATTACATAATACAGCGTTTTTTATATTTTGTCGATGCCACTCGCTTCAATAATTAATATCCGTTGATGGCTGTAAATATGAGGTCAATACCAAGAGTGAAAATAAGAGTAAAAAATACTCGAAATGAGTCAAACTTATCAAAAAAGGTGTCACCCTTTTCGACCTACGAATATATCAGTCAGTGAACAGTTGGGCCTGGTAATACACAAAAAAAAAATTAAAATACATAATAATATTTAATAAAAAATACAGTTATCTTAGATAACATAATTGATGCTTATTTATTATTATAAGCTTACGGGTTACGCTTAACGAACCTCAATAACTAGGTGATAAGGAACGGGGATCTGGGACTGCTTTAAATATCTAATCTTAAAGTAAAATAGAAACATTCATTCTGGCGTCATAAGGCTTTTATTTAGTTGTACTAATCTACTAACTAGTATTACTACTACTAATACTGTATAGACGACTAAATAAATAGCCTATAATGTCGTAATGGTAACAGAGAGATGACGTTATCATGTTAAAAATACCAAGTTAAGAGCAGACTGATGACGGACCACTTTGTCTAAGGTGTCACACGTTTCAAACAGTATTTCGACGTAGTAGTGTTTTCGAAACGGTATTTCGACTGTCAAGTAGCTTGCGTCATGCCCTTGTAGAAAGGGTTTATGTCCTGCATGGCATTTTATAAGTTTTTAGGTACGTATTTATTACTACCGGTGAGAGATCGATATCATCCGCCCATATCCTCGCAAGGGGAGATATACGTTAGGTATTGGCCCACGTTAAAAAATGAAGAAAAACTACACTAGTGAAAAATAAATGTTTACCAAGAAACAACAATTGCATGTATAAACAACAACTGTGGTTTCTGTCTACCACAAACTTTATGCAACCTTAAAAAGCGAAGAGCTTGTTAAGGTTGCATAAAGTTTGTCGTTTTAAAATGTATAACTAACTTTGGGAAAAAGTACAAGAATATAGTGTAATATCGTAATGGCTAGCAGATTTGACTTTTAGAATCAACTTACTTTAAGGAAGGTAACAAAGGAAGGAACAGTAAGGAACGGCACATAGAAATGTATAAAGAAGTTGTCAGAGTTTAAAACTAACAATAAAGTAAATTTATTTCAATCCACATTCTATCCGAGTTTATGTGGGATAGTGATACAAGTAGTGAGCAAGTCGTCATTTAAGTTTTCAATTTACACAAAACTACAAAAGTTTAGTAAAATTGCACAAAGTTTAAAAAATGTGCGAATCGAAATTAAGTTTTCTGACTCAAATTCAGAATACCTAACCTCTAGTTCATTGTAACATTCAATACAATAATCAATGGAGTATTTCAATAAAAATAATTTGTGACGGATATCTGAATAAAAGGTTAAATAAAAATTGATTTCCTGGTAGTACACAATAGCTAATTACGAATCACGCGAGGCCGCGTACTAATGGCTTTATATAGCTTAGATTTTACTTTTTTCGTTGCATTGATTTGTATCCATTGTTAATTGTTGAAGTTTTTAAAATGAATATTATTAGAGTTACTGTGCCGCTTGTACTGGGTCTTTATCTTCTTTGTCTTGATTTTCATCAAATACAAATAATTTTATAATTTATTATAAAATTATTTGTATTTGATGAAATAATATAGGCTTTCAAAAATGTTTTTTTGTCTTGACAGGTTTTTCTGTTGTCAAGGTGAAAATTTGCCTTATGATAAATAACTGCCACGGCCTATGGATACCTGCAAGCAACGTCAAACAAAGGTTGTCATGACATGACATGGTTTGTCAACCCCGAAGACTAAGACAGAATGCTAGTGGCAAAGCCTATAGTTTCGACATTACTATTGCAGGGATTAAATAGGAAAAAAATGTGGTGCAGGCGTATGCGGTAAAGAATAAGTATACCCCCTTTAAAATTTAATTAATATGTGTTCGTTATTCGAATGAAATTTCTCTTTTGGTTATGCACGATGCAAAAGGAATAAATAAATAATAATAAATAAATATCTTCACGCAATTCCCCACACAGGGGTAGGCAGAGTTCTAGTCTAGATAATAAAGTCCCTTTGACCCACCTTCCACCGAAGATGTTTTCAGGACAACGTGACAGCCCGACGCCGTCTTCATGTCCAAGCCAAAGATATATCTCGTACATAAAATTTTTTAAAACCCATTGGTACGAGCCTGCCACCTGGGGATCAAACTCGGGTCTCATGACTCGAAATTCCGAAAACCCAACCACTCGGCTATCGTGACTTGTCTTGGCCTGAATGGAATGGCCTGAAATGGCCTGAAAGAAAGAATGAATTAAGAAAAATGAATTATGATTAAGAAAAAGTATCATTAAATTGATCTCCAAGACAACGTAGAACGATACAATATAAAAATCTTGTTTAAAACTTTATAAGTTACTAACTCTTAAATAAGAGTACTGGTGAAGATTTACGAAACGAAAGAAAACGAGAAAATTAATGTTTTTCTTATACAAATTTTTATTTTCTTTACGTATAAGATTTCTATGACTGAATACATACTAGTAATGATATTACTTTTCGGTTACGTTTTTTGGCTTCAATGATATGCGATAGTGGGTATAATATTTACAGTAGTTCCATTCTTACCCTTTACCCGCGTCTTCGCTTGTGTTACTCTTTAAACATATATCAAATTCATAATCATTATTCTTGAAATTTTAATGTACTAAACGGAACAACGAGTTCGACATGTAAATGACTGGTTTATTTTTAATTAAGTGTACCTACTGTTTTTGCTTACACAATATATGTCTCATTTTGTCATAAGAAAGTAAATAAAATTATCATATAATTATTTCTTAAATAAATAGAAATAGCAGATTTAAGATTTTGTTGAATAATAAACTGACCGCCGACATTTACTTAATAGAACTTCCTTGATATACATGACATACGTTACATAGTTGAATGTTAACTGTTAAATGGATATTTGTTTTAACCTAAATTTTTTAACAGATGACTTGGATGAAGTGACTGCGTCAGTGAAATAATGACTTTTGATAGCTTGAATTATATCATGCTTATTTTGTAGAGAACTGTAATTAAAGATACAGTTCATGTTATTCGCTGATTAAGTAGCTTGCTACTGGTGAAATAATTTTTAAAATCAGTTTAAGTGTTATAGCATAACAAACAAACAAATTCACTTTTGCGTTGATGATATAACTTAGGATACTTAATTAAAATTATTATAAACTTTTGGATGATACTGTCTGATTATATTATGTACTATGTGGTTACGGCCTAAGAATAGTCCCAGCCCCATGCTTCCCGCGGGGTTCGTAATTCGCTACCGACAAGTGGCGGATCAATTTAGCAGAGGGGTGTAGGGCAGCAGCGTCAATGGTGCATTGCGCCTGATGCAGCGCATTGCAATCCGTTTTTACCAGAAGGGTGTCGGGCAGCAACTATGGTGCAAAGAGCCTGGTACAGCGCATTGTAATCTGTTTTTAGCAGAGGGGTGACGGACAGCAGCGTATATGGTGCAATGAGCCTGGTATAGCGCATTGCAATATGTTTTTAGCAGAGGGGTGTTGGGCAGCAGCGTCTATGGTGCATTGCGCCTGATACAGCGCATTGCAATCCGTTTTTACCAGAGTGGTGTCGGGCAGCAGCGGCTATGGTGCAAAGAGCCTGGTACAGCGCATTGTAATCTGTTTTTAGCAGAGGGGTGACGGGCAGCAGCGTCTATGGTGCAATGAGCCTGGTATAGCGCATTGCAATACGTTTTTAGCAGAGGGGTGTTGGGCAGCAGCGTCTATGGTGCATTGCGCCTGATACAGCGCATTGCAATCCGTTTTTACCAGAGTGGTGTCGGACAGCAGCGTCTATGGTGCAAAGAGCCTGGTACAGCGCATTGTAATCTGTTTTTAGCAGAGGGGTGACGGGCAGCAGCGTCTATGGTGCAATGAGCTTGGCATAGCGCATTGCAATCCGTTTTTAGCATAGGGGTGTCGGGCAGCAGCGTCTATGGTGCAAAGAGCCTGGTACGGCGCATTGCAATCAGTTTGCCAAGCGTAAAGACTATGGCAATTTCTCCACTACGAGAGAAGCCCATGTTCGGCAGTGACTCTTTGTAGGCTGTTATGATGATGCTTATCTCATCTAGTGCCTAAAAAACCATATACAGGTACTGTACCTGAAGAAAAGTATTAAAATTCATCACAAGAAAAGGCTATATAATAAATAAATACATATGTACTTATGTAGAGACTTTTATGGGAAAATTTGCTGAAACATGGAGACATTTAGAAAGGGAAAATGTTCTTTCTATCCTATGTTGCAAGTGTATATTAAATCAAACAAACACTAAATAAGTCACGATAACCGTGTGGTTGGGTGGCCGGAATTTCGAGTCGAGAGACCCGAGTTCGATCGCCAGGTGGCAGGCTGGTACCAATAGGGTTTTCAAAAACTTATGTACGAATTACATCGTTGGCTTGGACATAAAAGCGGCGACGGGCTCACCACCTGTCACGTTGTCCCTAAAATATCTTCGGTGGAAGGTCGAAGGGACTTAATTGTCTAGACTAGACCTCTGTCTACTCCTGTATTGGGAATTGCGTGAAGATATTTATATTTATTTATTTTACACAAATACAAATTTTTTATTTGTCTACACACTTACAATTGCATTTTCCAAATTGAAAATGCTACTGGCAACAAATTGTTGACATTCTAAATAAATGAACCAGTACACTGGTCAACTAGTCCGATAAAAAAATATTTCTTAAATTACATTTTCTTTGACAAAGACGTAATAATGTTATTTATATTAATGTACTAGCTTGGTTTTACGGCTAGGTGAGTGATTGAGGATACAAGTAATAGTCGGAGTATTGAATAAATTATTACGATAGGTCTATTAACTCCCAAGTGACTGAGTAAACGAATAACATGATTAAATACATATTTATATAATTGAATTGATGCCGTTTGTAGTTGATGTTTTAATATACAAAGTAACGTAGTAGTCACAATAGCCGAGTGGATGGGTGATAGGAATTCGAATCAAGAGACCCGAATTCGATCCTCTGATAGTAGGCTTGTACCAATGAGTTTTTCCAAATCTAATGTACGATTTATTATGATGGCTTGAACGTATCGACGGCGATAGGCTCACCACCTGTCACGTTGTCACAAAAATATCTTCGGTGCAACATGGACCGGAAGTACTTAATAAATAAATACATCTTACTCTCGTCTACCCCTGTATTGGGGTAGACAAATTTATTATATTTGTTTATTGTTGTGAAAATCATTTGTCATATGCTTATAATTAAAGGAATATGTGACCAACCGTAACCGTAAGTGAAAGTAAGGTTCAAATTAATCTTCACGAGATCTACACAGACGATCTATAGAAGCAAAAAAGAGAGAAAGACCGTAAATGAAGTATGTGTACGATGAAATTCGTACATAAGTTTTTGAAAAACTCATTGGTACTGCCACCTGGGGATCGAACTCGGGTCTCTCGACTCGAAATTCCGACCACCCAACAACTCGGCTATCGTGACTTTTTGAAAAACGTACAGCTGAATGAGAGCTAAATAAAATTCATATGTCTTCAGGAAGTTATTAGTTTCTCTATTGAATATACACAAACACGAGTTTATACTCGTATGTTTGTTTATACACTAAACTAGAAACGATGGGGACATAGTACGATTTTTGTGAGCGACCGTGGTACAGCGGCCAAACAACACCCATTCCTTTTTGGGATACAAGGTGCACTACAGGGGTACTAACCATAACTGGTGGACTTTGCATAGTATCTTCATTCATAATGTGCACGATGATGGAGTGGTATGCTCTTTTAGCGTCTGTATACAGTACAGGCTTTTCATGAGTATGAATATCACATAAAGGTCCGGAGTTTATCCATTTTAAATAATGAAACAAAAACCAAAAGTACAAAAACTTCCTAGATACTGATTTTCATAGATAAACATTTTATAGAATATTGTATTCGAATCCACAATCCTTAGCTTCGAAAGTAGGGTAACTACTTACTAGGTTATAAAGTATATACATAACTTACATACATACATGAATAAAATAATGCTAAAGGATCTTTTTATTTGTTTAATACATTGACATAATTTGGAAAATTGTTTACAATCTTATAAAAATAAGAAAATTGTATAAGTCACGATAGGTTGGGTGATCGAATTTCGAGTCAAGAGACCCGAATTCGATCCTCTGATAGTAGGCTTGTACCAATGAGTTTTCCAAATCTAATGTACGATTTATTATGATGGCTTGAACGTATCGACGGCGATAGGCTCACCACCTGTCACGTTGTCACAAAAATATCTTCGGTGGAAAGTGGGTCAAAGGAACATAATTATCTAGAATAGACCTCTGCACCCCTGTATTGGGAATTGCGTGAAGATATTTATATTTATTTATTTTACACAAATACAATTTTTTTATTTGTTTACACACTTACAATTGCATTTTCCAAATTGAAAATGCTACTGGGAACAAATTGTTGACATTCTAAATAAATGAACCAGTACACTGGTCAACAAGTTCGATAAAAAAATATTTTCTTAAATTACATTTTCTTTGACAAAGACGTAATAATGTAATTTATATTAATGTACTAGCTTGGTTTTACGGCTAGGTGAGTGATTGAGGATACAAGTAATAGTCGGAGTATTGAATAAATTATTACGATAGGTCTATTAACTCCCAAGTGACTGAGTAAACGAATAACATGATTAAATATATATTTATATAATTGAATTGATGCCGTTTGTAGTTGATGTTTTAATATACAAAGTAACGTAGTAGTCACAATAGCCGAGTGGATGGGTGATAGGAATTCGAATCAAGAGACCTGAATTCGATCCTCTGATAGTAGGCTTGTACCAATGAGTTTTTCAAAAACTTATGAACGAATAACATCGTTGGCCTGGACATAAAGACGGCGACGGGCTCACCACCTGTCACGTTGTCCCGAAAATATCTTCGGTGGAAAGTGGGTCAAAGGAACATAATTATCTAGAATAGACCTCTGCACCCCTGTATTAGAATACCGTGACGATATTTATTTACTTTATAGTTTATAATCTCGAATAAAATAATAAGTGCAAAATATTTTCAGAAGCACAGTGCTACTGGAATTAGAGCTAGGTTTATCATGAAATAAGCAGTGAAGGAAACCGTCGTGAAATCACACATGAAGTAATATGATATGAACCCTGTTTCAGTCCGCCAATCCTCATTGGTGCATATTGGAGGGAAGACCAAGCATTTACCAGATGCTATTTTTCATTGTTATATGCCAGCCTTTTTATTTTTTCTTTACGCGGAACTTCTTTGAAGAAACATAACGAATGGGCTTCAATGACAAACAATCAATCACAACTATTTCAGTAGTCACTCAGCCGTTGTAATGATTTGCAATAATTAAATTAGTTTTATACAATCGGTATATCTGTGATCGTTAGTTGTAATTTTACGATCTGCCGGCTCTTTTATTCGTACACCCTCGATCGAAACAATGGGACTGGAGGGTTGAATAATTAATAACTTGAGGCATATTAATGTGAAAGCGCGGTTAATAAACAATTAGTTTTCAACTTTTCCTTTGTTACTTTAAATTATGTTGTGTACTGCAGCTGATAGATCTTTTAATACCAGTATATGAATATGATATTATAAATCAGGTGTACATCTTATAGAAGTCACGATAGCCAGTGTTTGGGTGGTCGGAATTTCGAGCCGAGAGACCGAGTTCGATCCCCAGGTGGCAATCTCGTACCAATGGATTTTTCAAAAACTTATGAACGAATAACATCGTTGGCCTGGACATAGAGACGGCAACGGCTCACAACCTGTCACGTTGTCCCGAAAATATCTTCGGTGGAAAGTGGGTCAAAGGAACATAATTATCTAGAATAGACCTCTGCACCCCTGTATTAGAATACCGTGACGATATTTATTTACTTTATAGTTTATAATCTCGAATAAAATAATAAGTGCAAAATATTTTCAGAAGCACAGTGCTACTGGAATTAGAGCTAGGTTTATCATGAAATAAGCAGTGAAGGAAACCGTCGTGAAATCACACATGAAGTAATATGATATGAACCCTGTTTCAGTCCGCCAATCCTCATTGGTGCATATTGGAGGAAGACCAAGCATTTACCAGATGCTATTTTCATTGTTATATGCCAGCCTTTTTATTTTTTCTTTACGCGGAACTTCTTTGAAGAAACATAACGAATGGGCTTCAATGACAAACAATCAATCACAACTATTTCAGTAGTCACTCAGCCGTTGTAATGATTTGCAATAATTAAATTAGTTTTATACAATCGGTATATCTGTGATCGTTAGTTGTAATTTTACGATCTGCCGGCTCTTTTATTCGTACACCCTCGATCGAAACAATGGGACTGGAGGGTTGAATAATTAATAACTTGAGGCATATTAATGTGAAAGCGCGGTTAATAAACAATTAGTTTTCAACTTTTCCTTTGTTACTTTAAATTATGTTGTGTACTGCAGCTGATAGATCTTTTAATACCAGTATATGAATATGATATTATAAATCAGGTGTACATCTTATAGAAGTCACGATAGCCAGTGTTTGGGTGGTCGGAATTTCGAGCCGAGAGACCGAGTTCGATCCCCAGGTGGCAATCTCGTACCAATGGATTTTTCAAAAACTTATGAACGAATAACATCGTTGGCCTGGACATAGAGACGGCAACGGCTCACAACCTGTCACGTTGTCCCGAAAATATCTTCGGTGGAAAGTGGGTCAAAGGAACATAATTATCTAGAATAGACCTCTGCACCCCTGTATTAGAATACCGTGACGATATTTATTTACTTTGCATAGTATCTTCATTCATAATGTGCACGATGATGGAGTGGTATGCTCTTTTAGCGTCTGTATACGAGTACAGGCTTTTCATGAGTATGAATATCACATAAGGTCCGGAGTTTATCCATTTTTAAATAATGAAACAAAAACCAAAAGTACAAAAACTTCCTAGATACTGATTTTCATAGATAAACATTTTATAGAATATTGTATTCGAATCCACAATCCTTAGCTTCGAAAGTAGGGTAACTACTTACTAGGTTATAAAGTATATACATAACTTACATACATACATATATATATATATACATATATATATATATATATATATATATATACATATATATATATATACATATATATATATACATATATATATATATATACATATATATATATATATATATATATATACATATATATATATATATATATATACATATATATATATACATATATATATATACATATATATATATACATATATATATATACATATATATATATACATATATATATATACATATATATATATATATATATATATACATATATATATATATATACATATATATATATACATATATATATATACATATATATATATATATATATATATATATATACATATATATATATATATATATATATATATACATATATATATATACATATATATATATATACATATATATATATATATATATATATATATATATATATACATATATATATATACATATATATATATATATATATATATACATATATATATATACATATATATATATATATATACATATATATATATACATATATATATATACATATATATATATATATACATATATATATATACATATATATATATATATATACATATATATATATATACATATATATATATATACATATATATATATACATATATATATATATACATATATATATATACATATATATATATACATATATATATATACATATATATATATACATATATATATATATACATATATATATATATATATATATATATACATATATATATATACATATATATATATATATACATATATATATATATATACATATATATATATATATACATATATATATATATACATATATATATATATACATATATATATATATATACATATATATATATATATACATATATATATATACATATATATATATACATATATATATATATATACATATATATATATACATATATATATATACATATATATATATACATATATATATATATATACATATATATATATACATATATATATATATATATATACATATATATATATACATATATATATATATACATATATATATATACATATATATATATATACATATATATATATACATATATATATATACATATATATATATATATATACATATATATATATATACATATATATATATATATACATATATATATATATATACATATATATATATATATATATATACATATATATATATACATATATATATATACATATATATATATACATATATATATATATATATATATATACATATATATATATATATACATATATATATATATATACATATATATATATATATATATATATATATACATATATATATATATACATATATATATATACATATATATATATATATACATATATATATATATATATACATATATATATATACATATATATATATATATATACATATATATATATACATATATATATATACATATATATATATATATATATACATATATATATATACATATATATATATACATATATATATATATATATATATATACATATATATATATATATACATATATATATATACATATATATATATACATATATATATATACATATATATATATACATATATATATATATACATATATATATATATACATATATATATATACATATATATATATACATATATATATATATACATATATATATATATATATATATATATATATATATATACATATATATATATACATATATATATATATATATATATATACATATATATATATACATATATATATATATATATACATATATATATATACATATATATATATACATATATATATATATATACATATATATATATACATATATATATATATATATATACATATATATATATATACAAACACGAGTTTATACTCGTATGTTTGTTTATACACTAAACTAGAAACGATGGGGACATAGTACGATTTTTGTGAGCGACCGTGGTACAGCGGCCAAACAACACCCATTCCTTTTTTGGGATACAAGGTGCACTACGGGGTACTAACCATAACTGGTGGACTTTTGCATAGTATCTTCATTCATAATGTGCACGATGATGGAGTGGTATGCTCTTTTAGCGTCTGTATACGAGTACAGGCTTTTCATGAGTATGAATATCACATAAAGGTCCGGAGTTTATCCATTTTTAAATAATGAAACAAAAAACCAAAAGTACAAAAACTTCCTAGATACTGATTTTCATAGATAAACATTTTATAGAATATTGTATTCGAATCCACAATCCTTAGCTTCGAAAGTAGGGTAACTACTTACTAGGTTATAAAGTATATACATAACTTACATACATACATGAATAAAATAATGCTAAAGGATCTTTTTATTTATTTAATACAATGATATAATTTGGAAAATTGTTTACAATCTTATAAAAAATAAGAAAATTGTATAAGTCACGATAGGTTGGGTGATCGAATTTCGAGTCAAGAGACCCGAATTCGATCCCCAGATGGTAGGCTCGTACCAATGGGTTTTCCAAATCTAATGTACGATTTATTATGATGGCTTGAACGTATCGACGGCGATAGGCTCACCACCTGTCACGTTGTCACAAAAATATCTTCGGTGCAACATGGACCGGAAGTACTTAATAAATAAATACATCTTACTCTCGTCTACCCCTGTATTGGGGTAGACAAATTTATTATATTTGTTTATTGTTGTGAAAATCATTTGTCATATGCTTATAATTAAAGGAATATGTGACCAACCGTAACCGTAAGTGAAAGTAAGGTTCAAATTAATCTTCACGAGATCTACACAGACGATCTATAGAAGCAAAAGAAAGACCGTAAATGAAGTATGTGTACGATGAAATTCGTACATAAGTTTTTGAAAAACTCATTGGTACTGCCACCTGGGGATCGAACTCGGGTCTCTCGACTCGAAATTCCGACCACCCAACAACTCGGCTATCGTGACTTTTTGAAAAACGTACAGCTGAATGAAAGCTAAATAAAATTCATATGTCTTCAGGAAGTTATTATTTTCTCTATTGAATATACACAAACATACGAGTTTATACTCGTATGTTTGTTTATACACTAAACTAGAAACGATGGGGACATAGTACGATTTTTGTGAGCGACCGTGGTACAGCGGCCAAACAACACCCATTCCTTTTTGGGATACAAGGTGCACTACGGGGTACTAACCATAACTGGTGGACTTTTGCATAGTATCTTCATTCATAATGTGCACGATGATGGAGTGGCATGCTCTTTTAGCGTCTGTATACGAGTACAGGCTTTTCATGAGTATGAATATCACATAAAGGTCCGGAGTTTATCCATTTTTAAATAATGAAACAAAAAACCAAAAGTACAAAAACTTCCTAGATACTGATTTTCATAGATAAACATTTTATAGAATATTGTATTCGAATCCACAAGCCTTAGCTTCGAAAGTAGGGTAACTACTTACTAGGTTAAAGTAATAAAAAATAAAAAACTTAAAGTATATACATAACTTACATACATACATGAATAAAATAATGCTAAAGGATCTTTTTATTTGTTTAATACATTGACATAATTTGGAAAATTGTTTACAATCTTATAAAAATAAGAAAATTGTATAAGTCACGATAGCCGAGTGTTTGGGTGGTCGGAATTTCGAGCCGAGAGACCGAGTTCGATCCCCAGGTGGCAATCTCGTACCAATGGGTTTTCAAAAACTTTTATACGACTTATATCGTTGGCTTGGACATAAAGACGGCGACGGGCTCTCCACCTGTCCCGTGGTCCCGAAAATATCTTCGGTGGAAAGTGGGTCAAAGGAACATAATTATCTAGAATAGACCTGTGCACCCCTGTATTGGGAATTGCGCGAAGAAACTTATTTATATATTTTGTATGCGTTTTAAAAATCGTTGGCTTGGACATAGACCTCTGTCTACCCCTGTATTGGGAATACCGTGACGATATTTATTTACTTTATAGTTTATAATCTCGAATAAAATAATAAGTGCAAAATATTTTCAGAAGCACAGTGCTACTGGAATTAGAGCTAGGTTTATCATGAAATAAGCAGTGAAGGAAACCGTCGTGAGAAATCATACATGAAGTAATATGATATGAACCCTGTTTCAGTCCGCCAATCCTCATTGGTGCATATTGGAGGGAAGACCAAGCATTTACCAGATGCTATTTTTCATTGTTATATGCCAGCCTTTTTATTTTTTCTTTACGCGGAACTTCTTTGAAGAAACATAACGAATGGGCTTCAATGACAAACAATCAATCACAACTATTTCAGTAGTCACTCAGCCGTTGTAATGATTTGCAATAATTAAATTAGTTTTATACAATCGGTATATCTGTGATCGTTAGTTGTAATTTTACGATCTGCCGGCTCTTTTATTCGTACACCATCGATCGAAACAATGGGACTGGAGGGTTGAATAATTAATAACTTGAGGCATATTAATGTGAAAAGCGCGGTTAATAAACAATTAGTTTTCAACATTTCCCTTTGTTACTTTAAATTATGTTGTGTACTGCAGCTGATAGATCTTTTAATACCAGTATATGAATATGATATTATAAATCAGGTGTACATCTTATAGAAGTCACGATAGCCGAGTGTTTGGGTGGTCGGAATTTCGAGCCGAGAGACCGAGTTCGATCCCCAGGTGGCAATCTCGTACCAATGGATTTTTCAAAACTTATGAACGAATAACATCGTTGGCCTGGACATAGAGACGGCAACGGCTCACAACCTGTCACGTTGTCCCGAAAATATATTCGGTGGAAGGTGGGTCAAAGGGACTTTATTTATTAGATTAAAGGAACTTATTGTCTAGACTAGACCTGTCTACCCCTGTATTGGAAATGGCGTATTCATCTTTACAAGTATAAGGTGGATAAATATATGTAGGCGTTACGTTGATACAGAATAATTCATATTACATTAATTTGTAACGAAGAGTACTGTAATAAAATAAAATGTAATTAATTCGCTAATTCATTATTATGAAGATGTTATATACTTAAATAATAAAATAAATAAATGTCTTCACGCAATTCCCAATATCCCCTATATTCAGATAGACAGAGGTCTAGTCTAGACAATGAAGTCCCTTTGACCCACCTTTCACCGAAGATATTTTCGGGACAACGTGACATGTGTGAGCCCTTTGCCGTCTTTATGTCCAAGCCAACGATATAATTCGTACATAAGTTTTTGAAAAACCCATTGGAACGTGCCTGCCACCTGGGGATCGAACTCGGGTCTCTCGACTCGTAATTCCGACCACCCAACCACTAGGCTATTGACTAATTCAACTTTTTACTAATTACTAAATTTGGATATTTACTAATAAAAAACTTTACGTAAAACTTTAGTCGACTAGATAAGTCACGATAGCCGAGTGGTTGGGAATTGCGTGAAGATATTTTATTTTATTTTTTACGTAAAACTTTAAAAATAGCACCCACTTCCACTACAGACAAGAAAAGTTTAGATTTGCAGTATATGCCGTATACAGCATCCAAGTAACAGAATCCGAGTTATGTCGGGGTATTATTTATTTGCTTGGCACCTCAAGTAGTAATCGTTGGGGTTACTGCATAATTGATGAACAGTATATGGGATATGAGGTGATTAAATTGTTATAGTCTACAAGAAAAATATTGTGACTAATGTGTATTTTCGTATATATATATATATATATATATATATATATATATATATATATATATATATATATATATATATATATATATATATATATATATATATATATATATATATATATATATATATATATATATATATATATATATATATATATATATATATATATATATATATATATATATATATATATATATATATATATATAAATAATTTTATATTGAAGAAATAGAACACAGTCGAAACACTGTCGATATCGTTAGAATTACTTATACTCATATATCTTATAAATAAAAAAAAAATTATACACACATATATACACAGCACCATTGTTATGGACTAGTGCTTTAGCTGATTACTGAATAAAATATCTTAAATAATTGCATTTAAATACAATATAAGTTCAATGGTAACGTAGATAAGATTTTGTCGTTTTTTGTTCTCTTTCCAAAAATGCATCTTTGTAAATTTTGTTTCGTTTCTATTATTATTGAGAATAGACGTAGCCTTTTGCTCTAGATAAATTGATGATGCGGCGTGTTATGTGTCGCCGAGAGTGAGCTGACAAGCGGTGGCCTAGTTATTATTGTAAGATACAATACAGGAGGAAGTAGTGCCACTACTTCCTCCTGTATTTAGCTTATTATTATTAGAAAGTGCACACAAACAAAATTTTTACTTTTTATTTAATACTGCGTATGAATGTATCTGCCTTTATTAACAAAAATAGATTTGTTTTTGTAATTTTTTTAAACTTTATTTCCACATTTTCTTTATATCTTCACAATAGGGGATATAATATCCCAATACGGGCTAGGTAAAGGTCTAGAAATCTACTCTAAATCTACTCGAAAGGTCTAGAGGTCTACAAATGTAGGTCCGAAGCTTATTTGGAACAATGTGACAATGTGTGTAGTGAGCCTATTGCCTTCTTTGTATTTAAGCGTACATTTCACACCTACGACATTACTTTTATAATTACGGAGATAAATATTCGATATACGTATAAACAACTAGGACTCGATTGAAAACATTCATGTTCATCACACAATCATAAGTGTGCCTCTGGTGGGGTTCGAACCCTTCCCTTTAAACCTCTTTGTAGGCAAATTCGTTAATGTAACATAATATATTATTTTACTGAGATGATTATTCCAGTATATAAAAAAGTCACGATAGCCGAGTGGTTGGGTGGTCGGAATTTCGAGTCAATAGACCTGAGTTCGATCCCCAGTTGGTAGGCTCGTACCAATGAGTTTTTCAAAAAACTTATGTACGAATATCGTTGGCTTGGACATAAAGGCGGCGATGGGCTCACCACCTGTCACGTTGTCCCGAAAATATCTTCGGTGAAAGGTGGGTCGAAGGGACTTAATTGTCTAGACTCGACCTCTGTCTACCCCTGTATTGGGAATTGCGTGAAGATATTTTTATATTTTTTTATTATTCCACTATCCGTCAGTCATTTGGATACTCAAGACTTTTAATTTTTGTCTTTTACGACCCCCACGGAAAAAAAAGCGGAACGTAATTAGGCAGATACCACGATACGGCAGATACGGCAGAATAAAAATGCTCTAATTCCCCTCCACAATTTACACATCTTATCCCTTACATCATAACACGCAACATCATTGGCTGTGGTACCGTCCTTGTTTCTGATTTCGTAACACAAGTAATTTAGTAACTTATTACGGGATCAGAGCATGGATCTATGTTTGTAATTATGTTTTTAATGTTCCTTCTTAATATAATTCTGCCAATGTCATATCGCTCAATTTGCACTTTGCTACTTACTACTACTACTACTACTAGTCCAGTAATTGAATTGAACTTGATGATTTATTCTAAAATATTTAAAATAAATATCTTCACGCCATTCCTAAAACAGAGGTAGATTGAAGTCTAGACAATTAAGTCATTTCGACCTACCTTCCACCGAATATACATTTGGGACAACATGCCAGGTGGTGAGCCGGTCGCCGTCTCAATGATCAAGCCAACGATATAATTCGTCCATAAGTTTTTGAAAAAACCCCTCGGTATGAGCTTGTCGCCACCTAGGGATCGAACTTGGGCCTCTCAACTCGAAATTCCGACCACCCTACCACTCGGCTATCGCCATTCGTGATGGTGATTTTTTCAAATTTATTCAAGTTATTTCATATAAATTCTTTTTATGTAGTTCCTAAACCATGACGTTAAATACAAGTATAGTATGTAAGATATCATGTCAAACAGTAAAACAATAAATTTGATTAATTTATTATCAGTAGTATAAAAAGATTTAAAAATTATATGATTCGAAATTGCTTATCGTATTGTTAGGGACGAAGAATGTAATAAATTTAAATAGGATGATTTAAAAAATTTCAAAACTATTTTTATGAAATTGACATTGTTTGGAAATAATTAAACATTTTTATGAAATTTTTTAATATGATATCCATTTCAGGAATTTAATAAAAGCCTACACGAGCTAGAGAAAACGTATTTGATACATTAAAAGTTTTTTCGCTCTTAAATTAGGTTTAAGAAGCAATATACGATCTTTGAATCAACAAAAATATTTTAGGGAAGGGCTTTATCCAACACAGGCTTTATCCTAGGTTTGCTATTTTATTGCTACCTCCGAGCGCAAAAAGGACTATGTGCAAAGAATATAACATTGTAAAATGAAGGTTATTTATTCGTTAATTATATGATTTTAATATTGTCATATATTTCATTCATAATATCTAATAGAAATAATATAGTAAATCTAAATAGTTAACTATTAATTAAAATAGAATAAACAAAAAAAAAATTTTATTTGGCGATTGGATGTACGATATATCGGACAGTAATAATTCATCTATTCAAACAGCGTATAAACTAGCAAAGCAATAACTCATCGGACTGTGGGACATAACAAATCAAACTTTTAGCATCAAACTATGGCCTTGGTGTAACTTAAAGCGGATACAAATGTTTGTGTGTAACATAATACTCTGTTTCGCACAGGGTTGACTGGTAAACAATGCTATAAGGCATTAGTTCGTCCATTGTTACATTTTATTAGTGTCAATAAAATAAAATTAAAAAATATAAATATCTTCACGCAATTCCCAATACAGGGGAAGTCTAGATAATTAAGTCCCTTTGACCCACCTTCCACCGAAGATATTTTCGGGACAACGTGACAGGTGGTGAGCCCGTCGCCGTTTTATGTCCAAGCCAACGATATAATTCGTACATAAGTTTTTTAAAAGTCCATTGGTACGAGCCAGCCACCTGGGGATCGAACTCGGGTCTCTTGAGTCGAAATTCCGACCACCCAACCACTCGGCTATCGTGACTTTAGGTGTCAATAAAGAACAAATAAATAAATGATAATGTTGTGCTACGATAAATAAGATTTTACGACACGTTACTACGATAAATATATTGGGATAATTGTATGTATGTAATACGTTGCTCTGATCCCAAAGTAGCTAGAAACAACAAAGTTACCAAAAAGACTCAGACCCGATACAATGCAGAAAATGTAGTTTTTTACATTGAGCTGTCCGGTAATCGAACCCGGAACCTCTAATGGCATTTGAATAATAAGTAACTTTTTAATTTACAAGTAATTTGAAAAACGTAAAATTTTAAAATAATGTCTTCTTTTATTCCAAATTCTTTGGTATGTTCATCAAAGCAATTTTTATTATTGAAACCCCATTTCACTGAATTAAACAATTCCTTCTCAGATTTTAAAAGACTACGGTATCGTCCTTATTTTCCATGTTTGAATTTTATATTTACATTGAGAATACTTATAATAATTCGACGACGTCCGTGGACCTTAAATTTATTTTACTTGCGTTTGAATCTAAATTACACCTTGATTGGTAGTAACCTTGATTTTATTGAGCTAAAAGGCCATTTGGGCCAACTCAAATACTTTGGTCTTTAAGCATTGGTTAATTATCACTTTGTATAGATAATCCCGTGTATAATTACACACACCTATTATATCGTATCGTATATGTATATCATATAACGATCTCCATGTATAAGTTTCGCCAATTTTCATGGCGCCGCCAGCTCTGAGGTGAGAGAGGTGAGGTGAGGGTCGAGGTTCGATTCCCCGTCGGGTAGAGGTAGAAAACACTTTTTCTTCATTTCTTCAGGTTGCTACGGTATTTACCTGAGGATCAGAGGGAAGGATCAATGGAGGAGTTTGTGTCATTGTCCCTATATATGTATCTAATTAAACGCAGACTAAAAAATAGATTTATGGAAAGTCGATCCATTTGATTTTAACTTTTTTTTGTGAGTCGATATAAACGTATGCGATTCAAATCTGTTTAAGTATCTTTTTCGAAGAGAATCGCCATGTATAATAATTGACTTTAGAGAACTTTTTCAATCAAAGATTCAAAAACATTTTCAATCTTCTATACAAATCAATCAAGTCGGCCGTACTCGCCTGAATAATGTAATGAATACTCACGATTGTTGTCTCTTGGTGGAACTTCATCTTTAAACACATTAAAATTTACTTTTACTTATTCCACATTTATTTCTATTGAAATGCTTCAGGTAAAAGTGAATTTTAATGTGTTTAAATATAATAATAACATAACAGTATTGTAATGTAATATGTATGTAATGTAATAATATAACAGTGCTACAAACGAAAATTCTCATTAGTCACAATATTTTTCTTGTAGACTATAACAATTTAATCACCTCATATCCCATATACTGTTCATCAATTATGCAGTAACCCCAACGATTACTACTTGAGGTGCCAAGCAAATAAATAATACCCCGACATAACTCGGATTCTGTTACTTGGATGCTGTATACGGCATATACCGCAAATCTAAATTTTTTGTCTGTAGTGGAAGTGGGTGCTATTTTTAAAGTTTTACGTAAAGTTTTTTATTAGTAAATATCCAAATTTAGTAATTAGTCAAAAGTTGAATTAGTCAATAGCCTAGTGGTTGGTCTGTGGTGGTCTGAATTACGAGTCGAGAGACCCGAGTTCGATCCCCAGGTGGCAGGCTCGTACCAATGGGTTTTTCAAAAGCTTATGTACGAATTATATCGTTGGCTTGGACATTAAGACGGCGACGGGCTCACCACCCGTCCCGAAAATATCTTCGGTGAAAGGTGGGTCAAAGGGACTTATTGTGTAGACTAGACCTCTGTCTACCCCTGTATTGGGAATTGCGTGAAGATATTTATTATATTTATTATTTATTAACATCTAGACCGCCAATTTCACCTACTGCTACATAGAGGCCTCCCTAAGTTGTGCCCTTAGAGTATTATCTTATTGACAACGTAATCGTACTAAGGTTTTTCTGTTCTTATGAAAAAAAGAATAACTTTCTTATTCCATATTATAAAATGTTATTCTATTTTATTTTGTGAAGGAAGACCATATTATATTAATTATTATTTTACAATTTAAATTCCAAAATACCAATGAGGAAATTTTTTTAAAGAAACTCAATATATGAAAATGTAATGTATAATAAAAACGTTTATAATTTTAATAAGAATCCTGATGTACATAATATTAATACCAGGAACAAACACAAGCTTGTCACGTTGTTACTAGATTCCATAGATTAAGTAACAGGTTATGTTTACGCTTCTACATCAATAAATATGCAAAGGCTGCCAATTAACAAGGTTAAGAAATACATAAAATATTTTTTTTGAAAAGAGGCCTGTTATTTCATAAATAAATACATTAATGGTAGTAACCCCCGGAGGGGTCCCCTCTGACATAGCTCCCATGCTATGTTTAATTATTCTATGTTCAATATTGAATTAACCTTGTTAGAAAAATGAAATGACACAAACGTGGATATCTATGGAGTTTTTTCGGCTATTTCTTGTCCGTTAGAAGAACGATGTACATAAAAAATGTGTATCTATAGATGTAATCTTCGTTACTTATGTTGACGAATAAATGATTTAATTGGTCGTCAATGTTAACATGACGAATATGAGAGAGGGAGACCAAGTTAGCATGTGAAGAGCGAAAGAGAAAGAGAGGCTGTAACAGATCGTGATGATTATTGAGGTGCATAGCGATTAAAATAACAGAAAAGTTCAGCAAAAATACATACAACAAAAGTACAAAGGTGAACTTGTACCGTATTATATTATTTAAGGGTTCAACAGTAACTCCAGAATGTGTAATATCTGGAATCTTATAGCTTTCGGAGAAATCACCGCTCACGTTGATTAATTGCTTGTATGTTATGTTTACGATCGACGAAACGTAATTGACTTCAGAAGAAACAAATTTATATGAGTTTTTTATATGTCTTAACTGTTATATTTTTATGACTTCTTACTTTATCTATTTATTTAACAACGCACACAGTAAAACGTATATTGACGAATTTAATGACAGGCAATCTCAACCTATTTATCTTGGGTAGAGTTGAAATGGTTTATAAAGGGAGTTTATGTAAGATCGTGAAGGGAAAGTAAATACAACACAGCTTAGTACCGAAATTAAAAGAAATACAATTGCACGTGTTGTTAGAATAAACTTACAAATTAAGATAATTTATGATATTTAAAAGATAACAAGTTTCGTCAAGTCGTGATATAGATTATTTAACACTATACTATTATACTTTTAAAAATTGAGCACGACTTTAATCTTCTGTTCATAAAAAGATGACGCTGTGCACTTTCACTGTGGAACTATAGCGTATCCTTTTGCATATTGCATTGTCTGTTCTACTTTACGCCGAAGAAAATAAACATTTTCTAGTAGTTTAATAAAATATATACACAATTTCACTAATTACGTTCTCTTCAATTAAGATTTTATAGTTCAATATTCCTGCTGTTCTTGAGTGACATGACAGGCTTCGTTACTAATTTTAAATTATTTTTTTAATTTATCAGACAATTTATTGACACATAAGCATCTGGCAGCTTTTTGCTATTTAAATTTAAACGTATTTGATCGGTATTTGGAAGTTTCTTATGGTGACCAATAACATAATGATGGCGTGTAATAGTGACTATATATATGGCGTGTAGAAGGTATAACCATACCAAGGTAAATATGTACTTATACACAAATGGTGATTTTGACGAGATCCATCAATTCGGTTTTGTTAGATTTATAACCAAGCCCACTTTAATAAGTTGGTTTAAGAGAAATTACTACAAGGTACGACCGAAAATAACAAAATTTTGAATCGTAAATTTTAAATTATTTTCATAAATTCTGTAATAAAATTTTCCCATTTATTATCGTTTTACTAATACAACTTTGAAATTAATAAACTTGTGCAATTCAGTCGTTCAATTTTTGGTTTTATATGTTTTTCGTTGATTGTTTTCATGTTAGAAAAACGTTATAAAATGTACCTTATTATTGAAATGAAACACGCAACGCGTATCGTGTTTAAGAAACACTTATCTTCTGACAACTTTTTAAAATAAGTGTTCTGCAGTGCACTTAATATGTTCTAAACTTTTATAAAGAGAAAAATATTTTATATGTGTGTGTTTTTATTATTAAATTTTTATTATTTTTGTTATTTTGATTTAAACAAAAATTTCATGTTGTAAACTACACTTTTATCGAATAATATTTTTCAAAAGTATTTGAAATCTCTACGAAAATCTCAACTTTTGTAAAATTTACCTGTAAAACTAATGATTTGGTGTGCGCTGCAAAAATATCAATAACGCAACTCATACTCATACACATAACGAAATTGGTTATCTCGAAAAATAATTAACGGAATATTAGGAAACCGGTGACGGGCTAACGGATTGTCCCTAGTAGCGTATATGCTAATACCAAAGTTCATTATGCTAGTTAAAATATACTTCAGCATTGCAACATACATAACTTATATATTGAACGCTTATCAACAGCTTCAGCTTTGTAGTTGTTGGGTGCTTGGAATTCGAGTCGAGAGTCTCGAGATCGATCCGGTTCGGTTTTAAAACTTATATACGAA
Organism: Sericinus montela; assembly: GCA_029286605.1. Taxonomy (NCBI): domain Eukaryota; kingdom Metazoa; phylum Arthropoda; class Insecta; order Lepidoptera; family Papilionidae; genus Sericinus; species Sericinus montela. Next base: position 9,471,177 of record JAGSMR010000001.1, read on the forward strand.
TTATATCGTTGGCTTGGACATAAAGTCGGTGTGGGCCTTATCACCTGTCACGTTATCCCAAAAAATGTCTTCGGTGGAAAGAGGGTCGAAGGGAATTAATTGTCTAGACCTCTGCCTACCCCTGTATCGGGAATAGCGTGAAGAACAATACTCAATAATTCGCAATACCATGAACTTCTAAGAGTCTCGCTGTGCATTATTATGATTGTGTGTAATAATCTTGATACTTCTTTAACGAATTTATGATGTAATCATAATAATTACGTTCAATTTACTTACGTTCTTAAACTTTTCAAGAATTTCAAATGTGGAAAACTTTCACTCATGAAAGTTGTAACTAAATTTGCAACTTTGTGACAATATTAACTTTGAGCATCTGAGTAATGTACGCAAACGTATTAAACATTAAATTTTAATCTCAATATGACGATGAAGACAGCTTGGAAGTTGTAAACTTAACGTAAAATTTTAAACCACGACCACTACACTCGACACTAAGTAACATAACTCACTCCGATAAATACGCATGGGGTTGTATCTAGAGGGAGGGAGGTGCTCTTTTTCTCTTCGGACCCGGTGACATATGTCATTTATTTTTTTTAATGCGGATTGTAGTAATGTAATTCTAACATTAATTTCTAACATTGTTATAATAATGAATTTTGGCAAAGTAAAGTTTGTCTATTTAATTCACGAAAGAAAAAATATCAGTCTGTTTGTTCCGGCTAAGTACACAGCTAGTTAATCAATATGATAATCTTAATATAACATAATCTTGTTGTAAATAAAATGTTTGTTATATTTATTATTATTTATTACAAATATATGTATTCAGACGCTTTCTTCTTAGTCTAATCAAAGAAATATCTATTGTAAAAAGTGCTTTGCGGTAGTTGTCAATACACTGCCCCGAACGGACCGCCATTTGTTATCCCGATACATTACACTGATAAAAATAATTTTTGAGAGTAATAGTGGGCAGTCGATAACACTATTTTGTGTGTTAAAATTTGTTCGAAAAAAAAATCTTCACGCAATTCCCAATACAGGGGTAGACAGAGGTCAAGTCTAGACAATTAAGTCCCTTTGACCCACCTTCCACCGAAGATATTTTCGGGACAACGTGACAGGTGGTGAGCCCGTCGCCGCCTTTACGTCCAAGCCAACGATGAAATTCGTACATAAGTTTTTGAAAAACTCATTGGTATTGCCACCTGGGGATCGAACTCGGGTCTCTCGACTCGAAATTCCGACCACCCAACAATTCGGCTATCGTGACTCGGTGACGTGAAAATTAGTTTGATATAAAATATTTTGGTTGGTTAATTAGGTGGAGGTTATAACTTTTCAGATCATCATTATGGGATTCACAAGAGTGGCGACAACGATTTTTATTCTTATAAATTTCTTTTGAACTAATTTTGATTCATTCAATATGGCTCTTCTTAAAATGATTCTTATTAAATGGACAAATTACACACTATTGAGTACATTTAATAAGTGCAAAATGTTATATTTTTAAAGTGATGGCTTCTTTAAAGAGTTACTTTGGTAATAAAAAAATCTTTAGTGCTCGTTTTATACAATCCAAAACGACACTGAGATCTCTTATTCTCTTATAATTCTCTTATAATGTAAAGCAATGGTGACTTTTACACATCAATTGCTTTAACTGTTTAGTAAAATATTTAACCCTTTTATATGTGGAGGAAAATTCTACTTAAATAAAAAAAGCGCGCGACACCTAATATTTATGAACCAATAAAGCTTTTCGAGATAAAAATAAAATTTCACAGAATTATTCCATTACCGTAAAATCCGATTACATTACTGATTTAGGTTTTTACATATTCCGTTTGATTTTCAAGTTGAATATTTGCTGTGGACTTTTAGGATAGATTTATATCATGTAAAGGTAACGTTGGATGTAAATTATTTTATTTTAACATGTGACAGTGAAGTGAATTTGAAAGAATTGAAGTAAAATAAAGTAAAAGTAAAATATACTTTACGCAACTGTATGTGTATGTATGTGTATATACTGGATATTTATTGTACACCAAGAAACAGACAGTAGTTTTATTACAACTAATAGGACGTGGGTATAACAGGTAACTTTTTCTCAAACTGAAATAAAATATATTGAACCATAATTTAATCCGACATTAACAAAATATAAGAAAGGCAGAAAAATTGTAAAAAAAATACACTAATACCATGGTATAAAGGTAATCAATCTGAAAAATAACAATATTTGAATACGTTATAGCTTAAAATTTAAATTATTTAGAATACTTATTAACTAAAAATTACTATAATCGTAGAGCCCTATTCCTCCTGGCATGGTACCAAAAACGCTTGCTGCATTTCCATGTTGAATGGTTAGACTTAACCGTTGTGTGATAAAAGAACCAGCCCTATTGTCACCAGCGGATATAATTCAAAATAATTAATCTGGCTCTAATCTAATAGATTTAAAAATAAAATTTGTTACAATTTGATATAGGTTATTCTGTCTATATAAAGAACTTGTATATTGATTGAGAAAACTTTAGCCGGTCGAAAATAACAATTTCATTTTGTATACCTACTCGTATAATAAAATATCGCTCTTTGTTTTTTTCCTCATTTATGCCAGATAGAACGGAAAGTTTTTTTGCAGGTTTTTCTGGTTGTAGTAAATATTTTTGTACTATGTATTTGGCTGGTTTTGATACTATTAAAGAGATGTCATTTTATGTAAAGAAAAATAAAAAGTAAAAACAACTTTTTGATAAGTTTTCTCTGCCGTTTTCAAAAAATTAATAAATATCTGCACGCCAGTCCTAATATAAGTAGTAGGGTAGACAGTGGTCGAGACAATTAAGTCATTCCAACCCACCTTCCACCGAAGACATTTTTGGGACAACGTGGCAGGTGCTGTGCCTGGTGGTGAGATTTAAATCCTACATAAGTTTTTAAAAAACTTATGTACTTTGGAGATTGAACTCGGGTCTCTTGACTTAATGAATCGTACACTTGCGATTGTCTCTTGAAACTGAAGCATTTCTGAAAATGTTGGCCACTGGTGATAAAAACCTATGATTTTGGAGGGACGCAGTTGTTTAAGTATTTATTTACGTAAAACACTAATTGGTTTACTTTAAAATTTGGGATGTAATTCTGTTATAAACAGACAGGCTATGTCACCTTGGGTGTAGTATGCTTGTAATGCTCGCTGTTTATTTGTAACCAAGAGAGCAGCAATAAAATTAGCTCAGGTATGTTTATTTATCATTTCCGTATGGTTCCATTGTTGATTGAAAGAGATCGAACACTTTGTCTACTGTTGAAAGTTTTGAAAACGTTACAATTGGGATATAAATATATATTAAATTTATTTACCTTTTCAACATAAATATTTTCTGAGATCATTACTTAATTAAAACGTTTCATGCATATAAAGAGGTCATAAACAGTTGCTTATTAATCGTGTGAATCACGCTATGGGGCGCCAGGCAAAAGGAATTCTTTATAACCCACTTATTTCTTTTTACATTGCTTAAGGAGAAAATTCAAATTAGTGTTTATTTAGTACGAAAGTCACTTGTAGTTTTTTGTATATATATTAGGGGAAAAAATTAAGTATACAGACTTGTTTTTTACGCAAAACTCCTTCTGTTTCTTGGCGTAGTCGTTGTTACTATATCTTAATACACTATCCAAAATGACATTTAGATTTAAACACACGTTATATCACCAATAGTGCGATTCCCAATATCTTAGTAGCTAAATCGAGATAAATATAAATACTTACAAATATTCATCACATAGTTATGCTTCTAGTTGTATTGGAACCTTTTTTTTGTTTTTAAAAAAAGAATACTAGCAATGCCGAATAACATTACTAGTATTCCTGTTAACCACTCCAATTAAGCTGCAATGCTTGTGTCTGGAGTTGGTTTACGTCAATAGTCGAATGGCGGGGCCCGAACCTGCGACGTCATGTTTCGCAATCCGCACCCTAAACCATAAGGCTATTGCCGCTATAACCTTTGAATCTTTTTGTTATTAAATTAAAGAGAAGTCACGGTAGCCGAGTGATTGGTTGGTCAGAATTTTGAGTCGAGAGACCCGAGTTCGATCTCCAGGTGGTAGGCACGTATCAATTGTTTAAAAAAAAAATTATGTACGAATTATATCGTTGGCTTGGACATAAGGACGGCGACGGGCTAACCACCTGTCACGTTGTCCCGGAAATATCTTCGGTGGAAGGTGGGTCGAAGGGACTTAATTGTCTAGACTAGACCTCTGTCTACCGCTGTGTTGGGAATGCCCTGAAGATATTTATTATTTGTTAATAATGATTTCTTGTATATACGCGAATACTACACATTTAAAATAAAACGATTTTCGGATTTTATCGCGTTTTTAATTAGTTTTTCCAAACTATTTTTATTTCCCGACGTTAAACGTGACCACGGTTAAAACTAATTAAAACCACTAATTAAAAACGCGATAAAATCCGAAAATCGTTTTATTATTTGTTAATTTATAAATTATAGATTTTTCTTTAATTTCATTTGACACGTGCGGGATTCGAACCCGCGACTTTTATCTAACCGTGACAACGCTCGTACCTCTGAGCTACCGTGTCTTCACGCATCAGTTGAAATATTAAATCTCTATTCTCCGTCTTTATTTAAGCATGTTTTTTTAGGCTTCGGCGCCATCTACTGTCAATTTTGCAAATGACAGTTTAATATTCAAGACTTTTTAGTCAGGAATTATTAATAAGGTAACGCTAACTAATTTATTATGCAATTATTTTATTGATTTTAAAGCATATAAATTATACTGAGCTTTTTTGTTATTAAATTAAAGGGAAAAAATAACCTTTAAATCATTGCTTAGGAAGCAGGGTATTCATCGTCTAGGCTGTCAGTCAAATACGTAAATTGTAATCGAAAAATTCATTTCTTGAAATTTGGGAGTACTATACTATGCTACCTTTCTACTAGGTGTATGAAGATTATTGTCACGCAATGCCATTTCGGATTAAGAAGACCTTAAAAAATAAAGAGAACTTAACTTTACTTGAAGAAATAAATTTATTTCTTCAAGTTCTTTTTAACAAGCTATGGTTATTCAGAATTGCACTCTACTTTAGGGAAGTTATTACGTATGTATGTAAACAGAAAATATTTTCAGTGTTTAGTATCAGCATAAGAAAATAACTTTGTCCGTGTCTGTGATTGTTGTAACTGTCCATTTAGGAAAAACCCAGTACTTGCAACTACACAATTAAACTACTACACACAGATAAAAATACTACTCATTTAAAAAAAATGGACCAAAAGAAATAGAAGGCAAAAGTAGAAATACATCGACATTGATTAAAACTATCTCGTCAAGTTCTTAGCAAGAGTTTTTAACTTTATTTTATTTGTAAGACTCGTTTCTTCATATAACGATCACGTTGTGAAAGATTAAATAAGTATAAAAGGACATCGTTAGTTCCATTGAAAGTGTAGTAATTTCTTCTCTCAAATCTTTTTTTTAAAACAGTTTTTCATCTGCCGTATTATTCGTCTGGTATAATTAATTATCCCAAATAAGAAATACGGGTACAGCGGATAGAAGGTAGGATAAATTGTACAGTGGTCGAAATTCGACCACAATTTCTACGAAATCTAGTCAGTACGACTGTTTTAAAACAGAACACGCTGTTCTTATAAACTTCAATGGGGCCCCCATATATCCCAACTTGCGAGTAGGTTAAGCTCTGCAGCATATGCTGTAAGAAAAATAAGGCTTTTAATTATAACAGAGCGGCGACCTCTCCCTAGGGAATTGTTACTGCCACCACCCGACCTCGTTGAGGGGGAGGACGGGGAAGAGTGAAAGACCCGACACATGGCGTAAAATACGCAACACATCGACACATATACCGCAGAAAGCGGTACCCAGGACCGGGGGAGCAGCAGCCCCCTGAGAAGACGCCCGGGCAATGAGGCTTGCCTCGAGGCCCGATACCTGCAAAAGCAGAAGAAATCCGCTCACGCTCACGCTTTTAACTGATGCACAAACGGCTAGACTTGTTTATTTTAGTTACTTCCATAGCATAATGTCATATGGTATTCTGCTGTGGGATCATGCAGCTGACGTAGAAACAGTATTTGTTTTACAAAAGAGGGCCATACGAGCTGTATATTGTCTGGATTCCCGAGCAACTCTTAGAGAGAAATTTAAAGAAATTAATATTTTAACACTGGCCTCTCAATACATGTATGAAAATTTAATGTAGGTGCATAAAAATATGAATACTTTTAGCAACACTTCTGATGTACGTAATGTAAATACTAGGAACAAACACAAGCTTGTAACACCGGTTACTAGACTCCATGGAGTAGGTAACTCGTTCATAGGGCGGTGTATACGCTTCTATAACAAAGTCCCGGTAAATATGCAAAGCCTGTCTATTAACAGGTTTAAGAAATTTATTAAAGAAAAGCTTTATAGGAAGGGTTATTATAATATAAATGAATATATTAATGGCAGTAACCCCTGGTAGTGAGGTAATCACTCCCAAGCTATTTTTAGAAAATATCACATATTTGTATAATGCATTATATTGTTAAAAATATTGACCAAAAAGAGGATACCTACGGAGTTTCTTTTGCCTGTTTCTTCTCCGTTAGAGGAACCTTATTACGAAACGGTGGTAGATTGAAAATGACGATCGATAAACGAATGTATGTTCTTATGTCGATGAATAAATGATTTGATTTATTTGACTTTTGTGTCGACGATATTTAAGAGAACACAAGTCATTTTTATATCAATGTCCCTTTTGTTGTTTAAATAATCGATATGTTATTAAAACAGTGAATAAATGAAAGATTAGATTAATAATTAGATTAATTTACGAATGAGCCTCACGATAGCTGAGTAGCTGGATGGTCGAGATTAGAGTCGAGGCTCGAGTTCGATCCCTCCCCAGTATTGAGAATGGCGCGAAGATATTTTTTATAGATTCATTTAGTAATTATATATTAATACTATATATTTTAATAATGAGCGTATGTTTATTTTCAATACCATAAAAATATCTTCACGAAATTCGCAATATAGGGGTAGACAAAATTCTATTCTAGACAATTAAGTCCCTTCGACCCACCTTCCACCGAAGATGATTTCTATACTAAAAGTTTATTTAACTAAATTGCGGTAAAAGTATTACCTTTCACAGATGCTAAGCTATTAAGTAGGTGTTATACCTACTTAATAGCTTAGCATCTGTGAAAGGTTGTCAACCCTGGTTTGATTTATGTCTGTAATGTTAACGTTGATTGATAGAAGTTTTGACGCATATATGCGTATATAAAGACAAATAACACTTTGTTTTTTATGCGCAAAACATATGTTAAATATGATTCTTTACAATATGATTACTAGATTTAGGTTGGTCGCTATTTTTTACTTTGATTATTAGGTTTATTACAATTTTTCTTCGTGAATTTTCCAACACTGCATCGGTTAGAGGTCGAGACAATACAGTCCTTTTCTGACACAATTTTATCTGGAACTTATATAGGACAACGTGCCATGTGGTGAGCCTATTGCCGTTTTAGTATTCATGCTAACGGTAAAATATACTTACAAATGTTAATATTTATGTAAACATCTACGACTCCCGTACAAACATTCATATTCATCACATAAATGTTTTCTTCTTGGGCGATAAAAATCTGCAAACCTTCAGCATCAAATGTAAAGTAATTATGACGTTGAACGTTATCAATAATTAATATTTTTTTTAATAGAAAAGGGAGGCAAACAAGCAGGTGCCACACGTGATGGTAAGTGATTACCACCGCCCATGAACACTCGCATAACCAGAGGCATAGCAAACGCGTTGCCGGCCTTAGAGTGAGAGTTGTGGGATGGGGGTGTGTGGGCCTCCGGTTACCTGCACTCACCAGACGAAACGCAAGTTTGTTAAACTTCTACTTTACGTAGGTGTTCTGTGAGGTCATGGTACTTCCCCGGTCGAGCCGGCCCATTCATGCAACAACAAAAGCTGATGCGTGGCTTTACCACTGTTTATGTATTATGTTATAATATTTAAAGATCACAGTAACGATAGCCGAGTGGTTATGTAGTCGGAATTTCGAATCAAGAGACCAGAGTTCGATCCCCAGGTGACAGGTTCGTACCAATGGGTTTTTTAAAAAACTTATGTACGATTCATATCGTTAGCTTGGACATGAACACGGCGACGGGCTTTCGTCACCCGTTGTTCGTCACCACTTGTTAAGTTATCCCAAAAATACCTTCGGTGGAAGGTGGGTCGAAAACACTTAATTGTCGAGCCCTCTATCTACCCCAGTATTGGGAATGGCGTGAAGATATATTAAAAACGGTTAAACTTACGTCTAAACAACCAGCTAGACGGGGCGCAACGGTAAACGCATACCATACACCCTGACGAAGACCCTCCGACAGGTCAGAAACTAATTGGTTGTTTAAATGTGACTTTAACCGTCTTTAATCATTTAAGGATCAACTTTATGAGATTCTTAAGGTTTTTCCTTAATGAAGGTAACCTTGGAGATGAAACGTCCTGTAAGTTAATCTCAGCAAATTTCCTAATGGTGCTAATCTGCTTTCGTATAAAATGACATGGTAAAAGATTCAATTTACATTTCCCTTCAGAAATATTTCTCTTTAGTTTGATAAACTGAAGATATTTGAATAAATATTTATGTAGTCTCTAGCTAATCTAATAACGTTATTTTGTGGACTTTTTTAATTATATTGAAGTATACTATTTGAGTCGCAATGTAAGATTAAATAAGAAAACGCTCCTCGTAACTTATTTGTGTTCTATAAAACAAACTTGTTTTAAGGACGTACCTTATTGTTTTTGAATTCACATTTATTAGTTTAATTACATCTAATGCATTCGCTGTATTTAAAATAGCATTAAAGAGGCAAACAATATTTTTGAAATATAAGTATTTTGTTGAACAGTGATTGTCGGATTAGTTGAAATGATAGTATCAAAGCGTTGATCAAAACACACGTTCAATGTATATACTTCTAGAACATTGAACGATCTTCACAAAGGCACAACAGTTTTTTAAATGTTGTTATTGTCTTGTTTTGGTTATTTTGATATTTTTGTACTGTCTTTAAAAGCCTTTTGTAAATGCACATATTTAATGCATTACAGAATCAGTGGCTTAAACTTTATTATGAAGTACTAACCCGTTATAACAAAGAAGGTCCATACGTAACGGTACCTTTATTCCTGCGAATTACATTAAGAGGTGAGGTATTTAACTTCTACTTCTTCAGTTTAATAAATATTTGACGAGTTCGTCTTATACGATTTTATAGTAGATAGATGTAGAAAAATGAAAAAAACTTATGTTGTTATTAGCACACTAATTTATTACTGAATGCTAGTGAATGACATAGTGGCAGTTGATTTGTTAAAGAACTTTTCTTGAATGTAGTTTTGTATGTTGTAGCTTTGAGGTTGGTGGACGTTTTGAGAAGCGTTGCGCGCGGGCGGCGGCGGGGCGGGCCCGCGACATGAGCAGCGCGTGCGCAGCCCGCCCCGCCCGCTATGCAGAGACTGCGCACTACATTCAAACGATCACGCACGCCCACACCTGCCGACATGAAGACGCAGAGCAGCCTCGAAGTTCCCAAGCAGGTAAACATTATTAAAGAGATAAGAGAGAAAATATATCGATATATGTTACAAGTAAAGTTGAAATTAGGGTGGCGTAGCTTTTCTATATAAAAACAGGTTTTGTATTAAATAGATTCAGGTGTAGAATGTTGATTAATATCCCAAAGAATTTACATTATATAAGGATATTAAATTTATCTTAAATCAGGATTGTAACGGAAAAGTCGGAACAGATACCGATTCTTTGATTTGAATTTGTGATTTTAAATTCTGGTTGTGAATGGATAATTAAAAAGGATATATTAGGTCGAGTTGTTGGGATATGTTTTGTTGTTGGAACTTCCAACATTCGGATGGTTCCTAAAAATGATCAGTTCCACTAGAGCACCCTTACTGTTGTTGGATTGGATATTACACGCAGCCTTACTGTCTATTCCAAATAAGCTTTGTAGCATTGTCCGTCAAAAGTACTAAAATGTCAATACTTGTGGCCTGCTCAGAATCCGTAATACAGTTGACATGACGTAACAGAGATTAAAAGAAAAAAATACAACTTATTAATTCTATAAAAAGAATAAAAAAAACCCTTAACCCATTAAATAGCTTGGCACAGTGGCAAAAACTAGTAAAGTAATAAATAAACTTACGTAAATTAAACTGAAGTAATATTTATTATTACGAACAAATAATGTTTAAATAAAATGTAGAACAGATATGTTGCTCTTATATTTTCTATGAGTTGATTTAAGTGACTGTGATCCTCAATCGTATAATTGGTCCTTCCCAGGCTTCATTATCATATCCTAAATAAATATTCGAGTTTTCCTTGGATACTTAGTGAAATATTTTTAAAAGCGTTTGGTCAAACCTAAGGGTGATTTATGGCTCAATTTTTTTTATTATGTCTCATTTTACCTAATTTTGGGAGAAAGGGTGTAAAACAAGGTAATAGTCTGGTAGTTAAAGTCTACTGCTGGAGATAATTATAGATGTGTTGTCACTTCCAACCACTAAAACCGATAGCTATTGATTATACTGGCACTCTATATTCTTCAAACCGGTACACAAAATGGTTACACTTTTATATTGCTACTTTTTGTCGGGAAAGAAATTGAAAAAAAATTTTTATTCATTTGGTTACATATCTACAAAAACTTTTTTGTTATCTTTATGCATTTCCCAATGGTCTTGCGGTCTAGGCAATTTAGTTTTCAATCCACATATCACGGGAGTTTATTTTGGGACAACATGGGTATCGGGTCTTTTAACTTGAAATCTGCTCACCCAACCACTAACTCGGCCATCCCGACTTAAAAAGTTTTTATAAAATGGAGGACCCTGATGTTTAAATGGAAATAGCTTTTACTCACGTATATTAATCCTTGAACCCTTTTTTTTAAAGTAATTGATTTTTATTATGTCCCTGTCTTGGGAAATGCGTTACATGTATTTTTTTATGTAAATAAAAATCTAAAATAGAATTAAGGAAGCTGTCTAAGATTCTGGAGAGGAGAGATTTTTACGAATCGGTATTATTATTAAAAAATCACAAGATGATCTGAGAGGAGAATTTCCTCCAAACCAACTGGGGCCCTCGGATCGCATGGCCCCTCCCCCATGTCGGAAGTCTTCTCTTTCGTTCTAGGGGACGCAGCGCTTCGCAGCAGCAGGCATTATTGTCTTCAAACTTCTAACTTGCGAGCCTCTCCTCGCAAGTCTCTTTTGATGATCTGTAAAGGCCTCCGGACCAACAGCATCCCGTGGATGCTGTCGGTATGCTTCTCCTTCTGAGATTCGAGCCTGACACAGTTCGTTTCGGTGGCCTCCCGGCCAAGGAACGTTCGTGCATAAAACATTTCCCCCACGGTTATAAAAAAAAATATTTAAAAAAGTGTTTTTATTTGAAATACGGAATAATAAAAAATGTTAGTACCTATAACATCATAGTTTACAAAAATCATAAACTATGAACGTCCAAATGATACATACTCACACTCGGAGTTTGAATTAGCAGTTTGTAAATTATGTAGCATTAGAGAAAATGTAAAAAGATTAATTTCCCTTTTTGCCTGACCTTCCTAATTGATAACTACAGTACGTAACAAAATTACAAACACTAAATTTTTTATAAAAATTTTAAAAGACACGATAGCCGTGTGTTTGGGTGGTCGGAATTTCGAGTCCAGAGACCCGAGTTCGATCCCCAGGTGGCAGGCTCGTACCAATGGGTTTTTCAAAAACGAATTATATCGTTGGCTTGTACATAAAGACGGCGACGAGCTCACCACCTGTCACGTTGTCCCGAAAATATCTTCGGTGGAAGGTGGGTCGAAGGGACTTAATTGTCTAGAATAGACCTCTGTCTACCCCTGTATTGGGAATTGAGTGAACCTTAAACTAAAACTTAAACTTATCTTCACGCACAATCCCTGACGGGGTAGCCAGAGAGAACAGATCGCCAAGTGTCACGATCCCTACATACCTCTTTCGCTTCTTTCAGATTCATCATCTTCTTCATACATGCACGTCGAGGTATTCGAGTCTTGACTTTGAATTGCGTGAAGACATTTATTTATTTATTTATAATTTTTTTATATTAACGATATTAATGTAATTTTGATGTTTAATTTTTGCCGCTAGGTCCGGTCAGCATCATTCGATGAAATTCAGTTGGAAGCAGCGCGTAGTTCGGGCGGACCTAGCACATTGCTTGCTGTGCCCCAACATGGCGCCCGCAGTCGCTCCTTCGATTCCGCTGGCTCTGATGACTCGGGTACTTATCTCGAGGTAAGTTATCTTCTAATAGTTGCAATCGTTATTATTATTGTTGCTCACGAGCTGGACAATTTACAAGTTTAGGTAAAAAGATTTTGCTGTTTTTTTTTTTGGTAGATTTTGGTCACCTGCTTAGAAAATGATTTAGTGTTGTTATTAATAACACTTTAAAGTAAAGAGTCGTTTACAACAATCAGTTAGATATTTTATTCTAGTTATTTTACAGCCAGAGCGTTCTGAAGCTTCCTTTGAAGTATTTTTAAATTAATTGGTCTCAATAGTTTAACAAAATAGTTAATTATGTATTTAGCGTAGTAACAGAAATTGTAATTAACTCTTAGATCATTAATTACCGCTGGTTTTTCTCTAACGTTAAAGACAATCTTTAATTAACTTAAACTTTATCTATCTCTGAGGTTATCTTTTTTTTGGTTTTTCGATGGTTTTTCGATAACGCCAACTTTAATTTCAACTGATGCGTGTAAGACACGGTGGCTCGGAGGTAAGAGCGTCGCCCCGTATTGGCAAAGGGTTTCGAATCCCGCCCGTATCAGTTGAAATTTTAACTTTTTTCTGTTTAATTTAATAACATAAAAGTTCAACATAAATATGCTTTAAAACCAATAAAATTGCATTATTTTATGTTATTATAGTTATACAAGCTGTGTGAGCCTAGTGGTCAGAGCCCCTTATACGCTATTGACTGATCCTAATTATATCACTATTTTTTTATAAAAGCAATTTAAAGTCCTGAGTTCACCTGATCGAGAAATAATAAATGAAAATGTATTTTGAAGATGTATGAAGATCGCCAACAAGCACTGGTTGGTGTTGATTTACGGTCTGACTGCTAACTTGTTCTACTTTTCACAATTACAATTATAAAAGAGATTGAAAGCAAACTCAATCGGAGTTTCCAATCAGATTAAGCAATGGTCATTTTAATTATGAAAGTTAGCTAGTTAGATTATGACAATGCCGTGACTAATGTTACTTTATTTGGGTAACACTTTGCTTCTGAAATTTATTATTATATTGAAAGATCTGGTATATGATTTTGCCTAGAAACCAAGCAACTACAAGCGTAAGCGTTAGCTATATTACCATTTGAGTTTGTTACTTACTATTATTACTTTTTTAGGTTCCTCGTTTATGGTCAAGACGACGTTCTGGAAAAGGCACACCGCCACCATGTGTCCATTGCCGTCACATGGAGACTTGGTTGGCTCGGCGAAGCGAGGAACGCGGTACGCCTGAACGACCTGTTGCCTCTTCTTCAGCCGAGGACGATGAAGATGACGATGAGAGTGAAGCAGATAGTCCAAGAGTCTTACTAGCACCAGTCCCACCACCTAGAACTCTTCTACCACCACCTGCACAATCGCCACCACCATCGCCGGGAGCACCTTCCTTCGAACTTCAGCCACCATGCGATGAACCACCCTCTTTGCCTCAAAGACGACGATCCATATCGAGACAAGAGGCTTTTTTTGTTGAGCCAACAGGAAGTTCATTAGAAAATGTTCGTGCTTCAGAACAAGACGCGAACGGCACAGCTAGGGATACAATTGTTCATGACATATATTTAACGGTTCCTGAATTAAAACGTGATCGCGCCGCATCGGTTGACTCGTGCTTCTCGAAAGTGTCTGGTGGTGCCCGAGCTGAGGAACTTTGTAGTACAAGTGATTCGTTAACAGTGCCGGGGACTGGACTACGTTCGCGTTCTGTCGATATTGTACTGCCGACTGCTGAACAAAGTCGATATAAAGCACTTGCTTTAACATCGTCGCAAACGTCATCGGCACAACAACATCAAGGAACTGAGGATGCAGACTCTGTTCAACAACATCTTGACCAAAGGTTAGTCGTAATTATGAAATAATAAATTTATTTTTTTATGATATTTCTTTTATTTCTTTTATATTTTATACGGTTACTTAATTAATTATAACATTACATTACGATAAAACAAGTATGCTGTTTCGTTTCCTTTCTTTATTATTTCGAATGCCAACCAAGTCAGCCATTATATTGTAAAGGTAAGTTACAAACGTAATCATAGATATTTTAATTATTTCATTAATAGTTAATTACTATAATAAAATATAATAAAGTAACAGACAAATCACAAATATCCAAATGTTATATCATTCACATCCATATATTTTATATCCTGGCGATATTTTTGGAGTGTTGACATACATTTTCCGCGACCTCCGTGGACGAGTAGTGTATACACCGGTTTTCATGGTGTTAACAGGTGTGGGTCCTAGGTTCGATTCCAAGACGGTCAATGTAGAAAACCACTTATTATTTTCTTCATATTCTCGAGTCTTGGTGTTTGTCGTACCTTCGCTGTTTTGATTCTGTAATACAAGTGCTGCAGATCAATGTATATGATGTTGTATTTTTTTATTAAAAAAACAATAAAATAAAACAGTATCAAAGTTTTGCTTTCATAAGGTTGTTGGCGTAAAACTTAAAAAGTTATAAAAGTTTTCTTTTAAAAAAGTATATTTTGAGTATTATTTAAGTAAATAGATTCATAGACATATACAATAAACAGTGGATATTTAAAGAATTGACGGAAGTTTTCGGTGAAATTTTCATAAAAAAACTTTTAATTACTACTCTAATATAATGATTTCTTGTATTTACGCGAATACTACGCATTTAAAATAAAACGATTTTCGGATTTTATCGCGTATTTAATTAGTTTTTACAAACTATTTTTTATTTCCCGACTTTTCGGATGCTTTACAGCAACCATGGTCACGGGGCGACTCACTGGTCCCCCCGTGACCATGGTTCGTCATCCATCCACATCCGAAACGCCGGGAAATAAAAAATAGTTCGTAAAAACTAATTAGAAACGCGATAAAATCCGAAAATAGAACGATTTTTGGATTTTATCGCGGATTTTTAAATACTATTCTAATAATTAATATCATACTTTCCCACAGCAAGGTGTAGTAAGTTTAGCATATTTTCCCACAGCAAGGTGTAGTAGTTAAGTAGTATGTCATTTTCGTGTTGATAATGTGAACCGTTTTTGATACAATTATAGTATATGTGTTGGACCAGAAATTGAGATATCGAATTTGTCATACAAAAAGTTGTTATTATGAGCAAAAATCAAGTTTAAAATTCAACATTCTACTTCGAGTTCATGATTCTTGAATGCTCAAATGTTGTTAATGTCTGAGCAGCGTTGCTGAAAAATCGTTTTCGAATCAACTGAGTGAATAATTTAACATGCTCTGTAGTTAGGTTGAGTTAAATTGTATAAGTCTAAACTAAAAAGCTAAATTCGTAGTACACGTTGGGTTCTGAATTGGAAAGTTTATTCTGAAATTATCTCCATACTAAAGTAATTGAATAATTTTATCAGAATCTAGAAATATAATTATAAATTTATAATATATATTATAATCCGAACTATAGCTCAACTCTTGTCTATGTGAGAGCACTTTAAGGCGCACAACTTTTTTATTTTAGGAAATAAATATCCCATGTGCTTTCCTGGGATTCAAGACTAAAATCGATTTAGCTGGAGAAGCGTAACAGACAAATAGACGGGCAGAGTTATATCCACATTTATAATATTAGTACATTTATACACATGCTTATATTTACCGATAGGTTCTTCTCAAACTAGAAAATTTTAGTGTTTTCTCTTTATGCTACATTGTAAAATATCGTATGTAAAAATTCGCCACTTCGTAATATAATATAACACTGTATAGGTTTTATATACCAAGTTTGATTATTATATTTTTTTTAATTAATTGGATGAAAGCAACGCGCAACTCACAAAATATAATAACAAAATGTTTTAAGACCAGCAATACTTATAAATTTCTTTGAAGAAATCATAAGCTTTGTAGTGATAATTGTACCTTTAATTTTTCGAGAAACATCTCAGCTTTACTGTTTCCATAAGTATCTCTTCTTAGTATATTCCAAGATATTTCAGCACATTTCAATTGCTCTTGGATGAAATATGAAGTGGACGAAAACAGATCAAAGCAATTCTAGTAAAATTACATTTAGCTTATTGTCCTATATTCTCTCTGAAATATTTTTGAGCAGGTGGCAGGGTTGACTATGTTTAGTAACTAGTGCCCCTAAAGTAGTATAAAGATTTTGATTTAATTTAAAAGAGATGTGTATATTTGTAATAAAGGTGGAAAAAGTTCATGACCTATATTCTTTTCGTAACATACTATAACTGAAATAGGGTTTCTATTGCGTGTGGCCGTAAAAGGCTTTAGAAAAGACTCTCTTTATTTACAATTTGAATAGCAAGTTAGT
Organism: Sericinus montela; assembly: GCA_029286605.1. Classification (NCBI taxonomy): domain Eukaryota; kingdom Metazoa; phylum Arthropoda; class Insecta; order Lepidoptera; family Papilionidae; genus Sericinus; species Sericinus montela. The sequence goes on from JAGSMR010000001.1 coordinate 9,487,954, forward strand.
ATACAGCTGGCAAATTAGAATTCTCAAATGGATTTCTTTTACCGTCATTCTTAAACGAATAACTTCAGAGTATATTTGCACAAATAAAAATTATCCTTTATGTAACGAACTTACTGTATAAAACTTACACGAATAAACGTAATTTAACTGCAATATTAAATACGATTTCATTTTAACCATACATTTGATAATATCATAAAAAATCTTATGAAGATTTTTCCGTTTAGATTGGCATAAAAATACTAAACGTAAATAGGTAGATTAGTTTCCTTGTCAATAATATCGTTGTTAATGATTTTAATAAAACTCATTGGTACAAGCCTACTTCTAGGGGGTCGAACTCGGGTCGTTTAGCACGAATTCCGATCACCCAACAACTCCGCTATCGTGTCTCTAACATAAAACTAAAAAATTTTCATTTACTCAATAATAATAACTACTAATTAATCAACTTTAGTATACAACAAAGAAATGGTATAACTAAAAAAGATGAGCGGAAAATAAAGAAATAACTTGAAATCATGAAAAACGTTCCTTGTGTCATAGGTAATTAGTATCATTAGCATCAATAATCCAGTATAAAATACCAGTACAAGCACAATGACCTATCATTGACGAAGGAAGACAGAATTTATCAATATTTTATAGTAATATCGACTATTGGAGGCATTAATCTAAAGTAAAATTAAATTGTGTCTGCTATTTTCACACTCTCCAAAATACCAAAAGGAATTCTTGTTCATTGTTTCGCAGATGTATTTATCAAAATACACCTACAACACAATGTAACAAGTATATGTATATGTCTATCAGTTGCAGTAAACTATTACTGTTACTACTAATGTATTTTAATGACTATTTAATACCTTATTTGTATGTAATTATGTTTTCTTACATGTATGTATTTCATAAAGTAAAAAATATTAAATACAGAATGTATGAATTCACTTAGGGCATACATACATACTCGTATCTTTATCTGAACAAAGTAATAGAAAAAGCAATGGTTTAATAAGGTTTTTACTTTTGAACTTGTTGAACAATTTCATAAATAACTAAACACTTATCAATTCGTAATGATTAATAAATTTTTGAAGCCTTCGGATTCCCTAAAAAATTTTTGCAATGGTCAATACAATGCCAGAACGATATACGCGGACAATGTCAGATTCCATTTCGTTCAATATTATAATTTTTATCTTTACAAGTAAACATTTTGCCAGTGTTTGTCCAAAAGAGTATTTACAGGCACATATTTCATGACTTTGCAAAGAGAGTATTTGGGCTGTATATCTAATTCTCGTGTAAGCCGTGAAATGTGTACGAACAATGTCTAGTGTAGCTACAATGTTCGAGTTTGTGTTTGTTGTGATTGTGGGGGCGTAGCCCCGTATATATTGTTAATTTTGATAATGACGTCATCTTTGTCAGTGATGGCGTACTTAGGAAGTCGTTAATGGCTCAGCCATAAAAAGGTTTGGATGATTATAATTTTTTCGAACTATCTTATCGACATTTCTTTAAAAAGACGTTACGCTGAGAGTCTTTAGATCTCTATGGAGATTTACGTTCCTAATGTTATATGGAGATGTGTCTAAAGCTCGGCGCATAAAACGACTTTGAATCACTTGAAATGATTTTAGATAGGAAATGAATGTGTGAATGCAACTCTCGCATACAATATACACTACAAGTTTTACCAAGTAGCATTTTAATGTTTTGGCGCCATATTGCTACGATTATTAGAAATGAAGGCTGCTATATCTCTGTTTTAGTATGTTTTCTGCAGGATAGCCTAAGGTCTAAAATGCACCTAGGTATTTAAACTCTTAAATCATCGGTTTATTAAATAACGAACTGCCGAGAACGTTGGAATCAATTCTCTTTCAGCTACAAAAGCCGTGTTAGTGGAGCGGTCAGGGTACTTGCAACCGCGCGAGTAACTCATCAATATTACTATTTTTATAGCAATAAAATCTAATCAAAAATATTATCATGAACACAAAAATTAACGCTCTCGTTACTGCTCTCAGTTACAGGTACCTGTATTAAATATGATAATGCATGGATACTTTACTGGTTAAAATTTAAGAAAAAGATACATACATACGTACAAATATTTACGCCTCTTTCCCGTAGGGGTAGGCAGATACCACTTTTTTCCACTTGCTACGATCCATACATACATGTTTCGCTTCGTCCACTTTCATTATTCCCTTACATTCCATACATTCTCTTCGATTTAGGGTACTCTTGACCTGGCCTTTTTTCAGGACGTCCCTGGTTTGGTCTTGCAACGTCCGCCTAGGTCTTCCCCTTTCCACACTTCCATTCACACTCGCCTTATACATTTTTTTCGTCAATCGTTCTTCATTCATTCTCTCGACATGGCCAAACCATCTCAGCATACCTTTCTCAATTTTAGTCACTACATCTTCTTTCAGACCACAACGTTTCCTTATTTCACCATTCCTTATCCTGTCGCTCAGTTTAACTCCTAACATACTTCTTAATGCTCTCATCTCAACTGCATTTACTCTGCTTTCATGTTTCTTCTGCCATACCCAACTTTCACTTCCGTACATGAGTGTTGGAACCAACATCCCTCATGCACAGCCAAACGAGCCTTGTTAGACACCTTCCGTCATAAGGGAGTGCAGAGCTCCATTCACCATGTTTCCTGCATTCACTCTTCTTTCAATATCACTCTCACACTTTCCATCTCTTGTGAACTTTGAACCCAGATACACAAACTCATTCACATGTTCAATTTGTTCCTCTCCAATCACTATATTGCAGTCTGTCATGACTTCATCTCTTTCAAACACCATTACTTTCGTCTTCTTTACATTCATCTTCATCCCCTTTCTAACAAAAGCTTCACTCATAGCAGTTACCATCTCCTACAACTCCTCGGCTGAAGACGCAAGTAATACTTGATCATCAGCATAGAGAAAACATTTGACGAGTAACTCATTCATTCTCAACCCACTTTCATTCTCTTTTAACTCTGTCAAGCAATTGTTCATGAACAGATTAAACAATCACGGTGACGCTTCACATCCTTGTCTAACACTTTTTTCGATGTTAAACCATTCAGTGTATGCCCCGTTTATCCTTATACGAGCACTAGATTCCCTATAAAGAGATTGTAATTCCCGTATGAGGATACTGCTGACACCGTTTACGGATAATGCTGACCACAATTCATTCCTCACCACTCTATCATAGGCCTTTTCTAGATTCACGAACGTGCAATAGACCTTCTGGTTTTTAGGCTAACACTTTTCGGCTATGCACCGCATGGAAAAGTCCTGATCCGTACACCCCATTCCCTTTCTAAATCCCGCTTGTGCATCCCATACTTTATCGTCTGTTTCATTCACAACCCTTTCAATCAATACTTTTGCATACAATTTACCGACAACGCTGAGAAGGCTTATGCCGCGGTAATTCATACAGTCCTGCCGTGACCCTTTTCCTTTATACAATGGTACAATTACGGCTTTGCACCAGTCTCCCGGTACTTGCCCATTTCGCCTACGCAAATTGAAAAGGCGGTACAGGTGACTAGACTAAGAAAAAGATAAGAAAAATAAAGAAAGTTTTCCAAGAAAAGTAACAATTTTTTTAAATGAAACCATATCGTCAAAAATCATATTGTCATATGTTACACATAGTGTAAAGAAAAATATATCAAATGAAATTTAAATTAAATTATTTTTAGGGATAAGGCATCAAAGATTTTCTTAATTCTTCTAAAGAACTTCTTAATTTATTATTTGAAGTCGGTTAAAATATATATTGTGATTTGATGTGCATTTAAAAACTAGCATGCCCTTGCATTGATATATTTGTTTTTGAAATTCGACACTATTAAATTTACATTACTTTATATTTAATTTACAATCGATGTCACGATAGCCGAGTGGTTGGGTCATCGAAACTAGAGTCGAAAGATCCGACTTTGATACCCAGGTGGTAGGCTCGTACCAATAGGTTTTTTCGAAAAACTTATGGATGAATTATATATTTGGTTTGGAAATAAAGACGGAGACGGGCTCATCACATGTCACGTTGTCACAAATAATATCTACTAATATCTATTTTAACAGTGGTAGAGCCACGCATCAGCTTTTGTTGTTGCAATCAAAAAAAATCTTCAGTGAAAGGGAGGTCTGCCTAATACAGGGGGTATTGGAAATAACGTGCAGATATTTTTAATACACATCAAATATCTGGCTCTTTGATAACAAATCGTCTATTCGTTTTCCTTTCGCATATCTCCGAAGCTCCCTTTGTTTTTAAACTGCCTTGATAGTTACGATTGACGATGAAATAAGAATCGTTCATTAAAACGTAAGAAAACCTGCTTTTTTATTTTTTATATAAAAATTACACAGTTTGAAAGTAATGCAAATTACCCTCACAGCTGTGTTTTTCAGCCCGCGGCTTTAACTCAATTGCAGTGCACAACCCTACTTTCCACGTCACTCCCTGTGGAATGAATTTACGTACCTTACGTGGAGGGGTAAAATGTTTCACATTTTACAAATAGAGATACTATTATATTATGGTCTAGTTTTATTTGCTTTTGTCTATAAACTTTAAAATTTTGCTACGGTATGTATGTGAGCACAATATTCAAAATATTGCTTTTATATTTATGTACATCTTATCACGATTGAAAATAATTCAGCCATTAACATCCATAATAAGCTTCTTACAAAACAAACATCCATTTCTTCATATGTCGTAATAGGTGACTAAGCTACAAAACCTGGTAAATCTTAATAAATAAATAAAAAAGCTGGTACGTCGTCGTGGAAGTCCCGTGAAGACATATATAACAAATTTTTATTCTCATATCGACACAAATCGATATACATTATATTTATGTGAGCGCAATTAGATGTATAGTCACGATAGCCGAGTGGTTGGGTGGTCGGAATTTCGAGTCGAAAGACCCGAGTACCAATGAGTTTTTCAAAAACTTATGTACGAATTACATCGTTGGCTTGGACATAAAGGCGGCGATGGGCTAACCACCTGTCACGTTCTCCCGAAAATATCTTCGGTGGAAGGTGGGTCGAAGGGACTTAATTGTCTCGACTAGACCTCTGTCTACCCCTGTATTGGGAATTGCAATTAGATGTTACGAATATTCTCTCTAATTTATGGTAAATATTCTCACTTTTTATTTCGATTTCAATAAATCGCTTAATTGTAAATAAAATGTGAAAGAAAAATTATTCACCGTATTTCCTAAATCCTAATAAATACGAGTATTATTCTTTAATAAAATAAGTACGTTAATGATTGATACTTCCAGATATAATATTATAACTACAAATAAATTTTTTCCTTGGACCTTTGGATCAAGATACCTTTATTTCAAAACATATGTTTATATTAAAAGGGAATATATTAAAAATTTAATCTGGAAGGTCGTCGTTAAATTTGACAGGTTTAATCAGTGAAATATCTATAAGTTCCTATTAGATGGCGAACTTCGTCGCTGTCAAATGCAGGCACGTTGAAGCTTATAGACGCTTAGGAGCCCGTCACCGGTTGGGATAATTCGCCGTCCGTCGAGGGTCATGGGCACGACATTTTGTGGACATTTATCATAATTGATTTTATCAATGCCCACGAAAAACGTTAAAAGACAGCAGGTTTCCTTAAATGTCTCAACGTCAAGGCCATACTACGTACGCTTTAGTTGGTGTGTTCTTCTTAAATTAATTTACTTTCCTATATTTTATTCACAAAGCTAATTCCTTACTATACCTACACTTTACATAATGCTTTACTAATAATTTAATAGCGATAATTTGACCATGGAATATATTTTTTCTTTTGAGATCTTTTTATTGTTAGGTTAGAAATGATTAAAACGATTATATTGGATACAATTTCGATTCTTATGAGATTGGACCGCTACTTTTAACTGACGCCATGTCTGATGACGATTACACGTCTTTGGCTTTGAGAGAACATCTCGAGAATATCAGATTGGAATTTTACATACGATGATATATGGTTTCAGCAATTTGGTAGCATTGTCATTACAATAAACAAATCAAGTTAACAGATGAGTTGATTACATACCAATAGTACATTTCGGAAGTCTGAAATGTCTGTGAACTCCTTCAAAGTTGATAAAAGATGCGACGGTAACTATACAAAAATTATTACAATATTTAATCAAATAAAACTTTTATTTACCATTTAAACATTTTGATTAAAAGATCTCTATATTATTGGGGATCAATGATATTTCTATAGTTGTAACAAACTATTTCATTTGTTGGTAATCTCCATTGATAAGTAAAAATCTCAAAACTATCACAGACACGACGAGCAAACGTGTATTGCTAATTGGCTTGATGAATTAAGTGTTTATTGATGATTTATTTAATTGGGTTAATGTATATACTAATTGCATTAACTAAAAGTATTCTGTCAAATACTAACGTCTACTATCTAAAAAAAACAAAGATGTTTTAGATAAGTAATAATAGGTTCTTTAGATCTTTTCATGCTAGAAGATCTGATGATCAAGAGTCCCTGCGCCCAACAGCGCTATAATGCACTTTTAAAATTGTTTTAATATAAGCAGGATTTTTTAAAGACTACAGAAGCTCTAGAGAAGCTTGGTATGTAAGCACTATCTAAATACATTATGTATTTAGATAGTGCTTAACATACATTAGATAGTGCTAACATGCTTAACGTACATACATTGGGTAATTTGTAAAAATAGTTTCCGAGAGAATAATATTATATAAATTTGTATATGTACCAATATACCTCATTTTAACTAATAAACCGTAAATGCTGTTTGGTTGCCAGGAAGAGATCGCTATGATGCGATAAGGCCTCCAAATTGTACATTCCATTAATTTGTTTATCTTTGTTACTTTTATGTATCCTATTATTTGTGGTGATCAAAAAATTTATATCTTCACTCATTCTACACTAAAGAACGTTTTGGCGAATTGTTTTCTTTAAATATGAGATCGTAATGATTGCAATAAGGCTTTCAGGGCAAAAATATCATAGTAGCCTAAAATCACTTCATAATACTCTTTTCTAATTTGTTTTTTAGACATGGATGTCTAAAGACAGGGCTTTTCCGTCGGCTATTGAATTTTACTTTACTTCACAGTTATGATACCCACAGGAAAAATATTTTTGGGTTGAAACCATACATAAATAGGCCGCAATTTTTGAATCCCAAACGTAATTTTAATTCTTCTAATTTTTTTAATGTATAAAACAATGTAACTTAAAAACCTTAAAAAAAGTATTAGATGAATCAGGGAATTTATTTTTCGTTGATAAAGTATTACAAATTACTTTAAAATCAGATTATAAGGATACTGTAAATTAGTAGAATATATTTGTGGTGTGTATTATAATAAACCTACAGTGTGCCTCAAAAACAAGCAAAAAAAAAAACTGAGCTACGTAACAAAGTTTTAATGTAGTAATAGAACTGGAATAATTGACAATTTAATATTTTAACTCAAGAACCCACCACATATGCTGAGAACATTCACATGTTCTACCAATAAGCTATTATTGAATCTAATAACACTTATTAGCCACTGAATAATATCCCATCGATTTATAAATTACTAGATTTCATACATGACATCGATTAAATTCTATTCCGCTAGGTTTTGTCCAACGGTGTGAGACAAGAAAATTCTTCATATGGTGGAAGAGGATTATTAAAAAGTGGTATAAAAAGTTGGTGTTCTACTAATATTTGATTTTTGGTATAAACAATTTTGTGAATATATGCCATAATTTCCTAGCGTGATCAATCATCAATATAAATCAATAAATTTAATACTTTGGTCTCGTGTTTTATACCACTGTCTATTGACATTCATTGCTATCTTACTGATTGTTTTTACTCGCTTCTATCGACAACTGCACTAAGAGAGGGAAGAAGTATATTCCTACAGTTTCACTTTTGCTTAGTTTGTACGGTTTAGTTCGTAGATTCTTTAATAGGTTAGTCATATTACTCAATTAGTCAGTCAGAATAAAGAATTTTATACTTGCTAATTCTTACATGAACTATATGAACTTATGTATAATATATACCAAAAGCGGTTAGGTTTGAAATACCTAAAATGCCAATAATTTAAACCAATTGATTATACGTGTAAAGTCCGAATGGTGTAGAAAATATTTAGCGCGAAAGTTAACATTAAAAAGGTTTGAGATAGGTCGAGACTGACTTTCGAAAACTGTGTGAGCAAATTGCTTGAAGAGGGGTGAAGAGTACTTGGATACCTAAACGTAAATGTATGAAGAAAATTTTGAAATTGAATGAAGTGAAAGAGGTTTGCGATCTGTTCTTTTTAATATCACGCCAGGGACTATTCGTTAAGACATATTTTTTAATAAATTGATATAAATATAAAATATATCTTCACGCCAATCACAATGCCAGGGACTATTCGTTAAGACATATTTTTTAATAAATTGATATAAATATAAAATAAATCTTCACGCCAATCACAATGCAGGGATAGACAGAAGTCTAGCCAATTAAGTCTTTCGAAATACTTTCCACCGCACACATTTTTTGGGACAACATGACGTGACGTGCCGTTTTTGGGGCACCGGCTCACCATATAAGACCGTCGCTGACTTTTATGTCCAAGCCAACGATATAAATCGTACATAAGTTTTTGAAAAAACAAATAGGCACGAGCCTAGGAGATCGAACTCGAGTCTCTTGACTCGAATTCCGATTACCCAATCACTCGTCTATCGTAACTGTATAATTTAACATAAATGAGGTGTATTGACATGGATTGAGTAAAGATCATAACGACGTAACGATGTTCAGCTATTTAGTTCAATTATTAACCTAGTTTAATATCTAACTCGTGGAAGCCTGTTTAAATTTACAAAGACTGAGCTAAACTGCTCATAAAGTTTTAACACATAAAATTTATATTACGGTGAAAAACGAGCTAACATTCCACCTGATAATAATTTATAATTATGATATTGAAATTAACAAGTTAAAGAAGAGTTTTCACCCCTGTACACAAGGATGGAACAAACCCAGTGATTACATTGGAACTTCACTCTGCCATTGTCTCCCCTCTACTCTGGCATTGGCATTACAACTTCACACCGGAACACAACAGTTCTTATACTGTTATTTGATGGCAGAAATCGGTAAAATGTCGTTTTGATCCAGACGACTCTTAATTGTAGAAGGAAACCCTTATGTACATTTAACCTTAAAATGTGAACTTCATTACATTTCAGGTACTTGGGTTAGAATTCCCATCATTTTTAAAATTCGTATATTTAAAAAGAGATGATTTGTATAAGTGCACAAGAGTGATTTACATTACACAAAAAAAATTATATCAACTTTAATACAATTTTAGAAGGTATTACTTGCAAGACGGCGTTGCCCGAAGGGATTAGATTCCTTTTACACCTGAATAAACTAAAAAGCGATACGCTTTGTTAGCTCAAAGCAATTTCTCGTTACATGTACTTTCCATTTTTTATAAAAATTCACTGAAAGGGTTGTAAAAAATACTAAAACAACTGGAAACTACTCAAAACTCCTGTTGTGAACGTTAGATTTTTTAAAAGATTTTTGTTTTTTATTTATAAGTCACTATAGAAGAGTGGTTAGGTGAACAGAATTCGAGTCAAGAGACACAAGTTCGATACCCAGGTTGTAGGCTCGTACCAGTGGGTTTCTTCAAAACTTACGTACGATTTATATCGTTGGATTGGATAAAAAGACGGCGAAAGGCTCTCCATCTATCACGTTGTCCCAAAAAATGTCTTCGGTGTATATTTATGTATGTATAGTGGTTCCAAAAGACTTAACTGTCTACTCCAGTGTAGACACTTAAAACCTGTGTCTATCCCAGTATTGGGTATAGCGTGAAGAGATTTGAGCTTAAACATCATAAAATAACCATGCCCAAGGGTTTTGTAGATTAGAGTATGTTTGAAAACAGGAGTAAAGTATATCAACTATTAATCTATGTAGATACGTTTTAGTCGGTGAATCTAATCAGGGATCTGAAACGCACTTTACATTGCTCCGGGATAAACGAGCGACAGGAAGTTTACGGGGTGTTATCTGAACTAAAATCTTATACACAAAATCTGATCCTTTTTCTCATTCCACAAAACGTGAGGTAAAATAATGTTAGTATTAATGTAATTTTTGTTTATTTAATTTTAGGCGTATCAAAAGAAGAAAAGTAAGAAAGAAGTCGCCTAAAGGGAGTAATTTAATTTCTATCTGATTATGAAACGTTAAAAGACTTAAAGTAACTTTTAAACTTCGTTTCTCCTTTGTTATTCAATAGAATAATAGACTCTGCGAAATTCTCTAAAGTCCACGAGGAAAATAACTATTATGTTTAATTATACAAAATAAACGCTGAGATTTAGAAATTTTAGCCATTTATTAACTCATTTTAGTATTGTTGAGTGCATAAAATTTACTATTTTATGTACTCAACAATACTAAAATGGAGAAGAAGAGAAGATATAACAACAGAAAGAATATCATTTGTAAATTTATAACTATGGGAACATTACCTATTTTTAAAGCAAATTATACATCTTCAATGATAATATTTTATTATTATATATCTTAACATTTTTGTAAAACGGTGTAGTTATATTCTCTTTTTATTTTCATGGCAAACGGTGTACTTGCAATATTCAAACAGCAAATTGATAGAAAATATGTATTAATATTATATTATTCATAAATTCAATGAGTGACACAGGTCCGATACTTAGGAGGAGGGGCACCAGCTCTAAAATTGTAATATACGAGTATATTTACAACGAGCTGGGCGGTGTGAGATAAAAAGTAACGTAAAAGTAAATTTCGTGGACTAATAAAGTCCGCACCGACATTTCACGTCAAATATTCGTGAAAATCCTATTCCCATTTGCTATATATTTTATTATTAGAAATACATTTATTCAAGTAGTTATTCGATATTAAGGAATTATTCTTAAAATTTTCGATTTATGAGTGATCATATTGTCTAATGAGTGTCAAAGTTATCTAAAATAAAATTAATTTTGTCTCAAATATCTCCAGTTTTCAGATAGCATCATCGATATGAATATGTATGTACGCTTTCTGAAAATTTTCCTATACGAAAATTATCAACGCAGCAAAAAGCAAAGGCAATCTCAAGAGATCATTTTTAAGTGTATGATAGAGTGGCACTTTTAGTTACACAGATACAAAATACAAATTTATTGACAATATATGAATTGGACTCGATGCCTGTCAAGCTGTCGAAAAAACTTCCGGTACGTTAAGTGTCGAAAGGACGAAATGCGTCAAATACTACTCCTAAGTTTAAACTAAACTTTTATATTATAACAAAATTGAAATAATATTTTAATTTCTGAATTTCACCATCGTACCTTACGGCATAGTCAAAAATTTCATCAACACCACCTAGATGCTTGGCATTCCACTACAGTGCGCTTCTCGCGGAATTTTCTGCCACGCACTTGCACTTTATGGAATGAGCTGCCGTCAGCGGTTTTTCCGGACCGATACGACTTAGGGACGTTCAAGAAAAGAGCCTATACCTTTCTCAAAGGCCGGCAACGCATCTGCTATTCCTCCGGTATTGCAGATGTTCATTGGCGGCAGTAATCACTTACCATCACGTGTGCCACCTGCTCGTTTGCCTCCCTTTTGTATAAAAAAAATAATTAAATTGTATTATTATGTTTGGAGACTCACTATTATCGTAAACCAATCTTATTTAATATATTAGTGAAATAGCTTTCCATTTCAAACAGTCGTGCTGTTATTTTACACTGCCATTCTATAACAGTAGCATGACCACAATTATGACACCCAATTAAGAGCCCAATTAAGTCACGATAGCCGAGTGGTTGGATGGTCGGCATTTCGAGTCAAGAGACCCGAGTTCGATCCCCAAGTGGCGGGCTCGTAACAATGGGTTTTTCCAAAGCTTATGTACGAACTATATCGTTGGCTTGGATATAAAGGCGGCGACGGAGTCACCACTTGTCACGTTGTCCCGAAAATATCTTCGGTGGAAGGTGGGTCAAAGGGACTTAATTGTCTAGACTAGACCTCTGTCTACCCCTGTATTGGGAATTGCGTGAAGATATTTTTTTTTATTAAGAGCCACACCATAATCGTACTTTTAACCCTATCGGTCCATTTTTTGTTAAAACTTATTCTGTTTCTCTTCATCGTTAAACATCGACTTGGTTGCATTAGATCCCACGAAGTTAAATTCAATTAAATTAATAATTAGTTTCCCGACATCCTAATTACTTGATGTACATGCCTTTATTTATGCACTGCTATCTTATCTTGAATCAATCTTATCTTGAATTAAAAGAAATCTTTTTAAAATAAAAATTCTGACTTTCCTCAGCTATAGCAAATATCCTGCCGAGTAGCCCAATGAGCTTCCGGATAACAAACCTCGTTAACTCGCCTATTGACTAGTGTAAGCATGCAACTCGATCACTAGCCAATCCACATATTACATTATATTATAAACAAAGTGAACGTTGTTGTTGAATAAAATAAAATAAATATCTTCACGCAATTCCCAATACAGGGGTAGACAGAGGTCTAGTCTAGACAATGAAGTTCCTTCGACCCACCTTCCATCGAAAATATTTTCGGGAGAACGTGACAGGTGATGAGCCCATCTTCATGTTTATGTCCAAGCCAACGATATAATTCGTACATACGTTTTTAAAAAACCCATCGGTACGAGCACGCCACCTGGGGATCGGGTCTTTTGACTCGAAATCCCGACCACCCAACCACTCGGCTAACGTTCTACGCGACTCATAAGTTACCATCAGAAACTTTCTGTCTACAGCGTAATTATGTATATCTTGATAGTGTTGAAGTTTGATTTAAGAGGAAAGTATTAGATTCATTGGCTCGTGAAAACTTATAAGCTAATAGTGCGCAACAAAGTGCCTGTCAGTAACATTAATTACCATATAGTTACCTTAAAGTTAAAGTTTAACGTATTGTATAATATAATATAGCATAAACTTAATCGCAACTCTATATCACGTCAACCACACTCACAATCTCTCTATAGTCTTACTGTAAATTTAAAACCACTAATAAAATGGCTGTCGATTACTCCAGAAACTTAGTTTTCAAAGTAGTCTAAGTTCTCGGGGGACTCGACAGGGGTTTACGCTAGCATGCCAAAAAATAAGGTTTTATAATTCGTAAGAGGGGTCCACAAAAATTTATCTGCTTTTGATGGTGAAGAAGTAAAATGTTTGTTTGACTAATCATTTTTTCGATGAATAATAATTACATATTTGAATCAATACAACTCAAATAAATATATAATTTTTCTTTTTATTTTTACCACTCCGAAATTCTAACGAAACTCCGCTTTACTAGATGAAATAATTAATTCCTTGTGTTATGAGTAGATGTCAAAAAAGAAAAGTTGTACAGAATCTCTTTTTTGATACGCCAACTTAATTGTTAATTAATTAAGTTGGCCTATCATTAAAGTGATTGTTTGTTTTTTATTAACCAAGCAATTCTCACTTTGTTTCCGAAAACCATTAATTCGTGGAAGCTGCAACGCAGTTTTTCATAGTTAGATTTCCCATTTTTTTAGATTATTGGGAATATGGTAGAAAACTTGGGAATATGGTAGAAAACTACCAAAACTTAAAAAACTATGCCCTAATATCAAGATTTTCGACTTTTTTTATACAAATATTCATCCCTATTTTAACCAGGACTATCAGCACTTAATTCCGAAAAATATATTGGCAATATCGCGTAACGTATACTCTAAAAGTTAAATCCCGAGACGGCTTCGTATAAATCAGAATGAATTATCCTTTTGTTGCGTGTTAAAATGGCTAAAGTTGGTTCTCTAAAACATTGTTAACATGTGTCCTAACTGCGTAGTTATCGTAAAGGTGACCCTTACTAAAATTCTAACGCCTACAACAATCTTCTATAACACAATAGACAAAACTCGTCTAAGTTTAACATCTCAATTTACCCCGTTTAACATGCTGAGTTTACCCGTTCATGTGTCAAGCTGTCATTATAATATTGTCATAAGATCATTATATTAGTAAAACGGATATAAATTATTCATGGACATCATGCATAATTGATCTAAATCTACGAAGATTTACACCGTGAAATACAAGTGATCGGCATGCAAACGCATTCACGTCGCAAAGGCTTAATTTGAAATATAACATGACGCAGAATGTTGGTAAAATATCTCCATAAATTCACTCCCATTAATTTGCGTGCATTTTGCAAAGTAAAATACAGTGTAGTTCAGTTTGAGTACGCCTGGAGAGAACAGCTTCAAATATGCAAAAGTGTATAAATTTTTTTTATCGTAACTTTGCACGTATAACGTTTATGGGGTAAGTATTAAATAAATGAGAGTTATATGTGCTTAGGTGACCAGTATTGCGTTGTTTTTAATTAAAATGATATGATACAGGTTTCGTACAGTTCTATGCTGTAGATGACCCAAATAGTTTTATCATAAGATAGACTTAAAGTTCGTAGTACGTGTACACAGATTCGAAGTAAACAAAAATTTTAATAAAATATAGTCTTATTAAAACGTGTTTTTATTATTTTTTATTATTATATTTCAAAATAATTTAGTATCTTCGTTGGACGGAAAAATATGTTCAAAGTCCATCTCTTTTAAATGGCTTTGTCTCTTTTGAAATTGAGGTAGTGATTGCTTTTATAAAATTTCAAATTAATAATATATACTGTTGACAAGATTTTTATGACAGATAATTTTAATGGGGATTTGCCAGTGAGGCTTAGAAGATATTATTCATGATCTGTAGGCAAATAGCAGTGCATCTGTTTTACTGTTTGAAAGGTAAAAGAGACAGTGTATATTCGAAGTATTAGGCATTTCGTCTAGTCATAGGCATTGATCGAAATTTCTTTTTATGCTCTCTTGTAGTATTTTATGTCTTTAATAGTCACGATAGCCGAGTTGTTGGGTGGTCGGAATTTCGAGTCGAGAGACCCGAGTTCGATCCCCAGGTGGCAGTACCAATGAGTTTTTCAAAAATTTATGTACGAATTTCATCGTTGGCTTGGACATAAAAGGCGACGACGAGCTCACCACCTGTTACGTTGTCCCGAAAATATTTTCGGTGGAAGGTGGGTCAAAGGGACTTAATTGTCTAGACTTGACCTCTGTCTACCCCTGTATTGGGAATTGCGTGAAGATATTTATTTATTATTTATTTATTGTAGTATTTACTTAAATATCCATAACGGCATGTAAAAGTCTACTACAGAACATAGGTCTCTACCGTAAGGATGATTTGTCTTAATCGCCATGCTTGGCAAGCGGATCAGCTATTCAATTACTAGATATCTCGCACAATAGGCGATGCTGCCTGTCTCGGTTTGCCTGCCTTTGATTTGGTATTTTTTTGAGATGGTTACCTCACGATTTGTTTATTGCCGTTATGATGTTCAAGCGGTTCCCGTAATTACCTCTTATGAGAAGAAAGGGGGTGGCATGTTCTTATGCCGTTATTATACAGAAGTATTATATAAATACAAAATTTATATTTTCCGTTCTTTTTCCGGTATGTAATATTAATAAAGTGAAAATGAATATGAATAAACAATTAAATTGTACCTACACAATATCCCACACTACTTCCTTTCTAATTGTAAAAAGGGGAATTTAAATAATTGCAAATTAACACTAAATAAAACATTATTTAAATATAATGCAACAAATAACTTATTAGTGTCACAACAAAATTTCTTAATGAGTAATCATTAAGAAATTTTTAAAAATAGTTAAACTTACTTTTCTCATAAGTAATTTGACGGTTAACATCTGTACGTAGACAAAAATAAAAGGATTGAGTTAACACAAAAATAATTGTACTGCTTGATTATGAATTTTCTTTAATATCAAAGCGTGTTCGCAAAGAAAACGTGGCTTATTTGACACATTTTACTCAGACATCTCGTTTCTGAGCAATTTGTTAAGTTATTTTATAATATGTTATAGTATAAAGCAAACATTCATTTCTTTATAATAACTATTCGAACGAAAAAGTAAAAAAAGGACTGAACGGCGATGTAACATTTCTAGTTGAAACAATATTCTCCCCTGTATCGACAATCACAGTGGAAATAAAGTTTGAGTTTACTTAGTGAATCTCTAACAAATGTAAGTTTTATAAGAAATGTGATAAAATTATTAATAAATTTGAGTGAAATTAAACAATTTTTGGATTTTCTTTACTTGAGTTTAGAAATTATTGCCAAAACTCCAGAAGAATATTATAAATACTAAAAATATAGGACGTATAAATGGCTCTATATTTAACAGACTTCAGAAAAGGAGGAGATTCGTTACTCGTAATTAGTTCATTTTATAAATGTTTGTACCTCAAAACTCTGTTATATGTAAACCTATTTCGAAAATTCTTTGATGAGTCTATGACTCATCATATAAGGATTTCGAGGTGATGATTACTCTGCACTGCACTCCGTAGGAGTTAATCGATATCGATACTATTTCTTTCCAATGTTCACAGCAGCAATACTTCACAGCACGGTACACACAAGCGCGCACACAAACACACACACACACACGCACACACTCTTCTACTTCTACCTGCGTTTAAATTCTGTATTAAGTTCTGCAAATTCTGAAATCTGTAAGGGAGCCCTGCAACTTGAAACTCAAATTTTCTTAACTTACATCAGGGATCCGAATCAGTACAAGTTATTAAAAGTTAAGAAGTCCTCATAATTTTCTATTCATGAGTAGCAAGTTAAGCTATATTGATTTTCATAAGATTTTTAAAGATACCGAAATTGAATAAAAACAAATAATAAATACTCACTATACACACTATTCACTCAAAAATTAGAATATAATTGTTTTAGATTTTCTTTTACACAGTAGAGAAATATTTCAAAAACCTTCGGACTGTTAATTAAAACACAGCATCGGAGACATCGTTAATGAGAGTATCGTGTTTTGGTAGCAATATCAGATGAATTTATGGTCCTCACAAATCTGTACT
The DNA here is from genome assembly GCA_029286605.1 of Sericinus montela. Taxonomy (NCBI): domain Eukaryota; kingdom Metazoa; phylum Arthropoda; class Insecta; order Lepidoptera; family Papilionidae; genus Sericinus; species Sericinus montela. The sequence continues at coordinate 9,505,099 of JAGSMR010000001.1, forward strand.
GATAATTTCTCGTAGCTTGTCCAGGTTCGACGAAATACACAAAATTTATAAAAGGTTTTTTTTATTAATTTTTTTTATTTTTATTAAATTTTTTATTAATTTGTTAATTTCTTTTCTTAAAAATTTTTGCTCTTTCTGGCATTTTGTGAGGGAGCAAACATATCATTAGTCCAAAAGAGCTTCTTTTTATAAAACCTGGTATTAAAATAATATTGGGTAAGCTTTTATACCCGCGGCTTAGGCTTAGAGCCTGGCAGTCAGGGTATGATTAGAAGACGAGCGAAGCTAACTCCCATGAATATGTAATATATTTGAATAAAACAGTTACTTTAAAATAATTACGATAGCCGAGTGATTGGTTGATCAAAGACCCGAGTTCGATCTCCAGTTGGCAGAGGCGTACACAGGTTTTTTCAAAAACTTACGTACAATTTTTATCGCTAGCTTAACATAAATATCGGCGACAGATAAATATCACGGGGAAATATCACGACCTCACAATTCTCTGGTATTCACCGGCGTGAAGTAGAAGTCTAACGAACTTCTGCGTTTCGTCTGGTGAGTGCAGGCTCACACCCCTCCCCAAATTCTGGGGGGGGGGGCACTCTAAGGCCGTCAACGCATCACCTATTGTGGATGTTCACGGGCGGCGGTAATCATTTACCATCAAGTGAGCCATAATTTTTCTTAAATGTATCACAAATAAATGAAATATACGATACATATGTACAAGATGAATACCTCTTCGGCTGAAATCCCAGGGCTTATGCAATGTAACGTATGCGTAATATTTTATTACAACTGCTTTTGAAACATGTTGTGTCTCTATCTGTAAAAGATTTGTACTCGTATGTGAAATATACATTCCTTACATACATATTTCATTGCCTGATCGATCGCTATTTCATTTTTTTATATTTGTATCTGATTATATATATGATTAAAATTTGCCAGATTATTGTTATATTTAAATAATATTGTTATATTTAATGTGTTAATTATATAATTATGTGTGCAGTAAAAAGAGTTAGAGTGTCAGATTTAAGTTCTTTATGAATTTTGTATACTTTTGAAGCTAATGTTGCTAAACTAGTTTCTTAAAGAAACCTGAGAACATAAGACAAACGAAAGTTTACTCGGGTGAGTTACTACTCACTCGGGGATTATCAGTTATTCTTCATTATGTATATTTTTTCTTTTTTTTCAAATACGCTTTGGTCTACATAAAATAAAGAAATACGGAATGAATAAAATAACAAAACACAGGTGTCAATCCAAATGTCCGTGATGTAAGCCACTGTTACATTTCAATTATCTAAATTAGTGCAATGAAAATGTGACATTGACTTTATAATTTCCGCGTTTATCACATGCATTTGTAAGATTATTTTCATGAATATCCAATTATACAATTATTTAAAAATTGGCATCATTGATGATATATTGTTTTCAAAATAAGTTTTCAAAAAGTATTTTTTTTAAAGCCTTAAGTATATATAAGTTACATGCAAAGACATTCAACAATCGTGTTTGACTTTACATAACGTTATACTTAACATAATTTTATTACTTTATAAAGAAATTAAAATTACGATACATATTATTAAGTATTGGTAGACCACAGAAAAGGTCACTGGTGTTTATTTGAACAATATGGCTGAATTTCATTTATAACTACAGATCTGCGCTTACAAATAAGGTTATTTACTCTATCTAATTCGTGTTTCTTTGTACTATGCTTTCTATTTTTGTAGCATTGAATGTTTTCACATAGGGATTAATGTATTTGGTTAATATGCTTTTACCGTACTTCTATTTTTGATAAATAAATAACAAATAAATATCTTAACACAATTCCCAATACAGGGGTAGACAGAGGTCTAGTATAGACAATTAAGTCCCTTTGACCCACCTTCCACCGAAGATATTTTAGGGACAACGTGGCAGGTGGTGAACCCGTCACCGTATTTATGTCCAAGCCAACGATGTAATTCGTACATAAGTTTGAAAACCCATTGGTACGAGTCTGCCACTTGAGGATCGAACTCTCGACTCGAGATTCCGACCACCCAACCGCTCGGCTATCGTGGCTCTACCATAGGAAGGATTCGCCATAATCACCACGCTTGGCAAGCGGATTAGCGATCGCAGTATCAAACACCAGCTGCGGCCTATCTTCGTTCTTATTATTTTGGTCTGATATTTTTAGAGATGGTAATTCCGCTATCTATCGGTCGCCATAACGATGTTCAAAGCTGTTTCTCGTAGTCGCCTCTTACGATACCCACGGGAAGAAAAGGAGTGGCAATATTCTTAAACTATTACTACACGGCTTTAAACGTAAACATGTAACAAGCTAATAAGTAACATTGAAATAAAAATAAAACATTCAATGTAATGAATATATTAAGGCCTATGTCCTGCAGTGGACTTTAAAGGCCGTTATGTATGTATGTTTATGTTATTGTTAAATGCTTGAATTAAAATAATTTTTAGTTAAGAGATAATTATCTAGCAGTACTTGCTTAAACTGAAAGGATCTAAAGTTAGAAAGAAAATAATTGCATTTAAAGCATTTAAAGTCAGTTGTACCTCACACAATCAGTATGTGACATACCCCTTTCCACAACCTGGGAACGCGCCTTATAGCAGGACTGGCAACACCGTACGGTTGCATAGGTGTCAGTGTCTAATCGGTGGTATAATATATTCATATAGTCATAGATAAATATTTATATAAACAACCATGACAACAAGCGTAAGCATCACACAAATATTTGACCCTAGCTGGTTTCGAATCCGAAAATTTTGAAAACTTATGTACGAATTACATCGTTGGCTTGGGGACATAAAGACGGCGACGGGCTCATCACCTGTCATATTGTCCCGAAAATATCTTCGGTGGAAGGTGGGTCAAAGGGACTTAATTGCCTAGACTAGACCTCTGCCTACCCCTGTGTTGGGAATTGCGTGAAGATATTTATTTTATTTTATTTAAAATTTTGAAGGCAGTGGTAACTCTGTACTGTAACTGTGTACAAACTATCGGGCTGTATTTATTAAGATAAAGAATATAATACGTATGTTATGCGATTAAAATTAAAAATTTTAAAAGGAAAAATGAATTCAATTTAGTATCGAATCTTGTTTAATAAATTTAAGAGCCCAATATGTTAAATCTGAAATATTTCAATAATATGTCGTGTGTAAAATTGGATAAATGAATTATATCCTACGAAACAAATGAAATATGGCGCCCATTGTCGGTCAGTATTATACATAATACTCGTAATTTGTGGAAAGAAGGCTATTGCTTTTCTTGTATTCAAAGTAGATAATACTAATTTATTATTTTGAATGAGAGATTGTGCAAAAACTTCTCTCTATCTCTCTCTCACTTAAGAAGTGACTTGTTGAAAATACATACAAATTTCCTTTTTTAAGTTTGTTTTGTAATTTTAATCATTAACTATTTGCACCTTGCGCCTTTTCGCGTGACAGATAGTTTTGTTCGTTTGATATCAATTTGTTCATGTAAGTACAACATGTATAGTTTCATATGCATTTAGTGGAAAACTTTTCAGGAATTACCAACAGACACTTAAATTTTATATATGTGGATAGATTATAAATGCTTTATTGAAAAACATTTCAATTATTTCACAAATGTGTTAATTTTGAATGACACTGCATACGGTTTACATTCGATGAAATTGAAACACAAATTGTTATGTTCAGGTATTTAATTTGGGTAAATCTCGGCTACAAATATTGTACAGTGGTTTGATTGTGTTTGCGGTAGCCATTTTGGTGTATGTGTGGTATGTTATATATTACAATTTTGGCTGCAACTAACAGTCACGATAGCCCAGTGGTCTGGTGATCGGAATTCGTGTCAACCCAAGATCGAACTCAGACGCTCGTACCAATAGGTTTTTGCAAAAACTTATTTTTTTTTTATAGTAAAGGGAGGCAAACGAGCAGTTGGCTCTCGTGATGGTAAGTGATTACCGCCGCCCATGAACACCCGCAATACCAGAGGCTTAGCAGATGCGTTGCCTCTGGTACTGCGGGATGGGGAGGGGGTGTGTGGGCCTCCGGTTACCTGCACTCACCAGACGAAACGCAGAAGTTTGTTAAACTTCTACTTCACGCCGGTATTCTGTAAGGTCGTGGTACTTCCCCGGTCGAGCGGGCCCATTCATACAACAACAAAAGCTGATGCGTGGCTCTACCACTGTTAATTGTCCAGACCTCTGTCTACCCCTGTATGGGGACTGGCGTGAAGATATTTTTTTAACTACACCTACAACCACTTCGTCGTGTTAGACCTCAAGCTTGAAATGTTATAAGAAGCAGTTATTTTTTTTTTGAATATTCACACCTTTAGGCTTTGTTTATATATTGAAATTTGTTTCTTGGTGCATATCTTAGCGGATAAAACCTCATAAAAAATATATATAATAAAATGAAAAAAAAAAAATGCAATTATAAATAAATAAAATATAATAGTCACGATAGCCGAGTTGTTGGGTGGTCGGAATTTCGAGTCGAGAGACCCGAGTTCGATCCCGAGGTGGCAGTACCAATGAGTTTTTCAAAAAACTTATGTACTAATTTCATCGTTGGCTTGGACATAAAGGCGGCGACGGGCTCACCACCTGTCATGTTGTCCCGAAAATATCTTCGGTGGAAGGTGGGTCAAAGGGACTTAATTGTCTAGACTTGACCTCTGTCTACCCCTGTATTGGGAATTGCGTGAAGATATTTTTTTTTTATAAATAAATAAGCCACGATGGCCATGTGGTTGGGTGATCGAAGTTCGAGTCGACCTAAAGTGTTAGACCCGAGTTCGAACCTAATGTGACAGGCACGTACCAATGAGATTGATCACAACTCATAAATTTTAACAGTGGTAGAGCCACGCATCAACTTTTGTTGTTGCATGAATGGGCCGGCTCGACCGGGGAAGTACCACGACCTCACAGAATACCGGCGTGAAGTAGAAGTCTAACACACTTCTGCGTTACGTCTGCTGAGTGCAGGTAACCGGTGGCCCACACACTCCCTTCCCCCAAATTGGGGGCACTCCAAGGGAGGCAACGCATCTGCTATGCCTCTGGTATTGCGGGTGTTCATGGGCGGCGGTAATCACTTACCATCACGTGAGCCACCTGCTCGTTTGCCTCCCTTTTCTATAAAAAAAAAAAAAAACGTAAAAGACGCGCGACATGCTCACCACCTGTCACGTTGTGCCAAAAAATGTCTTCGATGTACATAACACTATAGAATCTTCTAAAATCAATCAAGTTGATCAGGAGGTTAAATCACTTCCAAATATAAAAGAGAGTGTACGCTTACTGCAAGAACGTGTAGATAACCTCGAAGAAGCAAGACGTGAAAGTGACCAACGATCAAGGATGAATAACATTGAAATTAAGGGAGTTCCCGTTACTGGCTCCGAGAACTTGTTTAAAATACTATCAAAGATTGGCGAAATTATAAACTACACCTTACCTAAAGAGCAGATTAACTACATAGCACGAGTACCTATGAGAAATGATAAGCAAAATAAGACCATAATAGTGTCTGTACACAATAAGTACCATAAAGAATTTATATCTGCAGCAAGGAAAAATAAAGTCATTACCTCTTCTAATTTGGGGCTATCGGGTAACAACCAAATTTATGTGAACGATCACCTTACTTTTGAAAATAAAGTTCTGCTTAATAAAACAAAAACGTTTGCAAAGGAGCGGGGATATACATACACATGGGTTAAAGGATGCAAAATTTTTTTGCGGAAAAATCCTTCGTCACCAATCCTATCTATAAAATCGGAGAAAGATTTAAAAAAGATTGCAGGTTAAATATAATTTATATTTATATTCCTTATTCTATACAATTTCGGTATTATAATAATTGTTACTATAGTTTGAGAAGCTTGTGCGCACTACGCTACATCTATGCAATTGCTTTTGTTTACCTATTGTTTAATGAACGACAAACTATTTTGCTCATAGCGGTATTATACACCTTATGCAAAAGACTTAAAAGGTCAAACTTGATCGATTTTAATATTTTTAATTTGTGGGTTCTTGAACATTTATTAAATTATACCTTTATTTTATTTTTATTGTATATTAGATTATTATTACTGTTTATTAAACATGTCTACCTCGATATATTATCAAAATGTTAGGGGATTGCGGACAAAAACGCATATATTTTTGAGAAATATTTGCTTAAACTCGTTCGATGTTATTTGTTTAACAGATACATGGCTTTTGGGAAGTATTAGCAACAGTGAATTATTTGACAACCGTTACCTTATATGGAGACGTGATAGGAATTATTTAAATACGAAACAAGTAATGGGCGGGGGTGTCTTAATAGCTGTTTGGCGTGATTTGATAGTGTCACATTGACGCTTAGAAATAGGAAACCAAGAGTAACATATAAATTGCATATATGTGTTGTATACATATGTCCGCAAAATACGGGCAATTCTAAATAAATTCTAAATAATTTTTCTGATAACATGATTAATATTTTTATGTTTCATACTTCCGATATATTTCTTTTATTAGGCGACTTTAACTTGCCGAATATTAGTTGGTACCTTGATGATGGTAATAATTTATGCTTAATCCCAAGTAATATTCAAGGCCCACATCAAGTAGACTTATGTGATAAATTTAATATTTGCCAATTATCACAATATAACTCAATAGCCAATACTAATGGTAGAATTTTAGATTTAATATTATGCAATAATAATGTGTCAGTTTTAGGAAGTCCTGATCCCTTGGTGCCTGAAGATCCACATCATAGAGCCCTTGAAATCTCTGTTGATTTTATGCACATGAAAGCATTAATTAATCCCCCTAAAATTAAATTCTTATACCATTCGGCGAACTTTGAGGCTATTAATAAAGAACTAGATCGGTTCGATTGGGATCAAGAATTTAGTAACAAGCCACTTGAAGAGGCTCTTGCATTCTTGTATAAGGTTTTGTATAATCTACTCAAAACCTATATTTCATTAAAAGTTATTACTAATAACTCCAAATATCCGATTTGGTATAAATCTTCTCTTGTCAAAATTTTAAAAGAAAAACATAAATACTACACCAAATATAAAAAATATAAAAATATGTCCGATTATGAATCTTTTGCATTTTTAAGAGAAAGAGCTAAGATTTTGGAAAGGAATATGTTTAGCGAATATATCAAAAAAATCGAAAATAATGTCGGAAAATGTCCCAAGGCATTTTGGTCTTATGCAAAAATAAAAATCATAATGGCTTATATCCTTCGGTACTAAAATACAAAGAACGTTCTTCTGACCAAGGCGAAGATATTTGTGACATGTTCGCTGAATATTTTCATTCTAATTTCTTAGAGCATTCAACAAAAGATAAAGCGCCAATTTTGAATTGCACCGAATCAGCCGTTAATACTACTACTGATCGTTGTTCTATTGATGTACGTGAATCTGATATTTTAAAATTATTTAAGTCCTTTGACATTAGTAAATCCGGAGGCCCTGATGATATTCCACCTATATTCATACAAAATTGTGCTAAAAGCCTGTATCGTCCTCTCTTAATTTTATTCAAACGATCCTTTGATGAAGGTGAAGTTCCAAAAATGTGGAAATCAGTGTTTATTACTCCCATTCATAAAAAGGTTACGAAAGATGCAGTAGTAAACTACAGACCGATTTCCAAACTATGTGTCTTTGCTAAAGTCTTAGAAAAAGTTGTCTACACACAGGTTAATTTGCATTTAAAAATACTTTTAGTGAGTGTCAACACGGTTTTTTGAAAGGAAAATCAACAACATCTAACCTTCTTCTATGTAGTGATTATATTAGTCAATTTATGTCGGGGCCATCGCAGGTGTACGTTATTTACACCGATTACAGTAAAGCCTTCGATAGAATAGACCATATAATTTTGTTAAATAAACTATTCCTAGCTGGTATAAGAGGTAACTTATTCAGATGGTCCTCGTACGTAACAAACAGGTTACATACAGTTATATTGAATGGATTTACCTCAAAGGCTATGGAAATTCCGTCCAGTATTCCTCAAGGATCCCTATTAGGTCCATTGCTGTTCAACATTTTTATTAATGATATTCCATCCTGCTTTAATTCTTCAAAAATTATTTTATACGCAGACGATATGAAAATCTTATGTCCCATAAGGTCAGAAGACGATTCACAGTCTTTACAACAAGATATAGATAGGCTTCAGATATATTGTGAGTCAAACAAACTTGACTTAAATATATCTAAATGTCTGTTCTTTTTCCCGTAAGCCTAACTTAATTCAGTACGACTATAAGATTAAATCTAATACTATAACTAGAGTAAACACAGTAAAGGACCTGGGTGTAATATTTGATTCTAAGCTAATGTTCGACGTTCACATCAACAATAGGTAATGCCACCAAAAGCCTCGGTTTTATATTACGTGTAGCTTCAGAATTTAAAAACATTAAAACATTAAAAATTATTTTCTGTGCTTTTGTCCGTAGTCAACTGGAATATGCTTCTCAAATTTGGAACCCAAATTATAAAATTTATATTAATCGCCTTGAACAGGTTCAAAAACGATTTTTGCATCATCTGCAGTATTGAAGTAATGTATATTCGGTCAGCTACCTCCAACGATGCAAAAAGTTCCATATTCTTCCGATATACGAGAGGAGGCGAATAGCTGACGTTGCGTTTTTGCTTAACCTAGCGAATAGCTCAGTTAATTGCTTCGAATTATTAAGCAAAATTACGTTACGTATACCTAAAACATTTGTCAGGGAACCAAAGCTGTTACATATACCACTAGTTAGGTGCGCATATAGACAAAACGCTTTTTAATCAGAGCTAGTAAATGCTTCAATGACATTTCACATCACGCTGAAATTGATCTGTTTAATACTAGCAACCTTAAGCGAATTATGTGTAATATTTTTTTTAAATAGTTCTTTATATAGTACTTTCTTTGTGTTTTCTTTAGGCTTTTTATATAGTTTTGTTATATCTATTCATTTTACTGTTTATGAATATCAAGTATTTGTTCACTCTTTTTAAGTAACTGTGGAAGCTTTTAAATGGCCATTTTGCTTTACTGTAATTGAATTTATATTTTCTGTATTAGCTGTAAGCTTTCCTTCAAGAATAAAAGAAAAGAAAATAAAATAAATGTGGGTTGAAAGTACTTAATTATCTTGTAAAGTTGTTATTGAATAATTACCTCGCACCATTCCGCATGCAATGTTTTGCATACGGAATTATCATTTTAAGCTTGAGGTCTAACACGATGAAGTGGTTGTAGTTGTAGTTAAAAAATATCTTGACGCCAGTCCCCATACAGGGGTAGACACAGGTCTGGACAATTAAGTCTTTTCGAACCACTTTCCACCGGAGACATTTTCAGGACAACGTGACCGGTTTACTTCCCCTCGCCGCCTTTATGTCCAAATCAATTATTATTATTTAGAGTAATTGCTCTTGTAACGGGTTGCCAGCACTACACAATTTAGATGATTAACGTATATATTAACGTACAAAATTCAATAAAAAAAATATATTATGATTTAAAAAGTGTGTTTTTGTATAAATATAATTTATTGTATGGAAACGATTATCAAAGAGTAATTTTTTTTTAAAGTTATTTAGTTTTATATGGAAACCACAATATGTACTTGTAACTTATGTTTTCTAATTCTATATCTATGTAGGTACTAAATAAAACAGTGGAAATATGCACAGGGCACTGTTTTATTTAATCTAAGAGCAGCGGTTCGGAACAGAAATCTTTAAAAGTATTTATTTTAAATCTTAAGTTCGAAATGGACTTCATTTAATTTGCATTACATGTTTTGAGTTCTTTTTATGAAACAGTTTCCGAGACTTCGTACTTTTATCTTATACAGTGGGGAAGAATACTAAAAATACTAAATGTTATTTTAAAAATAATCTATGTTATGCATTTCACAAACAAATTGATCTGATTTAGAGGAAGTAAAAGTAACAAACGAAATTTAAAATGTTAAAATGTTACGCAATCATATGCAAACGTTATTACAAAAAATTCCTTAACACTCAATTTATTTTAAGTTTAATTCTGAAGGTTACTTCATGCTAAAACATATTTTATGATGAATTATGGCTTTTCATGTTATTGATTAGCAGTAATTATGTAAAAATATACGCAATTCATATTTACTTAAGAAGGTTCCCTTTAAAGACAGCATTAACGTTTAAGAAGCCATAAGATAGAATTTTTTCTTATTTTGAATTATAAAAGCCGCCTTTTTCATAAAGGCCTTACTAATGTTTTTGACGGACGGAATTGCTTTCATTTGACATTACGTACTTAGAATTCTGTTTACGTGTAGGACATCAAATTAAGATAAGCTGTACACTTCAAATTCTATTCTAGAGAGTACTTTCGTATTTTATGACAAATTAATCTTTACTACTATAAAATTATACATGATTCGTGCTTGTTTGTACATTTAAAATATTTCAGTGAAAAAACCTGAGATAGGTTACTAGAAAGTATTTGAGCAAACAAATTTTTATAGATATTACATTTTATATTTATCTGTTTGTCTGTCTGTTCCACCACTAAAATCACTGAACATATATCGTTTCGGCTTCCGTTGTTCGGTGCCTTATTTTTCAAGTTAAAAACGTATGCAATAAATAATAACACATTTAGCTGATTATGCACTTTGATGCAGACTGAATTTAAAATTGTAATAATGAAGACTTTGCTTGATACGTCTGTGCATGACGTATAATTTTTTTTTACAGAGCAAACGTACAGGTGGCTCACGTGATAGTATGTGATTACCGCCGCCCATGAACATCCGCAATACCAGAGGCATAAATGTCTTCACGCAATTCCCAATACAGGGGTAGACAGAGGTCAAGTCTAGACAATTAAGTCCCTTTGACCCACCTTCCACCGAAGATATTTTCGGGACAACGTGACAGGTGGTGAGCCCGTCGCCGCCTTTTTGTCCAAGCCAACGATGAAATTCGTACATAAGTTTTTGAAAAACTCATTGGTACTGCCACCTGGGGATCGAACTCGGGTCTCTCGACTCGAAATTCCGACCACCCAACCACTCGGCTATCGTGACTTTAAATATATATATACTTATTAATGCACGAAACTTAATTTAAAAAAATTAATAAACACTATATATTTTCTTCACCATTCGGTCTTCACTCATTCGCTCAACGTGCCCAAACCATCGAAGCACGCCCTTATATATTTTTGTGACAAGGTCATCTTTCAAACCTGCCATATTGCGAACCTCTTCGTTTCGCTTTCTGTCGGCCATGGTAAGGCCGCACATTTTACGAAGAGATCGCATCTCCACTGCTTTCAACCTGCTTTTATGATTCTTCTGGCATACCCAGGTTCCGCTGCCATATAACAAAGGTACCAACACTGCGTTATGTATTGCAAGGCGTCCACTTTTCACTTCGCCTTGCCTTTTGATTAACGCAGTCAGGGCACCATTGACTTTGTTCCCGGCAGCGACACGCCTGACCACATCTCAATCACATCTTCCATCCCGGCTAAACGCACTCCCCAAGTATACAATTTCATTCACCTGTTCTAGACATTCCTGATTTACCCATATTTCACACTTCGTTCTTTCTTCGTCCCTTTCAAATAATCCCCTTTCGTGCTGATAATTTTTTCTTTTTTCCAATATCTAAAGGGTAAATAGTAGTACAGTTCACTACAGTTGTTTTCGGTTAAAAGTACGCCATTGTGATTTCCCAAGATTTTGTTAGTATGCATACTTTTAAAGTCTAAAAAGACAAAAATATTATCTGGGTCAGACACAAAGCAATAAAATTTCGTAGATAAAACAAAGTATTGCGAATCATTTGTAAAAATATACCTTTCATTATTTACATTAAATACAGAGAAAAGACAGCAAAATAACCTCTATCAATTTGATTGCTCAAATAATGAAACGGCAGTGAAGCCTCCGAAGTATGAATTACAATTTAACTTCAAATATATAACGCCCCTACTAATGTTACTAACTATGGCTAATATAAAATATTATAAGATATATTTTTCACAGAAAAGAAATACAGGCAAGCTCTTATATAAATGTCAAAAAAAAAAACACACTACTCTTTGCAAGCAGTTGCTAAATTTCGTGGTGCCACGGTATAATTTTTATGCAGAGAGTAAATTCCAATTAGGCTACTTCCTCGTCTTCTCTTTATTTGTGAACAAGAAATTTTGTCAAAAGTCACTTTAAACTTGAAATAACATTAATCTGGAACAAATCTTTTATATTATTAAAGTTGTTTATCTTTAAATAGTGAAAAGTAATAATTTCTCGCGATAATATTAACGTTTTCTAAAGTTTTCCCTCGATGGATTCCACACTTGTTTCATAAGCTTAAAATAATTGGTGCTGTACGTGTTTGGGGCCAGAATAAGTTCATCGGCTGACCGCAACTCTATTGGGTCTGTCGTGACCAAGTGAACTTCAAATAACTCGGAATTGATCTTTATACAGCACAGAAGAGAAACAGTAAATAACTATATGCATTTTTGTGCAATATTTTAAAATTTTATTTTATAAGATTTTGGAGTGAAAACTTCTTTAGAGATATTTCCGCATTATCGCCTTATCTTGCAATTTACTTGTTAAAGAAGTAATGTAATCACCAAGTAGTATAATAAGACAAGGATTACTTTGTTATGTACAAAATTGTAGAAGCTCCGTTATAAAATATTCATCGTTTTTTTTTTACGGAAAAATTACATGTAAAATATAAAAAGGTAAATAAAATGCAAATTGGCGTACTGTAGCGGTAATTTTCAAATAACGAGCCGACGCCAAATTGCTGCAGAAATTTAGGAGAAAAATTCGACGTTATGACACGTTTTTTCACAGCTTTGAGTTAATTATATTTTATTTTTTCTTTATAAAAGAAAATCGGCTAGTTGTCTCAATACAACGGTAAAAATAAAGTTTTCATTTATTGCATTATGTTATCTTTAAGAATGTGGTGTCGTTATGACGTTTTACGTTAGATATACGTTTCTTTATTTTATTTCTTAATATATTTATCTTGTATTGTGGGCAACCTCCGTGGACGCCAGCTCTGCGGTCCTGGGTTTGATTCCCGGGTCAACGGGTCAAAGTAGGAAACATTTTTTTTTGTATTGTCTCGGGTCTGTGTGTTGTGTACCACTTCGTCGTTTCTGATTCCATAACACAAGCAGATGCGATGTTCTCTCTATCTGTCCTATGTACATATTTGTAATTTATACTTTTATATTTTTATATGTATACTATTACAAATTCCAATGGCATATGGCATGATGCAAAAATTTGCTTATCAAAGAACTTTAAAATAAACTATACTTATAGTTATACTTTCAAGCATTAAAGCTGAAAGCACAAAGCGGTAAGCACATAGGCCTCGTCAGTAAAAAAATTAGAAAAGGTAGGAATTTTTGTTCTTCGGCTATGTCGTAATAGTAGCTGTTTCTCCCCGGGAGTGTCAATGTGGCAACTAAGGGAAAAGTGTCTAAAAAATGGTGTCGGTTACCGACAGCTGGTGAGAAACAATCTCCAAAAATCAGTAGACCTAAGGTGGAAGATGTCTCTTGCTGTTTTCTTGCACTGTACTGGACTTTACAGGCGGTTATATATGCATTGTTTTTTTTTCGCCAGTAATTGTTTTAAAATAAAGTGAGGTTTCTGATGTAAATAACATAAACATAAATAGTTACCTGTCAACTTATTTTTGGCTTGAAATCTAAATGTCGACAGTTTCACTACTTGTCGCATGATCTCAAATAAGCACTGAAGCAGTATAGCTTGATGTTTAACCGCCTTAGCATTGGGCCACGCTAGACATTCGATTCTGTAAGACTTCATATGTGTATTATATCACATTTCCCGGTTTCCCCGTCAATTTTCCGAAGCATACAAACATTATTTACTTTATAAACCGGCCACTGAGTCAGTGCCCCGAAGGTCTGGCATGGTAGTATTTAGTGGTATTAAGTGGCAACAATTTGAAATTATACGCTTGCAATATCTACATTGTACGACTCAGTAATAACAGGTACGCTATGTTAATAAGATCTTGAACAACAGACTCTTTAACTATAAAGTCTTTAACTCGAAAACATAGCTGATGTATTGACATAAAATTTTTAAAGATCGTTGTTTTTTTATCTAAGAATGTTTGTATCAGAAGGTTCCTAAGGGAACAGGAAATATTTTCATTAAAACATTGTGTAAAAGACATGTAATTTATAATAAAGATTGTTAAGCGTTGTTATTTTCGACAATATGTTAATGTTTCCGTTAGTATCTTTAAAGGAAATTTTATTTCTTTAAACGAATATGTTCTTCGAAAAACTTGTTCTTCTAAATTGAATTAAATTTTGTCTATCACTTTAAACGTTTTTTGAGGAAAGTCTGAAAAAATACATTCGTAATACACTGACCTCACTTTCCAAGCAAAGTCGGTGCGGTCCGCTAGTTTACATATAAATCAAAGTCAAAAGTTTTTCCATTTAACTTAGGTTTGTTTTGAATACTGCGAAACGTCAAGAACTACTCCGCTTAAAAAGTTTTCTCGTCAAACACTTTCGTAAGAAAACTTGGCAAAAAATAACTTGGAAACTTTTTTTAGTTTGGCTAAAATTTAGGCGAGCGTTTCGTTCGTACAAAACATTTTCACTCGTTATTTAGAAGCATAATTTTATTCAATAATTTTTTATTACTATAAATAAATATCTAAAACAAAGTACTTTAGATATAACAAATACGGACTCGTAAAGCCAAGGGTGCCGCTAGGGGTTATTTATTTAAAAATTAACCTCCTACGTAATTAATAAGGCTTTTTGTAGGTTTGTAATAAGTCACTTATGTTTAACCTCCTTGTTAATTACGAATCGTCTGGGGAAGGTAGAAAACGGAAGGCTCACTTCACGTTCCGTCCTGAAAATATATATATTTAAATTCAAAGGAGTGGTGAGGAATGAATTGTGGTCAGCATTGTCCGTGAACGGTGTCAGCAGTGTCCTCATTCGAGCATTGCAATCGCTTTATAGGGATTCTTGTGCTTGTGTAAGGATAAACGGGGCATATACTGAATGGTTTAATATCGAAAAAGGTGTTAGACAGGGATGTGTAGCGTCACCGTGGCTGTTTAATCTGTTCATGAACAATTGATTGACAGATTTATAAGAGAATGAAAGTGGGTTGAGAATGAATGAGTTACTCGTTAAATGTTTTCTCTATGCTGATGATCAAGTATTACTTGCGTCTTCAGCCGAGGAGTTGCAGGAGATGATAACTGCTATGAGTGGAGCTTTTGTTAGAAAGGGTATGAAGATGACTGTAAAGAAGACGAAAGTGATGGTGTTTGAAAGAGATGAGGCAATGACAGACTGCAATATCGTGATTAGAGATGAACAAATTGAACAGGTGAATGAGTTTGTGTATCTGGGTTCAAAGTTCACAAGAGATGGAAAGTGTGAGACTGATATTGGGATCAGAGCAATGTACGTGATGTTGCCCCTATCTACGTATATATGTACCTTTTTTTTGTTAGAAGAAAAAACAAAAAAGTCGCCAATATTATTTCACTACAACGGATTCCGGTTACCAATTACGACCGAGTATGAAAACGATGATTGCAAATAAATATTATAATTGTGCGCAACCAACAGCTCACAAATATTGGAATTGAAAATTAAATCTAATTACTTGATGTTGACTTGATGACAAATATCAATGAAGCATTTATATTACTTTAGTTAGTACTTTGGAAATTATATTTACAACTTAAATAATTTCGTTTAACTAATTTAAAGCTTATTATAATGCATATCTTACAGAATATTGAGTTAGTTTAGACGTCCCGATAGCCGAGTGGTTAAGTGGGTGGAATTTCGAGTCAAGAGATCCGAGTTCGATCCTCAAGTGGTCGTACCAATGGGTTTTTCTAAATAAAACTTATGCATGAATTATATCGTTGGCTTGGACATAAAGACAGCGACGGCCTCACCACCTGTCACGTTGTCCCGAAAATATCTTCGGTGGAAGGTGGGTCGAAGGGACTTAAATGTCTAGACTAGATCTCTGTCTACCTCTGTATTGGGAATTGCGTGAAGATATTTATTCTATTATTTATTTAATATTTAGTTAAAGGTTAGTTACTAATAATTATTTAATAGCAGCTATCGTTACAACATAATTGCTAAGCCAATTAGGTATATATTGTATTTGAACTGAAATAATTCTTTGCTTATGTTCATAGAACCAGCGGTGCAGAATAAACAATTTTAACACGTTACTAAGGATTATAGCCGAGTGCTTGGTTGATCAGAATTCGAATCAAGAGACCCGAGTCTGATTCCCAGGAGGTAGACTCGTGCCAATGGGTATTTTTCCCAACTTATGTACGATTTATATCGTTGGCTTAGACATGGTGACGGCGACAGGCTCACCACCTGTCACGCTGCTCAAATAGTCTTCGGTAAAGGGTGGGTAGAAAAGACTTATCTGTCTAGACCTACCCCACTATTGGGAATGGCGAGAAGTTATACTTTTATTACGGATTATTTTGCATAGTATATACTATTTGCTATGTCAAAAATTGTCGAAAGTACACTGCAGGTGTTTCCCCAAAACAGTGCACAAAATATCTCTAGTAAAACAATCAGCCTGGCAAGCACTAAGTCGAAGTTAAGGACAACCATCAATAATTTAAACGCGAGGCGTGTTTTACTTTGCATCAATGAAAATGAGATTTTAAGCGATTAGATTCCTTTGGTTTTATTTTTTTTCTTACTTTATAATACTACATTTTCACAAAATAATCCTATATCTTTTGCTCAACATCTCTAGGCGATGTTATGATCATCAATTGCTTTTTCTATTGTTTCTTGCATATTTCTTATCCGCTGTTTGTTTCTACTTATGTCCTGAATGCTAAAACTACGAATGGTATTTAATTAAAAATCTATCGCATACACACATATATAACACATAGACATAAATAATATGACAGTTACTTAACAATGTGCTGATGAGATAATGGAGATGAAGTAGCAGGAGAAACCTAATAATATTAAAAAGCAAATACTAACTTCACTGTTTTACGGTGTGGTAAAATTTATATCTTCACTTGGTCTATATTGATGTTAGACAGTTATATGTAAAAATTAAGATTGAAATATGAATACTAAACTAATTACATCAGAATCATAAATGATGAGATAAAGCAAAAATATTCTATAGTGATTTTTATACATCTATAAAACAGTAATACGATATTGGAATATATTAATGGTTAAATAAATTTCGCTGGCAAATGGTGTTTCAAATTATTTACCATGAAGTTTATTTATTCTCTTACGTCTGCCTGCGCTGCCTTTTACGACACTCATGGGACAGCACCGTTGTGATAGATTCTCAGTGTTACCTAGTAATTTGATCAGGGAATAAAATAGACGATCCCATAAAATGTTTGCATCTGTCAGAATTGCTATAACGATTCTATAAAATGCAGAAAAAAGATATTAACGCTGACATGAACTAAAGTAAAATGGTAATAAATCGTGATAGTTTCTTCAATTCTCATCTTTTCTCTCAAACGGTTATCAAGTTCGTCGAGCTATGTCGCGGACCTGTTAACAATGCAGCGCACTGATCTTTATTAATATGTCGGTTACCTTAGTTCTGCTGCGGATGTCTTCATTGCATATCCTGTCACGCAGAGACAATCACGCAGAGACACGCTCTTTCTATAACACGAAGAGCAACTTTGGGCTTCCTCATTCGGCCTGCAGTGAAAGATCAAGTTTCGGTACCATAGGTCATCACTGGGCATCAGGCACTGGTATACATACTTAAGATATTGAGATATATATAAGTATACATACTTAAGATATTGAGATATACTCGACAAGAAGATATAGCGTAGTTTACTGAACGCTATTCAGCCGCATTGAATCCGTCGATTGACCTCTGGGTCGAAGTTGAACTTGCTAGTCTAACAATTTGTCCCAGGAATATATTCGCCAACAACTTCGAACGCAGTGTTTTCTAAACTAAAACCGGCATTGGTCTGCCATGGACGTTCGACCTGATCTTAGTCTTGTTCATGTTCGTCTTAAGACCAACCTGTTGAATTACATTATTGAGGTCATTGAGCATAATTCTAAGCTCCTCCAGCGATCCAGCTATCAAGACTATGTGAAGTCACTCACACACAGTTAATCAGTGAAGTAGAAATAGTTTGAAAAAATGTGGTGAGAAAATTGCTCTTGAGAAATTTGCGAAGCCTTATTTCTGGTGAATACAGAATTGCGCATCGTTCACAGTTTTTTCTCTTCATGTCCCGCCCTACTCTACCCTGCGACTCGCGAAGGAAAATAAATGTAGAAAGACACTCCTCGGGAACAAAGGAGATACAAATTTATGCTCCGAAACCAGAAGCGATATATTTATGCATTTACATACATATCAATATTTTGTTTTTGTTGTGTTTAGAGTAGGCATAACAATTTATGGCCTGTTTTCTTCCTTTGAGTGTCGTAAGAGGCGACTTAGGGATTAACCTTGAAAATAGTTATGGTTATCGATATTTGTATGAGTCAACTTTCTTGAAAAACACTAGACCGAAACTAAGGGAATCCCCAATCCAGACGATTGAGGATTGCAGCTCCGGCGGTATCTGTGACTTCAATTAACAAACTGCATGGTATGCTTGGCGTTCTGTAGTGTTTTTAAAGGCAAAGAACATAAATTAAGAAGAAAACATCTAAGATATGGAAGGGTAGTAAACTTTATTATTGATGGCTAGATGTAACAAATTATTTTTGGTGTATAATTTTGGATGAAATTTGTATATGATACAATATTATATTAACTGAAATAACTGTTAGGTCAGTTTAGGTTTAGTTATTAATAAATTGGGGATTGCAAAGATTGAAAAAATTTTCTTCCGCGTTTACGAGTATAGTTTGTTCGTTTTGTTGTACTTAAAATAGCCATACACTCCGAAGTATTCGATCACGCGCAGACTAAGGATTAAAATAGATTTATCACTTGGCAGATATCTTTAGCGAATCCCGTTTACCGGACACCTCCGCGCTACGCGAAAATGTCGCCTGCTCTAACGTCTACACGTCGTCTTTTATTTTTGGCCTTTAGGCCTGCTACAGTTGCTCCTTAGTTTAAATGTTGTTTATTTACGCTTGCTTTATGTTGACTGATTCCACGCTTTATTACGAACGTTTTATGGTGTACTTAGCAGAGAGATTAGCTACAGTGCTGCATCTGCCAACAAAGCATTTGTTTTAAGTAGAGATACTGCTAGTCGACGTACATAGAAATCATTTATGACTCGTGTCTACCGTTTTGAAAATTACAATATAAACTAAAGAATGTGAGATGAATAAAGATTAAGATAAATTAAAACTAAAAAAAATACTGTGGCTTTTATTGTAAGATGTTGATGACTGTTTGTTGTACTTAATACATTAAAAAGCTTGCTTTTAAAAATCTTTTATGAATGAGTGTAATAAATAAGGTGAAACAAAATCCTTGAGTCTATTCAGTTCATTCAATCAAAAACTTATTTCAATTAAAAATTTATTTTTTTCTAATTTAACATATAATTAATATGAATTAAGCTGATGGGAATTTTTCTAGTGAAATAATTTTGTGACACCTACTTTGGTCTATTCTCCGTATTCTTTTCAAAAGCTGTTAATTATTATAATCTTTAACTAGATTAAACAAGTTTTCCTTGTACATAAAAAACTATACATTGCAAAAAAAATCATTCTAAAATCTCTAAAATGATTGTAAGCAATTTGACATTATTTTGTATTTAAAATTGGGTTTTATGCTTCAGGTTTATCTGGATAGGCATGGAGTTTTATAAAATTAATTTACTATCAATGTTATGTGCACAAATTTAAATGGTTTTGTACAATTAGCCCAGGTACTTATTTATTTACTGTATGTCAATGTATTACATATGGTGGACAAGGACAATAACAACACTAACTTCTTATCTTATTTTAATTATTCTACCTACGTAATCATACTTATGTATGGTTCAGGAAAAATTGTACATTCAATCTAGAGGACTTTTCATTTCTATTACATAAATTCTTTACAAAGTTCGTCTGTTGTTAGATAATATTAGCAAATTCGATGAAAAGGTTGGGTGTCCACCATTGGAATCAGATTTGTAGACGCCTCAGGTCTTCAGGATTCCGATGTTTATCGAAATTGGGTACACAATAAAAAGGTTAAAATATCTATGATTGCGTAAATAAAATTGACTTTATTGCTTACTTTGTTTAGCTATCTCAAAATAACTGTATAATAAAAGAGAAATTATTTATTCCTTTACAAAAAACGTTGACTTATTGCGCGTGAAAAAGTTATGCTAAAAATAAAAGTTACATTGTTTCTCTAGGTAAGGTAAAGATTTTTTATGAAAGAAAATACAGTCATAGCTCATGTAATATATTGCTTATTAAACGTAGTAGGTGTAACGTTACCAGAGCTACGTTACACCTACATCTCAAAATTGACATTGAATTTTAATATGTAGACTTTGAAAAGTTTCTTTACTATTGAGTTTAGTACCCACTTTATAAAAAATATTAGAGAGATTATGTATTTTTTGGGATCCTTTAATGTAGAGTATATTGCACATTTACATTATACATTACTTTGCATCTTATTTAAATTATTGACAAATTAAGGAATCAGTATAGAATGTTAAGTTCAATAAAGTACCATATCCAGAGCCACGATAGTAGAATGGATTGTACAATCATATTTTGTAACAGAATACCCTTGTTCGAAACAGAAACTCGTACCAATGAGGTTTTTTTTAGAAACTTACGACAAGTTTCTACCCATGATTTCATCCGCTTAACACCCTGGGACTAGAAACTTACGACAAGTTTCTACCCATGATTTAAACCGGGCGGGATCACTGCAACTATCGAAGAAAACTACGTCGTTTTGACTTTAAATATAACTATTTAAAGACTATTAATCGACATAATGTTTCAAGTCTCTTCTAGTACCATAAGTTTTTCCCAATTAAATGTAGCACAAACACTGTTACAGACTATGACTTCTGTGTCTGACTATGTGTCCAATTTCATCCAAATTGTTCAAATGTTTAGGCGTGATTGAGTAACAAACATTCATCCATCCTCACAAACTTCCGCATTTATATTATTCACAATCACGACTATTTAGCATAATATAAAAGTGGAATAAAATAAAATCATTCGTCTCTCTTAAATATTATACTCATTGGAAGTATTTCTATTTCGGCGTGAATGTCACTCCGACAGACGAGGAGCGAGAACCGCTGCGCCAGCGCATACGTTTTGTTCCGACCCGAGGTCTTTTAGTTCAGTCAGCGCGCATATTCTCTATACCTAACACGTCCAAAGTCGAGACAGGACTTCACCTTACACGTGAAATCTGAATTTTATTGTGAAGCTACTGTGGTTGTGAAGCAATTATTCAAGTGAATCTATGTATATTGTGTAATTGTGTTCTTGGATTAATGTTCCATCTAACACACAACTACTTTCACTCCACACAAATCGTTTTTATTATTTTCGAGATTCTATGTCATACAAATGTTTATATATGTAGTTAGTAACCCAAAGTATGATTGTAAAAGAATAACAAAACTATAAAATTTTGCATCAAATATCAAAGTTGATACACCTCTTCCTAAAATAACAACTTATTACATTGTACTAATCCACGAACACGTGTTATAATAATATATTTAAACACGATCGTTCCAGTCTGAAGGTCAAGCCATGTTGACTCGACCAATGTCAATTCTATGTTATACAAAATACACACATTGGATTTATGTTACTAAAATTTACTATTCATCGAGAAATTGATATAATATAATAATATTCGAATAATATCGAACTATATGAATTATAACATCAAACAGTACTTTAAACTCATATAACAGTTACACTTTGACCGTTATTTTATGATATAACGGATATAAATGATTAACTAAGGTTAAATGACCTTAAATTTTATCACTTACTACTTATTGTACTTGTGAACAGAACAAGATTTGCGACCTTAAAATTATAGGTAACTACTTAAATAGGTATTTAAATAGGTAGGAAATCCTACAAAGTTGATTCATGTTGTCTTTTGATAAATGTAGAGTGCGTGTCATTATATTATTTTCATGAATACTACGAGTATATGTGAACAAGAAAGAAATGTTGATTAGAATGTATGTGATTTAGAAGATTTAACTTTTCCTAGTCTAATTTGTGACACTGCAGTTGATATCTCCGCCGAAAGATAGATTCACGAGCCGGCCGGTGCGTCGCTGATGTGTGTGTGAGATACCACAATGTTTGTTCAGTGATAATAATGACGGGAGGACAGTGTGCGCACGCTGCCGTCAACGCATTTCTTACCGCTGCGCCAGACACGTGCTCTTTGTGGTTCGCTACGTTTGTATGGGTACCAGTGCCATAGTGATGACGTCAGATGATTGTTTTGCACTACACTATTAACGGAGTTCACGGTGAGGATAGTGCGACGATCGAATATACCGCATAGTGCGTCTGAATATCGGTGCGCCGATATGTTGTTGCATGGTGGCGAGACAGCGAGAGGGCCTGTACAACGGAGGCGCTCAGGTCTCTTAGGAGTTCGATGCTCTCGTGGAGCGCGAGGAGGGGCGGCGCGGGCTGCTCACGGCTGCAGCTCTCGGCCCTCCCTAAAGTTGAAGAGGACGCAAGCGACTGCGATGCCGAAAGCGCGTTGCTCACGAGCGCCGCCGCCGCCGTGGCTCGAAGACGATACGCCGTAAAAATTAAGCGGAAACCTAAAATAACCTACAGAGTAATAAGGTATTTCATTTTAAGTACTAATCTTATTCTTAGTCTAACAATTTCTTTTAGTGATACGCCTAAACTATAGTAGTCTATGAAAGTTAATTGTAGAGCATTGGTTTCTTAATAACGAGGATTAAAGACAAATCCTGTTCTAAACTGCCATTTTCATCTTAGATGATGCTACCAATCAGTGCTTGGTTAATTTTTGTGTGGTAATATTGAAACAGTTACCCTTGTCGTACAAGTCAATCCTATAGATTAATATCTACCAATACTGGGAAAAATTAAAATAATTGACTTGAATATATTAAGAGTGAGCCCAATTCTCAGTCAGTCAATTCTCTCTTCGTAGAGAGTTCTTGTACGAGGTACACGTAGGTTACTGTCTCGACAACCAGACATTATTGTTAGACAATTGAGGTCAATCGATGAATATTACACAAATTGTCTCTTTACATATTCATATTCGTAATGGAGTCATTAAGATTGTCCACGTTGTATTTTAAGGCGATTACTACCACTGAATCCCAGCCGATTTAAGATATTTCACGAAAAATTCAAAAGAAGTAATAGAGTAAAAATTATAATCAAATGTAAATAATAAATAAATTAATATCTTTACGCAACTCCCAATACAAGGGTAGACAGAGGTCTAGTCTAGACATTTAAGTCCCTTCGACCCATCTTCTACCGAAGATATTTTCGGGACAACGTGACAGGTGGTGAGCCCGTCGCCGTATTTATGTCCAAGCCAACGATATAATTCGTACGTAAGTTTTAGAAAAACCCATTGGTACGGCCACTTGAGGATCGAACTCGGGTTTCTTGACTCGAAATTCCGACCACCCAACCACACGGTTATCGTGACTTCTAACTTAAAAATGTAATTAATTGGTTTACAATTTAAAGAAATATTTTTATTAAACTCCCTGTCAATGATAAAGTACTCTGGATAAAGACGCCAGAGGTTGAACACGAACAAACGAACGGCATCCGGTTGGGAGGCAGTTGACATTCCTTGCACGTCCCATGCGCAACAGGTACGGCGGCTCATACGTCAGACAGCTGCGATAGGCATGCCTAAGACTAAATATATCAAATTTTATTTTTGCCTTTATTTTGATAACCTATTGAAGTTGTCCTAAGGATTATTATTTAACTCCAAAATGTCACGTAACCTGCGCTTTTCTCATCAACTTTTTAAGAAAATACGCTAAATTTGATATTAAATATAAATATAAATTACTAATAAATTCCTGATAAATCGACTTTAAATTAATCATAATTTTAATATAATTCGTCTATTGTTATAATATAGTGTACTAATGCATACAATCAAGTTACTTGTACTTTTATTCGCCGGGAGTTGTTAATAATAAACAAAATATAAATTATTGCGATTACTATTTATGGAAAATCTGCATTTAGTTAATTTATTCATCTGTTATTCACTAATATAGTGTACGAATACATATACTTCCTTATACTTTTATACGCTGAGAAAAACCTGGCGTATACGCACTCTCGGAAAAGAACATGTGATGCGGGATGCGAGCCCCGCTTGACTAAAATAAATAACTATCTTCACGCAATTCCCCATACAGGGGTAGACAGAGGTCTAGTCTAGACAGTTAAGTCCCTAAGACCCACCTTCCACCGAATATGTTTTCGGTACAACGTGACAGGTGGTGAGCCCGTCGCCGTCTTTATGTCCAAGCCAACGATATATTTCGTATATAGCACTCACTCGCATTGACTAAAATTTTAAAAAAATGGCAGGGCTACCCTAACGTTTTCGTACTCATCAGCGACCTCATCTATGCTGGCACTTGTACTACTGGTACACGCTTCTTTCTTTTTTCTTCTTTTTCTGATATTTTATTTTTTTTTTATAATGGAAAAAATATTTTCAGTGATGAAAACAATTTTTTTCTTAATATGTAAATCATAAGAGATCAATTGGACCTCAAAAGAAGAAAAAATTAATGGCTTATCGAAGATCTTGGAAACAAATAATTTTTTTTGTACTATAAGTGTAAGTTTGACCTTTAACTTTATTGAACATTGAACCATTGACCTGTTTATTACTAATTTGTGGTAGACTTTGACCTCATTTCAGAACATTAATTCTCCGGTAATCAGCTATATTTTTAAATTACATAATTTATTTATGAAAACTTTGAGGTCTGTAATGTTATTTTATTATAAGGATTACAGCTACAAATGTAAACCAGATATCGCTAAAACTTCTTACAACTACAATTTGAATATACACTTTTTTTTTGTATAAAGATATACGAATACATTTTTAGTGCAAAGTCACGACAGTGATCGGAATCCTTAAACCAGGAGACCCAAGTGGGATTCAGAAAGACGGTTCGCAACAAACATTGTTTTTCGAAGTTTATTCGTATTTGCCGAACTGTTGACAAGTGAACGTGTGGCGTACGTGTGTACGCCACACGTTCACTTGTCCGTCAGTTTTTATGTCGCCAGCATTGAGGGTTCGATTTCTGGACGGTTCAAAATAAAAATAAATATTTAATGCAGGAAATCCCTTTTTATACATTATAAAATACAGGGCCGTGTTGTTTTGCCATTGACCAGATGCTTTCTATCTCGAGGAGGCATTGCTTAGGGCAGACAGGGAGAATGACATCGCGAATGTGTGCAAAGTAATATGTAGATTATGGGATTACCATAATCGCTTGGCGACTAAAGCTTCCGAATTTTATTACACCATGAGGATTGAAAGAAGTAATTCCATGTTCCTGCCTATCTACTTAAATAATACTGTAGGTTGGTAGGAAGTAGTCTTCTTTTCAATTCTGAATACTTACTATACTATTCACTACATAAAAACATTGCATTTTTAAATACGTGATTATTATTGTACGGAGTTGAGCGAGTTAAATTTGCTAGTGGGTGAAAAGCTCCGGCCCTTAACGACGTCACCCAACTTTATTGGAAATTAAATTGTACCGCCAATCAAGAACGCATGCGGTATTGAGCTGTTCGGTTACTTGAATTTTGGCAGCTCGTACGTCAGCTGAGTGTAAAATATGCACTGTGTATTTCCATTTAACAATTATTTGCTTGATACGTACAATCAGGTTTTTTAATACTACTTTTTGGCTTATTCAATTGTTTTCTTTATTAAATTGTAGGAAAAATTACGGACATACCTATATTGTTTTATGTACAGCTTATAAAAAATATTGCCAATTGGTTCTGAGCAAAATTTGAATTCGAACTCTGTGTGTCTGTGTCACTGAATTTGTCATTGTGATAGGAATATATATATTGCTTTTCTTATTTAACCATTATAATTTTATATTTAATGTTGTAAAAAATAAATCTAGTCTAAACCATTCCATAAACAAATTACGAAGTTTCCCACGGCAATAGCAATTTAATTGATTATTACAGCTTATGAACATCAAATTAAACGAGTTATTTTAGAATTTTCATATCATATATTAGAATAAAACGATATTTTCCTTGTAATTATATTGAGGACACGGCTAGTCATTCAACAAGGCACAGACGATTGTAGGTTTTGTCTTTATGTATACAATTTTACTGGTATGAATTTACATAGTTTACTATACATAGTTTACAATATTCGATCGTAAGTGGAAGTTAGTTTCCATTTGGGTATGGAAAATAATAAGGAGTCATCGAAAACTACGTTACTTATTTGTATTTTTCGATGATTCCATTCATTCTGTACGAAGTGCATGGATATGGTAGAAGTCGACTAAAGGAACGGCAAATTTCAAACACCGTTGCGAACGTTGGATTAGAAGTGCGAAAGGTTAAATCTTTTTCTGAGAGGGGATTTTGTGAGGGAACTGAAGTTATGTTTGCAGCATTATGTGATGACGGTATAACACGAAGGAAAAGACATATTAAAATAGTGCCGTGTCTCCTAAAGATCAGTCAATTGCTCTCATCGTGGACATTATTAGAAGCAATTAACGAACCAATGGAGTACAAGGTATTTGATACTGCGGTCGTTAATTCGCTTGTTCGGAGTAATCAAATGGCTTATACACTTTTTGGGAGGATGTTTGTGCACTAGACTTTTCGAGTCTATTGAGTTGTAGTAAGTAGGTAAGGAAATCCGATGAAGATTGTGTTCAATGAAAATTTTCAATGAAAGTAACAAATGAAGTGTTGGATCTTTCCCAAAAACGATAAAAAAATCGGTGAAAATCCTTAATAAGTCACATCGGTGTTATTTAGTAAGGTTTTGGGTGAAATCAAAAAGAAGTAAAGTGAATACCTACTGACACCCCTACTACCGTATATCGAACATACTTTGCAAGAAGCCTACATTAAATAATTGATTTTATATCTATCATGTAATAAACATTTATTACTGCAGTGTAATTTAGTTAATACCATATACAAAATCTCATTTGCCGCTTTGATATTTATTGTACACAATGCATAAAAAAATCAATTAAGTGTGAAGTAATAAAACAAAGACAACGTTACTATTGAATAGCCTTATAAAATATTTTATTTATTAGAGGGCAATTTATTGATTTGTTACTTGCGACCCACTCAACGGATCTTAGTTAGTCGTTTGACCTGATTTGACGGCGTGTGACGTTTTATGGTCCATAACTTTTTATTGAGCTTTCCTGAATGCGACAATGGCCAGTGACAATTTGTCCAGGAACCTTTTAAGCTTTGACTTTTTTAACGTACATTTTCATTTACTCTCACATATTTTTTTATGATGACACAACAAAATGGAAATAGCGACATAAATTTTATAATAATTTGTATTTACGTAATTGTTTATAAAAGATAGTTTATGTTTCGATTGGTAGGATTCTGATTCCAAGTATGGTCTTTACGTTACAAAATATTGCATATTTTTATGTTTTATGCAAAAACATAAAACATTGTGCATAAAACATTCTTTGTTTATATAAAAAAAAACTGTTCTGTTTCGCCTTCAAAAGCATCATTAAAGGTCTAAACTTGTAGGTTTGTTTAGACCTTTGTTGATTTTATTTCCTTTAGAGGCAAAATAATAAAATGCAGAGGAATGAATAAAGTGGAAATCAGTAGAAGGCAGCCAAGTCATTAAGAGATATAAATAAAAATATGTTCCAATTATATTGATGATTTAATTTTAATACAGAACTTTAAAATTTCCCTATGATAAATAAATATTGTTAATTATAAATGAATATTCAAGCGTCTCAAGTATAAATCAAATTGCATTTTATTCATATTTGGCCTTTTTTATTAACTGTATATACATATGTATGTGTCAGAAGTAGCATGACTAGTGATGAAATGAAAAAAGAGAAATTCAAAAATCACGTAAATCGGGAGGGATTCGAACTTAATACGCCTGAACAAATTTGTTCAGAAATTTTCAAAATTTACATATAATATATATTTAGCTTTCCATAAACTGTAAAGCTATGAATATTAAGTTGGAAGTCGTATAATTTTTGATAGATGTCTCCAAAATTCCTTAAGAGGACAGCCAGATGCCTTGGAGGTACGAGCATCACCACCGTATGGGAAAGTATCAAAAACTTTTAAAGATTTAGGTAAATAATGATTTAGGTAAACATTGCCTTAGGTTTTCATTAAGTAATACATATGAGAAGCCTGTATTTTGTACTAACAATATAACATAAATCTAATGTAAATGTGAATTGAAGGGAACGATACTGAGGCTTGTTTGTAGTCCCTTATTAACATTATCTTTGTGATATGTTTAAATGAAAGTAATTTGTAATGTAAAATGGTTTTCAGTGTGATTAGTATAATATGTACAGTGAGTTTGCAAGCGTCTGTAATTTAATGTTTTATACTTACGTAAGCCGAGCTCAAAGACTGAAAGTCATGATTATCCTCACCGCATCGTTTGTTGAATTAGAGTGCAACGTAGCTCGTAGGTGTACAAAAGCACTTACGACCTCAAGCATAATTATTATTATGGTTGCATTAAACCAGCTGATATAAATAGTACTGGTTTTAAAATAATAAAATAGACTCACATACTCAGGATTCCATTATCTTAATAATGTCATAATTGTCAAATTTTTATATATACTACTATATAAGGGAGTGTTAGCTCTTTAGAATTGAATTTATCCTGCATTAACATGTAGCATTTGCATGCATGTGAAGTCATGAAGTGGTCGAAATTTCGAGTCGACAGGCACATAATAACGGTGGCAGGCTCGTACCAATGGGTTTTTCAAAAACTTATGTACGAATTATATCGTTGGCTTGGACATAAAGACGGCGACGGGCTAACCACCTGTCACGTTGTCCCGAAAATATCTTCCGTGGAAGGTGGGCAGAAGGGACTTAATTGTCTAGACTAGACCTCTGTCTACCCCTATATTCGGAATTGCGTGAAGATATTTATTTATTTACTAATAAATATTGCTAAGTGCTGTACAGTCACTTTACTGTGACTGTAAAGCCTGTGTGCGGGTAGGGCATGACCTGTCACCCATGTTTAGCGCCCAATCGGGTGTAAAACAGGGATGTGTCATGTCTTCCTGGCTGTTCATACTGTATCTCGACAGCTGTTTACAGAAGCTGAAAGATAGTTGTTTGGGTGTGAAATTGGGTGACATTAAAGTAAATGTATGCCGATGATGCAGTGCTTATTGCACCATCAGAGGCAGAACTGCAGACATTAGTCACGTGTATGAAAGAAGATTGTGAAATTAAAGGTCTCCGTTTGAATGCTAATAAAACTAAGGTTCAGGTATTTGAAAGGGATGAAGAAAGAACGAAATGTGAAATATGGGTAAATCTGGAATGTCTAGGTGAATGAAATTGTATTCTTGGGGAGAGTGTTTAGCCGAGATGGAAGATGTAATTTAGATGTGGACAGTCAAAGTCAATGGCGCCCTGACTGCGTTAATCAAAAGGCAAGGCGTAGTGACAAGGGCACGCTTTGCAATACATAACGCAGTGTTGGTACCGACTTTGTTATATGGCATCGAAATCTGGGTATGCCAGAAGAAGCATAAAAGCAGGTTGAATACAGTGGAGATGCGATCTCTTCGTAAAATGTGCGGCCTTACCATGGCCGCCCGAAAGCGAAACGAAGAGGTTCGCAATATGGCAGTTTTGAAAGATGACCTTGTCACAAAAAATGATAAGGGCGTCTTCGATGGTTTGGGTACGTTGAGTGAAGACCGAATGGTGAATAAAATATATAGCACGAAAATTGACATTAAAAGGGGTCGAGCTAGACCGAGACTAACCTTCAAAGACCATGTGAGCATATTGGTCGAAGAGGGGAGGGTCAAGAGTACTCGGATACCTCGACGTGCATGTATGAAAAAGATAATGAATCTGAAAGAAGCGAAAGTGGTATGTAGGGATCGTGGCACTTGGCGATCTGTTCTCTTTGGCTACCCCGTCAGGGATTGTGCGTGAAGATAAGTAAGTAAGTAAGTAAGTACTAATAAATATCATCACATGTAAAAAAATTCAAGCTTACTGCCAACGTTAGTCGGAGAGGCGCACGAAGAAGAAGAATAAGAAACATTTTTAGTGAAATACCTACAAGCAACATGCAAACGTTAGCATGTTACTATGACTACTTATCCGCTTACGTGACTCCTCCAGTGGACTTTTATGAGTTGTTAAGGTAAGATTGGTCATAATCAAACAATGGGTAGAATGATGTATGTAAGCTCTACAGTAAATGTACTTTTGCAGTGCTTTTAGTTTTACTTACCCTAATCTTCTCGCTTGTCTTTAAAACTAAGCTTCAGAATTTGGCTTAGCGTTTAAAGTGCAAAACAGTATTTGTGTAGTCCTAGTATATATTCAAGAAGTTCTGGATGGAATATTCAGATTTAAACTTACTATTTCTGTTATGAAATATACATATAGCTTATAAAAGGTTATTGTGCTATAGTTTTTTAATAATCAAATTGGATAACAGGTAAATTGGATCAGAGTCACGATAGCCGAGTGGTTGGGTGGTCCGAATTTCGAGTCAAGATACCCAATTTCGATCCCCAGGTGGCTGGCTCGTACCAATGGGGTTTTCAAAAAGTTATGTAAGAATTATATTTTTGGCTTTGACATAAGACGGCGATGGGCTTACCACCTGTCACGTGGGTCGAAGAGACTTATTTGTCGAGACTAGACCTCTGTCTACTGTTTATTGGAAATGACGTGAAGAAATATTGTCATAAAAAGATGTATAACGTTAAAATTTAAATATAAATCAGGTGTGTAACGATTTTTATTAATTTCCCTTAAATT
This sequence comes from Sericinus montela, assembly GCA_029286605.1. Lineage (NCBI taxonomy): Eukaryota > Metazoa > Arthropoda > Insecta > Lepidoptera > Papilionidae > Sericinus > Sericinus montela. The sequence continues at coordinate 9,536,346 of JAGSMR010000001.1, forward strand.
ATTTGACATTTTTTTCTACAAATATATTACACTTTATAAAGCACATTAATACAAAATTATTTACATTACTTAACAGCCTGTATTGGTCATAATCGCTGCGCTTGTCAGGCGGATTAGAGATCGCATCGTCGGCTACTGCAAGTCTCTTGTCAGATTATTGATCTGATGTTTTTCGAGTTGCCTACTCTGCCACCTATCAGTGGCCGAAGAGATTTGCATGGCATTTTCCTTACTACATTTCGTAGCATGGCGTACATACACCTAACATGGCTATCGCCGACTACGAGATCCACTAGAAGAAGAAGTGTAATTATGTTTTCGTAAATAACACACGACATTGATTGCAAAAGTGAACGATCTGTATCCTAAGCCGGATTTGCCATAATCACTACGCATGGGAAGTGCTAAATTTTGCTGTGGAATTTTGTGATCCCAAAATCATTCGTTTGCCATTATCATTAACAAGGCTTTTTCGTCAGATGCCTCGTACGATTGTATGTGACCGTTGTATGTGGCAATCTTTTGGGAAGGCATATATTCAACAATGAACTTTTCATACGCAATTATGATTGTGATATTTTAAAATGTTAATTGTAGAAAATATTATTTAATTTTTCATTTGAGTCTTTTCGTTTTATTTTGCGTTAGCGTTAAAAAAAATAAAGAGATATTGAAACGGTAAATCAAAAAAGACGATGTTTTATTTCATTATTTTTTAAAGCGCCTAATTGCCAGGATTAGAAAACTAACTAGGAAAACCAATTAGACCCTTGCCCTTTTCATGTCTCACCAAAAAGAATAATTCTTAAGTTGTCGTAAATAAATTAAATGCTAACATTAATAACCGAGTATATTTTTCTTCTCTGATTTATGTGTTAGTAGTTACTTACGATAGCCAAGTGGTTGGATGATGGGAATTTGAGTTTTATCCCCAGGCTCGTACCAATGAATTAAAAAAAAACATATGTACGATTTATATCGTTGACTTGACCTCTGTCCCTAATACAGGGGATATAATAATATTGGAAATGGCGTGAAGATATTTATTTATTTATTTATAACTTTGTGAAAAGTGTGTTTTTTTGTTAAATGATGTTTTGGACAGTTGTAGCGATTTTCATTTTTTTAAACTAGATATGTAGACTTTTATGGATTTTTTTAGACTTAAGGATGACCTGAGGAATATAAAAAGTTTAAACAGATGCTTCTAAAGATATTTGTACTAATTAAAATAACTGACTTGATTTTGCATAAGATTTTAAAATGTTTTGTTGTGTATATTGCGAGACTTCTGTACTCGCTGTAGTATATTCATTGTTTTTCATTTTAAGTTTCATCGTTTTAGCGATCAATTAATGGCTTCCAAAGTTATTACTATTATGATTTTAATAAGTACATAATATAATGTTAGTCGTGAATATTACTCAATTTTAATAAAAATTTTCAACTTCGATGTTTTCTGAATGGTTTATTTAGATTTGAGCCCAAAACTATTTTTACTTTACTTGATTAATATAGTTATAAATATGAGAAGGCTACACCGCGCTGATTTAGTAACTAGTTATTTTTTCCTAACATGCGCATATTTCATTATACTTGTGTTTAAAAAAAATATCTTCACGCAATTCCCAATACAGGGGTAGACAGAGGTCAAGTCTAGACAATTAAGTCCCTTTGACCCACCTTCCATCGAAGATATTTTCGGGACAACGTGACAGGTGGTGAACCCGTCGCCGTCTTTTTGTCCAAGCCAACGATGAAATTCGTACATAAGTTTTTTTTTTTGAAAAACTCATTGGTACTGCCACCTGGGGATCGAACTCGGATCTCTCGACTCGAAATTCCGACCACCCAACAACTCGGCTATCGTGACTTGTATTTGATTTTTAATAGCCCAAAACTTTTAAAATATAATTTGATCTTATCCTCGCGCGATACTATATCGCGTGGGGATAAGAACTAATTATTTTTTAAAAGTTTTGGGTAAGTCAGAGTACTAGATACTTTAATTCTTACAATGCACATTTCACTGGAGGTCGAACAACGTGACATGTGTCCAAGCCAACGATACAAATTGTACATTAAAAAAATCGTAGGTACGAGCCTGAGAATTGAACTCGAGTTGCAGGTTTCGTGGATTCGTAGCTGCATAAAAACGTATGAAATAATATTTCAGTCTTCAGTTTTAGTAGTGCCTTTTATTTTAGTATTTTAATATATTATATTTGAAGCAAATAAGGACGCTCGCGTACTAAGATACGTTTTATAAATTAATTATAAATATACAATGTTAATTAAAAATAAGTAAGTAGTACATGTTCTGTTTCAAGGATTTTGAGTACCATAAAATATGAAGCATGATATTGTTGCATGCTCCGTATTTTTTTATTTATGCTTTTTGTTTTTGTAAGTACTTTTGGAAAAAGATGTCAATAAAAGTACATTGTAGGACAGTTCTAGGATAGGTCAACTACTTACCATATGGGAAGGTATGTGTCGAGTCGAAAAATGTGTCGAGTGTGGTTTTGGTACTTTTACACTAACCACCACACTCAACACATTTTTTAAATAATTAATAAATGTATCATGTATGAGAATTCAAAACTTTAATCTGCAAAATAATCACAGAGGTAGACTTCCATCTTCCACCGAAGATATTTTTTGGAACAACGTGACAGGTGCTGAGCCCGTCGTTATCTTTATGTCCAAGCCATCGAAATAAATCGTAATAAGTTTATGTAACTCATGTGCTACGAGCCAGTCACCTGGGAATCGAACTCGAATTCCGCTCACCCAACCACTCGGCTATCGTGACTTTCAATTTGAAAAAAAAAATATCTTCACGCTATTCCCAATACAGGGGTAGACAGAGGTCAAGTCTAGACAATTAAGTCCCTTTGACCCACCTTCCACCGAAGATATTTTCGGGACAACGTGACAGGTGGTGAGCCCGTCGCCGCCTTTATGTCCAAGCCATCGATGAAATTCGTACATAAGTTTTTGAAAAACAACCTGGGGATCGAACTCGGGTCTCTCGACTCGAAATTCCGACCACCCAACAACTCGGCTATCGTGACTTTCAATTTTAGATACATATTATTTGTTATTTCAATACGCAATTATGAGGCGCTCCGTGACCAGGTATAAAAAACGGCTGACATTGGCTTCTTCATATACTCTAAGCAGCATTGAATATTTTTTGCATTTGACTAAATGATTAACAAAGTACCTATTTTAATAACAATCAAACTACAAAACTTTGACACAAATATAAACATTAATTAATCTATTGCAAATTATTTTTTTTTTACACGCTTTCGAGATTAAATTGAGTTTTATATAATAATAATATTCAGATTATTAATTTATCGCTAGTAAAATCCTAAGTATTATTTCCTACTACTATTTTAATAAGCTTTCCTGCCAAGAGATAAAATGAGGTGGTAAAATTGTAATACCTTTGCCATGGCAATTTATTGCAGTACAGTGTATGAGAAGGCAGTCTTAGAAAAATAAGCTGCTTTTTCTTCTGTTCTTCTTTCTGTCTACCCCTGTATATGGAATCGCGTGAAGATATTTTTTTTATTATACTACTTCTTTATTATCGAAAGACACTTCAAATAATTTACTACGAAAAAATATATATAATAATTGAAACGTCTTTGGATAAATGATTAACATTTATATACTACAATAAATGATAAATGATTACTATTTGAATACCTCAAAAAATTTAAATAATATTGAAAATGTAATATCTTCAAACAACCTAATCACATGTATAGTATTACAGAATATACATGTGAGGCCGATATATCCTGTTTTTGTTTAATGAAAAGTTTCTCTATAGGTGACAATCTGGATATGCTCTTTCACAGCTCTCTCAATTTCAATTTTAAATTCAAAACTCATCTTTAATTTCTTGTTTAGCACCTGTCTCCAAGTTTACATCTATCTATCGTTATACAAGTCTTTGCATTCTGACCAAAGAGACTACATAGTAGACAGATTTTTTAAAATGTTTGATATTTTTAACATACTCCGACGCTTAAATTACTTACTTAATAAGTATATAAGATGCTACGCGAATATTCAAATCAACAAAGAAATGATAAAGAAACAACCTAACCGAAGGAACGACATTATTTTCCTTCATACATTGTTTGAGGGAAGAAATAATTACGTTTGTACCTGCGCCGACATCCTTATGAATATAGCCTTGTATATCTTGTAGCTGCATCGTTGGTCTCATCTTATGTGGGATAGTGACAGGTTTTGTATATTTGAGAACAGCATAAAGATATAGCAGAAAAATACCATTAGAGTCGTATTTTTATGCTTTAGCTTTATGCGGCGACACCTGTGACATGAGATTGAAATCCTTGGGCTGTCTCACTAAAAACTGTTAAGTAAAAATTTTTTTGCTAAGCTTAGCTGCAATGCATTAAAATGATTTTTTTTAAATAAATTAATTATGCTTAATTTTGTAGGTTATATTATCCTATATGTCTTTTAACGATCAATAAGTCTCGCTGTTATAAAGTTTGTTACAAATAATAATACTACGTAAAACTATACAATGAATGTCAACTCCTTAACGTCCGAAAATTGTATATATTGTAATCCTTTTGTCGATGCACTTTAAAAGCGTAAATTAAAATATCATATCAAGATTCGCTCAAAAACACACCACTTTTAGCCACCCATTTTTATACAATAAAATTACAAATATACGTCAACGTTAGAACTGTTAGTTTGTAGAAATGAAGATTTAGTTAAATATTTCATATAATATTATGTTCTTCGCTTTTGAGGCAACCAAGGAGGTAAAATATGCACTTGTAATTTCTGGGGAATGTAAATCAAACACAAACCACTCACGTTATTTCAAAGTAAAAGCTAGTGCACTAAACCCTATATAATATTTTTTCTAGAAAGCTTTTATATTCGAAGATAATGTTACAGAAATAATGTTAAAGTATAAAAAATAATAGTATTTGTAATAAATTATCATTTATCATATCTTAAATATCTTTTTATATTTAATATTAACATGAAGCGAACCTATAAGCACCGATGTCACGCCATTATCGATGCTGTGTAGTCACGACTATATCCATTCGTGCGTTTAATGAAATAATATAGTCTAGTCAAGGCCAAAATACAGTAACGGTAACTTAGTACTATTAGTAGTGTAATTTATAATAATTGCAATGTCAAGTTATTTAAAGACTTACACAATTAATTTTATAAGTCTTTTTATGTGATGTCACATGTAGTAATCAGTCACCTGCGAGAAGATACTACGAAACAATAAACTTTAGTTATGCAATTCATAAAACGTTGTGGGCAGTGGTTTTCTTCGTATCAATGTAAGATCTAAACATATTTCCAATGTCAATCGTACGAGTGTGTACGTAGCTATGCGGGTGACACGTCCAGTGCAGTGTATCACGCAATGCACGTGGAACAGCTACAAGTTACCGTCGCTCGTGGATGTCGTACTACAGACTCCGCGATCGCCACAGTTGGTCTGATCGCGCACACCGCTAACCGCTTAGTCACACTTCTGCCAACGGACCGCGTACCGCGCTATGCCATCTGTGATAACTGTGCATTAATAACTAATCTTTTGTGATAATATCTGTGATAATATTTTAAAAATGGGCTTCCTCAATGGTATTTCATTCTCTGTATTCAAAAAGTGTCCCAACCTAAAGTTCAAAAGAAGAAAGAATTCACGTAAAAGGTACACCTGATATTCTTCAACACTATCAATAATATAAACATTAAAAATTATCAGACCGCGGACCACGTGGAATTGTTATCGACGATAAGAATTGTCAGATGAGTGCAAGGAAAATAAATAGGACCATTCGTCTCAGTGTCTTTTTTACATATACTAAACGAGAGGTTGCATATAACATTTACTTAAAACATATATTTATTTACCATAAATCGGGAAAGCTTAACTATTATTGTATCAAATCGATAGCGTCTAAAACTACTTTGCTTTAATAATTACAGACCCATATATTTCTAAAAGTCTGAGTTTATTTATAAAATTATCTAAATAATAATCTACGTTACGTGTTCGATATGAATCAGGCGACAAACTATTTTAAATATAAAATGCTTCGTGGGGACAAAAATTGTAGGTTAAAATTTCTTAAATAGTATTAACGTCCTTATTTAGTTTTTTCTTTAGAGTTTATTCTAAAATTAATTATTAAATATCTAAATAAAAAATATCTTCACGCAATTCCCAATACAGGGGTAGACAGAGGTCGAGTCTAGACAATTAAGTCCCTTCGACCCACCTTCCACCGAAGATATTTTCGGGACAACATGACAGGTGGTGAGCCTGTCGCCGTCTTTATGTCCAAGCCAACGATATTCGTACAAAAGTTTTTGAAAAACCCATTGGTACGAGCCTACCAACTGGGGATCGAACTCGGGTCTATTGACTCGAAATTCCGACCACCCAACCACTCGGCTATCGTGACTTTTTAAATATCTCATAGATGGAAACGTCAACCTTAAGTTTTAATGGTAGGGAGTTTTTCTCCTTTTTATCCGATTGCGCCGAAAGAAAATATTTTTAATAGTATTTCTTTATGTCACCTATTTATTTGACACTTTATGTGTACCTTTAAAAAACTTAATATGGATTGAACGTATTGTAATGTTTGTATGTACAATGAACATATGAGGCATAGTTAGATGTGCTTTGTATAGTGCCTTATATATCACTGTCGTTCTTTTTAAGCACTTGAAATTTCTACATTTAATGTTATTGTTCGTATCTTTAATACTAACAATCATTCTTTTAATTGACATGAAAATTAGAATCTAAAAATAGACAGATATGTTATACGAGAGAGTAATGTATCAATAAAACATCTATGTATAATTATTGTCCTATAACTTTCATAAGCAAAGCAAAATAAGGTTTGGCACCAAGGCGAGACTATTTCTAAGAGATATTAAAAAATACCATCTTTTGAAATATATGAAAATGTAATGCATTTAAACAAATAATTAATTATTTCAATAAGAATAGTGATTTATTAATTTAACTTATATTAATACTATGAACAGACAATCTTGTAACGCCAGTTATTTAGAAACTATACCATTATAGAGTATCTCGATCTTGGTACGCTTCTATAACTAAATCGCAATGAACAAGCACAGCCTGACTATTGCCAGGGTTAAGAAATTCGGTAAAGGAAACCTTTATGAAAAGGGTTATTAAATTAATTTTGGTGAAAAAATTCCAAAAAAGTAGAAACCCACGCAGTTTCTATCGTCAGAAATAAAAAAAAATACATTCGATGAATATATAAATAGTATGTTACTTGTATCGATAAATAAATGATTCAATTAAATTTCAGATATAACGTTTACATTCGAGCATACAATTTTATTTTAAATTTTTAAAGAATTTGTTTAATGCGGAAGCAATTTTATTTTGACTGCGAATGTTCAAATTAACTATTTCCGAATCAAAAAGCTGGTTCAGTCCCGTAACTCATAGAACAGAACCAGTACGTTTTTAACATCCTTGGCTACGCTAAGCTACTTACTATGTTTGATACCTGGTACTATATTTTGCACACCACGGCTTGCCTGGCAGAGAATGCCAATAGGCATTAAGTCTGCCCTTTGTTACCTTATTTAAAGATGAAACAATAAAGTCTTTAAATAAATAAATAAATGTTTTAGGATTTATACGTTACAGTAATGATAAGATGTATATAAAACATAATTTTAAATGTGTCAAATTACTATTTGTACTCAATATAGTACAGCCGCAATGGAGAGGCAGTAAGTAGATATTGTTTGTGTTCACCCAGTAGAACCAAAAGCACTAGCGTGACGTTATGGATCAGCGCACTTGTGTTGACAATTACAAAGTTACTGTTTATAACGGATACTTAATAAATATATTTTTAATTTTTATTAAGTATATCTGCCATTACGGGTATATTTAAGAAATGCAAATTATATGTGATTAAAGCGCTATAATAACTATTATGCTTTTCAATTGACGAAAACGTAAAAAATAAGATAAAAATAATGATATTTGTAAAAATAATGTCTTAACATCTCCTCCCTATTGATGTCGCTGATGTCTAATATATAATACGACTGGGAAGTGTCATTATAATTTATTGACAAACAAATGGGCAAGATTAAGAATGTCCGCGTTATAAATCTCATTTTGTGATGAAAGTATCATATTTATTAGGTTTATAAGCTAGTTTAAATGACTGTATAATCTAATTCCTAGATTTAACTATTACAAAAAGAAGCTACGATGAACTGTGTTTATACTTTATTACCGCAAATGGAATATATATCGCAAGTTTTGAGTTTTTGTCTCTGCATTGACGCGGAAACCATTCATTAAGTATTCAATTGTAAAGATCAGTGATAGAATTGTAGTTTTTGTGTTGTTCTATCTGTTTGTTCAGTAACACTACCCGAAATGCGGATGTTGAAATCAGGCATTTTTTTAGTATTTATTATGTAATGTATATTGGTGGTTACCAATTATCAAAGGTATTTTTTAAGGATTTTGTTAAATCTTCACGCAACTTCCTGAAGTGGGGTAGGTATAGCTCTATACTATGAAGTCTTTTCGACCCACTTTTCATCGAAGATTGTTTGGGACAACGTAACAGGTGGTGAGCCCGTCGCCGACTTTATTTTCAAGCCAACGATATAAATTGTAAATATGTTTTTGAAAAATCCGTTAGTACGATCCACATGAGGATCGTACTCGGGTCTCTTCACTCGAAGTCCGATCACCCAACCACTGGGCTATCGTGACTTAGAGTAATTAAAACATAAGTATAAATAAATGTACTAAATTTTATCTACTTCTAGTTGATACATTTTTAAAACATTACTAAATATATGATAATTGTATTCCGGTTATGAAATCAACTCACCGCTAGTGATGTCATATTCTTGGTCCTCGTTAGTGACAAACACAACCTTCCTTATTCTTTTTTTATAATGTATACACTAAAATTTATATTGTAGAGCAGGTTTTATCATCTCGCTAGGAAATGGTTGACGTCGTCATGTAATGACTACTATAACATTTTAATTGGCGAGCTCTATGCTATTCAGATAATAAATGATATAAATTTTAGTCAAACTAAATATCACAGCATCCGTAATGAACACATTCGCAGTATCACCTGGGTAAGCGACATAGCCGTAAAGATCAGCCCGGTGCCTGTGACCCATCACATGACGCGTAGAACTGACAACGTGACGACAAAGGTTTAAAAGTGGAAGCTTCGTACAGACAGCGTGTAGGACGAGCCACGACCCCCTACTAGATGAAGTGAGAACCTGCAAAATTGTTGGTATTATGAATCAATGCACGTGGCACAAGATCGATCTGTGTCAATTTTTAGAGGAGATCTATGTACAACAGTACACATTTGATAGGTAGTTAAGCAAATTTTCTGTGTAATAATGGGGTACGAATATTGCCACTCCCTTTCTTCTCGTGGAGGTCGTAAGAGGCGACTAAGGGAAATAGCTTTGAATATCATTATGAAAACCGATAGGATGGATAACCATCATATCAGATGAAGATGGGTAGCAGCGTCTGAGGTGCGAATGGTCTTGTACTGCGATCGCCAATCCGCTTGCCAGGCGTGCAATTATGGTAAACCCTCCATATGCGAGAGGCCTATGTCCTGGAGTGGACTTTAACAGGCCGATATGTATGTATGTATGTAAAAAAAAGAAAAACGGCATTTCGGGCTTCGTATTGGGTATATATTATTTGTTTAGATATTTAGATGTTTGTTACTCAATCACTTTAAACACTTGAAAAATGTAAATAAAATTAAGGGCGAAGATGGTTTATAACCTGGCTTCGAATATTCGGTATCGGTATCTGTAGGAGAAGTTTGCAAGCAGATTTCGCTCAAAAGATTTTGATTTGACAGATTGGATACATGGGCTGTCCAAGACATTATAGAGATAATGAGATATAGAGAGATAATTCGATTACGTTGCAGCCAAAAACTTCTTATATGCAGCCAAAAACTTATTATGGTTTGAATATATTTATCGTATGAGTATATTTTTGGTTTGAAAGTCTATTTCAAAATTAAATATCTTAAATCAATAGTAATTACGAATACGCGATGGGAACTAAGGTAACAGTACATTCTTGATGCCATCAGTGTAAGCTTTACATAAAATGTTTAAATGATAATATTTATTTATTATGTGTTAAAAATAACTTCACTCCATTCCCAATACAGGGGAAGAGAGAGGTCTAGACAAATCCTTTAACCCACCTTCCACCGAATACATTTTTTGGGACAACGTGAAAGGTGGTGAGCATGTCGCCATCTTTATGTCCAAGCCAATTCTATAAATCGTACATGAGTTTTTGGACAAACCCTTTGGTACAAGACTGCTCGAACAGCCTGGGATCGAACTCGGCTCTCTTAAATCGAATTCCGATCACTTAACGACTCGGCTATCGTGACTTTAACATGTTTAATATTAAATTTTATATAGACCGTACCTGTTCTCTTATCTTGCCTTAAAAGCCTACACGACATCTCGACAAATGGATTAGCGATCAGAGAACAAGGACGTCTCGCACCTGAATGTCAAATTTCGTCTTATTTTTGGTGTCGTACCTTTCGTTATGATTATCTATTACGCTATCAATTGGCACTCATTGCATTGTTTATAGTATCTTGCAATACCTATTTGACCAAAATGAAATTTCTTTCGTATGTTTCTTTTCCTTTACTGAAAAATTTCTTATTAAACTGTGAAGATTGAAAAAGTCACGACTTTACAAAATTTGTGTTATCTATGTTAAATAGATATTTTGAATAATAAAAAAATAAAAATTATTTCGTAATACGTATGTTTAGCTGTTTCTAATGTACTGACTTTCTAATCGTATCAAAACTGAACAAAATCTTTATTATTACATAACAGTTAAGTATAAATAACACAACGTTCTCTACCGAGAATCCCAAACAAGGATTAATGTATATTAGGATCCGACAGGATATACTTATTTTGCGTCACCAACCCGAGAGCATAAGAATTATTGACATTTCCCGTTCAATCTTAAACATATTACAAAGTTCCGTGCAATCTTAAACATATTTAAAATCTATATGTATAAGTAAGAATTGAACACCGACTTCATGTTCAAAGTTAAGTATGTGTAATAGGCAGCTTTGAATGACTGGTTTTTCCTTGGACTTGGATTCCGTGTACGGCAACAATTTTAAATACCTATATGCGAGTAATGAATTGATTTTATTTTTTAAAAGATATACCTATATACCTATAACATTACCAATATTCTAGTTCAGTTCTAATAGTCCAGTATTAGTCCAGTACAATTGAGTAATCATGGTTAACTCCAGATGAGTTGTTCACAACTTTGTGTTTTGAAGTCCACTTTTGAAAATTATGAAAATATTACATAAAAAAATATCTTCACGCAATTCCCAATATAGGGGTATACAGAGGCCAAGTGTAAACAATTAAGTCCCTTTGACCCACCTTCCACCGAAGATATTTTCGGGACAACGTGACAGGTAGTGAGCCCGTCGCCGTCTTTATGTCCAAGCCAACGATGAAATTCGTACATAAGTTTTTGAAAAACTCACTGGTACTGCTACCTGGGGATCGAACTCGGGTCTCTCGACTCGAAATTCCGACCACCCAACAACTCGTCTATCGTGATTTTTTAATAATATTACATGAACATTTTATTGTGACATTAGAAAATATCACCACCATAAACGGATAGTAAGTAGCTACTTAAGATTTGCCAAACTGTAGGCACTATAATAAAAATGGACAATTTCTCGCATTCAATTGAATTTTCCGCAGTACTGACGGTAAAATACTAACTCCGCGCTCTTCGTCACATATAAAGTTCCAAATGGATTTTTGGAACTTAAAACTTTTGCATTTTTATTTATAAGTCATGTCTTACTAAAAGAATATAAAAAATATTGTCAATTATTATATACGTAGTTGTATACGTAGAAACTTAAACGTGTATTTAATAAATTATCACATATCATCGCTCGTGACGACCGGTAAATAAGTGTTTTTATGTACATAATTACTTGTCCTGAGCCCAGGCTAACTTCATCATGTGATCGTGTGAAGCCTATACCACGATATTGACAGCAAGATTTGAACATGAACCTGATATTGACAGCAAGATTTTGTAAATTCCATTTCAAAGGGGGTAAAATTTGTGATAAAAAAGGACGACGACTTCGAAGGAAAGCACAATATTGCATATACCTACTTCTGGTTAGAAACCAATATACACATATGTCACATATCGGCGTTTTTCAAAATTTTATTTCTAGTCGAGTTAATTAGGGAAAAATTTAATTGCTTAGATAGACATGTTTGAAGGACGAAGCATTAAATTCAATGCTCAAACATATGATATAAATTTTACGTTACTACGATAGACCATGGTATCATCAAGTGTTTGTTCCAAAAAATAAATAATATTTACGATACAGATTAATTTAAAATGCATGCAATTACGACTAATATTTCCGAATAAATGAGAAAGTCAATATATAATAAATTCAAGGTCATAGGTTGCGAATCGTTGCCTATTGTCTTTTTAAAATAACTTAAGAACAACAAATAACACAATTTTTAACCAAATTAGTAAGTAGAATGTGTTGTTAAATATTTTTCTGTGAAGGGTATCGCAATAATACAGGACAATTATATTAATGATGTCATATGTAGGTTTGCGGGGCTTTGGAAGGTCTTTCAAGATATAATAAATGTGTCTCATTAATAATAATTACACCGCTGAATAAAATAATAAGAGCCATTTCAATATAACTCCCAGTCCAGTTGTAAAAACATATATTCACAAAAAAAACATTTGAATTAAAATACGGAGAACATAGAAAAAGTATGGAACTAACATGAAAATGAAAAAAAAAGTAGTAGTATTCACTTTGACCAACTTCCAATATACTGCACAAAAAATGTTATTTTCTCAGGTAATTTAAACTTTACACACAGTTTTTATGTTTATATTAAATATCTGTTTTACACTGGAAAACCACAGTAGCCTTGCGGTTACGAATTAATAATAATTAAGAGAATCGAGTTCAATCCACATATGGATTCTTCGTACCATTTATCTTTTATTTTTAAATTCAAGTATGACTTGTATCGTTGGCTTGGATAAGAAATCTGCGAATGGCTCAACACATGTCATTTTATCCTTAATGGGATCTGGTGAAACGTACGTCGAAAGTACTAAACTGCTCTAAACCTATGTCCAATCCTGATTTAGAAATTCGATCGTGAGCTTATTTACGAGTTTATTATTGTCTTGACTAACATGGCGGATGACACCATCGGCCACAATGAATAAAATTTACAAAGAAAATTCGTTGATTGTCCCAATAAAACACAGGTACGATGTATTTTTTTATAAGATCAGAGTGATAAACCAAATAACAGTCCAACTGGCATAAGTGGCTGCTATAGGTCACGGACAGTGCGGCAAAAAGTTTCGGAACGGAACGAAACGGAAAAGGTGTTTCCATGTGTGGTTTGAAACCACACATGGAAGAATAAAACAGAAGCCATGTCGCTTAATTACAGTGAACCCCTTAATCCTTCAAACTAGAACACAAAAAGTTGCACTCTATATAGCGACAGAACAGGGATCATCCCAGGGTATAGCTTCTAAAAATAAATTGTTGCAATAATAAAAATCTTGTCAACTTCGTAATGTATGTTTATGTAAAAATATATGGTACCGATATTTTCAACACATGTCCAAAATAAGCTTTGGTGAAAAGTGGGACGAAAGGAATTCGTTACATCAGACCTCTGCCTTTAACCTAGTGAAGTGCATCAATAAAAAACTTACATTCGGGATTATTTAGAAGATTGTCGAATTTATGTATTATTACCTACCAAAACTTTGCAAAAAAGGTGGTATAATTCTAAAGCAACCTCTGAAGTTGTAACATGTAACATACATGTGCAAAATGTAATTGAAAACGGTAAACTAGTCTTAGAGCGGAGAATGGACTAACATTTACGATAACATAGCAAACATGTTTATAGCTAATACTAAAAAATAATAATATTATAAATTATAGGAACAATGAACTCTTAAAATATAATGATAAACTAAGCGCAAAACGAAGACCATCAATAAATTGCGTGTATAATATTGATGCATTCTAGGTTAAGCCTCGTCAGAAAGCATTGATTGTAAACCGGTTACGGCAATGCTTACGGAACCTGTTTTTCTGCATTATCCCACCCAAGCAATGCCATTGCCGCTATTATTATTACATCATTACATCCGTTTACACTAATTTAATCGTTATCACTGTAATCTTATAAGCGATTATTACTTGTATTATTTAATTCTGTCATGCTCCAATAATCAAAAATTTTTGACATAAAATTTATATAACTTTTTTTTTTAATTTATCTTAACGCTATTCCCAATACTGGGGTAGACAGATGCCCGGACTATTAAGTTCATTCGACCCACCTTTCTCCCAAGAAATTTTTTTTGACAACGTGCCCCTTTCTTTATGTCGTTATAAATCGCGCACAAGTTTAGAATGAATTCATTAGTACGAGCCTACTACCTACTATCGAACTCGGGTATCTTAATTCGAATTCCGATCACCCAACAACTCGTCTCGGCTATCGTCACTTTTTGATTTTGTTGAACGTCTTTTATGTAAAATAAGTATTTATCATTATAGTATAGTAGTTTATATATGTGTAAGTATATTGTATCGCAGACTTAAACACTTAGACGGAGACAGGCTCACTAAGTGTCAAGTTGTATTAAAAGACGTTCGGTGCAATGTGGGTCGACAGGTGGAAATTTCCCAGAACTCTGAACACTCAGAGTTATGTTATATTTTTTATAATCATAGAAACAATGTAAAAATAATGTAAAACTATACTTTCTGCCAATAACAATATGAAAGACAAAAATTGGTATTAGATCATGTGCCACACAATACCGTGAACTTACACATTAATCATAGATGATTTATAATACACTAGTAGGTGAACTTTTACCCGTAACTTCGTGGTTAGCTACTTTATTGAACTTTGGAGCTTTAGTCGATGCCTACATGTCATAAGATACAAGAGATGCAATGAGTTTTACTAAAACCTTCTTAGCAAAATTTTCAATTGAAAAGGCTTTATTTGTACATAACGTAACATATATCTTCACATCTTTCCCAATACAGGGGTAGACAGAGTCTACCCCTGTATTGGGAAAGAGTCTACCTGTATCGGTATTGTCTAGTCTAGGCAATATGTCCCTTTGACCCAACTTCTACCGTTTCGGGACAACGTGACAGGTGGTGAGCCCGTCGCCGTATTTATTTCTAAACGAACGATATAATTCGTACATAAGTTTTTAAAAAAACCCATTGGTACGAGCTTGCCACCTGGGGATCGAACTCGGGTCTCTTGTCCCGATATTCCGACCACCCAACCACTCGGCTATCATGACTCTGTTGTTTTTTTTCTACAGCTCTTGTTTATTTGTAGTTATAAAATATATTATAATTCTTTTCTAAATAAAAATTCTAATGTTTAGGCTTTAATACGTTCGCTATTATACTTATTGTAAATACTGTAATGAGAAATTTCTTGCGAATTGTATTCTCTTTTTGTACTTAAATAAAATATCACTCAGAATTATCCACGAAATGACTAGCGA
Organism: Sericinus montela; assembly: GCA_029286605.1. Lineage (NCBI taxonomy): Eukaryota > Metazoa > Arthropoda > Insecta > Lepidoptera > Papilionidae > Sericinus > Sericinus montela. The sequence goes on from JAGSMR010000001.1 coordinate 9,552,136, forward strand.
CATATTTCTATTATCAAAATCAAAAAGATTTAGAATAGAAGAACAAAAATTGAGTTTCTAATTAAACTCCCTTTATACTTATTTATGATTATAGATGTATGTATGTTGATTACATTGTATTTAAATGTTTAATAAGGTCTCTTTCATACGTATACATGACTTAAAGTACACTGGAGAATACGTCTGTAATATTTAAGGGCTGTAATGTCTCTCCCGTGAGGGAAGATTTCTGATAATCATCACGATTGGCAAACGGATTGCCAACCATAGCACCGGGCACTATGTACCTTAGACACTACAGCCCAATATGGATCCACTGAATTTTGGCGTTATTTCTTACGTGACGGTTATCCTCTAGCCTTCGATAGCTAATTTCATTATCATCACTTATAGGTTATTATTAGGGAGCGGTATATTCTTTCGCCGTAACATAACGAATTGTTTCTTTTACTTGTAAAATATTTGGTTATATTTTAATAAACATATTTAAACGATTATTTAATTGATTAAAAACTTATCAATTGTAATAGAAGACAACTATCTGACGACGAAATTGATTAATCCACTTGTGTTTGCCTCTCGCCTCTTGACGTTAAACCGCTTTCCAGTACTCAAAGGCTACAGATGAAGTGTAGAGATTATCGCGGAATTACTAAGGATGACTGGCGCCATACAGCGCTATAGTACATACTCGTATTCCGACTACCGTCATGCATAACTACGTAATTCTAAGTAAATAGAATTGTTCCTACAAAGTTTAGTGGCGTTTTTGTTTAGTTTTATCAATATATTGAAAGTCTACAGGAAGTATGAATGAAGTACCATTTAAAATAACTATAAATTATTTCTTTCTTCAAGAAGCAGAACAACAAGCACTTTGTTCAGGTTTGGAAAGTTCATTATATTATTTCAGGATATGAAGCAATCCAATTCTTCCTATTTGTCCTATCCAATCTTGCTATTATTTGGACTTGTAATTGAACTAAATATCAACTATTCTCTCTATGTAAATTGTATTATCTATTTAACTTTATTGCAGTGCTCGGCTTGATTGTGACCAAGAAAATCCAGTAATAATGAAGTGTAAAATGTCTAAATATATAAAAATTAATGAACCATTTTAAATCAAAATCCAATACGGGTGCTGGTAATGCTTTAGCCATAAAGTTTATAATACTAATTAAATTATATATATATATATATAAATATAAATATAAATAAATATATATATATATATATATATATATATATATATATATATATATATATATATATATATATATATATATATATATATATATATATATATATATATATATATATATATATATATATATAATACTAAAGAAATAGTATAAAATTTATGGCTACAGCAATATAATTTCTTATTGAACAGGTTACATCGATGCTTTTTTTTATATTCTATTATAATATGTAACATATATATGCCGTTTATGTCTATCTCATGAGTAGAATGTATGTTTGGATTACCTATAAATGTTATATATATATATATTTGAAATAATTACCCCATTATTCTAAAACAAAGTACGTTTTAATTTAAAAACACGCCAAAATATATCCAAAACAATTTTTATGACAATTTCACGCAGGAATAACTGTAGTATTGGTCGATAACACGGTCGAATTGTCGGGTTCACACATGCAGCATCGCCAATTGTTCTTACTTGGCACCAACGTATCATTAGGAACACATTCCAGGTGGAACTGAGAAGCGCATGAACTGCACTTTATAGAAGCACATCCACTCATAGTACGGTTGCACCGAGCACAATCCATTTTTCGAATCGTCGACTACAATTAAAACAGTTAATACTTATTACTAAAATAAATACTAAAGTTCTACCAAGAGTATACATTGAAATTTCAAACTCAAATTTACCTTGCAATAATATTTATGTAGATAGATATATTGCTACTTTCTTGTGTAAAAGATTATTAATTATTTAAAGAAATATTTACAATTTTTATACTATTTTGCGTTATGTGATTTTGACGTGACAGTTAAACGGCGACTGAGAGAAATGAGAAATGAAAATTGGAACGACAAATTTGAAATTATTCTTCGTTCTTTATTTATTACTTTTTCTTCTGAAACATAAATTCTTATTTTAATCGAATTTATAATAAACATACTTTTTGTTCTAGTGCAGTAATAAATCTGAGCAAGCGGGAGAGATACATTTTAGACAAATAGTTTGTTTTAATGTAACGAACACCTATTCTTCTCTCGCACCATAAGTCTTGCACATGTTTTCTGCGGCGTTTGAAAACTTCTAAAAAAAGTAATTTATTTTCACATAAATATATTGTATTTCTTAAGTATGAGTCTTAAGGCTGATCTTATATAAATAAACGTACACATTTAATTATGCACCTTAACATTCCGGTACCTAAGTATTTGTAACTAAATAAAATTGTTAACTAAGTGTTTGATCTGTTAGCTCCAAGAATATATTCAGATTGGGGCGATTGGTGAGATGGGTATCTATATAATGTAACTAGTGACATTTCGAAGGCTTTTCCCTTAGTCCCCTCTCACAGACGCCCACAGGTAGAAAGGGGGTGGTATATTCTAACGTAGTAACGATACGGTTGTACATATTGCATAGGATTAATAACTTTAAAACAATATTTAAATATGACAATGGAACTATGTATCCTGATTTGATCACACAACCTATCTATCTATCTTGTTATCTAGCTAAAGTTGTATTTTTTTAATTATAAAGTTTAATAACGACATATTTATAATAATAGTGAACCACCTATAATAATAGTGACTTATCTTTATAAATATTAAATGTGAGAGATGAAAAGAATATTTGATTTAATAAAGACGATACACTAATTTGCCTGCCAAGATTGGTGATCGTGGCATACTTATCCCTTATGAACGGACTTTTCCCGACCGTTATGTATGTATGTAATCATGCAGGTACGCGTATTAAATTCTAATTTTAAAAAAAACGCAGTTAGAGCAATTATTGACTCGCGGAACTGTCTCTATTATATTTAAAAAATATCTTCACGCAATTACCAATACAGGGGTAGACAGAGGTCTAGTCTAGACAATTAAGTCCTTTTGACCCACCTTCCATCGAAGATATTTCGGGACAATGTGACAGGTGGTAAGCCCGTCGGCACCCTTATGTTCAAACCAACGATATAATTCGTACTTTAGATTTTGAAAAACCCGTTGGTACGAGCCCGCCACCTGGGGATCGAACTCGGGTCCCTCGACTCGAAATTCCGACCACCCAATCTATCGTGACTTTTTATAAATAATCATAGTATATTAATTTTATTTACTTTCGCATGATAACAATTATGACTTTGACAGATAATTAAAAACATTTATGCGAGCGAAGTCACATGTAAAAACATATATATAATTGTAATTAAGTAATGTGCAATATAAATAACATATATTATGCTCTATGAACTGTATTACATTTTACATACTCTTTGAACTTGAAATTTTTAACCTATGTATCTAGTTGCGTCTAGACTTGTTCATACATAATACCTATATAACGCCTAGTTGTCATGATTGACTTAGACGTGTATGTCAACTAAAATTAGGAACCATAAGCATCATAAAGTCTTTATCCCAAAGATAATACATCAACTACGTTCTAATTTATCCGTTACGTAAATGATTGTGACAAGAAGAAATATTTTTTTTACATTCTTTCACTAAATATACCGCAAAAAAATATATAAAAAAGTATAAAAAAATATAAAATATATAATTTATATAAGGAAGTATTTATTGCAAGGAAGTAGTTATTAAAAGATATAACTTGTGGTCTTAGAACCACAGGACTCCACCGTATAATAAATCATATATCCATACCAGACTTTAGACCCTCAGTTATTATACACGTTTAATCTATGCTTTAGACATGTTGTCAATCAAATAGAATATATAAATACTATGTTTTAGTATCAATAAATATAACTAAAAAAATTAAAACATTCGTCGTGATCATGACATCATCACTGCTTCTAATTACGAATAAAAAAGGGATTTATGCTAACTAAGCAAGTGGAAAACATTATTAGCAGCATTTGGAGAAATAATTTCGGCGACAGACATAATACTTACCTAATGGCTAAGGGTTTGAATAAAGTTGTGAAATTTCCTCAACCTAATCAGCATAAATCCTGACGACCCTAGAATTTGTCGCAAAGTAAATAATTATGAATTTATCATACATTTCGTACTCTGGGTAGTATATTAAGTTCTAACAGTTACATTATTTACTTTTCTACCGATTTATATTCAACTTAAAATAAACATTCTGTTAATACTTAATTTTTTATTGTATGTGTATTGTTACTAATACATTTAAATGAATTGTTTTAATTGTTGTAACGGTTTGATGAAATATTTCTATATGAACGTTATTCACATATTTCCACTTTATGAAATTGAATCTAATGAGGTTTAACCTGCTTGTTCCAGGCGTACTAGTGAGGGGCAAGGAGCAGCGGGAGCCAGAACCCTGCGTTCCACGCCCGACTGGACAGACACGGCCATCAGTGGTGAACATTTGTGGTCACCAACGTCCGTGTCCGGGGACTGCTGCTATGTTGGCGATACCGATTGTCAGGTATAAAAGAAGTATAAAAAATAAAAATCTTATCATAATATTCCAGTCAATCGTGGTATTAAGAACATTGGATCTATTTACATTTAAAACGAAAAACAATGCCTTCTATTCGGCAACTACGGCTAGCCGCCTCAAGACCAATCTCATGTTACATAAAATGGCAGATATATTATGATCTATATATAACATTCCAGCATTGTTGTAATGTTATGTTTTTATCTGTTGTAGTGTTCTCGTTTATTATATTTTAAGTTGGCACGCTCTTACTTTATTTATTTGTTGAATATATTTTAGAATATAAACTATCCTTCTTCCGATTTTCACACAAAATTCTTAAGCGGTAACAGTAAAAAACATACAGACTTTAGAATATTTACCATTAGAGCGATGAACTTATTCTTTTCAATTTTTTTACTACAAAGTAGTATTTTTTATTTTTTATTTTTTGATTAGTATTTTTTATTTTTTCCATAACTTAAGGCGCAATAATAATGTCTAGAACTAACTTTCAAACTTACTTCAAAAGCTAGAGATTTTTATGAATTTGATTAGAAATCTTCATTCAATTATATTTAACAAGTAACGCAATTCCCAATACAAGGATAGACAGAGGTCTAGTCTAGACAAATAAGTCCCTTCGACCCACCTTCCACCGAAGATATTTTCGGGACAACGTGACAGGTGGTGAGCCCGTCGCCGTCTTTATGTCCAAGCCAACGATGTAATTCTTATATTAGTTTTTGAAAAACCCATTGGTACGTGCCTGCCACCTGGGGATCGAACTCGGGTCTCTTAACTCGAAATTCCGACCCCCAAAGCACTCGGCTATCGTGACTTCTTTTACACAGAATTTATCTACTGATTGGTTAAATCAAGTGTATATTTATTTTAAGATTGAATTAAAATCGCTTTAAAAATACATGCCGTCTAGGCATGTACTTTTCCAAAATGACAGTCGCATTCAAATATTTCTGGAATAATATAGCCATTATACAGGTTTAAAAATTAAGTTAGGAGATAAAAATTATATAAACAACGATTTGTTTAAAAGATAATTAATTTCTTATACATAATTCAACTAAAGTGGAACAAATAACTACGTTAATGAATAAACTTCAAGCAACGCAAAAGTTTTGTATATACAAAATTGTTTATTTCAATATTTTGTGAACAGATGACAGCAATTAGTTTATAATGCCTCTCATTTGCTTTGCGCTTAAAATAATGACAACAGAAATGTTTTCAAATTTTGTTAACTATAGACGAAGATTAGTAACTTTATTACACGTGTATTATTTATTAAATTCAACATAATTCAAATTAATATTTTGGAAGAAACACCACACGACTAGTAAACACTAGTCATGTGGTGTTTCTTCCAAAATATTAATAAAAATATATATTAAACTATTTTTATATGTCACGATAGCCGAGTGGTGGTTGAGTGGTCGGAATTTCGAGTCGAGAGACCCGAGTTCGATCCTCAAGTGGCCGTACTAATGGGTTTTTCTAAAAACTTATGTACGAATTATATCGTTGTCTTGGACATAAAGACGGCGACGGGTTCACTACCGGTCACGTTGTCCCGAAAATATCTTCGGTGGAAGGTGGGTCGAAGGGACTTAAACGTCTAGACTAGACCTCTGTCTACCCCTGTATTGGGAATTGCGTATACATCTTTATAAGTATAAGGTGGATAAATATATATATGCGTTACGGTGATACAGAATAATTCATATTACATTAATTTGTAATGATGTTTACTAGACTAGACCTCTCTCTACTCCTGTATTGGGAATTGCGTGAAGATATTTATTTATTTAAACTATTTTTATATATTATATGTATATTTTAGTATAGCGGTGATAGGTAGAAGCGGCAGTGCGACGTTTCTGGTACCGCATCGCCGATCCGCGTGACTAGTATTTGGCTCACAAGGCTGCAAGTAATTATTCATAACATATCATTATACAAAATAATGTGATTTCGTATATGCGAGGGGTATAATAAAATTACGCGGGCATGCAACATTAATTTTTAAATTTCTAAAGGCTTTCGTAAACGAAGTTGCAATGAAACCGAAATTGAAATCCATTGTTAACGTGCTCATTTTATTCATGCTAAATAAATTACATTTTCCTAAACAGCAATTACCAAATTCCAATCTATTATATGGCGAACAGTAGACATGTCGTTAGTTGAATGTAAGATTAATGAGCGGTCTACAACCATTACCGCAACGATGACATGTCACTACCGATGTAACAAAAGGCTGGCTTCGGGTTTATAGCGACAATCATTAACTAATCGCTAACGCTCGCATTTTCGATACTATTAACCTTCCGACATTGTTTGATCAGAGCTTACAAACGCGATTTTTAGTGAAAATGTCATAAACGCTTGTTTTTACGATTTATCAGGTTGTGTTTACTTTTGTTTTATTGTATTTCGTACAAGTAAGATAGGGGCATGCTATTATTTGTCATTTTGTATATTATCATTATTAATTAATAATAATAAATATCCATACGCATAGTCCTTGACGGGGTAGCCAGAGAGTTATGATCCTTACATTTCAAGGTACAGCCAAGGTTCATTCCATACATTTTACGAAAGGATCGCATATCCACTGTATTCAACTTACTCTTATGTTTCTTCTTTTGACGTTCATGGCGTGGCCAGCTCTGAGGGCCCGAATTCGATTCCAGGTAGGGTCAATGAAGAAAATAGGTTTTATACATTTTTCGGGTTTAGGTGTTTTTAGTACCTTCGTTGTTTCTGATTGCATAACACAAGTGCTTAGGCTGTTTACTTAGGTATCAGAGCAATGTTTGTGACGTTGTCCCTATCTGTGTATGTATTTATTATTTATTTATTCTGGCAGACCTAGGTGTCGTTTCCATATAAAAAAGAAACTGGGCATGTACTTTTTACAACACCTTGCCATTTTACTAACGCAGACAGCTCAGGCTCGTACCAATGGGTTTTTCAAAAACTTATCTACAAATTATATCGTTGGATTGAACATAAGACGGCGACGAGCTCACCACCTGTCATGTTGTCCCGAAAATATCTTCGGTGGAAGGTGGGCCAAAGGGTCTTAATTGTCTAGACTTGACCTCTGTGTACTCCTGTATTGGGAATTTTTATTTATTTATTTATTTATATATTTATTTATTTATTTATTTATTTGTTTATTAGACAGTTCATCATTGACATTGTCCCCGGTAGTCACACGCCTGTCCACATCATAATCACATTCACTTTCCCAAGTTGACAATTTGATTCACCTGTTCTAAACATTCCTGATTTATCTATATTTCACACTACATTCTCTCTTCGTCACTTTCAATAGTTATGAAGTAATACTAACAATAAGCACAGACCACAAAACTCCCGGTAGCCACACGCCTGTCCACATCATAATCACATTCACTTTCCCAAGTTGAGACAATTTGATTCACCTGTTCTAAACATTCCTGATTTATCTATATTTCACACTACATTCTCTCTTCGTCACTTTCAATAGTTATGAAGTAATACTAACAATAAGCACAGACCACAAAACTCCCGGTAGCCACACGCCTATCCACATCATAATCACATGCACTTTCCCAAGTTGACAATTTGATTCACCTGTTCTAAACATTCCTGATTTACCTATATTTCACACTACATTCTCTCTTCGTCGCTTTCAATAGTTATGAAGTAATACTAACCATAAGTATAGACCACAAAACTATCATTGCTACTGACTTTCAAATATGCTCTGCTGTAATGTGGATTCTAATAGAACTTTAAGGTCACTACAAACACGTTAAAAATTCTAGCACGCTTATTTGAGGATCCTTGTAGTATAAAAATAAAACAAGAAAATAAATGTTCGTTGATGAACAAAGGCCTTCACTTTAATATTAAAGAGAAAACGCCCGTCATGGTGTTCCATTGCGTCTAAGAAATAATAAATAAACAAGTATATTGAACACTCACGATTGTGATCTTTTGTGAAACAAATATTTAACCTTTTTGTACACAAATACCTGCTTAGAATCATTGACGATATCTTTAAGACTAAACCGGTCCTGTTTTTGAAGAGATATAAATGAAATTTAATTATTAAAAAAAATGTTTCCTTTTCAAGACGGTTATTATATTATGTTATTAACTGTACTAATATTTATTCGATGCCGGGCAAATTTTCCTTGTAGCTAATTCTTCAAATTATTTATCCTGTTTTCATTCGTAGAGGAATCTTTTAATTCTATAATAATAATAATTCTTAATTTAATTTCCACAAAATTACTTGAAAAGTAAGAAATCCACAATAGTAAGAAAACAACCACAAAAGTGACGAGTAAACATAAATAATCATGTGACTATGTATAGATAATTTAAATTTGTACATACATTTATAAGAGTCATAGCCGTGTGGTTGGGTGATGGAAATCAATCAAGGCCCCTGATCATAGGCTCGTAGAAATGGGTCACCTGTCACGTATTCCCATTGTCTGTCTGGCATTGGGAATGGCGTGACGATATTTTTATCAAATCAATGATTTTTAAAAGCCAACTACAGGACACAGTATTTATCATACATATCTACAGTATATACCTACTACATAATATTTCCAGTAAGAGGATAAGCTATAATCGTACGTTTGGCAAGTGAGTTAGCGGTCGCAGTCCCAGACACCTCATAACTACTTCACACGCTGCTTGTCAACAGGCGTCTAATTAATTTTAGTTAACTAGTTTTCGTGATGCTTATCGCGCCATTTATCGAAAGCCAATGCTATTTATTTTCAAGGCTTTTTTCCTTTTGCGATACCCCATTGGAAGTAAAAGGTCGGTAATACTTACGCAGACACCACATAGCAATTTTACTGTAGCTACTCTATAATAATAATATTGTAAAGACGAAAACTTTGTTTTTTTTTTTGTTGTTGTAATGGGTAATCTGGAAGTAACATTCACATTAATACATTCGTCTATATTCGGATAGAGAATTTCTAGAAAAAAAAATAAGCAGCCAAACATCAAGCTAAGACCTGTAGAAGTGATCTAGAAGAAAATTTCATCTAAAATCTGAAATCATGTATATGAGACCATGCATGCTATCTAATTAGTTAAAGCTACTTGAAAAAAACTTCCATTAGAATGTTCCTCTTAAAACGTCCTATAAAAAAATCAGTGACATGCTATATTTCTATTTCCTAAGGTTCACTTGCAATTAATGATATATTCTACATTTAAATATACTCGTATAATCAACTAAAATGTAACGCGATTAGCAAGTCAAAACACTCCCATACATTATCATCAATCCTTATTCAAATACGTATGTTATTTCACTTTGTTTGTGTATGTAGATAATGTAGATATTTGGCAAGATAATAAAAATATCTAATAGAAAGTTTTCAAAAATAAATCAAACACATTCACACTCTTTCAGCAATATCTTATTACTGATAAAAACATAAGGCCAACTTAAGCAAATAAAATGACTTCGCTCGAAACTCGAAGCATTATGTCAGATATATTATTTATTCAATAATTGGTAACTGGTTCACAGAATTCTTCCGATCGCTTAACAAGAATCCGATATTATGACTTAATGACGGCGACGGGCTCTCCACCTGTCATGTTGTTATAAAAATGTCTTCGGTGGTTCTCTGTTTATACCTTTATTGGGGATGGCGTGAAGATATTTATTTAGCTAAATAACAAGCATTTTGCCCGTTTTCATTTTTCCAAAAGAATAAAAATTAATTTAATAAAGAAATATCATTCATAAAATTGTGCTTATTTGTTGCCGTATTTAATGCGGCAGGTTTCTTGGTGGGAGAAACACCTTAAGCCTGAGGCGAGGTCTTTCAAATTAGTTTTTAATAATTATAAAACATAATCTTGATGCTTGGCATTCCACCACGTGCGTTTTTTCGCGGAATTTTCTGCCACGCACTTGCACTTTATGGAATGAGCTGCCGTCAGCGGTTTTTCCGGATCGATACGACTTAGGGACCTTCAAGAAAACAGCCTATACCTTTCTCAAAGGCCGACAACGCATCTGCTATGCCTCTGGTATTGCGGATGTTAATGGGCGGCGGTAATCACTTACCATCACGTGAGCCACCTGCTCGTTTGCCTCCCTTCCCTATAAAAAAACATAAAATATGATATGAATGAGAATATTATAATAACAGTAATACGCGCGGTTTTATTCAACGTATTTGTTTTTCATTATTATAAATAGCAATTATTGTGATTAACGTCTATGATAACCGGCGTCCGATACAACTTTTGGAACCGAGCCCATATGCATTGCTTGTGTACAACTTCTGTGTATTCAACTGGTCTTCTCGTGATGTGACCTTACAATTGAGAGCGTCACTCTTGACCTTCACCTTATCGCCATTGATGTAAGACCGCTTCTGATGTCAAGTTCAAGTCTTATTAAACTTAATAACTTATAAAAACACTCTTATTAATGCATATAGTATTAAAGGATATATAAATGGATTCGAAAGCCCGTATTTGTAATCGACACATGAATGTTTATATAAATATTTATAAATATATTTTGTATCAATATATAACAGGACATTTAGACGGCGATAGGCTCACTGCCTGTCATGTTAACCAAAATAAGCTACAATGAAATGTAAGTCGAAAGATTGATATTGTGTAGATCTTTGCCTACACTAGCTGCTTGTCCAGACGCTCATTTTACCAATCATTGATTATGCAGATGTGTGCTACTGTGACTTGAACAAAGATCTTCTAAACAAGCTAGAGCGCCTTGTTAATAATTGTATAAGATATATTTTCAACCTTCGTAAGTATGACCATATTTCACAATACCGTTCTCGTCTTAAATGGCTTACTATTCAACAAAGGCGAAACTCTAGAATTCTGCTTGTTCTTTTCTCAATCATAAATGATACTACTTACCCTTCGTATCTTAAGGATAAATTTCAGTTTCAATGCTCAATTCATGATCGGTGCCTGCGGTGTTCATCTAATTACAACATGAGTATCCCGCAACACTTTACCAATTTTGTTGGTCACTCCTTTACCATTCAGGCTACACTGCTCTGGAATTCTTTGCCCGAAGACATCAGAAAAGTTACCAATAAGTCGATATTTAAAAGACTTGTACGTGAACACCTTTTAACTGTCAGTTTGAATTAGTGATTGGTCATTACAGTCATAATAATGTTTTTTAAGTTTTATATATGTATGTATGTATATGTATATTTATGTATATATGTGTGTATGTATGTATATGTATATATATATACATATATGTATATATGTGTGTATGTATGTATATGTATATATATTATATTTATTATTTGTATTAGTATTTTATATTGCATCTTTATTTTCGTTAGGTCCTATATTGATTTTCTTTTTCTGTAACCCAGTTTAAAGCACCTTAACAATATTTCTCCACGCCTCGGGTTGACTGGCAGAGAATGCCTAATGGCATTAAGCCCGCCCTTTGTGAGGTTTGCAATAAAGTGTAAATAAATAAATAAATAAATAAATATATGTACATTAAACTTTAAATAAGTCTCGATAGCCGAGTGGTTGGGAGGTAGGAATTTCGAGTTAAGATACCCGAGTTCAATCCCCACGTGGTAGGCTCTTACCAATGGGTTTTTCAAAACCTTTTGTGCGAATTATATCGTTGGCTTGGGCATAAATATAGCGACGGGCTCTTCGGTGGAAGGTGGGCCAAAGGGACTTACTTGTCTAGACTAGACCTCTGTCTACCCCTGTATTGGGAATTACGTGAAGATATTTTTTTTTATTATACATTAAATAATATAAGATCTTTCTGCTATTCCCAATACTGGGGGAGACAGAGCTTCTTAATAGAGAGGATAAGTCATTCGACGCAACTTTCACCGAAGATATTTTTTTGGGATAACGTGACCAATGATGATCCTGTCGCCGTATATAAATCTTCGGAGCCAATAATATAAATCTTACATAACTTTTGAAATAATTCATTGGTACGAGCCTGCAATCTGGGGATCGAGCTCGGGCCTCTTGACTCGAATTTCAATCACATTATTACTCGGCTATCAGAATCTGATTACTTACAAACTTACAAAATTTTTGTATATTACAAAAAAATGATTATATATTACATTATCTTCAATTGTTGTCGTTAAGTTTACTAATGGTCACACTTACACAAAGTGCTAATCTATGTCAGTAATCGATGAGGTTCGAGTAAATATGCATATTCAACTCTTTCCAAATTTTCCTTATAAATCGTTCTTAATAATCTGTCCTTTTATCGGAGACAAAGCAGGTAAATGACCATGTCGTTAATGCTAGATTAGATTAAACAGTTACATACGAGTTACATAAGAAAAAAAATGTTACTTTAAAATTCCTAAGCTTTTTTTAAAAAAAACATATGTATACGTCTTTTAGGCTCTAATAGAAGCAATTTATTTCTTTGTTCTTTCAATAGAAAAATGGGGCCCGTATGAAATGCTCAGCGTGCAAAATCGTCGCTCACTCAGCATGCATCGATATCCTTTTGGACAGGATGCAGTTTACATGCAAACCAACATTCCGTGATGTGGGAGTGCGTCAATATCGAGAACAGACCCTGACCCACCACCACTGGGTGCATAGGCGCTCCGAAAAGGGCAAGTGCAAAGCTTGCGGCAAGGTGAGTGTCCGTAATAGTAAAAGACTAAAATGTGTGTTACGTCATGCACGCTGCACGTTGTGCTAAATGTTTTGTTTCATAACTTTTAACTATTTAATGTGATTGTGTTTGTGACTTTATTGTTATGCTAGATTATCATGATTAATTAACTCCTTTGTAAACGTCATAAAAAATATGACTTACGTATAAACAGCGATAGGTAAAAGGTATTACATGTTCTTACGTATTTATAGAACGGTAATCAACGTTGCTTCGTTAAAAGTTTGAGTGCGCTTAACGTGAATCAAGAATACGAAGCAGTAAAGTAAAATATTATTTAATTAAACGTGAAAGAGAGCTATCACGATAAAGTAGGTCCTCAAAATCTAAGGCGACTAACAAGACTCAGTATCTCTCATTAATACCTTTTTAGTGGAGCATTTCTTGCAATTTATTCCAAGTGGTAGCCGTTTCAGACTTCTTAAACATAATCGAAAATTTTACTCTAATAGCGAATTAAATCTAATAAAAAAATCTAAAATAGCCTTTTCTTGAAGCTCGGAATTGTATGTTTATAAAACAACATTAGACTTTTTAATTATGACTTCAAAAAAAGGAGAAGGTTCTCAATTCGGTGGTATATCCTTTTTCTTTTGTTATCTTGTGACTATGTCAATTGTAAACAGATTTTCAGTTTGTTTGTTGTACTTCCAGCTTGGTGATAAACCCTAAGAAATTAAAGAAAATTTCTCAAATTTATAAGCATTTTGGTTATTTCACCTCTTTTGTGATTTAATTTGGTTGTTTGCTTCGAGACGCCATCGTTTAAGACTAAATTAATTTAAAATAATAAATTACATAAGAGAGATATATATAATAAATTACATAAGAGTTAAAATACTCTTAAAAAACTTATACAGTTATAACTTCCAGTAAATTTTGTTTCTCTCAACTTGAATAACTTTAATACTCAAGTATTAAAAATTGTAAAAAATATTATTTTATTAGTATAAATAAATATAAATATCTTCACGCAATTCCCAATACAGGGGTAGACAGAGGTCAAGTCTAGACAATTAAGTCCCTTTGACCCACCTTCCACCGAAGATATTTTCGGGACAACGTGACAGGTGGTGAGCCCGACGCCGCCTTTATGTCCAAGCCAACGATGAAATTCGTACATAAGTTTTTGAAAAACTCATTGGTACTGCCACCTGGGGATCGAACTCGGGTCTCTCGACTCGAAATTCCGACCACCCAAGAACTCGGCTATCGTGACTTACATTGGCCCATTTTATTAGTATCATATTGAAGATTACAAAGGAACAGGTAAAAAGATTGGATCTTTTTTCTATCTACAGTTTCTGTTGCCTAAACAGGTTACAGCGATAAAAAAAGAAGCCAAAATATAATCATGTTACTTCAATACTGGTTAATCGCTTTAGTATCCGCATTGAGTTCTCATAAAAAGTTCATGGCAAATAATGTTTTTTGTTTTTTAAAAACATATAGCTAATAAATAATAAATAATAAAAAATAGCTAAAAGGTAGCTTTAAAAATACGCGATGGGTTGCAACGCAATAATGTTAAAATCTTGCCCGTTATCACTACGTCTCTGTCTCATAAAACAGTACTATACAAATATTGTTTATTCAGTGAAACGATATGTAGGTATGTATGTATTACCATTTCCGACCATTCACGTTCAACATTACTGTCAAATAATTTGCCCTCACGTTGCACGCGACATGGTACATGCTACCAAAGCTCCCACTAACGTGAAATTAAAATTTCATTTTTAATGACGTGTTAGCATAGTGCACGCACAGCGCATACATATTTGAGCGTCGATAGGCAAAAGCTACATTATTTAAATGTTTTATTATTGTTGTTTTTTGTTTAGCACTTTTCTGTGTAATGTATAGAATGTGCTGTTTATTTATGTTTTAATAAATTTCAAATAAAATAGTTTATGTTAAAAACTAAAGCAATACTTTTACACTTATTCAATTAGCTTTATCTTAGTTTTTTCTATAGAACATTGGTTAATTTTTTATTAAATATTTAACATCACACAAAACATTAAATTTTTGAGCTCTGTACGGTACCTAATTTAAAATAAACCAGAGATATAATTATATATTTTTGGAAAACCTATTAAATAATTATTTTGTTTAATATTGAATTAATCTAAATTGACCGTAATCTTAACAAGCGGTTCCCTATTATTTTATATTTTAAAAAATTTTAAGTTTTTGTTGTATCGCTATTTAACATTGTAGATTTATTGCGCATAAATTATTTAACTAATTTTTATTTGTTACTTCAGATTAAATAGTGTTAATTTCGAATTATTCATTATTATATATACATAGATTTTTTTAATGTTTCTTTCATATTGGTTTTGCATGTCGGTTGCATGGTTGTTCCGTTGCCACAGTCATTCCGGCGCAGTTGCTGTGGGTGGTGCATAACAAAACAATCTCCCGTAGACAAGCCTATGGAAGTGAACAATGACAATACTGACCGAGTGCGTATACTTGATGTGTTGCCACCTACTGCGAATACGTCTGTTGCTTTGCTTGTTTCACGTTTGTATTTAATAACGCTAACAATTACGATTAAATGTACATAATTTTTATGTCTGTAATGTGTTCTTTAGAATTAATAAGAACCTCTTTTCAGTCCCTACAGGCAAAGTTATCATTCAGCTCGAAGGAAATTGTAGCGATAAGTTGCTCGTGGTGCAAAGACGCTTATCACAATAAAGAAAGCTGTTTTAATCTCCAGAGAATTGGGGAAGAATGTTCATTAGGTTTGTAATTTTTTAATCATTTTAATATTTTTAAATTCGTATTTTAGAAATTTTGATGTAATTTGATTTTGTAGGTTCTCAATCCAACATAATTGTTCCACCGTCATGGATTGTTAAGTTGCCGCGACGGGGAAGTTTCAAGTCATCATTAAGAAAATCGCCTAAAAAGAAAAATGCTTCGAAGAAAAAAAGCAAAGATTCAAAAAACGAACAAAAGCCATTCGTAATTAAACCAATACCTACCACTAATATTAAACCGGTGCTTGTTTTCATTAATCCAAAAAGTGGTGGCAACCAAGGAGTTAAGTTATTACAGAAGTTTCAATGGTTGCTAAATCCTCGTCAAGTCTTCGATCTTACTCAAGGAGGACCGGGACCAGGGTAAGCACATGTTATTTCACCCTGCAGTTGATTTACCTTAAAAGGGGACCGTTGTCGGGAAAATTAATTAAGAATTAAATTTTAAATATCTCATAGCAATCTTTTATAACGATTCGGATGCTACTGATTGTGATCGCTAATAACGAATCTCGAGTTAATATAAATATCGTCTGAATTTTAACATTATACATGGGCAGAAGTGAAAATCCCTAGAAATACAAAACGGTTCAATGTAAAAAGTTTCCAATGCTTTTATTGTTTTTATTTTTATTCTAGTATTTTCTATTTCTCTTTACATAAGTTCGAATTCGATAGAACGTCTAAGAATAGGAGCGAGCTTATCCTACCTTAGCGGTCTCTTCTATGGTACTTGCGGACGCACTCTCCGCATCTTTAGAGCTAGTAACTTAATTACCTAGAATTCCGTCTTTGTTCTTGGGAAGAAATAATAGTCGCACGAGGTCAGCATTACATGAAAGGTGACTTATTACTTCAACATCTGCCGTAGTCAAATATTCAATTGTTCCTCTTCGAAAACGCTGTTGTTGAACATATTTCAACTAAAAGACATAACAAAAAACTGTTAACATACCAGTTTGCAGTAACTACCCATTAATTTTCTAGCACAACCGTCGCAAAATTCCTTTCCAACCATAGAACGTGATAATTGTCTTCCCTCTTGACTTCTTCTTCTTTTTACATTATAGAAAGAGAAATTAATATTTCATTGTTCCTAACTGTCCCCTTCTAAAAACTTTCAGTGTAGCCCTTGCATGGCCTACTATAGTTTATAAGATATTTGTATACAACCCGTAAGCCTAGTAGGTAGTGCTTTAAATACAATATACTGTACCATTGGAAGACGGCGGAAGGCGGTATCAATTTCCAAGCTAAAATTTATAAATACATGTATATTACATGGATAAATATTTACATATATATAAATAAAATTTCAGGACTCTACTACAAATATTCATAATTATTACAAAAATCTCTGGTGGGATTCGAACCGGCTTCGAAGGCACCACTCACTACCAACTCGAGTATCGACTCGTCAAATTTTATATAAATAAATAATTATACAGAATTCATTAGATCATTTGAGGAAATCCTTCAAAAGCCATTTAACTAGGAAAAGCGACGACAAACTGTGATTTAAAATCTTTTCTATCGCTTAACAGAATGATCTCAGGGACTGTTGAACTAATGGGAAATGGAAGACTATTTACGTCACTTGTAGTATAACTGAAGTTATTTCATCGTTTATCAACTTCAATTATTGGAAGAGAGAGCACTAAACTTGTACTATTAATCTAAAAGTTTTCCGATTGGCGTTTATTCACAACAAGTTATTGCAATTAAATAACCATTGTTGAATTAATGATTTTTGTGAAGTTTCGTAATTCGTGAAGTGATATCATTAGTGGCACATTAATAATTCAAACCAAGTAAAATCATTTATATAAATAACATACTCGTACATCATATCCCTGGATTGATATTTTTTAATCTTGGCAGTTTTTATGAGTTTCCTCTAACGGAGAAGAAACTGGCGAAAGTAACTCCGTAGGCGTCCTCATGTTTGTGTTTTTAATAATGGATATATGGAATGCATATAATGGAAAATTATTTATAATTTAATTAGAAAAAGCATGGTAACAATTAACTCATTGCCAGGGTTACTATCATTGATGTATCCATTTATGTTATGATAATGTTCTTTGTACAGTTTTTCTTTGATGCGTGCCTAGAACTTGTTAATAGGAAAGATTTGCACAATTACTAGGATTATGTTGTAGAAGCGTACACATCACCCCATAAAATAGTTACTTATTCTATGTAGTCTCATAACTAGCGTAACAAGCTGGTGTTTGTTCCTAAAGTTAACTTTATGTACATAAGTATTCTTTTTTGAAATTATTCATGTTTTATGTACATATATTAAATTTTTATATAAAATTGAGAGGCCAAGTTTAAAATATTTTTTTCTCTAAGAATGCTTCAGAACGATATTAATTTTGCCAAAAGATATTTAAAATTAAAAAATAAAGGCTCGATAGCCGAGTGGGTGGTCGGAATTTCGAGTCAAGAGACCCGAGTTCGATCCTCAGGTGGCAGGCTTTTTCAAAAACTTATGTACGAACTATATCTATAGACTAGACCTCTGTCTACTCCTGTATTAGGAATTGCTTGAAGATATTTATTATTTATTTATTTTATTATGTAATTTTAATTTAACAGATTGGAAATGTTTCGGAAAGTACCGAATCTACGTGTACTAGCCTGTGGCGGAGATGGTACGGTGGGATGGGTACTGAGCGTACTAGATCGAATTGGTTCGCGGCCGGCAGTTGGCGTATTACCATTGGGAACGGGCAACGACCTCGCTAGAGCCCTTGGTTGGGGAGGGGTAAAGTTTTTTTTTAAATTTATATTTATAATCAATAAAATTGAATTCAAAATTCAATACAAAATAGAGCATGCAATGCCTGAGTATATTTGTTCCCTGTTTTCCGTAACTATATCTCCCGAAACAATTAATTAAGTGTTTAGAACATAGTTCCAGAACAAAAGTAGGCGATAGAAGTGGCAACAGACCGCTTACATAGCTGGCAGAACTGATAACCGTTGTTACGGAAAGTTCTCGATAGGTATCTTCGTACAGGCTGAGACAGTGAGGGCAAACTCACACAAAATGAAGTAACTACCCACATAATGTTGCGACAGTTGACGAACGCAGTATCGTTCTTCGTGGTAACTCCAATAACACACACATACACACACACTCTAATAAAAACAAATCTTACAAACCACGTAAATTTTGTAGAAATCTGATAAGCAGCTCAACAGCTGTTATAATGCTATGTTGTTCACTAGTCCTCGTTGGTTGTTTTAAATTTTAAATCCTTAGTGTCAATTTAACAAGTGTATTCCATTATAACTAATTTATTATTACGTTCAACAGGGATATGAAGATGAACCCATATCTAAGATATTAGCACATATTGGGGAGAGCGATACAGTGTTATTAGATAGATGGAAATTAACCGTTGAGCCAAACGAAGCTGCATCAGGCGAGGACACCAGTAACGCAAAACCGGAATTACCTCTTAACGTAGTTAATAACTACTTCTCTTTTGGCGTTGATGCTCACATTGCTCTCGAATTTCACGAAGCTAGAGGTAAATACGTACGACAAATATTACGACAAAAATAAGTATTTATTATTAAAATATCGACAACCTATGTAGAACAATCACTGATCGTGATTATTTGCCTTCATCGCTCGCAATAGTTTACAAAACAAATAAATCCGATGTTCAGACTAATCAAAGGGCGGCGATTTTTCAATTTCTCTTTAATTTCATAGCAAAAAGTTCAGCTAAACTTACTAGCTTTAAAAACAACAAAATTGCACAATTTATTATAGTTATTATAAAAGTGAGATAAAAAAGAAAATTTGTATTGCATATAATTGGCATTCTTTCATTTCAGAGGCGCATCCAGAAAAGTTTAATTCCCGAATTAGAAATAAGTTGTTCTATGGAACTGCTGGTGGTAAAGATCTAATGCAGCGTAAGTGGAAAGGTCTGGCGGAGTTTGTTACAATGGAATGTGATGGAAAAGATCTTACGCACGTGCTGCGTGAACACAAAGTGCATGCAATTGTATTCTTAAACATTCCAAGGTAGGCAAATGCTTTTATGGTAGTATGAGTTTTATAGAAATATATGGATGAACATACAGAGCTAGGTATACATAGCAACAAAATGGTACCATTCACTAGAGCTCGTTTGTTATCCTAAAATTTATTTTTAAATTAATATTCTATACCCTTATTTCATTTTAGCTATGGGGGTGGAACACACCCTTGGAATAAATCTGGAGGCGCTTATGAGCCATCCACGGAAGATGGCTTGATAGAAGTTGTTGGTTTGACTACATATCAATTAGTAAGTTGTTGTGACTGTTCTAGAGAAATTTAATTTAATTATAAGTAGATTTTTGTGCTAAGTGCAAGTAAATGGATTTTGAAATATTTTTATAAAATTGAATTACGCTTTTTCTTACAGCCTTTATTACAAGCTGGCGGTCACGGTACTTGTATTACACAATGCAAAACTGCAAAAATTGTTACAACAAAAGTAATACCAATGCAGGTTGATGGAGAAGCTTGTCGTTTAGCTCCTTCGGTTATAACTTTGTCAATACTTAATCAAGCAATTATGTTAGCGAAACGAAAGCCAGGCCGAGTTTTAGCACCGTAAGTACATTATATATTAATATTAAGTACATTAATGGTAGACTGATATGCAGATCATATTACGTGCACTTAGATTTGTATAATAAACTAAATTACTAACTAAACTATTATTAGTAATAAAATTAGTAAATAAATTATTTCTACACATTGTTAAATTTTTTCAGCCAAACTACATTAGACAAACTTACTCTCACTGTGAATCTCATAAGAATGGCTGATTACGAGAGGCATCATTATGATAAAGAATTGCTCGCGAACACAGGTTGGTATAAACATTTACTTATTTTAACATACTTTAAGAAATTAATACTCTTAATAATGTTGTTTCAAAGTAGTCTTTGGATTAACTATACCTCTTCAATATTCTATAAAATTACAAATTTTATATTCGCCACCTGTCACGTCGTCCCAAAAATATCTTCTGTGGAAGGTGGGTCGAAACGACTTAATTGTCTTAATTGTCTAGACCTCTGTCTACCCCTGTATTGGGAATGGCGTGGAGAGTAAAAGACATTCATCGAGGACATTATCGTTCCTTATGGTGAAACGTGAAAGCCTAAACAGACAAGAAAAACTGATATTATCACCATGGTCGTTTCTGTGAATGAGTTATTCCCAGCCAGACTCACCAAACATCTAAAACGACTGGGAGACCATTTTGACCTCAAATGCAGAAGACTGTACTGCTTGAAAGGTCCAATTGTTTCTCTCTTTTCGCAGTAACCATGGGCGGTTAATCTTCCACGTTTAATTCAGAACATAAATAGTAATAAACATAGAATTATGAATTTAATAATCTCCGTAAAAAGCAATGTAAACCGCAACAGTTACCGAAAGGTGAATATCCTCTCGAAAATAACAGATTTGCATTTTTTTGGTAGTGCTATTCGCTTAAAAATCGTGGCGTTTGTTGTAAATCTTTATGGGTGAGCCATTTGTCAAAGCACTGTTATAGAAAAATTTGCAATTTAAAAAAAATGCAATGTTAAAAAAATTGCATGAGTTAGATTCAGTGACTGTTATTTGAAGTTATTAGTAACTTTAGATATTTAGTGTCACGATTGCGCGAAATCGAATAAAAGAAAATTGGAGCCTTGTTTGGATAACCGATGACACAACCGCCGACATGACGTATTACAATTCACACTAAATATTTATTTCTATTTCAGCGGAACGTGTCGGTACTTTAGAAGTGAATCCGACCGCAGATTTGGAGCAAATGCGAACTCTCATTCAGAACATGCTCAAAGAATCTCAAGCATACTCAAATATAGTCGATTGGTGGTTTGTTGACTGTAAGTATTCGCAGAATTTTTGGTAGTAGCGTTGTACATTGACCTCGTATTTGACGTGTTGTATACATAAATAGCATAAATAGTTTCTATATAAATTAAATTGTTAATTTCTTTATTGGCTTTGGAGGTACTAACCTTGGAATATGTTTTTTCTATTTTTATCAATCAAATTACTATTGTTATTCTACTTGTAAGGTCTATTTGAAGTTTGAAGTCTATTTGAAGTTTAGGTACTGATTAGGAATATTACATGATAGTAGACGATTTTAATCATACGTTTTTAATAATGGTTTTCCGCAAAGTAATGCCTGAGTCTATAAATTAAATCACATGGCAAAATTACTGCAATTTGTTTCAATTTTCAAGATGTTATTTAAAAGTTTGATAATTTGCAGCGGTTACAGCAGAGCGTTTCTTTCGAATCGATAAAGCTCAAGAAAACCTCCATTACGCTACGGATATTGGACATGAAAATATTTACATTTTGGACCCTGCACCACAAACCCCTGATACTGAGTCTACAGCTCACCCAGAGACAACTGCCACACCGTCTTTCGATCGCACTGGACCCTCTGTTTCCTTGGACACTACGACAGGCCTTTCTGTATCTCTTGATATATCTCAGAGCGTCGACACACCAAGTGCAGGAGTTTCGTTAGATGTGCCTGAATCTCACGCAAGGTATTATATTTAATGTAATTATTTAAAAGAGAAAATGTATAAATGAAAAAGTACTAGTGATAGTTGAGGTCACGTGAAGAGGGTTCCGTACAATGTTTTCACAGTGTTGATTGATTTACCATGTTGTTTTAAGATGGCTTTAAGATGTAATAATTAAATCGAAGAGAATGTATGAAGGGAATAATGAAAGTGGACGAAGCGAAACAAGTATGTAAGGATCGTAACAAGTGGAAAGAAGTGGTCTCTGCCTACCCCTACGGGAAAGAGGCGTGATTGTATGTATGTATGTATATATGTTCAAACTCGAGGTACTGTGGCTATATAATAGGCCAAAAAATGGGAAGTCACTATTATTGATATTCCCATAGATGGGATTAAAGTAGCATAGCATCCCGACATGGCAGCAAAGATCACCACGTTGAAGTGGCAATGGGCCGGCCACACAGCTCTATAATTGTTTTAAAAAAATACGGTTTTCGAGTGGCAACCTTGTTTACGAGGTTTACGTTACCTCATAGAACGAACAAGATGAAGTTACGGTCTGCAAAATGTTGCGGGAAATCGATTGATGACCGTTCTTTGTGGCATATTCTAGGAAAAGCCTAGGCTCAGTAATGTACTTTTAAAATACTGTATAGAAGAAGAAAAATTATTACTATAAAACAACCTAATTATCTCAGTTACTACGTAGAAAGCATAAATATTAAAATTAGATTTTTGTCCCGAAACGTTTAATATTGTGGCAATAACAAGAAGTAATCGAATCGAGATACCACTTATTTTTAGTTCCGTTATATCAAATAAAATCATTTATTTATCGACATAAAAATCTACATTCATTTATCGATAGTCATTTTATAATACGGTATGTTAGAAATTATGCACATACTCCGGAGACAATACAAATCCAAAGTCCTAAGTCCTAATCCAAATTTCTAAGATAAATTAGAATTTTGTTTTTTCAAAATTTTACTGTCATGAAATTTTATAATTGCCCTGATATTTTATTGATCTTATTGAAATTTTATTGAACGCAAATATTCCACATCAGATAACGCTACTTATAGTATCGGAAGTTATTTTCGTAGTTGAAATTTGCTTGGAGAATACCATCACCATATTTTTATTTTCATAATTATAGTGAATCTGGTTTCGGAAGCCCGGCAAGAACATCAGAAGATTTACAAACACCTCCAACGCCAACGTCCGCTGCTGCTACTACACCATCTTCTCCTGCACTCGCAGCACCTAAAATATCTATATCTGCATCATCCAAAGGGCCCACTTTGCGATCAGCAACTCCTAAATTATCACAGGATCCAAACTCTCCTCCACTGTGTACTAGTCCACCTGCAAAAGAGAATGATGCTGCGCATGATTCTATAGCAAGATTTAAAACGTAGGTATAATTTCGATTCATTGTTTGTATAAATAAATTGGTGACAATACTCGTAGATCTTGTATCGTACTCGTGAATGAATATTTTTATAGAAAAATAGGAATGAAGTTAATTTTATAGCCTTATTTACAGTTCTATGCACGGATATGATTTCTTCACAAAAAGTGTGTAAGTCAAAACTCCTAAACTCCATGATTATATTAAAAAGTCCTATTTTCTTCTTTTTCTATAAATTTTCTTATTTTTTCTTCTATTTTTAAATTAATTTCTTCGTAGCTATATGAAGTGGTTACTTAGTTTTTTGAAAACCATTTCCTAGCTATGTTTTACTGTGGTTTGTATTTTAACCTGGAAATTCTATCGTAGATCTTCTCTTTCTTCTTCTTTCCGTTTATTTTTCTTTGCGCATAAGGTAAAATACCATGTTTTATGTACGTTTTTTTGCACTTAGATATGTAGTATATTACATTAAAACAAAAAAAATAATTTTCCTTGTTACAAACAGAACAAAATATATTTTCCCTGATTATATCGTTGATCTCGTAGATCGTATACACTGAATAATATAAAAGAAACCCCTTTATTAAATTGCGGGGAAAAGGGTTCTGACGGAAGAGAAAGTGATGGGTTTATGAAAAATATTTTGAACTTACAGGATTTTCAATGAAACAAATGCATAGACAGCGGTTATCTATAAAACGTTGTGCTTTCTTAATATGATAGGGATTTTGTTAATGAATAAATAAAATTACTACCCAGCGTTTATTTGGGTAACGCTGTATTCTAGATTGAGAATTTATTACAATCTTACATTACAATCTAATTAAATAAAAATTAAAAAGAGTCCGGTTTTTATGTATCATTCGGTTTAAGGTTTTTTATGTTTAATGTATCATTCTATACTCATATAGTCAAAAAACTGTTTGCGTAAATTACATAATTTTTTAAGTAACGAACCTGTTTCGAATCTCACGTAATACTTTGTTAAAAAGATTTACTTTCACTTTGAATATTCTAAGTCATTCTCCAAAAGATAACTTTAGTATACACTTTTTCATATATTTACTACTGTTATGTATATGTTGATACCTCATTACAATATTTATGGAAACCTTATATCGCAATTTATTCATCGTAGTAGTGCATTTTAGTTGCATTGCATGCATATATATATATATATATATATGATATAATGCATGCAATGCATTGCATGCATATATATATATACATATATATATATATATATATATATATATATATATATATATATATATATATATATATATATATATATATATATATATATATATATATATATATATATATATATATATATATATATATATATATATATATATATATATATATATATATATATATATATATATATATATATATATATATATATATATATATATATATATATATATATATATATATATATATATATATATATATGTATATATAGATTGTAAAACCTGTGTATTTTGTAAAATATCGTAATACTATTTGTATTACATTGGATAGAACTTTAACGTGTAGCGCGTTAAGTTTGTTAAGCTAAAACGTGTGAATGCTATATACTCACGGGTACCTATAGAATTTTGTCTGCACTCTATCTCTTCTTTCTATTGCATGCAGCATACATGAAAAACTGTTTGGATTAGATCAGGAAGTGTTTGGCTATAGGTGAGGTGATTTGGTACTAAAGTAAAAAAATAATTAGTGTTTTAAATTTCTCTATATAATTATATTTAAACGAAGAATTGAAAGTTAATTATAAAATAAATTATGAAAAGCGATTAAGTGACTTTTTAAATGTATAAGTTATTCATTATTTCAAATTGTATTGTCACAATAATTATAATCAAGTTTTCACTTTGTTCCAGAAATTTATTAGAAAAGACATCGGATTCTCTGCTTAAGGCTGCTAAAGTGGGCGATTTGAAAATGGTATAATTTAACAAATTATCTTTTTTGTTTAAATTTGTATTTTTTATTATCATATTATTATTTTTTTTTATTTATTTAATATCATAGAACCAACAGCACATTAAAAATGTAACAAAAAATCTTAAAATTATACTTATTGCCAATAACAGGTTCATACTTTATAAAAATAAAAAAAGTATGTTATCACTTTTATAGTGGATGACTCTTACATTATTGTTGTGGTAATCAGTTAATAATAATAAGGTAAAGACAAAAAAAAGTAATATTTAAATATTATTATTTTATTATATTATTA
Organism: Sericinus montela; assembly: GCA_029286605.1. Lineage (NCBI taxonomy): Eukaryota > Metazoa > Arthropoda > Insecta > Lepidoptera > Papilionidae > Sericinus > Sericinus montela. The sequence goes on from JAGSMR010000001.1 coordinate 9,578,534, forward strand.
TTTTATAGGTTAAAGAACTACACGCATCTGGTTACTCACTTTTATCAATTGACGCCACTGGCCAAACAGCCTTGCACATTGCTGCACGTTACGGTAACAAGGAAATAGTAAAATATCTTATTGCTTGTGCTCCATCCGCTTTACTAAACATGCGTGACAACGAGCGTGGACAGACAGCCTTACATAAAGCAGCTGCACATAAGAGACGAGCTATATGCTGCATGCTAGTAGCTGGCGGGGCCTCATTAACGCGAAAAGATAACGCTGGTCTTACGCCTAGACAACTGGCACTTCGCGCTGAAGATCAAGACTTAGCTGCTTATTTAGAAAGTAAGTATACCTTGATTTAGCTTTGGTGATTATTACAGAACAAGGTCCTTAATAGTTTCTTTAACATATACGCACAATTATTACAAGCATCAACAAAAAAGTGGTAAATAAACAGCCGATGATATTGTAAACTAAGATGTAAATATATTGTATTATTTTTCCTACAAAGAAAGGAATCAATTATTTTAATAACCTGTGGAAGTCAGATAACATGTTTTAATTTTCGGGGCAAAAACCAACAAGCAACGTGAAGCAAATCAGGATGGACTAGTTAACAAAGTTTTTCTTTTGAATTTTTTATGTGTTATACGTATAATTGCTAATAATATCATACATTATTGCACTTAATAATATTTTAATCTTACCTTAGAAAAGTTAAGGAAAACTTTTTTATATTTATTTCAGGTCAAGAACATTTTCAAATAGTTTCAGAAGACTTGGAAACTGCTGTCTAAAGGCCTACATACCAATTAATCTGATCTAAAATGAAATAAACATATTCATTTATACAGCCACAGCAAGCATATGTTACTTGTGTGTACCATTTGCATAAATTATCAAATAATATTTAAAATATCCTACAAATTTACGGGCACTCTCATATTTTTACTTCAAATGATATTCAAAATTGAATGTTATTATATTATCTATAATTGCATAATTATATTAGGAAATTCCCTAAAAATATTTTTAATATTTAAAGGCTCGATACCTAATAAAAAAGTACCCAATAAATGTTAAGACAGATTATTTTGCAAAATAATTTCTGTTGTTTCTTTTTTTCAATTTCGTATGATGTGGACTCCTGTGAGTAGTGCTTTTACATGTACTTTTACTTCTCATTTTAATTGTACTTTTGCATACCTTTATTGATTTTATTTATCTATAGATAATCTGTAACATATTGTTGGGAAACGTAATTTCGTAAAAGTGATTACATATGAAATTACGATAGAATAACTTTAAATAAGGAATCTAACTTTGAATAATTGACGTGTAAAAATTTTCTTTCCTTTTAATATCTACGCAATTATAAAAATTAAGAGATGTTTATATTATTATTATCTATCATACAAATATAAGAACCAAGTAATTTCTATAATTACAATAATGATAATAAATATTTAAAATTTTTCATAAGAGTAAAATGCACCCCATTTAGCTTAAGAAAATGATATCGATATTTCAAATGTAATCTTTACACAGGAATTTGTAATATGCATTTGAAGGTTTGCAGAAGTTTCTCTTCGCGAATACAAGTTACGGTTGTGTACCTTACAATGCTTGTTTGTGAATCTAAAGCAATCTCTGTTGTATAAACATTTGTTAACTTAGTTATTTTTAATCGTGATTTTGATCTGTTAAATATTAAAGTACATGTTTGAAACGAAGTCAGTGTATTATATGCCTAATCATTAATATTTAAGTAGGAGGTATTTAACTTTATGCTATAGCTTCATGATCACAACTATTATGATAAGGACTGATTCTTGTTAGTCACATTTTACTGATTAACTGTTAATTTTTATGGTCACTAAATATTTACTATTTTAATATAACATTATATTAATCCTTTCATATTATGAACATCTATCTTCATTTATTATATTTATACCTGCTTTTTTAATCTTTTTTTTTTTCAATTTAAATAGTTATTTCAATTGTTGTTTTTTTACATTTTTCGTGTGTACCATTTTTAAATTGATTTCGACGTATATTCATCTACCACATTTGAAACATTTATTTATTTTTGTATTATGACTGTAACACAAATACCTCTACTTATAGATGTACCTAATAGGTTTAGCGTTAAACGAATTTACTCATACTACTCGCTGATAAGCGAACAATGAAAGACAAAGCTGTGAGAAATTTGGTCATAATGTAAAAAGTAAGTTCATTTGTAATATAAGCTCTAACGATGTATACTCACGCATTAATGTTGTTTTGTGATTTTAATTTCATACTTGTAGAGATAGATGTTTTGAGCTTTACGTGGTCCAGTAAATTTGTTGTGTTCAAATATTATAAATTATATCCCTTGACGAAACTCATATGAATATTTAAGACAATGCTTGCTGTTTAAGTAAATAAAAGCGTATTCTACTATTATACAACATAATTTTCATGTGTACAATATCTATTTATATTAAGTATGTTTTCTAAAAATTTCATGTTTATAAATATTACTACTCATTTAAATAAAATTGGCACTTATTAGCCTTAACTCGTAATAAATAATACGTATATTTCCATCAATTCGTATGCTTTCCAATAAACCTCATTATGGGCTAAAGTATTGTTGAACAGTTTCTTAATGTCGCAGTCATCCCTTGTTATCACCCAAATATTAATAATTAATATTGATTTAATCTAATAAAAAGTAAAATATTTGATATTGTGGTATAACAATTTGAGCTTTATTGAATATATTATAATAATAATGTATACAACGTACTTACGCCAATTTAATCCAGTCTGATCCTTGACACTTTAGTGATACTTTCCTATTAGATATTACTAGTCTTTGTACATATTGTATTGGAGGCCTTCATTCGTGTTTTGTATTTAATGAAATATCTCTTATATAATAATTGATCATTAGTATACTTCTCGACCAAACTCTATTATAAAAATATATTATATAATATCATTATCATATAGGATGCAGGCACTAGGAACTAGAATGTGAAGCATTTCAATTGTTAAAATATTTTGAGAATAAGATTTAGCATAGTTTTAAATCCAATATCTAACGAAATACTAGTCAAATGCTGCTTAATTTAATCTGAATTCAAATTAAGATCCCGAACATAGTGGAAAGAAATATTTTAACGTTTATTATTTTAAATGAAATAATAAGTCGTGGTAACTCCACGTTTTTAATAAAAAACAAAAGGTATTTTTACTTAACTGAACATCTGAATCATCAATGCAAACCTTGGGATTATTTTAAACTGTAATATCAGCGTGGAATGTAAACATGTTTTCAACTTATTAAAAATATTGCCCTTAAAACTTTCTATTTTGCGGTTTATATTTAATTCAGAACATTCCATTAAAACTATTTATGCTACGCATACATACGTTTCTTACTAGTCAAATTTTTAATCTATGTTATTGTCAAATTTTAGTATTGTGTTTTATTGATTACATATTTTTTTTTCCTTAAATGATAATATTAATTTCTATTAATCAATAACTGAAATGCTATCTAAAGAAATCTATCATGGTACAGGCAACGACATAGCATTCCAATTTTATAATTAAAAGTTTGATACTTGTATAATTATTTTACAAATATCTTAAAAAAAGTTCATTACATACATATTTTCATGTAAATATATAAGCAAATTATTTCTTAGAAATGACAACTACGAAGATTTCTCGAAATGTTATTTATTCACATATGTTAGTGGTATTTAACGAAAGATTTTGTCATGTTAGTGTTTACTTTATAATGTTGTTTGTTAATTTATTGCTGTAATTGTTGTTTGAAAGTTAGATATTTATGTTGTTAGAAAACGAGTTCTTTTAGGGATGTACTTTGCGAATGAATATAATGTATTGCGCTAACTGTCACAAAAAACATAAGTATTGCTCTGTATTTTTATTGCAAAATTGTTTCTAAAAGTGTTTAAGCCACATCAAAATAGTCTGCAAATGTAATTACTTTTAATAACATTATAATTCCTAAGTATAGGTGGACTTTATTGTAATATAGTAGATTAAACCTTATACCCTTCTTATGAAAACAAACTTTAAAATGTAATCCGATCAATCATAACTAGAATAACTTGAAATGTGACTTTGACTGTCCTTACGATAGAATTTAAAAATTTTACTTAACATTGGTATTTATAACTACAATTTGAATGGAATTTTGAAAGCACTTCTTTCAATATAGGTAATACTTATTTTTGCACTCAATAAAGTCACTATTTTAAATAAAGTTTTCGATGAAATACACTGAAAAACAATTAATAAAGCATAAATAAATAATGGAGTTTTAATGAAGATCCTTATTTCCAAAATTTTTTTTAAATAAAAAATACCAAATTACGAGTACATACATAATAGCCTGTAATGTCAGCTTTTGGGCACATGCCTCTCCCGTGGGACGGTTTGCTATAATCGCCACGATCGGTAAGCGGATAGACGATTGCTGTACTAAAAACATTGTACTGTAGGGTTTGTCCAAATTTTGCGACCGCACCACTTGCGAAATGCATGCGTGCAGTTGGGTAGTTAGTGCATTTTTGGGTGCTCCTCTTTAATGAAACTCACGAAAGTCTTGCATAGTGCGCGCGTGCCGCACGCATGCAGCTTGTTCCGTTCAAGTAAGCAAGCTAGCAGTTCCGTTCGCTTCCATACTTGGCCTTCATCAGATAGCATACCTAGGAGCACCGTTAGTGAGCGTTAAAATGTTGCAAATTAAAAATGAAATGAATGAAAGGAAGTTTTAGCTGTGAACTTTTTAAAGACTGTAAATAATAATGACATGCTTATTGAATATTATTACTTTGCGACTCATAAAATATACAATTACCTCATGAAAAATTAATATCATGACTACCAAATGAAATACCTATGCAATGTTAATTCCTCCTCATTGCAAATCCTATACAGTTACCGCAAGAGAAATCGAGTAAAGAGGAACGACGTTGTAAGTAAATGAAGTGGAAATACTGCCTTGAATAGACTATAGTAACTTAGAATAATATAAATAAATGATATAGATAGCGACGTTAAAATTATTATTAAATTATAGAACAGAATGCCCTGTTATTATCTTCAAAGTTGTTAACACACAGTATAACATACACAGAAAAAATGTGTTAAAAGGATTTTAACAAAAGGAAAAAAATAATCTTTAGGACCAAATTTTTACTTTTGCTCCACATTCTAAGTTTTGCAAGTATATTTTTAAAAGATTTTTGTTAAATTATTAACAAGCTTGTCCAAAATTATTGAAGAGACATGCTAAAGCCTATACCGTGAATTACTTCACGGTATAGGCTTTAGCTATATCTAACCCTATTCAATAAACAATAGTATACGCTTAGTTATTTATTTTTGCAAGAATCTATAGTCTCTTTACAAAGCTTCTATAACTTAATAATTTAAAAAATAAATAAATAAATATCTTCACGCCAATTTTAGATTTCCAATACAGTAAATAACAATACAAAAAAATCCCAATACTGGGGTATACATAGAACAATTAAGTCTCTTTGGCCCACCCTTCCACCGAAGATATTTTCGGGACAACGTGACAGGTGGTGAGCCCATCGCCGTCTTTATGTCCAAGCCAACGATATAGTTCGTACATAAATTTAAAAAAAAAAAACCATTGGTACTAGCCTGCCACCTGGGGATCGAAGTCGGGTCTCTTGACCCGAAATTCCGACCCAACCATTCGGCTATCGTGACTTTAATAATTTAGAATGACCTAAACGAGCTTAATCCTGCGAAAAATGACATCGAAGGTTCCAGATCGGCATTCGAATATTGTGGTAAACCACTCTTAATACAATCATATCAGTAATGTTATTTATATTAATGCATTACTATTCCTTTTAAAAATAATAAAGCACCTAGCCATAACTTAATATCTGTGCTCTTAGTATAAACATTTTTTTCTTGTGCATTAACACTACACGAAATAAAATAATACTTGAAATTGTACCTTTTAAATTACATTTAACCAAAAATTTTATGTTTATTAGAAATATAACAATAAGTTCGGTATGAAATAAAAGTAAAAGAAACATCACGAGCTTCAGAAAATCATGTCACCATATTTGCTTCCCAAGACTACCATGGATTTTAAAAGGCCTGTTACGACTGGTTTTGAGGTCTGATGGACGGAGGTCTCATTCGTAGACCCGAATTAATCAAAAAGAGCGAACAGGAATATGATATGTGACAACCACAAAACCTGCTGAAATAGGGACTGACACACTTCTATTTTTATTCTATTTTAATAACGAATAACGTTATATAGTAACGTAAATTTCAAATTTAATTATAAATTCCATGAATAATTTTGTTTGTATATTACATTACTTTATTAATCAGTATCTCACTGCAGTAATTTATTCAATATGTGCCAATTAATAAAGCTCCATCTGCTCTAAAACTTGCTAAGTCTATTACTGTCCATTGACATTATGCATGCTGTAACCTGACACTCAGTCCTAGAGCCAAGTGGCCCCATTTGAAACTTACGACGATGTAGAAACACAGTTCCATACGATACTTAGCAATAATGGGATTTACGTTGACAAAGTAAGCCATAACTGGTTGTGTAAACTTCGTATTACACTTACAACGTTTGATTTATTTATATGCAAAGGTTTGTCTATATTAATAAATGTTCAAAAAAACATTTGTAACATTTTTATTTAAAAAAAATCTTATATGTTAGTCCTTTTCTCCTTCCTTTAGTCCTTTCGAGTCACACCGAAGCTTATTTAAGACTGTCTGTCAGTAGGATACAAATCGTATTTTTTTTTGTCTAAAGGATTTTAGTCCATTCGACCCGCATTTTCGGGCAGAAGTCACAGCTGGGGAGCATGTCGCCATATATCCAATTGAACAATACGAATCTTATAAAAGTTTTGAAAAAACTTATTGTTACGAGGCTCGATGATCGAACTCGGGTTTCTTGACTCGAAATCCGATCACACAACCACTCGTCTATTGTGACTCACTCGATTATCATATTTATTATGATTAAATTACCACAATATCATGCATAAACAACGGCCTACAAAAGTCCACAGCAAGACCTAGGCCGCTCCCATAAAGGAAAAATTTTGCCTCAATCGGCACCCTTGACAGGGGTTGACGATCGCAGTACAAGACATCTCCCACCTCATCATGCTACCCATCATCTGTCTATTAAATTTTTGTCTTATATTTTCCAAACGGTTATCCCGCCATCTCATAATTTTTAGGCTTTTCTTTTAATCGCCTTTGGGACATCCACAGGAATAAGAAAGGGGTGGTATATATTGTTGTCGATATCACGCGGTTACATCGCTTATTACTGCTCCTTCAGATCGATATATAGTTATAAAATATAACATTATCTAATATAATTCAAAGTACCTTGCACTTGTACGAATCCTGGACTGGTTGACATAAAAAAAATAAGCGCAGAATTAATAATAGTTTTTTGTAAGTCAAAACTCCTGTGTATTCTTATATAAAATTAAAGATTACCTTTAATTGAACATGCAAACTGAAATGTTGACATTAAATTTTCCATACATAATGCGGATAAATTATTTTCCTTTGTTGCAGCGTCTATAAAGATAAGTCTGTGTATGTTATGTACCTTGAAATTGTTTTTGTAAGCCCCACGCTCGGGGTTTGTCTTGAAATGAAATTACTTTATTTATCAAATCAGAAAAGTTGTTTAATTCAGTCAAATATATTCATTCGATTTAAGTTAACGACACTTGTAACAGTCTAACTATATAACATGGCTCATTCAAACAAATAATTTATTTAATTACAAAAGTTTTTAAAAAATAAAAAAATATCTTCACGCAATTCCCAATACAGGGGTTGACAGAGGTCTAGTCTAGACAATTAAGTCCCTTAGACCCACTTTCGACCGAAGATATTTTCGGGACTACGTGACAGATGGTGAGCTCGTCGCCGTCTCAATGTTCAAGTGCCACTCGGCTATCGTGACTTTAAGGGAAAAGCGTTGAAAATCGTAATAACTACTGACAGATGGTAAAATCCGACTTGTACAAGACCTGAATCTGGACCAAGGATAAGCATGGATATGCTGCTGTGCCTCGCGGAGCATGACTGGTGGCACGATCCTGGTGAATTTGACAAGTCATTATGTGTATATATAGATTGTATGTAAGTAAATGTATTTTGGCACAATTTGAAAATATTTTAACTTAGATACTTTTATATCGCTATATTGTATTTCAATAGACACCCATAAAACCCACTCATTGTTCAGCAGCACTTAAATGAATTTACACTCATCTCTGTTGAAATCAAAGGACTTGTTGTAACTTTGATCCATTTCGAGTATCCATTGAAAGACTTAAATACTTAAGGGAACGTCTCTCGTATTTTACGTAATTCGGTAAAGACAAAAATTGTATACTGAAAATGAAACTAAATTATGTTAAAATTGAATCTCAGTTTAAACCACATTAGAGGCTGCTAGTGCACTATATGTATAATTCAGGGTATAATATATGGTTTAGTTAGTATGATTAGATATGATCATTATAGGCATGATTTTCATATGTTAGCATAAGCTACTAAATTAATCAATATAGACGAAAGCGAAAAGTCACTCTGTATGAATATTACTGACTTAATTTTTTTATGATTTTTCGTTTGCAGGAAACGTTTAGTCACAGAAATGTGTTAGTCCTTAATAGTTAGTTCGAAAGAATTTTACGATTAACAAACACAATGCATATTTATAATTTCCTACGAATTATATCGTTGGCTTGGGCATAAAGACGGCGACGGGCTCACCACCTGTCACGTTGTCCCGAAAATATCTTCGGTGGAAGGTGGGTCGAAGGGACTTAATTGCCTAGACTAGACCTCTGTCTACCTCTGTATTGAGAATTGCGAGAAGATATTTATTTATTTATTATTATTATTTATATTATACTTTAAAATAAAAAAAATATTACGATAAAAAACCGTAAAATCCAGTACAAATTATTATATAATAAATTAATACAAAAACATACAGATAGGGACAACATCACGTAAAACAAGTGTCTTCTACATTGACCCGACCGGTAATCGAACCCGGAACCTCAGAGCTGGCGACACCATGAAAACCGCTGTGTACACCACTCGTCCTCGGATTTCGTCATAATTTACATATATTTTAAATATTGAAAATAATTGTAATAAGTGACACTTTTACAATGTCAAAGACGGCGACGGGCTCACCACCGGTCACGTTATCCGTTTAATTAAGATCACCCTCCCATTCGGCTATACTGACTTTGAAGGAATAATATCGTGGCTGTAAAAGAGGCCGAAGGTTTTTTTTTTTTTTTTTTTAAAAATAAACTAATTACATTTTATAATATTTTTTACTGACATCTTATCCACAGACACTCTTCACTATTAACAGAGTTCAATTTGTTCAAAATACCTACAGTTATTAAGTAGTTCCTTTGTAAGACTACATACGCTGTCCATAATAAATGAAAAATTTTGGGCTTAAAGTTTTGATTTTTTATAGAATTTTTCGCCCCTTCGAAATTACAAAATTTTATTTCCACTGACTAGTTGATTAGATCGCTGAAAATGCTATAGACATTTACTAAATTTGCAAGTAACTGCAAGCAATCAGAGAAAATTTCAGATCATTGACACTTCGGAGGCGTACATCAAATTTTTGCGAATAGCTGAAGTTAAGCCTTTAAGCAGTATTAGCCAGCCATAAACTCATAGATTACTACTACTAACACTAACTTATAGAGAAAACACTTGAATATACTGCAAAGTGGCTCAAAGCTCTCAGCACTGTAACAATTGATTCGCACAGCGAGAACTTTCCCGGAAATCTGTAAGCTTTTCACAAATTACATTCACAATCATGCATAATCAATCTAAACGATTGATTGTTGGACTAGTTGAAAAAATTGCTAGTCTCGATTGATTGGTTAGAATTCATGTCAATAGACCCGAGTTCGATCCCCAAGTGGAAAGCTTGAACCAATGTTTTTTCTTTTAAAGTTATGTACGATTTATACATTATCACAGAGGTCGAGACTGGTAGTCAGCTTAGTTTTTTATATTATTGATTATTTACTATTTTTATTTTAGCTTACTGCCGATAGTGTCTGTGCAGAGGATATAACATACTTTTACAGATTTATACTTTAATCAATAATATTTGAACAAACGTATAAACATCTATAGCTTGAAAAACAACACTCATATTCTTGATCATAATACACTCACAAGGAACCCGCAACTAGAAGAGTCAATAATAATTAAATACTTAAATGAACAATTAGTATTATAGTAGTAGTAGCATAGTAATACGAGATGTTTGTCAAATAATGAACAAAGACCCTTGTCTCTGTTCAGAATTACTTATAAATTAAAACCTACATAAATTACATAAGAAACACCTATCTCATAAGTCTATATGAGTCAATGTATTTGTCACATCGTGTTACTGTCTGAAAATCATGTTATTTACTTAGTTCATAAATATATTGTATTCATCAAGAAAATTATCTAATTAATCTAAATAAGAACTCAAAAGATTTCAAAAGTTCTTTGAAGCTAAACTTATAATAACGATATTATTTATTTAATCAACGGATCTAAAGATCCATTCAGATTCATGGAGCAATTAATTAAATTAGATTTAGGAAATTTCATAAAAACTATATAATATTGAATTTTTAAGAGCAAAATGATGATAACAGCAATGTGATTTATAAGAAGAGAGACGTGGCTTTCTCAGCGTAGGTGACGTAAAGACATACTAAAAGGTTAGTTGAAGAGCCTCAACAATGCCAACTGGTACCGACTTATAGCGTAATAATTATCTCGAAAAAAAAACAGTACAAAAATAAGCATAATGATGCGAAATGTTAGGTTTCTGTTACTACGGAAGTAAATCTGCTTGCTTAACTTGGCGATAATAGCTTTATGATCAATATAAAACTTTTTAGTAAAGCATATTACGTATTTATTTAAATTTGGTTTATATTATTAAATCATATTATATAAAATTATGCAATATTATGCATATATATATATACATATATATAAAATTAAAGGTTACAAAGAGAGAAAAGTTTTGAAAATAGTAAAGGTTACAGAACTATCATCTTATCCCACGGCCATGTATCGCCATACATGATGGTTACATCATAAGAAATAGTACACTAAAACAAAGTAGATCGATGATAATCAGTAGCGAGTAAAGTGCTTTTCGCGCCCAGTTACTTTGTTCAATCTCCAGGTGGTAGACTCGTACCAGTTGTTCTTTTCAATACTTATGTACAACTGGTACTGAAAGGTGGGTCTGAAGTACTTAATTATTATTATTATTTTGTTTATTTTTTTTTTGTATACTAACAAGTGGGCCTAGTTGCACCAATAAAGAAATTATTATTATTATTAATTATCAAGACCTCTGTCTACCCCTGAATTGGGAAAAAGATTATTTAAAATAATTTCTGGGCTCTTCCTCGGAAAATGTGCATTACTGTACACTACTTGATAAAATGTTTTAATCCAGATAATTCTTTGTATTCATTTGGTATACAGAATAATGTGTCAACAGTTTTCTTTGACGAGAAAGAAACGAAATAAATAAATAGGCCAAAAAAATCTCTTTTTTTCACCGGCTACTGTGAAATAATTAAATTTATCATCAAACATATTCTATATATACCATTAATATTCGGTTTACCGCTACAGATAGGTATAAAGTTATCGGATGCCCTTTGATGTTAGCAACGTGTAAACCTGCCAAAAGCATTCCAATCATTTTAGCCGTGTCGGCGAAATCGTTATAGGAACTTAAACTATCCTAAACTAAAAGCAACTTAATAAAATGAAATAATTTGTTTTATATGGGATTATAATAAATCACGAGTGAACAATCCACCCGATACTAGTTAGCCTGCAGTCCATAATACCTAAAAACTAATGAGAAGAAGCTACAAATGCGTTTTCATCGCCGAGGACGTAGGAGGAGAAGATAGAATGCACGTAGCCATGATTTTCACGTCTTCCCTATATCCTTAAAAATGTAACGCAACAGCTGTCACAGTGCTAGTTGGGGTAAAAAATTTGTAAGATTGTAGTAGTGATTCAAACGATAAATAAGAATAGACAGGGAGACCACCATATTTAAGTATAAATAATACACCATTAATAAATACTAGTAATACGTAATGAAATTCTATTTAATAATTGAAAATACAGTGACAAAAATATCTACTAAACAATGTTTGTTAATAAGAAAATAGAAATCAAATTACCTTTTTTGCAGTGTTTACACAAGCGACTGCAGATGACAGGAAACTCAGGTGTGCACGGAAATACACATATTATTTTCGACGCTGCTTGTTTAACCGAGTCTAACGAGTATTTTAGACAACACAGTGCTAGTTATTTCTATAAACATTACAATAGTTAAAAATCCTCTCTTAAAATTATAACAAACCTGAGATATTATCTTAAAATTAAATTCTATTTTCAAGTCACTTGATACATCTGTAGAGACCTTATTAAATGATAGCTTAAACATATTGCGTTTATAATTATTTTTTACAGAACCATAATAAGAACGTTTCTTAATTCGACACCTTCTTTCTCAAAAGTGATTTAAGACATCTTTATCTGTATGTTATGTTCGGGCCTAAATATTACGTACTAAGAGTGATGAACAGCCTCGTTAATATAAGATCACTGTATTACGCAACCTATCAAACACATTAGAACTTAAATTTAAAAGACCCTTTCATGGGCCTATACATTAACAAAAATATTAATGAAGGTCCACAAAAAATATTTGATGTGTGAAAAATAAAAAAAAGTATGAAAAAGTGTTCAGAGCTCTTAATGATGGTAGATTAACAGTCTAAAAACCGAAAACAGTAGGCCCTTAAGTACTTTTCATATCATTACTTAAAAATGGTTATATTTACCTACAAGTATTAAGGATATTTCCTTTTTTCCTGACTTATTAGTCAGGAAAAATGTGAAAACCTCCTAGATTCAATGGTGGGTCAAATGTCGATTTGTTATGTTTTTTTTTTCTTTATATTTTGGGGATATAAAATTATCAAACATTTCAAGTAATTTGTCTTTTACATCGATTGATATCCCTTTTCAGAAGCGCTACTTAAACTGATACCAGGTCACAGAAAATTATATAAAGTCATTCCATATCTGTCGTTTCACAACAACCTAACACGAATAATTTATTGTATCATTATCGTTTATAAATCTACACTGCTCTTAATCGAATTAGTTCATTTGTCTTATTACTTGTCGATTATTTATTATTCATATCAGGTTCTGGTACAGACTATACACCCGAATCACTTGTTTTCTAAATTAGTAAACATAATAACGACTGTTTTATAATAATAATAATAATATATCTTCACGCAATTCCCAATACAGGGGTAGACAGAGGTCGAGTCTAGACAATTAAGTCCCTTCGACCCACCTTTCACTGAAGATATTTTCGGGGCAACGTGACAGGTGGTGAGCCCGTCGCCGTCTTTATGTCGACTGTTTTGTACTTTTATTAATTATTTATTTATGTATTTTTTCGCATCATACTTGACGAAATATTTAGGGTGCTCATCAGACTTCGGGCAATTTGCTTGTATGGTTTTGAAAAGTGAGTCTCGGCGTGCGAAGAATTTTAAAATTATGGTTTGTAATTTTAATTATTTTATTATTTATTTTCGCACCGTATTTTAATCAACATTCACCTCTCATGCGTTGGCCATCTTTGTTAGGCATTCATCCCTAGTGTCCGCCTCCTAAAGCTTCCTGCTTATGATTTTAGAGCCAACGATATAAATCATACACAAGTTTTGAAAAAACCTATTGATACGAACCTTGAGGATCGAACTCGGGTTTCTTGACTCGAGTTCCGATCACGCAACTACTCGGCTATGGTGACCATATAGAATATAAACATAAGAAATTCACATGTTTCTATATATAATAATTTCTTTACTCTTCTGTGTAGTATTTGAAATGGTTTCAAGTACTATTTTTTACATATCTATGAGATGACCTTACTTGTTCGTAGTTTGCCTTGTTAAGACGACTAACGACAACTAACGAACTGGACTCTGGTCATCGAGAAATAACGGAAACTATCCCTACATACTGATGATCAACATATACCTTGCCCAGCGTGATGAATAGAAACTGCGACTCATAAGTCGCATTTATAATATATATCAATTATTAAACAAAACCCGCTGAGTACGAAAGTTTGCCTGCACGAGATAAATTAAAAAAAATATTTACGTTTTTTACTTTGATAAATATATAAATAAATATCTTTACGCAATTCCCAATACAGGGATAGACAGAGGTTAAGACTAGACAATTAAGTCCCTTTGACCCACCTTCCACCGAAGATATTTTCGGGACAACGTGACGGGTGGTGAGCCCGTCGCCGCCTTTATGTCCAAGCCAACGATGAAATTCATACATAAGTTTTTTGAAAAACTCATTGGTACTGCCACCTGGGGATCGAACTCGGTTCTCTCGACTCGAAATTCCGACCACCCAACAACTCGGCTATCGTGACTTTTAAGTTTTTTACTTTTCAGTAATTAAATGATTTAAAGAAAAAGATATTCAAATTTGAAACTAAACAATTCGCACTATGCGAATTTAAAAAATAAATATATGTTTAAGTATTTTGTTGAAGTTTTGACTTATCAAACAAAACTCATTTATAACATTAAAACTATAAACGAAATTGTTTCTACATGAAATGAATAATGAATGAGTTCGTACAAAACATGGCAACATGGGGTAGAGCTAACGTCGACCTGTGAATACTTAAATACCCAACATGCTTACTTTATTACGACTTACATCGTTTCACACATATTAATAATATAATTCTTTTTCACTTGTTTTATTAAAGAAAAGGAAATGGGTTTACACTTCGTAGAGAAAAAAATATATGACATGTAATAACATTCGCCTTTGTTCGCTTAAATTAGTTGACTTGGCAATAAATTAGGTGTGGATTTGGTAGAAAATACTTCAAATAAAACGTATTAATGTTATGGAACAGCTCATGTTCTCGGGTATGTTAAAAAAACTGTTATCCTTTTTTTTTAATTAAAAAAAAACTATATAAAACATACGCCATGCGTATGAAAAAAGTAACCCTTTAATTCGCTTCATTTTTATGTAATAAATTGTGATTATTTTTTATGTAAAAAATTACATATTAAAATCAATATTTCATTGAAATATATATTGTGACATGGTTACCAAAGCTCTCTATTCTGATAACACAAAGGGTAGTCAAGGAAATCACGCTAGAATTTTCTAGGCTTTGAATGCATCATCTTTTTTTCATTCTTTTTGAATCAGACCTGTCTATCTAATGAGTTGGCAAACTGCCAGGTTCAAACGAGAAAGCCAGCTTTTTGTATATTCTTACTGCATAACAACGGTTTGTGATTTCACGTTAATGATTAATTATGCTTTTTGTAATAAAATGAAAAAGTCATTGCAATATTCACACTTTTTAATGATTATCGTCATTATAACCAACAATTGCGAGTAAACTGCTAAATGATAATTTTGGAAGGTTTGAAGGAAGGATGTACCTACATTCGCAAAATTTACACTTCATGATTGCAAGAGATTGGTGTATTATTTATGGTTTAGTATTACTTGATGACATGTAGTATAAATTGTCGTTCAGGGCTATCATGGTATGCCTAATTATACAAAAAGATTTCTTTAAGTAAATTCGGGGGCACTCTAAGGGAGGCAACGCATCTGCTATGCCTCTGGTGTTGCGGGTGTTCATGGGTGGCGGTAATCACTTACCATCACGTGAGCCACCTGCTCGTTTGCCTCCCTTATCTATAAAAAAAAAAATGTGGTGGTCAGGAGGTTCTTCAGACACTAGAGGTCGCTCATAGAGGTATTTGCTTAAAATTATAGATAGCTATCGCATTTTTTATTAAACGATTTAATTTTTTTTTATTATTTGAAAAAAGTTAACCGCCTTCAAAACGTAACCAAAAAAGGAAATAATAATTTTCTTAGCTTAACTTTTTTCTTATTATTTTAAATAAAATATTTCAATATGCACTACTTACTGATATGTTTGAAGGCGGTACTAAGATGGATATAGTTATTTTAAAGTGTTTACATTATTTCTGATCCTGATAGAGGGATAAGGAAATTTGTTAGACTCCGACCCGTATTTTCCCTTCCTAATCCTCTTCGCTTTGAACAAATGTATGTTTGATAAATATTTTACTAAGGATTTTTTTATAAGTTAATACGTTTTAACAGAATGATGAAAACATGTGACTTGTACTATGGTGTTAACTATATTGAATGATAGGTATACTTAACTATTTCACTTTTTACCTTAGTTAATATAACCTTGACACAATTCGTTACGGAATAAAATTATAACTAAACGAACAATTCCCCACAAAAGCATTTACTAGCAAATATTAATTAGTTGAAAACTTAACGGCATCGTCGGTATAGAAATTTCATAAACGATTTAATTATAACCGATATTAATAATAGATCGTTTATAAGAAGTCAAGACAACAAAGCAAACGCGTTATATAGATGCCTTTGTATTAAACGTCAGCATTATAGTTGGTCTAAAGACAACATGAATTGAGCTTTAGGTATTGTTTAATCGTAGTAAATTGAATAACCAAATATCTCATAATATAAAATAACTTCCTTTGGGGAATCTTCCGAGTCTCGTAAGAGGCGACTAAGGCAAACTTTTTAAAATGTAAACTGCTGACTTCTGACTACTGATGGGGTTCAGTGGTCTCAGTCAACTTCTCTACGGTCAAGTTTAATATGTGTAGATGGAAAATTTATTATAAAACTCACTTATTCCGGCGGTCGGAGTTTCTCGGTGTACATAGCAAGTCGTTCATATAGGCATGAAGCAAACGATTTATATATATCTGGCTATGGCTTATGGGCCAGTAATTACAGAGTTCCTTTTGAATATAATCATTTCAAATAATCGTTTCTACATTTTAATATCTCTACATTTTCGAAGTTTGCGATTTTGTTAAAACGCAAACACATTTATTAACAAGAAACGAAGACGTAGGTAGACTAAATCAAATATTTCCCTATAAGTAAAGGTTGCCCCCATATAAACCTGAGATGAGCGTCAGAAGTATCTATACAATAGCGGTTCAAATTTAAAACAATCTACCAAACGAGATTTTTATTTTTTATTTATTTATCTTCACGCACAATCCCTGACGGGGTAGCCAGAGAGAACAGATCGCCAAGTGTCACGATCTCTACATACTTCTTGCAAGATGAAGAGATGAGATGATGAGATGCAACAGCTTAATATTAAAAAGTTCAGATATGTGCTTAAAAAGATATAAAGATTGATAGATAATTTTGAATTATGAGACAAATAATAGATTGCATGATAGAATAGCATACTAGTACTCGTATAACAATTAATTGTAAAAAAAAGAATAACATGAAAGATCGACATGACAAGACGGCGACGGGCTAACCACCAGTCACGTTGTCCCGAAAATATCTTTGGTGGAAGGTGGGTCGAGGGGACTTTATTGTCTAGACTAGACCTCTGTCTACCCCTGTATTGGGAATTGCGTGAAGATATTTATAAGTCACGATAGCCGAGTGGTGGGATGGTCGGAATTTCGAGTCAAGAGACCCGAGTTCGATCCTCAAGTGGCCGTACCAATGGGTTTTTCTAAAAACCTATGTACAAATTATATCGGCTTGGACATAATATATTGTTATCCCGAAAATATCTTCGGTGGAAGGTGGGTCCAAGGGACTTAAATGTCTAGACTAGACCTCTGTCTACCCCTATATCGGGAATTGCGTGAAGATATTTTTATATTTATTTATTATTTATTTATATAGAGTAAATAAAATAACTACATATGAATGTAGTTACTAAGTATAATTAATAAATATAGTTATATATTGACAATTTAGTTACAAACGGCCATCTTATTTTGATCTGAAGGTCGGAAATGACCAGAGACTTTTTTGCTGTAGGCAGGCGAAGGCATCGAGGGGAACTAGGCAATCATCTTTGAAAATTTTGTTATCTTCGTCTTCGTTCTTCTGTAGCGTGTGGCTATGGGGTGAACCAGTCCTTCGTGACCCACCCTGATATATGTATGACAAAGATATGGTATATATAACGAATCACGAACAGTTTTGGAATATGGAAGGCGTTTCATAATATTGCATGGCTCTTCTCAAAAAATAAGCAAGGTTCTTCCGCAGCTGTGGAAATAATTACATAGAAATGTTTGTATTCTAATTCATTAGTTAATTAGTAAACACAGTATATCAGCTATAGCAGTATATCAGCAGATGTCAACGCTAACCTCTTTACTAATACATTATTATTACTTGAACAATTTGTGTGAAAGTTAGTTGTAATAATTAAAGTAAATAAATAATTTTTGTTATTACTAAAATTGTGCTTTGCCGTTTCCTTCCGACTACAAGAGGTTTAGTTTTTTATAAAATCAGCTACGATTATTAAAACACATAGGACCCCAAAGGAGGATTGGGAAACAATATCAGAACATGATGATAATAAAACATGATTAGTGTTCTATGCGAATAATACCAAAGAATTAGCATTAATCGAAAAAAATATATCTTCACGCCCTTCCCAATACTGACAAAAGTTTGAGGTTTAGACAGTTAAATCCTTTCGACCCACGCTTCACCAAGGTTACCATATAAGTAACAAGTTCTGAAGAGTTCCAAGAACCTGTCGCTGTCTTTATGTCCAAGCCAATGATATAACTTGTACATAATTTTTGAAAAACCCCTTTGTGCGAGCTTACCACCTGGAGATCGAACTTGTGTCTCTTGAATTCCAAGAGGAATTCAAGTGGGGAGTGGGTGGAAGGGATTTAATTATCTAGACTAGACCTCGATCTACGCCTAAATTGGGAATTGCGTGAAGATATTTTTTATTTTATTTTAAAATATAAGAAAATGTCAAAATTATTATCAATTAATTTTATTTGTTGATTTTATAGTGTGATAACAATGTTTTGAAACTTGATAATGTACTCCGGCTCTCATACTTATTAAAAGTGTATGCTGTGCCATACTCTTACCCATTTCTTCCATTAAATAGCAGTACAGAAAAGTAAAGCCAAAGTCTTAGTCCTCTAGGACAAAAATGTACCTGTAACCTTTTACCTGCTATCTTTTAGTAGATATCCATGGGCTCATGAAAATATTAATGAAAAAAGTTTTCTATTAAAAGATTGAAGCTCTTTACGATTAATTTGCTAAGAAATTTAATTAAAACTTAAAATTAATTTATCACACTAATTTCCAATAGAAATAATTTTTACAACTCATTTTGCCTACGATTACTAAAACCTGAAATAAAAGTTATGATTACCAGGAATATTTCGCCAAATAATCTAAAATAAAAAATTTACCTTGATTATTTTGCCTAGGTTTTTGAGGCCACGGGGCTTACAGCGCAGAACTGATAACACAAAGGGTAGTCAAGGAAATCACGCTAGAATTTTCTAGGCTTTGAACGCATCATCTTATTTTCATTCTTTTTGAATCAGACCTGTCTATCTAATGAGTTGGCAAACAGAATAATTTGCTAAGAAATTTAATTAAAACTTAAAATTAATTTATCACACTAATTCCCAATAGAAATAATTTTTGCAACTCATTTTGCCTACGGTTAATTAAACCTGAAATAAATGTTATGATTACCTTGTTTATTTTGCTCTTATTTTTGAGGCCAGAACGTGGTGGCGATTTTTAGAGGGTACGCCATGAGTCTCCTTCAATGATGCGATTGCATTACGAACCCTTTCTGGTTTTATCAAACCAGGGACGGGAACGAATAAAACATTTCATTACTTGGCAATCTATTTTAATCTTAGTACATATTATACAAACAATTTGCGAATACGAATAAGAAATTGGATTCATATAACACACAGGTTTATCGCATGTATTGTTATACAAACTGATATAAATAAATAAATAAATATCTTCACGCAATTCCCAATACAGGGGTAGACAGAGGTCGAGTCTAGACAATTAAGTCCCTTCGACCCACCTTTCACCGAAGATATTTTCGGGACAACGTGACAGGTGGTGAGCCCGTCGCACACAAACTGATATGGTATGGTATTTCTTTTAAATGAAAGCAAGTGAACACTTAAGTGTAAGAATATCTCTAGGTTGAAGAAGTTAAAGATATCTTATAACCTGACAGATAAAGTGGCGGTCCAAAAAACTTAGATTTCTTACGAGGCCTTAGGTGACGAGAAAGATTTCAACACAAAGAACAAAATATCTTAACAGCAATAAGATGACGTTAACTGTTACAACTGTGCGATTCCAGAGAAATCCGCTCCATGTCGATTTTTAATAATTATAAATATCATTAATTTTGTAATTATCATTATTGGCTTATTAGCAACACATTTATTTGTGAAGTTTATTTTGTTCGTTTTGCAGATTTAATAATAATTTAAACAAGCAAATTATCGCTGTTAGTTTTTGTACTTCAAATTGTGAATGAAATCCTCAAGACGACTTAGTTACGGCGAGGTTGCGACAGAGCATTAGTAATGTTCTAAGTGACACTTTTTAAATGTGGGTTTCAGTCGATCAAACGACGAAAAGTGTATTTGACGTCCTCACGTAAGTGACTATCTACACTTTAAAAAAATCAATAACTTGGTACCAACATAAAATTACAAACGACACATATTGTTATTTTTTCCTTTCTTCTATAATTAAAACTTGATATACTATTTGTACTTGTGAGTGACAAATAAGAGTATTTTTTATCTTCACACATTTCGACAATCACTGGGGTAAAGAGAGGTAATTACACAGAATCTGGCTTGGGTGTTAGTTTTCCTGTTTAGTTGGACCGTTACAAAAACATTTTTATAATATTTTATACACTCATTTTTCGCTTTAAACTTTCTTTTCAACAATTTCGTTTCTTGAAATTTTTCAGGAGAATTTACACGACAGGTTATTTATGAAGACGTCATTATTTCCACAATAACGTGTACTGAAAGGTAATCGGCGAAAGAAAATAACCAGCAAGCTAGCTAAGGTCTGCTACTATCGGTCTACATGATAAACAAGAAATGTCAACGTTTATGTTCAGAGACTCATGATAAATCTTGAGTGATTTATTGCTAATGGTGCTAAGCATAACAACACCATTATCTCATTGAAATTACTAAAAATAAAATTTCATTCAGAAGTCTTAGCCCTGAAAGTATTACTCTATGTAAAAATATATCTCTTGAAACGTTATACCATAAGAAATCATGATAGCCGACCGAGGGACCCGAATTTGATCGCCAGGAGGTAGGCTCAAGCCAGTGTAAAAAAAACTATTGAATTTCACATCCTCAAACTTTTTCTGTGAGCTATGACGGCTATACCGGGAGGCCTTTTTCTGGTCATTTTAGAGCGGTATAAATATAAAAATATAGAAAATTCTCCATTCTTTCTTGACTCATTCGTTCGACGTATATGTCCCTGTCATTACCTAGCACTTCAGTGTAGCCTTTTCCCTTAGTCGCGGCTTACGTCAATGCCGGGAAGAAGGGGGATGGTAAATTCTAACGCCAATGCCATCAATTTTGCTGTTATATCGCACCGTCTTCAATTAAGTCAATAAGTAGTGCTTGTTTGGTTATTTAATTTAATTTAATATGTAACCCGTTTAGCTAAGAAAGTTATTCTTTGCTTTCATTTTGAAAGAGATTCAATTTAAATACATAGAGTAAAATACGATTGCACATATAATGCTGTTTTTTGTTTTATACTACGCCAAAGAAAATGTAAACGAAGCAGCGTGTACTACACCTAATAAAAGACCATTGTAAATTTCCGAAACATCGACGCAGAAATAAAAGTTTTGAAGAAAACGCAAACACCTTTCGCAATGAATAAAGCTATTTGTTAAATAATAAAAGAGTTTATATTGTACTGGAAGCGCAGACCGTCTATTACTTTCCATTAGTCGAACAAAGTCTAACATAATACGACGTGGTTGTGCTGTGTAACATAATAAATTTTTTCACAGTTTGTTTTCACTTTTGTTAAAGATGAAAAAGAAAACATAAGCTTAAATATTCTTAGCGAAGACGTTTTTATAAATGTAATTTATGATTATTGTGGCTCATTAAAATCTCTTATATTATATATGTGTATTATCTTTATGACTCAATCAAATATTAGATAAAATAGATAAGTAATTGGTTAGCTCAAGGGAGAAACATTTCCAACCGGACTTAGGCCGTCGAAGTAGTGCCATTGTGAGCAACTGATTCAAATGATGTAACAAAAGCTGCATAATTTTATGTTAATTTACTATATATATATATATATATATATATATATATATATATATATATATATATATATATATATATATATATATATATATATATATATATATATATATATATATATATATATATATATATATATATATATATATATATATATATATATATATATATATATATATATATATATATATATATATATATATATATATATATATATATATATATATATATATATATATATATATATATATATATATATTTTTGGCCTGAGATTGGATAGTTTTTATCACATATTTCTTATTAATTCCTAGGGAGGACTGCGTGCGCAGGGTCCGCTAGTATATTATAATTTATTTACTTTAATTAGTAGAGCAAGACCTACATTAATCTTCTCTATTACCTTCCCGTAGCAATGGCCTTCAGCCTTCAGCCTTCAATGCGCAAAACTGAAATGCCTGACGTTATCTGAATCCAAGTCAAGTAATGCGATTTCTCTGATAGGCCCACAGCGGCCACTTCTAACAACGTCAGCAAAAAAAGGATTTAGAAAGATTTTAGAATACTCCTCCCGTAAAGTGTAGAATGGGCGAAAATTTGTACGAAACTATGCCATTTCCCTGTTAGTATGTGTGTGCTTTTCCAGATATTCACATGAAAATTTGTTTAGGTAAATCATTCTTATTGAAATTACACATAGAACAATAATTCTTAATTATAAAGTAGTTATTATTAGGAATTAAGCTTTTAATTTGTTTTTTAAGATTATGAATATATTAATAAGATAACATTTGATTGAGAGATTTATTATCACTGATATTTTTTTAATAAATTGAATAACTTCACGAAGTTCCCAATACAGGGGTAGACAGAGGTCTAGTCTAGACAATTAAGTCCCTTAGACCCACCTTCCACCGAATGTATTTCAGGACAACGTGACAAGTGGTGAGCCCGTCGCCGTATTTATGTCCAAGCCAACGATATAATTCATACATAAGTTTTTGAAAAACCTGGAGATCGAACTTGGGTCTCTCGGGACTCGAAAAACCGACCACCTTTCCACTCGGCTATCGTGACTTCTTGTCTTTATTATTTTTTTTATACAATTTTCAATGTCCTATATTCCGTTCATTGGTTCTGCTATTATCCACCACTTATGCATTATACAAGACCCAGATTCTATGTGCCTATAACTAACGACGAATAAAAAGTTTTTGCACAGAATGTTAAAAACCAAATTGTGTACATCTAATGTACATAGGACCACAGTCTAAGGTGAAATTTTGAAATAGGAAAGCCGTTAGCTTTAATACAGTAAAAGGTCCAACCTCTAGTAAATACTTAATATATAAATTAATT
Source organism: Sericinus montela (assembly GCA_029286605.1). Taxonomy (NCBI): domain Eukaryota; kingdom Metazoa; phylum Arthropoda; class Insecta; order Lepidoptera; family Papilionidae; genus Sericinus; species Sericinus montela. Next base: position 9,602,368 of record JAGSMR010000001.1, read on the forward strand.
GAGCAACAGTATACAGGAACCTGAATGCATTAATTACTTCCGCCCAACAGTAAATTCGCAAACACAACATTTTTATAAGAATAATCTGTGTTTATAACACTTAATTTCATTTGACACAATCACAAATGTTAGAAGAATACGTAATTTATTTATTTATTTTGTTTTATTAATAATATTTTAATTATATATATTTAATTATATCTGAGTACTTGTGTGATAATGTATTTTACTAGAATAATGGATGTTAATATATTAACCTATATGTATATGTAATTATTAATATATCATTTTGGACCGTCGGTTAAGACACTAAGAAGGCGAAAGTCTGACCTCCTGTCACGTCATCTCAAAAAGGCTTCTGCGAAAGTTGGATCAAAAGGACTTCATTGTCTACACCTCTGTCTAACCCAGTATTAGAATATACGTGAAGAATAACTAGGGCATGGCTTTTACGAAGAAATTTTACAAATCAAAGCGAATTCGTAGAAGTTTCGGCTCCTATCAGGTTATTGGTAACACGATCGAGTTTGAGTTAATGCGATCATGTTTACATATTGTGATATCAATACTCTTCTAGCTATTTTATTATACAGTATTCTATTTGATAAAGAGAATTAATTTTTTTATTTACATAAAAAGGGATCTTTGTTTTGTGATCTTTTTTTGCTAACCTTTATACCCATGACCTATCAAACTTGTGTTAATGATGAAACTGCGTATGAATAAATCTCTATATATAGACTATAAACAGGCACGACCTCAAGTTAACGACCCTCATTAAAAAGATAATCCATTCCGGTAATTTCCTATATTTTATTCTGGTAATCAGGAATTATCTGTGGTCTTGGAAATGCACTGTGGACAATAGGACATACAATATATAAACAAATTCCTACTAGGTACTCATAAATTTTAGAATATGACATTAAATGAAATTTTAAAATTGGGAATCTTATACGATGATAATAAATTTTTATTTTCGTTGAATCTCGTTCTAAAACCAATTAGTGTGGTTTCCCGGTGCTCCAGTTTCTCGGCTTTTGTTCGTCCGAGTGCAATTATATAGGTGAGTTAGGAAATAAAATTCTGAACGTCGTAACAATAAGTTCCACATTCTGATGGAACTCAACAATAGCCCATTGAATGATAAGATAAATTTATAAAAGGGATTGTTTTTTCACGGAGGGGCGACGACTGGTGATGTCAGGCTCCCACCGTGTTGTTGCCATCCCCCATCGTTGCATGTTGGCAGTGCCACGAAAATGTTCTAGCACACATCCGCGGCCCCACCAGCGCTGTACCCCCAAGGCTGGCTCTCCTCGGGAGAGAATGACTCTATCTCGATAAAAAGGATACCTTCTTTTCCTGCCCACCAATTCCCACCGTTGAAATGATTGAAATTCGTAGGCCCCTTACATAGAGATTTTAATTCTAATAACATAGTAAAATTACAAATGATACGGGCGGATTTTGAACCCGCGTCCTTTGCCGTACCGTGGAAACGCGCTTATCTATTTTTTATGTTAAATTTAAAAAGAAAAAGTTAAATAAATATAAAGTTATATATATAAAGTTATATACAAAGATACTAATTCCAGAAAATAACGTTATGGTAACATTTAGCGCCGTCTAAAAATTATATAATTATCTAAAAAAAAATTGAATTAACGAAATAGGACTACTTTTTAGAAATTTATGCGTTATCATACACAAAAAAAAATCAAATATATATTTTCTCGAGAATGTCATGTTATTCGTCGATTAAAAATAATGAACTATATTTAAATTTTTAATACCAAATAAAATTTATCTATAATGAGAAATATCTTGGTAACAGCAGAACATGGTAACTATTTAAAAGAAAATATACCTTTCATGTTAGATTCATTGAAGGTTTATCAACCGGAATGTTGTTCCAGTTAATAGAGGAACTGCGTTATTTATACTCTGAAGATATAACTTACTGTCTTTTTATAACTGAAGTTATTTTTTATGGAATGACAGTCTTCAATACCTGTATCTGTAGAGGTCGGCTATATGTGTAGATTTGACCAAAATCCATACGGTAAGGCCGCTAAACTAACAAACTATCTCCCTTATACCTTTGGCAGCCTTGGCAATATAGACGAAGACTCTAGTACTTTTTGATACTTTAAGTAATTTATTTTAATGTTCGTAGGAATCTCTGATTATAAATACTGTCAAAGTTATTCGCTAATGATGTAGATATCTATTGGAGAAAGAGTTTTTATATCGGTTAAGTGTTTTATATTTAAAATCGTAAGAAACAAACTCAATTACGTATTTAATATATTAGGATGTTGATAGGCAACAATATGCGCCAATTCAGCTAGAGTAAAGTTACAGATATCTTATCTTAGTTACAGATACTCGCCGATTGCTCGATCAAAATGAATTAAGTAGACAAACGCAGTATTGATTAATGAACAGGTGGATTCACCTGATCCAAGCTTCTATTCTGCAACTACTTAAGTGGCTATTGAAGCATCTGGGGACATACAAACAATGAATAAAAGTTACAGATACATACTTTTGTATTATTTCATTAAACACAAAGGGGAATTCTATTTTCCTGTGCAAGTATGGCATGTAAACCTTTGTTATTTTTGCTAGCTTAATATTGAGACTTGTACCGAATTACATATACAGAATATGTACCAAATAGAACTGACACTTTGGAACGCAAAAATTATAATAAATTTTAAGTGCACTTTTATATCATAGTTGATATTAATTAATTATCTGTATAGGTTTAAAATCTAGGCAAATTAAGCGAAGTAATTAATCTGATAATTGATGCAATCCGTAAGCCTATTTGACTTGCAGATTTAATTGACAATGAAACGAATACCAGTAATGTACCAATGAAAATGAAATAAGAACATTAATTAATTTTTTTAAAATCAAAGCTGTTTTGGTTTTACAAGATTTTCGTGATTTCTCGTTCAAACACAGGCACATTTTCGTTTCACATTTGAGTTTAGCTACCAAGGTTTGTGAGGCTAAAGAATCTGAAATAAATTTTTTAAAATATTTAGAAGACATTGCGAGGATATCAACAATTTAAAGAAATAATTATAATATGAAATATTTATTCCAATGTTTTACTTAGACAACTCTCCAAACTAAATAATCATGATAGAGTCTGGAAGGGGCCCCAGACATAATCGCGGGATGTACTCAGACCATACATTGAGGGTGTATGCAACCAGGATTCTTGATACCAGGCCATGACGAGTAGAACCGTGCTGTTATGGTTGTTTTTAGTTATTTACTATTGCAAATATGAAAATAAGTTTGTTTTAATAAGGTCCTGTAAATGTCCGCTGCAGGACATAAGCTTTTCCCAGACGGCAGGGGGACGGCAGGGTTTTCCAAAATCGTCACGCTTGGTACGCCAGACCTTGGACGTTGCTACCTGTAATTGGTGTGGTTAAATTTGACCTAGTATTTATTTCTCTAATAGTCGCCTATTACGTAATACACAGAATTAATATCCACTCCTGTCAAAATGGCTTCGGTCCAGTATCTTTTGACTGTTTTATAATATATGAAGATAAAAAGTAGACCATTTTTTTTTTCTAAGTCACATCAGTGTTAGGAAGAGAACAAATTGATAATTGCATTTAAATAATTTCACTCTGGCATGGTAATATTTTTTCCATTAAAATCATTTTCTGTTATTGTTATTTGTTAACATTAAATCAATGACTATTATTTCTAAAAAATTATGATGGGCTTTTGGCTAGACATATATTAGTTTATTAGTAGTATATCGCAAATACTAGTATTATTACTAGTTTTAAGCTGTTAGTTAACATATTCGATAGAACTATGCAGGATACAATAGCAGAGCTTTAACTCATAAATTAATTAGTAACCTTTCATAGACATAGTTCATTGCGGATTTGCGGGGTACGCTGTATACTCAGAATACACAATCTGTATTCCGAGGTATTATTTTCAAATTCCATACTCAAATTTATTTGTAAATTTAATCATGTCATGTTTTGCTATTAGGTATATAAAATACTTTAATGTTTGTATTTTACGTCCCTAAGCTGAAATATTGCCAACCAACTTTAATAGATCGGAACCATAAAACAGATTTGTCGAAGTGCCGGAAAGCCTGGTACAAATGTAAAAAGTGTCCATCTTTTACTTTGTTGTAAATCAATATACTTGTATAGCGTTAGTCAATATAACACTTAATTAAGTTAACGTAATATTCCAATATTATTGTATTATTATTAATTAATAATTGCCAATGATGACTTATGGATCTGAAACGTAGTCCTTCACTGCGGGCCGTATGAGGCGGCTCAAAGTTGCTCTACGTGCTATGGAAAGGGCTATGCCCGATGTTTCTCTGCGTGATAGAATCCGCAACGAAGACATCCGCAGCAGAACTAAGGTAACTGACATAGCCGTAAGGATCAGCGCGCTGATGTGGCAATGGGCCGGCCACATAGCTCGACGAACTGACAACCGTTGGGGGAAAATGTATATATAAATATAGGCAAACGCAGTGTAAGACGACCCCCCACGAGATGGAGTGACGAATTGCAAAATGTTGCAGGAAGTCGATGGATGCGGGTGGCTTCGGACCGTTTGTTGTGGAAAGCTTTCGGGGAGGCCTATGTTCAGCAGTGGACTCTTGACAGGCTGGAAAGAAGAAAAAGAAGAATATTCCAATATTAGGTAAAAGTTATTGCATGCATAAAATGGTTGAATTTTTGAGAAAAAAATATAGAATTAAATTATCTGCACTGGTAACGAACAGCAGCAACCAAGTGACTTTAAACAAAATATTAACCGTTCAATGGTTGAAATCTTTAACTGATAATCTACTCTGTTCGACTGTTTGATAACAGAAAAGAAGTAAAAGTACGTATTAATGTACTCTTTGTCAATAGATATATATATGTTTGACATTGGCAAATGTAGTATGTTTATTTATGTACATTTGTTTTTTTTTTTATTTTAGAATATTTTTAACATCCCGAAAATATCTTCGGTGGAAGGTGGGTCGAAGGGACTTAATTATCTAGACTAGACCTCTGTCTACCCCTGTATTGGGGATTGCGTGAAGACATTTTTTTTATATTTTTAACAGATATTAATTAATTTTACGCTTACCTACTCCTTCCTACTTCTAACTTTATCCATACCGAATGTCATCACCTTCCCTGCCGGCAATTTGTTCAAAAAAAGGTAGACAGTTTTCTCTTGATGTGTAAATAATAAATAAAATATCTTTACGCATTTCCCAATACAGGGGTAGACAAAGGTTAGTCTAGACAATTAAGTCCCTTTGACCCTCCTTCCCCCGAAAATATTTTTTGGGATAACGTGACAGGCGGTGAGCCCGTCGCCGTCTTTTATGTCCGAGCCAACGACATAATTCATACATACGTTTTTAAAAACCGTTAGTACGAGCCTGCCACCTGGGGATCGAACTTGGGTCATTTGACTCGAAATTCCGACTACCCAACCTAATGTGTGGTTTTCGTGACTCAACACGAGGAGGAGTAGCATACACACCGATTTTCGTGGTGTCGCCAACTATGAGGTCCCGCGTTCGATTCCTGGACGTGCCAATATAGAAAAATTTTTGTTCACAATCTGGGTTTCTGTGTTACCTTCGTTCTTTCTTCTTTCATAACTCCTCGCTACTTACTTGGGATCGGAGCAATGTATGTGATGTTGTCTCTATCTATATAAGTACGTATGTTACATTAACCACTTAACAAGGGGGACTGTAACTAATTTAACAATATGTATTCATTTAGATCTACTAGAGAGAGCCGGTGCAAATTGTATGCTTAAAATAATTAAATGGATACAGTTTTGATGTTTGATTGAACATCCTCATCAACTCCGTTCTGCAGTGGTCTCACCCTTGATGGAGATCCGAATGTTATTTTTTTTTCAGAGAGAGGTTAGATCTCTGCCACGCTGGAGGTTTATCCATAATCGCCGCGCTTGGTAAGCAAACTTGCGATCCGAGTAACATTAACCTTTAGTCTGGGTTCTACTGAATTTTTATCTGAAATATTTCGTGATAGTTACGTCGCTATTTGCCGGTAGCCAAGTACATTTCGCGGCACCCACCGTTAAAAGAAGCGGGTGGTATATTCTTACACCGTAACCTTTACGGCTTTGGTAACATGACGGCAAATTATTACTTTATTTCATATATTTAAAGAATTATACATAGATAGAATTATGCATGAAGACATCCGCAGCAGAACTAAGGTAACTAACAATCGAGTAAAGATCAGCGCGCTAAAGTGCGTATAAGCCCGCCAAACTACGAGCTCGACAAACTGATAATCGTTGGGAAAAAAGGCAAACGCAGGCCGCCCATTTCATTCATTCATACATTGCTCCGATCCTAAAATAAGTTACTAAAGTACTTGAGACATGAAATTGGAAAAAAGGAACGTAGCCTATAATATTGTATTTTCTTTCAAACTTGAATTGTTTATAACAATTTAAACGAAAAAGTATTTTGAATTTGTCAGTAATGAAGTGTGAGTATTGCTGCTATTTTCAGAAACCTTCAAGCGAAACATAAAATTATTTGTAACATAATAATTTGAATTGTTTTAAAGCCGTGGAACGTGAAGGGTTGAGATCAAAGATGCTGTAATCTTATTAATCATGTTGACAACCATGCAAAAGTTTACTCAAAAGGATAATGCGTAGTCCTGTGGTTTACTTATAAGTCGAAAATAACGACCTAAGAGTACAATGACGGGCTGATAAATTACCATACGCTTTTTGGTAATACATTTGTGGTAATTAAAATATTGTAAAATTTTGTTACACGAGTATTTAAAAGCAGTGAGTGAGTGAGTATAAAAGTATGGTTTCTTATTCTCGCTTAAAGGCCATGCTTGTTTGAGGGTTAATAGTTAAAACATAGTCATACACGTTTCCTAATAATTTGCAAAACTAAAAAACGGTACTAAGATTTTCTTGTATGTTTATGGATTTGGATAATTTCATACTAGCTACCCGCCCCAATGTAGATAGGGTTAAGATACAGAAAGATGAGTTAGTACTGTAATAATGAAAAATATTGTAATGGCCTGTGTCACCTGGTCTATAAGAAAAACACATTTGTAGAGGAGCAGAAGAATCTTTAGCAAAGATTCTGCAACATTTCACGTATCTGTGGTAAGAGGGTTGGTGCTCTTCTTGTCTTTGAACCACATAACATAAGCCATTTATACATTTGTATACGCATAATTAATTAATCATTTTATAATATAATAATATTATAAACTAATGCATTATACGATTATAATGTTAGTAATAGAATAATTTTACATTAACATTGACTACAATTACTGTATTAAGTAGGTTGTGGATAAACAAAAATGAGTTCTTCTTTTATTCTTAGTATTACCAAGTTAGTAATTTTACAGCTTATCTCATTATCTTCACGCAATTTCGCAGACTGGGGTAGGCTGAGGTTTAAACAATGAAGTCGTTTCGACCGAAGCTTATTAATATGCAATATAATAGCTATATTAAGTTATATGAATTATATAAAATGTTAAGTTTATTATACAAAATAACTTTATTAATATTCGGCAATAAATATTGAGATGCAATTAATATTACATCTCAATATTCACTGCCGTATCTGACTTGAGTACGGACAAGGACATCTAAGTCCTTGGTTTTTAGCTATTTTCTTTACATAAACGTTATTAATGACTTGCGTCTTACCACTAAAGTGGGCCTTGCTAAGCACCGTATATTTCAGAGTTATTGTTATTACAATTTGAGTCTGGAATTACTTTTTAATAAATATTTATGAATAATGCTATTAATAAAATGCTGATAAAAAATCAAAAAAGTACTTGATAATTATTGGTGTGAATATTTAAAGATTACATGCATTATATCAACTTATATCCGTACGTCATTACTAATTTACTGTACTTTGATTCTCATTGAATAAGACTATTAAACCACATCTTATTCCTGCTATAATGAAATTTGGTATTTAAATCTTAATTTAAATATCAAAGGTTCCAAAGTGTCCTCGAAGTCATGTGAATACTGTATAAATGCTTCTGTTGTCAGAGATTTGAGCCTATGTGCAAACATAACGAATACATTCATGTAATGATAAGAAAACTGAAATCACGTTTAAAAAATTTGGATTGGTTCATGATAAGCTTTTTGGCGTTTTTATAGGCTTACGTTTATATCGGATAAATTTGTAAACTTTTTTAACAAATTGATGGTACAGATGAGCGTGACATTTATACAAAATAAAAATATATGCTGTGTAAAATAAAAAACCTAAAATTAACGAATATTTTTATAACTACATTTAAAAATCGAAAAATTAAAATAAAACCAAAATAATTTAACCTTAATTATTTCGATCAACTTAAGTTACTTTTACTTATTCCACAATTTAATAATTTTCCTAATCATTGAAATACCTGTCTGGTTTCGCCTTCATGGCATTATCAAAGGTTTAGAACAAATATTATCGCATAAATATATTGAAAACACATTACTTATTTTTCTTAAAAAAAAAAAAAAATACAAAAAGCATCCCGATAAACGATTTTGTCACACGCACCTTTGAAATACAATAGAACTCAAGTAACGATTTATTAATGTCGTGGAAAATAATTTCTCCAGTAAATTAATAACATTGTGGGAGAGGAAAATATGATCCAAATGTGATGTGAAGCGTAAATGACACAAATATAAATATGAGACATCTGAAATGATTGCCTAAAATATTTATTTACCCTTAACAAGTACCTCCAAAACATTCTATTGAATTTAACCTGCGAGTGTTAACAGGAAAATTAAATAAAATAACTTCTCATTAATTTAATAGGACAATACAAAACAGTGTTAACAGAAAATGGTGATTTTACATATATATTCAAAAGTAGTTTCGAATAAATAGTCAACCTTTTTTTTGATAACCGCGGAGGAGATTTTTTATGCACGAGCGTTCTCTGGGCGGGAGGCCACCGAAACGAACAGTGTCGGGCTCGAATCTCAGAAGAAGAAGCATACCGACCACAACCATCCACGGGAAGCTGTTGGCCCGGAGGCCTTTACGGCTTCATCTAAAGTGACTTGCGAGGAGAGGCTCATAGTCAATCTATAATTTTTTTAAACTTTAATTACAGACACAAAATTACGGATACAATTCCTTCAGAAAATGCATCGCTCGAATATCCCAGGGATCGAATATCTCTACGGTAACAAATAATTATTAATTGGATCAATACATATATAGATAGGGAAAATGTATGTAAAATTGCCCCGATCCCATTGTAAGATGCTAAAGCACTTGAGGTATGGGAATCGGAAACAACGAAGGCACCACAAACACCCAGACCCGAGAAAATAGAAAAAGTGATTTTTCTACATTGACCCAACCGGGAATCGAACCCGGGACCTCGAGATGGCGACACCTTGAAAACCAATGTTTACGCCACTTGTCCACGGAGGTCGTCTATAATTATATGGTCTTCCATAAAAGGCTTGTATTTTATAAACAAAAGCATTTTTGACATTTAAGAACTGATGGCGTCGATCACAGACACAGACTACTCAGTTCGTACTACGTAAATTCAAAGAGAACACTATATTTTATTATCTTTCTTTAATCACAGAAAAACTGCATTTCGAGTGTAGTCCAAATTAACATATTGGTTACTCACTTAGAATTTTTATTTAGTTTTTCATGATACGGACATCGCGGAAAATCTGCTGAAAGGATTTTAATGTGATTTTAATGTTTTGCTTATTTTAATGGCAAAATAAAAAACCGCTGTTGGAATAGTAATAAATATCTGTTATTTAAATTAACATACGGTTTTAGCTCTCCTGAGATAATAAAATGAGATAAAAATGAGATAATAAATACATTTTAGTAAAGTGAAAGTTAAGCGCCTAAATCTGTTTTTAAATAAATTTGTCAATATGTAATTACTGGAAACATACTGATCTACAGATTGTCCCCAGAAACTAAAAACCTAATTAGTGTAGAAAGTTGATTGGCAACTCTTATTATCACAATAGCCGAGTGGTTGGATGGTCGGAATTTCGAGTGAAGAGCCCCGAGTTTGATCCCCAGGTGGCAGGCTCGTACCAATGGGTTTTTCAAAAACTTATGTACGAATTATATCGTTGGCTTGGACATAAAGACGGCTACGGGCTCAACACCTGTCATGTTGTCCCGAAAATATCTTCTGTTGAGGTGCGTCAATGGGACTTAACTGTCTAGAATAGACCTCTGTCTACCCCTGTATTGGGAATTGCGTAAGAATATTTTTTGTTATATTAACTCTTTTTATTTTTCGTCTCCATTTTTCTCGATTTATCCTCCCATCCCGTGGAATCATTGATAAAGGCAGTAGGCCAATCCCTTGTTAAGAGTCTCTTCCATGGCATTCGTTAAGGGACACACCTCATTTTCTGGGCTCAAACACAATACCTCAAATTTTATCTTGCTCTTAGCTATAAATGAATGTCACAAAGCGCCAAGTCCGGGCCATAGGGCGGATAGCTTAGTATCTCCACTGTCCCCGTGTCCTACGCTCATCAGTTGAAATTTGAAATTTCTCCTTTCACTTACGCCTCTTAGGTGCTCTAGCGACATCTGCCAGAAGATACTCTAACTAACAGTATATACAGCTACAAAACACATATATTCAATTATTCACTTTGCAGAGTGCGCTGAAGGGTTGTCGTGATGAAGGAGGATCCTGCAACGAGGACGCTGCGGTCGAAAATTTTCTAAGACGACTTATAAATATCAGTGTACATACCAGTCTGCAGTAACTGTTCTTCCATCTTCCAGCATAAATGTTGCGAAATGACCTTCCAGACCAAAGACCAACGCAATATGACGATGTCCGTGGACGAGTGGCGTAAACACTGGTTTTTAAGGTGTCGCCATCTCGAGGTTCCTGGTTAGATATACGGTCTGGTCAATGTAGAAAAATCACTTTTTCTAAATTTTCTCGAGTCTGGGTGTTTCTGATGCCTTTATTGTTGCCGATTCCCATACCTCAAGTGCTTTAGCATCTTACATTGGGATAGAAGCAATCTATGTGATGTTGTCCCTATCTATATATGTATTTATTTATATTTATTAAAAATCAATGTCTTTTTCCTTGATTTCTTCTTTTCTTTACTTTTTCAAACAGTCACAGAGCGGATCAACACCTATGTATGAGGATGTCTAATACTGCATTTAAGTCACCTCCTATGAATTTTTGCAACACCACTCACATTTGGTCGCAGAACGCATTTTGCAGCTGTGCTGAAAGATGGAAGGACAGTAACTGGAAACTGGTAAGTTAACTATTGTTTGGCTGTTGTAATGGAAAATTTTCAACAGCTGGGACTTTCATTTATTCCCCAGAACCAAAGCTATGGTTTACGAGCCCTTAATATGCGTTCACAAATTCCGTAGAACAAACCTCTAAGAAAAAGTTGGTCCACTGCTTTTCTTAATGGTTCCATCCAACTTTGAAAATAAAAACATTGACATCTATAAAGATTTGTTTTTTTCATTTTCACTTTCACTTTCAGTGTGACCCATTTTTAGTATGACGCAATATATACGCTAAGATTACCTTTTAAATTTATATATACGATTATACTTAACAGTTAATCATCAGGTGTGAAAAATAACTTAACATACTCGTATTTAATAAATTTTATAGATACACACTTACATACATACAAAACAGCATATAAAGGGAACTGTGGGACATAGAATTTTCCCGAGTTATAACCGCCGTGAAATTTTGATCGCAGTACCAGACTTTGCACTTTATAACCTGCAAGAGTCTGATATTTTTGGATATGTTCAAAGGTAGCAATGTTATTTTCAGACTCTTAGTAACCTACCGGAAGGTGTATATGGTATATCCTTAAGGTGCTACCACATAGTCAATAATATATTGCGATAATATTATATCGACGGCGACGGGCTCACCACCTGTCACGTTGTCCCGAAAATATCTTCGGTGGAAGGTGGGTCGAAGGGACTTAATTGTCCAGAGTAGACCTCTGTCTACCCCTGTATTGGGAATTGCGTGAAGATATTTATATTTATTTATTATTTTATAATATTACAATATTATATAATAAGTGACCATTTTCGTCTTTCTTATATGTTGAAAATAAAAAGATCTTATTAAATCTCAGAATTATAGCTATTTTATGTTCGTAAGATCTGTTCTATTGTTAAATTGGCTGGAGTGCCCGAATTCTATAGCTTTTAGTAGCCATAACAATTCGTAGAAATTGTTAACGTGGCGATTATATTGTATCAAATTGAGACTAATTAAACAATTACATTGAACAATTCCGCATGCAAAAATAAGAGACATATGTTACCTGGTCTGAAGAAAAAAAGTGCACCACCCTTCCTCCCACAGATACATGCACTAATTCTTCGAAGTGTTTGCAATTAACACCACGCTTATGCCAAATTACACAAATTCTTCATTAATTGTAGCCTATGCTGTTCTGACATTTCTTTTATAGAAAAGGGAGGCAACCGAGCAGGTGGCTCACGTGATGGTAAGTGATTACCGCCGCCCATGAACACCCGCCATACCAGAGGCATAGCAGATGCGTTGCCGGCCTTAGTGTGCCCCCCCAGAATTGAGGGAGGGGGGTCCGGTTACCTGCACTCTGATATCATCATTTCAACTCGTAAAAGTCCACTGCAGGTCATTGGCCCGATCGGTTTGTCATAACAAACATGCTTGGCAATCGCAGTACCAGACACCTCGCACACCCATCATCTGTCTACTGAATTTTGGTATGGTATATGGTTTTCCAATTATCTGTCGACATCCAATTCCACTTTCAAGGCATTTCTCAGCCTCGACCGCCACCCACGAGAAGAAAGGCGGTGGTTTTTCTTATGCCGAAAACATACAGTAATTGCTTTGTTTACTTTTATTAAAATAATATGACTTTGAATGCGGTATCATTAATTTTATTACCTATGTCTTATGTTATTATTTTTTATGTCTTATGTTATTATATAACAAACATACATACATACATATCGGCTTATTAATGTCCACTACAGGACATTGGCCTCTCCCATAGGGAGGATTTGCCATAATCGCCACGCTTGGCAAGCGGATTCGTAGTACCAGACCACTCGCACCTTTGACGCTGCTGTCCATCTTCGGTGTTATTATTTGAGCTGATACTTTTAGAGATGGGTTTCCCGCCATCTATCCATTGCCTTATGGCAATGTCCTAGGCTGTTTCCGTTAGTCACTTCTTACGACATCCTCGTGGAGAAAGGGAGTGGTAATATTCTTACGCCGTTACCACACGACAATTATCATATTTGCTATATTTAACAAAAAATTACAATCTAATAATCTTAAAGGAATGAAATTTTGGCAGAGTTATTATAATAAATAAAAATTATTATAAATAAATATATTAATCAATCAAAAGTTTTATCTGAGTTGAAGATTAATGCAATAATCCCAATTCCTTCAGCTTTTGAAATCTCATTGAATTATTTATAACAATAAAGAAGGTAGTTACTATCTATAAAAGCTGATTACATAGATAAAATTTAAACATATAAAAGGAAACATTTTTACGGAAATATGTCATTCCATTGTTTTTTATTTAAAAGAGATAAAATATTTGCGATAAATGTTAGATTATAAATTATGTGGTTATAAAGTTTTCAATTTAAATCTGTTAGACCATTCAGTTAATTAATAGTCGTATGTATTGATTTCTAATTGTTTGATAAAATAAAGTTTACACTATTTATGACTGGTTTAGATAAATATATTATCATTATATTCTTTTTCGCATCTTTTTTAAATCTTTTTTTATAACTCTTTTTTTATAAATAAATACATACATAGATAGAGCCAACACCACATACATTGCTCCGATCCCAATGTAAGATGCTAAAGCACTTGTGGTACGGAAACCGGTAACAACGAAGGCACCACAAACACCGAGACCCGAGAAAATGTAGATGGTTTTTCTACATGAACCCCACCGGGATTCGAACCCGAAACTTCGAGATGGCAACACCTTGAAAACCGGTGTTTACGCCACTCATCCACGGGGGTCGTCAATATAGCATGTTCTATACTAGCATTGCACAGTTGTTTATGTTATATATATTATTGAAGGCAATGAGCCTCTACTGTATTTTGCGTTTAAATCATCGTGATCAAAACACATAAAATAGCAATATTCATAAAATAATTTAAATAATCCCTTTTCCTTTTCCATGTTTTTAACCTCTATGTTAATTTAGTAACTAAACCATTACAATTAAAGAATGCTTTCATTATCCTCATTTATGGGGTTAGGAACGGTGAGTGTCATTAATTATAGGCAGGTCACTAATTGAAATAAACTTTTTTTTCGAGAAAATATGAACTTCTCTCAAACATCTGATGAGATCTCTATTAAAGTAAATTTTGAATTAAAATTTTAACTTGATCATAATGGATACCATACCCTATACAGAGGTAGAGAGAAATCTAGAAAATTAAGTCCTTTCGATTAATTTAAATAAATTAAATTCACCTTCCACCAAAGAGATTTTTGAGATGGATCTTCGTTATGGATTCACACTGAGAAACACCGAGTATTGCTCTTTCCATATTTCCACGCTGAGCTCCTCATCCCATCTCATATAGCATGCTGAGGGACCTCTCAGATCCATATGTCAACACTGGCATCACGCACCGGTCATAAACTTTAATCATAAGACTTTGGGGTAAACTGGACGGAACTGCCCTATGATACCGAAATTGACTTATGGCTAACTATTTCGAAATATACCAGACCAAAATTCAACAAGCCGTGTAGCTGTGCAGTAGTAGAAGTCACGATAGCCGAGTGATTGGGTAGTCGGAATATCGAGTCAAGAGACCCGACCCAAGAGGCAGGCTCGTACCAATGGGTTTTTCAAAAACTTATGTACGAATTACATCGTTGGCATTGACATAAAGACGGCGACGGGCTCACCACCTGTCACGTTTTCCCGAAAATATCTTAGGTGGAAGGTCAAAGGGACTTAATTGTCAAGACTAGACCTCTGTCCACTCCTGTATTGGGAATTGCGTGAAGATATTTATTTATTTATTTTATTATAAAATTCAGCGAATTGATGGGTAGCTGCGTTTACAGTGCGAGGTGGCTGGTAGTGCCATCGCCAATCCCCTTACCAAGTGTGGTGATTATAGCAAACCTTCCCATACTACAGAGGCATATTTCTTACAGTGGTCTTTTATGAGTTTTTTAATGATTTTGACAGATGTTTAATATCCATATAATATATGACATGTAAAAATACATAGGACAGATACGAAATTGAGCTGCATCATTATTAGAGTCAGTTATTATTACTTCTAAACAAGGTAATAGGATCACACCCGCAAAAGTTAAGTGACAGTTAATGAAGGTTTAGGTTCGTTTACATCGAATGGTCATGCAAAATCACAACGTCTAACTTTGTTTTCGGATTTATCATTCTAGTGCAAGCACGCACGTGCGTGCGTGCTCAAGGCATGCGAGTGTATGCCCGCGCGCTTACATTCATTATCAGTATAACCATGAATAGGATTTAACGACATACGTTTTGTTCGAGCAATGATTCCACTCTGCGCTTGCATTGACTTTTTATATTCTCTTATGGTTTTTTAAGACGATTATCAGGATGAAGAAAGAAAGTAAGAAAAAAAAGTTTGTTGATAAATTTTGTGTTAAACTTTCTGCATATTTTTATCACAACTAGCTGTCATTACAACACATAACGTATAAAAAAATTACTTAACTTTGAGTTTTTATTGTCTGAAGACGTCAAGGTATATCTTAATGTAGTTTTAATTACACTGCCCCTAGATGAAAAGCATTAAATTAATAAACATCTAATTAATAGATATTATAAGTAGGAGATAAATCACATATTCAGTTCTTTAAGTAGGTAAATATTTCATTTGAAACTATTCTATATCAATAAAAAAATCTAAATTACCTATTAAATAAATATTATTACAAAAGTACCTTTGATGCTTCAATAACTTTGACTAACTGAAAGTTAATAGAGACAAAAAAAACATAAAATTGAAATTTTATTTTAAAACGTCTCATATTTTGCTTGCTATACCCAACCACTCGCCTATCGTGACTTCTAATCACTAGAATATACAAATAGAATATAATCACTACGTTATAGAATATAGCTGGAATAAAGGACTCAGGAAAAGGTACTGGCAGGTGTTAGGTAGACGGCTGCCTGTCAAAAAAAAAAGCTAACCTTTAAAAGCAAAAGATAAGCTAACTAAGAATATTCATAGATGTAATAGAATCTGGCTTCCGTACTATTTATTTAACCGTATATATAATGAATGCTTTTATTAAATTTTCCAGTGTAAGCAATAAATGACCGACCTCAACTAAACCTATTATCAAACAAACTGCCTTTGCCAGATTACTAATAGTAGCATCCGACCTTTACCTTCGAAATATTATTAGTTCTCCGATCTCAATATTCCCACAATATCGCTTCTAAGGAAGTTTTTATATGAGTTTAGAACTTCGTCTTGCAATCAAAAAGTTACTGTCAAAGCCTTTATATTCATCATCAAAAGTTTCGGCGTACTAACAATACAGTGTACTCGTATTTTTCGCAATCCATTTACGTTTTATATTTAATTTTACTACTCCTTTGTTTACCTTTTTTGAATTTATTTAAAAACAAATTTAACTTTTGATAATTACACGCAAATGGATACTTGCTGCAAAAGTAGATATTTATTTATTTATTTTATTTATTTATTAATTTATGTACACACAAAAATAAAAAAAGAAGAAATGTAATAAAAGGAAAACGTTTGTACAAAGGCACTGCTTATTTCTTAAGAAATTTCTTCCAGCAGACCTGTGACTGGAATGTGGGTAAAAGTAAAGGTAGATTTCGCGTGTACAACTACATATATACAAACATACACATACACCATATTCATACATACATATATAAACATACATATATAATATATACAAATAAAATGCATACAAATACCTACAGACAAAAATAATAATAAGATAAATACATATGCATATAAAATACAATAGTAAGTTAGAGTATCAATGACATATAATGTTCTTTGACTCTTCTCTTGAATAGAGAAATGGTTTTGCAATCGCGAATATTTTGCGGAAGAGCATTCCACAATTTTACTGCATGAACAGAAAAGGAGGATGAATATGACGCGCTCTTATGAGGAGGAAATTTAAGAAGGGTTTGTAGATGGGTTCTGCAGGGGACATGGGATGGACGAGCGAAGGAGAATCGCTCGCGAAGGTAGGACGGCGATGATGAGAGGCGCAAAATATTAAACAGTAGACATAAAATCCTAGTGTTCCTACGAAAACAAATTGGGAGCCACTTGAGATCTTTGCGAAGATGTGAAACATGGTCATACTTGCGTATTCCGAAAATAAAACGAATGCAAAGATTTTGCAGGCGCTCAAGCTTATTCAGAAGCTCCTCTGTAGCATCCAAGTAGCAGGCGTCAGCGTAATCTATGATAGGCTGGATTAAAGTCTGGGCTAGGAAGATCTTAGTTCTTAAGGGCAAAAAACCTTGAAGGCACCTCAGCGAATGGAAAGAAAGATGAACTTTGCGACTTACTTCATTAACATGAGCATTCCACGTCAGGTTAGAGTCGATAATTACCCCAAGATCCTTCACCGTGTCAGTATAGGGTATAACAGTGTTGTCTAATTTTACTGGTGATATTGAAGTGAAATCCAACAAATTACGCCCATGTCTGTTTCCTATGATTATAGCCTGCGATTTTCTATTAGATATTTATATTTATATTAAATACATATCATCACGAATAGTGCCAGACGGCGTAGTCAGAGAGAACAGATCGCCAAGTGCACGATCCTTACAAAACAAAACTTCATTGATTTTTTTTCAAATTCATTATTTTCTTCATACCATATATCTGAATAATCTTGACGCTCCTCGAGTAATGATGAATATTTGAGTGAGAAATATTTTCAGGAAATGTTTAATGAATAATGAACACAAAGTAAACCTTGTTTTATGAAATAGTTTCTTAATACTGAAGATACATATCACATCCTATAAAAATCTACCGCAGGTCATAAACCTTTTCCATAAAAATGTTTTTGCATAATCACCACACTTGATAACCGGATTGCCAACTTGCAATCGCAGTACCAGGTCTACCGCACTGTAGAGGTACTGCCAGTCTGCTTAAATTTTATCTGGTATTTTTCAAAATCATTCTCCCACCAGAGCCAATTTTTCCCGAGATATTTATAAAGTTCATTTCACTTAGTTCTCTCTACTTCAATGGGGAGAAAATAAGGAATATATGCCGACCAAATAATTTGATCAAAGATGGGCAGCAACGTCTGAGGTGCGAGTAATCTGGTACTGCGATCGCCAATCCGCTTGCCAAGCGTGGCCATTATGGCAAATCCTCCCAATGGGAGAGGCCTATGCCCTGCAGTAGACTTTAACAGCCCGTTATGAATGAATGTAATGTATATCAATTTTAAATTGTATTCAAGCTTAATCAATGATAATAATTGATGATGACAATACGGTGGTCTGTTTATTACGTGAACCCACGCAGCCATCACGCCTATTTTGAGATAACGATATCTAAAATCGTTAATTATGTAAAAAAGATAATTAGTATTACGTAAATAGTTTTTATACAGGAAATAAAAAAATACAAGGACATGAAGACGGCGACAGGCTCACCACCTGTCACGTTGTCCCGGAAATATCTTCGGTGGAAGGTGGGTCAAAGGGTTATGCAATAAGTTTCACTTTTGCTCGATTTAAAGTATATTTCGTTCCACTATGACTGTGTAACTAGAAACAAGGTTAATAATCCTGTTACAACGCTATGTTCAACATTTGTTAGGTTTCGCACACGTACTAGCGAAATATTAAAATATTTACTATAACTAGAATATCTTACATGAACTTTTTAAGTAGTACCAATTTTATAAGTTACAGTCATTATCATAATAGAGTCCTGTAAAAGTCCACTGCAGGACATAGGGCTTTGCCGTATATGAGGATACATAATCGCCACACACAGCAAGGAAATTTGCGATCGCAACAGCGTCCACCTTGGGTGGTGCTACCCGTCCACAAACTGTTTAATTTTATTGTGGTATATTTAAAAATGATTATTTCGTTGTCTGTCAGCATTCTTATTCCACTTTTTCCTTCTCCTAGAATTTATCTTAGGATATTGACAAGAAGAAAGGGGCTGTATATTTTTACGCCGACACCACACGGCACTAAAAAGTGTAAAAATAAAAAAAAACTTTATTGAACTACGCAAGTTTTAACCTGCTTGTTAAACCTGTCGGAGTTTTTTCTCCTACTTAAACTCTCTCTTTAATATTCAATTCATATTATTTGCAATCGTACTACTATTGCATTGTAAGGTGAACTCTAATTACCTAAAATCAATCTTGGTTGTGATTTGTAAAAGCAAATTCCGGCAGACGATCAAGTCTTTCCAATTGAAGACCATGTTATAATCAGATTAGCGATCATTGAACTGGAAGCACGCACCGGATATGGTGACGCCCGTTATCGATTTGTGAAGTTTAGTTCTGATAGATTTTGAAATAGTTCAGCCGCAGAGTTGGTAGTTATTGTGACTTTGAAACCCTTTAAGTTGTCTCTCATTAAAATCATTTATAATTGTGGAGAAAAATTCGCGCAAATACACAAAACATAATTATTTAACTTTTAACTCGACCTCGAATGAACTACGTGCGGTTCTAATTTGCTTTACAAACAATAAACAGATTAGTCCCTGCCATCACCATTCAAAACTAAATATGATTAAAGATTTAATATGAAATTTTGTTTCGCAAGAACTATTTATACTGCTTTATTTAGAAAATTAAACTTCATACACGTCACGATGCTAACCTTACGACTTTTCTGGCAACTATAATACTTCTTGTATATTATAAAAATACTTTCTACCACATGGTTTATTATGTTAAGAAATATATATTAAAGAATTCTTTCTATATTCTATGCTCTTCTCTCATATTCATATTCTATTCTCTTCTCATTTATCTGTGATCTATTTATAAAATATTTAGTTATTTTATAATGTATACAAATACAAACAAATAAAAAAAAACAATTCAACCAAAATATCGTTCAACTACTATCAATTATCACTAATTATAAGGAATTATTCAACCGATCCCTCTAAAAAGAATAGATCTTATAAATACTTTAAAATCTGAATACAAATTTACTTAAAGAGAATTTCTTAATTATGTCTTATATATGTATGAATTAATAACCCATTTTGCCCAATAACATTTACTATGAATATTTTGTCCCACAAATGAAAGTCAATGATGACGGTTACCACATGACAAAGATCTAAACCATCATTCGTATTCAAATGCCGAATATACACGGAATAAATAAGAAAAAGATTGCTCGGAAGAATATTTAACTCAATCGCAATGAACAAAATTATATTTCGGCATTGAATCAATGATAACAGGGTAGAATGTGACAAGAGATTAATTATCAACTTTGTTAACAGACAAAAAATTGTCAAATTTATTAATTAGTGATAAGAAATTTGTTTATGGAGTAAAAAAAGATTCTAAGAAATTGTGACGACACCTACGTATCCCCACTGGAAGCTGACTTCTCGTGGTCGTAGTCTTATTGCCATTATTCGATTTCCTTTAAGTAACTGTGGCCCTCGGAACGCATAGCATCTTCCTCATGTCGGAAATTTCTCCTTTCGTTTATTGGGGGCTTCGTAGCAACCATCGTGGTTACCAAATTTCTAACTTGCGAGCCTCTGTCCTCGCAATCTCTATAGATGAAGCTGTAAAGGCCTCCGGGCTAACAGC
Organism: Sericinus montela; assembly: GCA_029286605.1. Classification (NCBI taxonomy): domain Eukaryota; kingdom Metazoa; phylum Arthropoda; class Insecta; order Lepidoptera; family Papilionidae; genus Sericinus; species Sericinus montela. Next base: position 9,623,377 of record JAGSMR010000001.1, read on the forward strand.
ATGCTGTGGATGGTTTTTAGTCGGTATGTTTCTCCTCCTGAGATCCGAGCTCATTTCGGTGAAACGAACGTGCCTAAAGCATTTTCCTTCATCGAAATAAAAAAAACCCTGGTGGAGGAATCGTCCTCCTCGAGTGTGTGCTATCCCGCCGCCAGGTCGAATTCCATTTTAAGGTTCAAAATTCTTTAGCGTATTACAAGAACTTTGTTACAACGTCTAATCATACAAATAATCAATGAAAATATTTCATTGATAATTCTTATGTTAAAATGACTATATCATTTATAGAGTAATTAGATAATAATAATCCATTAGAACACTTTTGCAAAACTTTCATAGAAATGTACCAAACAAAAAAAGATAGTGTTAGTATTAGTTAGACATATTTTTTTAAACTTAAACGTATTTTGTTTATACCGATTTACAGGAAGTTACCTAGAGTGCGAGCTGTGCTTCATGTTTACATTACATACACATTTATAATAAATAATGGATATATAAACGAAAATTTATGTATACCTCATTTTTTGTACTACATATTTATTTAAGTAATTTTGTTACATAGAAAAGCAAATATAAATATAAAAAATAATAGCAGTAACATTTTAAGATGGTAAAGTCCATTTTGTTGACTTTTGGATGAGTACCACACTCTTGTGTATTTCTGCCGCTAAATACATACATACATAGAGGGGGACACCATCACACACATTGCTATGATTTCTAAGGAAATAACTAAAGCAATTGTGTGATGGAATCAGAAACAACGAATGTTACCACAAACACCCAGACCCCGTGCCTAAAAGAAAATAGTGGTTTACTAGATTGACCCGTCCGAGAATCGAACGCAAGACATCAGAACTGGCTATATCGTCAAATAAACTAAACTGATAATTAAATAACTAAGTAGCAACGTAACACACCCATGCACGGATTTCTGCTTCGGATATTGTTTCAAGTGCTATAAGTTGCAGTAGAGACTTCATAACTAATACAGTAATTATTTTAATAATACAGTAATACTATACAGTGATAATTTTACAACCAATTTCTATAAAAAAAACTCTCAGTAACCCCTTATTTCTGTGTCAAGGCTGGTGTTACAATTTATAAACAGAATTGTCTCTACCAGAAGAGGCATATGCATAATGTTTTGTGATTGATCCGGATTATTCATACGCTGAACTTATTTCTAATAACTTTCAAGTAAATCTTACAAAACACCAGGACAAGATTTAGATTTAGGCATGGCGTGACGAGATACTGCGTCTAAAGGCTTATTGATTGGTTCTAGACTAATCTGCTAAGTGTGGCAGTTATGTCAAATCCTCCTAATGCCCTAATGCCCTGAAGCTGACTTTTACAATTGCCTATTTAATAACTTTAATAACAATGCCTGGCGCCTCTTGTTGTTATCATGATAACATAATTCTTACAACCTGATTTAGCAAGAAACATTCAAACTGGCAAACTTTCAAATTATAATGTTATTAAAAGTCACGATAGCCAAGTGTTTGCGTGGTCGATCCCCAGATGGCAGGGTCGTACCAATGGGTTTTTCAAAAACTTATGTACCAATTATATCGTTGGCTTGGACATAAAGACGGCGACGGGGTCACCACCTGTCACGTTATCCCGAAAATATCTTCGGTGGAAGGTGGATCGAAGGAACTTAATTGTCTAGACTATACCTCTGTCTACACCTGTATTGGGAATTGCGTGAAGATATTTTCATTTTCATGAAAATGAATTGTCGTGTTTGATGACGTATTTCTTTTGCTTCACCGGCCGTAATTTAATCGAAAACTACCGATCGCTAATCTCTTGCTAATGAGTACGTCATACTGTAATTCGTTATTAAAAATTAATCCTGTTAAAAATTATCATCACTTCATTAATAATTTAATCTATCTATATTAATAGTCATCACTATTTACTTTCTAAAACATCTCACGCTGTATTCTCCCCCAAAGATTCTCTTTCATGAAAAATGTTCATAAAACAGTAAAATGAAAGTCAAATTTCTAATACTTGCTACTATATACATGATATAAATATTTTAGGAACATTTATGAATGAAAATGCTATATTTATATATTTGTATCTAAAACTAGATACTTTTGATACATATTTTTAATTGAATTTTTTTGTACACGCAATTTTCATACATCTATACATAGATAGTCGAAGTTCAACAAAGTAAAGAATAAGCTTTGACTGTGACTTGAGTTCTTTCAAAGAAAGGCGGATCGAATCGTCGACGACCACGTTTTATTTGATCGACTAGGTCCCCTGGCTGTGCGGAGAGATGTTGCATCTCTTTGCATTTTTTACCAGATGTACTACGGGGAGTGTTTCGAGGAGTGTGTGAATTTCAGAATTGGGTTCAAGAAAGAAACGAAAAATGTGAGTGTTAAATCTATATTGAAAAAATTAAAATCTATGTATGATGTACACATTGAGTAACTTCGTTCGTAAAGAAACTTAGTTCCGAAAAATTAAAATATTGAATTGAAAAAATATAGGCGAGGAAGCAAAAATTTCCAAAAAAAGAGGATATTATGTAGTGCGGTTCATAGTTTTGTGGATGGACGAAAATTAAATCTAACACACTTAATCCTTAGTAATTGAGGAAAAAACATCCATACCCACAAACTTTCATATTTATAATATTATTCGGATAAACTATTCAACTCTCTACAAACCATTTTCCACTTGTACGCCTTATATGGATGTAAATAATTGAAAATAAAACAACAATTACTGTAAAGTGTCATAAAACCGGTATTACATTTAAAAGTCAGGTATATGCGGATTTTGACGCAACATCTAAAACTGAATGTAGCAATGTACGACTGTAGAGGAAAAGCTATTGTTTTATAATTTTCTGAATAAATATATATATATATTTATTCAGAAAATTATAAAACAATAGCCTATAAATTTCTGAAGTATGCTGATATTCTGTTAGCCTATCAATTTCTGAAGTATGCTGATATTCTGTTAGAACAATGTTCAAACTGTTTAAATGCTTCACATGTTGTTATCTGATATTTATATGATCTGAAGCAGAATTTGAGTCACTTATTTAAATCAGAAAAAAGGTGAAAAAGTTTGTAATTAAAACAAGTTTTTATAATTCATATATTTCGGCAATTGCATTTTAATCAGAAGACCGTACATCGTGAGATTGAAATTCATTCATGTGCTCCGGAAATTTAATCAAGCTTATCTTTGGTCTACGCTTATACCTTCGTAGAATTTCACTATGCACCATTTAGATTATGACAGCCCCTAAAATTTTTTGTATATTTATACGTAATTTTGTTATTACTATGTTTTATTTTAACTTTCACGCATTTCCCGATACTGGGTTTGACGACAACGATCAAAAAAAAATTAATCATAACTCATAAGTACCTATTTTCCATCAGAGTTTCTTTGGGACAACGTGACAGGTGACGCCTATCGCCGTTCTACTAACATTGATAAATATTTATCGAAAGTAATATGTTTGAATAACATATAAATGTAAAAAAAAAGTTTCATATCCTGTTTAGGTTACACAGTCATGAGTAACATCAGAACATCTTTTTAAGTAAATAAATACTTGTGCTAAGATCCACATCGTACATATTTAAAAATAAAAGTCACGATAGCCAAGTGTTTGCGTGGTCGATCCCCAGATGGCAGGGTCGTACCAATGGGTTTTCAAAACTTATGTGCCAATTATATCGTTGGCTTGGACATAAAGGCGGCGACGGGGTCACCACCTGTCACGTTATCCCGAAAATATCTTCGGTGGAAGGTGGATCGAAGGAACTTAATTGTCTAGACTATACCTCTGTCTACACCTGTATTGGGAATTGCGTGAAGATATTTTCATTTTCATGAAAATGAATTGTCGTGTTTGATGACGTATTTCTTTTGCTTCACCGGCCGTAATTTAATCGAAAACTACCGATCGCTAATCTCTTGCTAATGAGTACGTCATACTGTAATTCGTTATTAAAAATTAATCCTGTTAAAAATTATCATCACTTCATTAATAATTTAATCTATCTATATTAATAGTCATCACTATTTACTTTCTAAAACATCTCACGCTGTATTCTCCCCCAAAGATTCTCTTTCATGAAAAATGTTCATAAAACAGTAAAATGAAAGTCAAATTTCTAATACTTGCTACTATATACATGATATAAATATTTTAGGAACATTTATGAATGAAAATGCTATATTTATATATTTGTATCTAAAACTAGATACTTTTGATACATATTTTTAATTGAATTTTTTTGTACACGCAATTTTCATACATCTATACATAGATAGTCGAAGTTCAACAAAGTAAAGAATAAGCTTTGACTGTGACTTGAGTTCTTTCAAAGAAAGGCGGATCGAATCGTCGACGACCACGTTTTATTTGATCGACTAGGTCCCCTGGCTGTGCGGAGAGATGTTGCATCTCTTTGCATTTTTTTTACCAGATGTACTACGGGGAGTGTTTCGAGGAGTGTGTGAATTTCAGAATTGGGTTCAAGAAAGAAACGAAAAATGTGAGTGTTAAATCTATATTGAAAAAATTAAAATCTATGTATGATGTACACATTGAGTAACTTCGTTCGTAAAGAAACTTAGTTCCGAAAAATTAAAATATTGAATTGAAAAAATATAGGCGAGGAAGCAAAAATTTCCAAAAAAAGAGGATATTATGTAGTGCGGTTCATAGTTTTGTGGATGGACGAAAATTAAATCTAACACACTTAATCCTTAGTAATTGAGGAAAAAACATCCATACCCACAAACTTTCATATTTATAATATTATTCGGATAAACTATTCAACTCTCTACAAACCATTTTCCACTTGTACGCCTTATATGGATGTAAATAATTGAAAATAAAACAACAATTACTGTAAAGTGTCATAAAACCGGTATTACATTTAAAAGTCAGGTATATGCGGATTTTGACGCAACATCTAAAACTGAATGTAGCAATGTACGACTGTAGAGGAAAAGCTATTGTTTTATAATTTTCTGAATAAATATATATATATATTTATTCAGAAAATTATAAAACAATAGCCTATAAATTTCTGAAGTATGCTGATATTCTGTTAGCCTATCAATTTCTGAAGTATGCTGATATTCTGTTAGAACAATGTTCAAACTGTTTAAATGCTTCACATGTTGTTATCTGATATTTATATGATCTGAAGCAGAATTTGAGTCACTTATTTAAATCAGAAAAAAGGTGAAAAAGTTTGTAATTAAAACAAGTTTTTATAATTCATATATTTCGGCAATTGCATTTTAATCAGAAGACCGTACATCGTGAGATTGAAATTCATTCATGTGCTCCGGAAATTTAATCAAGCTTATCTTTGGTCTACGCTTATACCTTCGTAGAATTTCACTATGCACCATTTAGATTATGACAGCCCCTAAAATTTTTTGTATATTTATACGTAATTTTGTTATTACTATGTTTTATTTTAACTTTCACGCATTTCCCGATACTGGGTTTGACGACAACGATCAAAAAAAAATTAATCATAACTCATAAGTACCTATTTTCCATCAGAGTTTCTTTGGGACAACGTGACAGGTGACGCCTATCGCCGTTCTACTAACATTGATAAATATTTATCGAAAGTAATATGTTTGAATAACATATAAATGTAAAAAAAAAGTTTCATATCCTGTTTAGGTTACACAGTCATGAGTAACATCAGAACATCTTTTTAAGTAAATAAATACTTGTGCTAAGATCCACATCGTACATATTTAAAAATAAAAGTCACGATAGCCGAGCCGGTCAGAATTTTGAGTCAAGAGATCCAAGTTCAATCCCAGGTGGCAGGCTTGTACCAATGGGTTTTGCAGAAACTTATGAACGAATTATATCGTTGGCTTGGAGATAAAGGCGGCGACGGGCTCACCACCTGTCACGTTGCCCCGAAAATATCTTCGGTGGATGGTGGGTCGAAGGGACTTAATTGTCTAGACTAGATCTCTGTCTACCTCTGTATTGGGAATTGCGTATAGATATTTAAAAATAAGGTGTATTCGGGGATGTGTGTGCGTGCGTGCATATATACGTGTAACATCTTGAGTACATTTTCTTTCCTAAACCCATATTGATTAAAATAAATAATAAATAAATATCTTTACGTCCAAGCCAACGGTATAAGTCGTACGTAAGTTTTTGAAAATCCCATTGTTACGAGCCTGCCACCTGGGGATCGAACTCAGGTCTCTTGACTCGAAATTCCAATCACCCACCACTCGACTATCGTGACTTTGTTGCGTTTGACCCATATTGATTCACTGTTAAAATATTATTTCAGAGCAGATTTTGTATTAGACGCCTATTTATTAGTTTTTCTAGAATCTTAGAGATAGCAAACAAAACTGAAATCAGTTTGTAAGCGTTGTCATCGCCTGTATTTTATGTACATCCATAATTCGAGTACAAACAATAATCGTAGAAATGCATGCAACCCTTGCAGGTTTCCAGCTCGCAACTCTTAGCTTTGAGCAAGTGACGACCAACGAGGATAAATAAATAAATAAAATAAAAATCTTTATTTCTGTAACTTAAACCTAGTTAACAAAATGTCATCTGGAGATGATGAAATAATTATTTACTTGTAATAGGAGGCCCCGCTCTTCCATTAGGCTAGTAAAAATCTAGGCGGTACTTAAAACTATAAGAGCAAGAGAAAAGTATATAAATAATAGTCATCCTAACCGGTACTTATATAAGAAACAGACGGTATACAAGTAATAGTTCTCTTGCTTAACACTACGAAATTTTTAAAATAATTAAGAAGTAAAAATGGCAACGATAAAAAAATAATAATAATTTAAAAATAAAACAAAGAATTATAATTAAAAGTACGTGTGTGTGTATGTGTTTGTTTGTTTGTGTGCGTGCGAGCATGTGCGCGTGTGTGTGTGTGTGTGTGTGTGTGTGTGTAGGCGGGTGAGTGAACTTGTCAGTGTGTATAAGCGAGTATTCTGTACAATATACCTATCAAACCGTTTCCTTATAGTCAAGTGATTGCAGCCATTCAGCGACTCTCTTTTTGCACTCTCGATAGTTCTTTATGTAAATATTTAGAGATTTATTTATTTTATTAAAGAGGTAAGTACCTCGCCTTTCATACTGCCTACTGGTAAAAGTCGTTGATGCTTTTGGACACGGGAAAACTATATCCTTTCTTCTTTTACTTAATATGCTTGGATCAAATGTAGTTGTTTTATGTTTTTTTACAATGCAGTGTAATATGTAAAGTTGCCTGACTGAAAGCAGGTTACTAATTTTGTATAATTCTGAGGTGGGAAATCTATACCTTTTTGAATACATAACCTTAAAAAGGGATCTCTGAGTTCTTTCAAGTTCCAAAAACTTTGTTTTCAGAGCCCCACCCCAAACGGGAATACAATAAACCAGGACCGATTGAACTAAAGCTATGTATATTTTATTCAGAAGATCTTTCGAAGTTACACGTCGCAAGGTTTTAAAAATCCAAATGAGTCTCCTCATTCTAGATAATACCAAATTTATGAGAGCATACCAAGGCGAATTTTTGTCAACTATAATACCTAAATATTTCGTTCTTTCAACTTTTTATATGATTGGACATTTACAGAGATTGGAGTCTTGATTATCGCAGTCGTGAATCCTGATTGTGAAATCGGAATTTGGTTGCGTTAAATTCCGAATTGAGAAACATATGTAGTTTGTTTTCTTTATGTTCAGTGTAAGAAAGTTGGATTCCCAGGTGGCAGGCTCGTACCCATGGGTTTTTCAAAAACTTATATACGAATTATGTCGTTGGTTTAGACATAAAAACGGCGACGGCCTCACCACCTGTCACGTTGTCCCGAAAGTATCTTCGGTGGAAGATGGGTCGAAGGGACTTAATTGTCTAGACTAGACCTCTGTCTACTCCGGTATTGGGAATCGCGTGAAGATATTTATTTATTACTTATTTATTTTTATTTGAAATATTGTATAGGATTTTGATAACAAAGTAATCCAAATGACGGTAACTTGTATGGAATATATCCAAATATTTTATAAATAATCTGGACAAAGTGTTATAATACAACTTTTATGTAGATAAGTATAAAATAATGTATAAAAATATCTTCACGCAATTCCCAATACAGGGGTAGACAGAGGTCTAGTCTAGACAATTAAGTCCCTTTGTCCCACCTTCCACCGAAGATATTTTCGGGACAACGTGACAGGTGGTGAGCTCGTCGCCGTCTTTATGTCCAAGCCAACGATGTAATTCGTACATAAGTTTTTGAAACACTCATTGTTACTGCCACCTGGGGATCGAACTCGGGTCTCTTGACTCGAAATTCCGACAACCCAACCACTCGGCTATCGTGACTTTATGTAGATAAGATAAGTATGATTTTTGAAAACATCTTTTGTACACGGAAACAAATTCAATCATTATTTGTTAAACGAAGCATGAACCGTGGTAGATACTGATATTAACTCACGCGCCTATCACGCTTACTTCATTATTTGATATTTTAAATTTAATTTCATATTTAATCTTAAAAAAGATGATAGATGGGTTCCTAATATATTTGTTGTAAAATAAATAAAATAAATATTCATGCAATTCCCTATACAGGAATAGACAGAGGTCCAGTCTAGATAATTAAGTCTGTTTGATCCACCTTCCGCCGAAGATATTTTCGGGACAACGTGGCAGGTGGTGAGCCGGTCGCAGTCTTTATGTCCAAGCCGTATAATTCGTACATAAGTATTTTGTAAAACCCATTGGTACGAGCCTAACACCTGGGGATCGAACTCGGATCTCATGACTTGAAATTCCAACCACCCAACCACTCGGCTATCGTGACTCTATATAAATATGCTCTATATATTTATTTATTTCATAATTTTTCGACCCACGTGGGTCGAAGGGACTTAATTGCCTAGACTAGTCCTCTGTCTACCCCTGTATTGGGAATTGCGTGAAGATATTTATTTATACTTTATTATTCATATTTTTTTTATTTCTTACATACAATGTTTTTCTTTACACATGATCAGGTGATCGCATAACCATTAATCATAATATCTACCACATTAATAAATAGTAAAGAAAGTAAAAAAATATATAATTTCATCGAATAATATATATATATATATATATATATATATATATATATATATATATATATATATATATATATATATATATATATATATATAGCTCTCGAACAGAAGTCTCTGTGAACTTCTTTGAACTGTCGGACGAGCACAGCGTGACACGCCACAAATCCTTTTAACAGTGATGTAGCCCGTCGAGTCTAGGACTTTTCCAGTTAAGGGCTTTACGGACCGCCTCTGCTACGAACAGCAGCGACCAGCGGATGTGGCTTTGTCAACCAGCACCGCGAGCCAATTTCTAGGACCTAATGGACCCTGCCGACCACGGTTGTGGGAATGGTGGATGCGAGGTGCTGTTAGGTTAGCAGCATCCCGCGCTCCGACGCGACTGACGGTCCGCATGCTGCGACGCCCAGCGCCAGCTCTAGACGTGCTCTGGTGGCTTGGCAAAATACCATTTAAATACTCACTGTAAAAGGCTGAAGGTAAAAGCTAAATCTATTTATATTCATTTATTGTAATATCCAAATTTTCTCATTAGCAATTTAATAACGTTTGAAATGTAACAAAAATAAACAACGAGTCCGATTTAATTTTTGGTTGGAGTAATCTTCAAAGGAATGTTGTAATGAAGGGAATATAATTTCAAATAAGCGAGCAATTTTCTTAATTTAGTTGTAATTTTACACGTGCATTTTCAGTTTTATTAAAAAAGCAGACTGCTTACGAAACCCTATGCGATACGAAAGAAATTCTGCGCAAATCGTTAATGCAAATTTTATAGTATTGAGCAAAACAAAATAATTTAATTAATTTAATTGAGAATTTACTATTCAAGTAATAGCAACTCAAAGTAATAAAAGTTATAAAACGTTTTAACTTTGATATGGTGTTTGTGAGCATAATATTACAACCATAAGACTTAAAAGTTAACCTTCGCAACTAGATGAGCAGGGGTTTTAAGCTCCGCTAAAGGTACATTTTTATGTTTCAACTCTGACAGAGTATGAGTCAGTGTGGATCGTCAAATATCACGATGCTTATATAGCCGAAGTCTACGACCTTAAAAGTTCTCAAGTGTAATCATCACCAGCAGGTGCGCTAGCTATGCCTCAAAAATAAACGTTAGGATTTGTTACAGTAGGTACTGTAACTAATTTCTTATATCAGTTCTCTTAATTGTTTCACAGATGCAAAGAGATTTCTTTCGTCTCTTAAGTCTTTTCTATTTAATTTCAATAATTTTATACAATTAAATAAATTAATTATAATTTCTAAGAAAGAAATTACTTCTAAAAATTTATAAAATTTTTAATCGTAAGGAAATGATAAGTAGTTGAGAAAACTATATAATCAAACAATGAGGTCTCACATTGTTTACAGTTAATATAATTTTTTCTCACACGTTGGGAAACAAGTGTGTGGGAAGCAAGTAAATTTAAACGGATTTCTTCAATTCTAGCGAAATAATAAGAGATAAAAGAAAGAAAATGCGTAACCGCTAACAAAGGATAAAGAAAGTATACCAAGATAAGACGCACTCCACGAAAGGCATTAATTGTCATCATTAAGTTTATAGCCTGAGAGATTTAGGCTCTGCATTGAGGACTGTCACTTAGTCAAGACAATAAATTATTGTGTATTGATTAGAAGGTGTGTACGGATAAGACTATTTATACTCGAAAATTTGATTGTCATGCAGTGTTAAATATAATTTTATAAAGATAATCATCATCGAGGAATTAGATTACGGTATCCATTATTCTCAGGAGGATATCTATTCGGAAAGGAAGAATATTATTTATTTATATGTTCCTTTTGCACCTTTCAAAATGTAAAAGAACAAGCCGCCTTCGTTCTTTTACTTAACGCTTAATGCTAACAGTCAACAGTCAGTGCATGTGCAGTCAACCTTAAAGAAGTGGGAAAACATTGAAGGCGGTTACAAAAAATAAAAAATAAAACTGATATACAACTTTAATAGCAGTCATATAATTTAAATACTGTTTATTTAACATGACATTATAATTTATATACATATAATTTATATAAATATTTTCTTTATTATTTATAATATCATGTCCACAACAGTATTTAAATTATATGACTACTATTATGCCATAGATTAATCACTTATAAAATAAATATTGATTATGCATATAACACCATAATATATTAAACTATAACGATGGGATACAAAGTAACTTTATTAGTAAATGAGACTAAAATCTGAAGTCTAAACAATTTATGTTATAGCAGTGATGTGAAAATTTGAAATATAAAGAGTTACAGAATATTGTAGAAAAAGCACTTTATCTTTGACCTCTGATTGAGAAGTATTATATTTCCTTTTTCGATTAAAGTTATCATGAGATATCCAAGGAGTAGTACCAAATTACTACCAGATGCATGGTTTCCTTGCTCATTACTCCAATGAAACAAAAATAACACAGTCAACCGAAAATAGGGCCATAAAGTAGTTAGACGATCAGAATTTAAATCAGGGAACTGGAGATGGTTCCTTTCTCGCTCAACAGTTAAGTCTAGCCTTTCAACGTGTAAATGCAGCCAGTGTTCTTGGTACCATGCCACGAGGAGTAGAGCTCTACGACTATTGTAGTTTTTAGTTAATAAGTATTGTAAATATTAACATAATTTGGTTTCTGTAAATATAGTATTTGCAAAAAATTTCATATCGATCCCAAAGAAATGGGCTTGTATCAATAACTTTTTCGAATATACATTTTGTATCATTTGATTGTACATAAGGGTGATGAGAAACTTCATGTCATGCTATTGCTAAAAAGCTCAGGTCACATGTCGGTAAATAGTACCAAATACTATAATAACGATTTTTTATTAAAATTAGATCTCATTTAGGGGCAATTCCGTCGAAACCATTATGTAAACTTATCACACTTATATTGTACATAAGAATTTGTGTTTGTTACTTCTTTACGGTGAACGAATCAGCAGATGTTAATAAATTGAAATGAATACAGGCTAAATCAGGGAAAACAATACATGTTCCTGTTATTTATTTATTAAACCATAATATCGTATTCATATATCAACATATATTATTTATAATAATTGAAGTAATCTTTGGAATGATTTAATAGATATTTCTATTTGTTTGCTAGTAATTGTTTACTGGATGATATGTAGTACATGTTCATATTGTGAAATATATTTCCTTTATTTGATTCATAATATATATCTGTTCAATAATGTCAGAGAAATAGTGTTTTATTTTCTTTAATTAAATAAGATTCCTGTCCAATAATTTCTTTAAACATTAAGTAGCTACATATAAGGTTTTATATAGGATATTTTTTGATATTTTAATAATTTTAATATTTTTTTACAGATTCTATACAAAGTCACGGCAGTTCGCTAGTTATTATAATTGGCTAAACACGCTTTATCCACGCAATGTTTGTTATCAATAAGTAAGTTTTAATCAGCTTATGATATTTAGTTACTTCAGGCGTCATTATCCTTGCCCATCAGATAGTAGCAAAGTATATATTCTAATGAAAATACCAATTAGTCGACATTGCTCCAATATATGAATGGCCCTAGTAGGTCATTCTAAAAAATCAAATTTAAAGGAATAAGTAACCATGCGCTTATATTTACTTCTAGCTGCAGTTTTTGCTGCAGCCACAGCGCTTCCAGCGGACTTGCCTGAACCTAGCGAACTTGCGTTGGTACTCAATGAAGACGATTTTGAAGACTACCTGGATACTTGGATCGATATCCAACAACGCAAATATGGCAACGAATCCCAAATCGATTCACGAAGTGGTAAATAATTACAACTTACCTCCCAATCCCATAAAATTACGAAAATAATTTTTAACCCCAATAGCTCCGTAATGTAAATCTAAGGTGATAAATTTTGAAGCTCAACATCAATTTAGTTTTATTCTGTCTCATTCATTTTAACAATTGAATAAAATAAATGAAACAGAATAAAAGTTTATATTTTTCATTGGAATATTCGCCATCTTTTCTTCTGAGAAAATCTTAAACAGCTACTCTCGTGTAATCTTTAGTGTGCAATACTCTTTCACATGTTCTTCTTAAAAATATTTATTCACGTGCTTAACTATTTGTAATTCTTCATAAACAGGGTGCACATTTAGAGTTAACGGTGATCTCGGCACACCGCAACCAGTCTACATCCACAGAAACAACTACTTGTCTCCCAATGGAAATTCTGGTCAAATACGACTTAATACTGGAGAGCAAGTAACCATTGCTTGTACAGGATCTGGCCGCACGATAAGACATCCCAATATCGCGCGAAATGTAAACGTTGCTGTAAGTAATATTCCTCATCGGTTATTTTTTAAAATATTTCACGCACATCTTAGTATCAGAGTACTCTTGATCCTCCCCTTCGGCTTAAAGGTTATTGGTTGTTTAATAACTTGCCTATTTTTTGAAAAGATATGTTCAATACATATCTTTTAAAACAATAAGCAAATTAAGAACATAGTAAAGTAGTAGCTGGGTAATAAAACAAAACAAAAATTAGATAAAAAAACAAAAATAAAATAAAACAAAAATTAGAGTTGCGAACATTTTTTTATTATTTCTAAGGCGAGCCGGCTTCCCGGGCACGTATTCTAACAGCGCTGAGCTCGTGGTAAAATAAGCACTTATTACCCTTAAGAATTACCGCAGGGCCAGCTCTAAGATCTTACCTAGGTCACTTACGTGTAAAACCCTGAAAAGGGCCTACGTGAAAAGGGCCCTGAAAAAAAAATTACTTAAAATCTAAAAAAAAAAAAATATATCTTCACGCAATTCCCAATACAGGGGTAGACAGAGGTCAAGTCTAGACAATTAAGTCCCTTTGACCCACTTTCCACCGAAGATATTTTCGGGACTTTACTTAAAATCTATTATTTATTAAACTAGTCTAAAAAGTAATGGTCATTAAATTAATGATTAAAATACAAAAATAAATATTATTGAACTTTACAGACAGCAACGTGTGTTAACAATAACCTTATTTCTGGATCTGGTTGGTTAAATGGAAACGGTGCTTTCCGCCAGTTGACTTGCTCTGCTCACTCCTTCCACGACGCTCAAGGCACGAATCAGCGATGCTATAACAATAACTTGGTTATACGGTATTAAAAAATATTATAATTATACTGTATTCATAAATGCTTCATACGTGTAAAAATTTTAGCATACTAATTGATTAAAACATATTTCAGAGTCGGTTACATCGTTAACAACGTTTTCTATCCTTTATACTGGTCTTGCTTCGATCAAAGGCGCTTGGAAGTTTTGTACGTGTGGTACGAACAAAGAGCGAGCAACGCAGTACATCAAACCGGTGTGGATAGACCCAGCTGGATGGGTATGTGTTATTTTACAAATGTGATCACATTTATATGTAAAGGAATATTACACCATTTAACATTAAGGCTCTTTCCCTTAAGGTAGTCACTATTAGGGCAAAAAATATAATAGTCCGACAAGTGTTTACTGAAACAGTTACTTAGTCAGTTACTGAAAACAATATAACTTGCCTGACATTAGACGTATTAACTTGTAATTCTCTTTTTTTCTATTCTTTAAATAAAATAATAAATAAATAAATATCTTCATGCATTCCCAATACAGGGGTAGACAGAGGTCTAGTCTAGACAATTAAATCCCTGTGCCCCATCTTCCACTGAAGATATTTTCGGGACAACGAGGCAGGTGGTGAGTCCGTCACCGTCCTTATGTCCAAGCCAACTACTACTAGTACAAACTAGTAATAGCAAAGATATAATTCATACACTTATGTATATAATTCACACACTTTTATAAAAACCCAATGAAACGAGGGTATCGGACTCTGGGTTCTTGACACGAAATTCCACCCACCTAACCACTCGGCTATCGTGACTTCGTCTTTTCTTCTATTCTATGCTACTATATTTTGTACTTTTTGCTCTAAGTTTTTCTCGAAAATTAAAAAAATAATAAATATATTACTCTCAATCTAATTTTCGTATTATCGACAATATTATTATTGAACGCATTAACTTCTAATACAATTTACTTCTAATGTTCAGTTATCAATCAGAACTTATTGCGATCAAGTGATAGACTGGTAATGAGTCTGAGGTGTCTTACTGTCTCTACCTACGACAAAAATCAGTGATCGTGTAAACGATCGGACTTTCAGTCTCCTGATTTGTAGGCAGTTCTTATTACTAAGCCATCATGACTATTAAAAATAAATGGTTTTGAAATTATTTATAAAATGTGTTTTTTTTCCTCATTTCAGCTGGAAGTTTCTTTCCTGGCGTCGATGTTAACAACCGTTACACCCAAGCACAGCAGAAAATATCCATTGCCCGCTACGTTGGCAACTCCCTGGCTGACAGATATGTAACCAATACTCAATTCTTAGCTCGTGGTCACCTCGCAGCTAAAAGTGACTTTGTTTTTGCAACGGGTCAGAGAGCTACGTTTTATTTCATCAATGCTGCACCCCAGTGGCAACCGTTCAACGCTGGTAATTGGAACAATGTTGAGCTGGTTAGTAAATATACCAATATTTCTAAAATTATTCTACTTCTTTATTGTTTTATACATTATTCAAGCTTTTTACGTACTTTTGTAATACAAATATCATACACGCTTAAGGAAATAATTTGTTAACGAAACTATAAGATTGCTTAAGTGTTGCCGGTTTATTGCAATCCGACAAATCTTAAGTATGAAATAAAATTATTATCAGAATTATAAAACCTGCTTTCTAATTTAGACTCTGTCGATAATCTTGTTTTTGATTTTATTAGTTTGAAATTTGTATTTTTGTATTTAAAGACGGCAACGGCCACCACCTGTCCACGTTGTCCCAAAAAATTTCTTCCGTGGAAGGTGGGTCGAAAAGACTTAATTTTCGAGACCTCTGTCTATCCCTGTATTGGGCAAGGTGTAAAGATAGGATTTTTTATATTTCTGTATTTGGAAATGCATGTTTTCCTAATTTTTATTGACTACATATATTTCTCCGATTGCAAAGTAAGTAGCTTAAGCATTTATGTTATGGAATCACAAAAACTACTTTTAAGGACATTTCCAACAACTATTCACAATTTTATAAAACGATTGCAAATACATACGTGTACATTATTTCTTACTTATCAGATCGACTATTACACACAACAAATCGTAAAATAAATAATCAGTATTTTAAAGATAAACTATTACTTTTGACACCGCAGCCTCACTACGGGGTTATGTTTTCACGCTACAGTTATTTATCTATTGACTTCCTTTCACATTGTTAAGTAATTGGCTTAGTCTAAACTTTATGGTACAAATTTAATAAAAGACTGTGTACTTTACAGGATCTCCGCGCGCGCATAGCTCGGGCTGGTTATAATACAGTCATTTACTCCGGCACCTTCAGAGTGGCGCAACTGCGTAATGCCAACAACCGCTTAGTTGATATTTACCTACATCGTGGTAATAACAACGTTGAACAAATTCCAGTTCCTATGTACTTTTATAAGGTAAGTCATTGGTATTAATTTTAGTACAATACACATCTTTATTAATATAGCTTTTTAATGATTGTTAAATATTCGTAAACAATTTAATAATTTTGTAGGTTGCATATGATTCATCGAGACGTCTTGGCACAGCATTCATAAGCATCAACAACCCTCATATCACTCAGGCCGAGGCTCGCGCACTTCAGTTCTGTACAGACCGCTGCCGAAACAATTCTGCATTTAATTGGCTCAAATGGCGACCTGATCGCATCGACCTCGGTTACAGCTTCTGCTGCACTATAGCAGACTTTAGAAGAGTTGTGCCACATCTACCCTCCTTCTCTGTTAATGGTCTATTAACATAGATGTTAACAGCTAATTTTAATCTTGTATATATGTATATTGTATATAACTTAAAGAAAGTGTAAATAAACCTTGATATTTTAAATTTTACTATTATTACTGGAGTACTACAACCTTAATATTTTTTAAGAATGAATGTCATAAGGACTAAAAAGTCTTAGAATGTTGAGAGACATTTAAAGACTTTTTAGTCCTTACGACAAACAAGATATCAAATAGTTAAAAACGGCTAAACTCACGATAGAATAATCGGTGTAGGTACACCTCCGACTAGTTTCAAACCTATCGGAGGTCCTTCATCAGGGTGAGTGGAATGAGTTCGCGAACTCGCGTCCCGCCTCGCACTGATTTTGAATTTTGTCTCTCAACATATTTAATTGAATATAGTCTCTCAACATATTTTCTTTATAAATTCCTGCATTTCCCAATTCAGAGTAATTAGAGGTCTGAGAATTTTATCTCTTATAAACAACATTTCATCGTAACTTTTTCATACAACATTACATGTGATGACGCTGTAAATATCTTGATATGTAAGCTAACGAAACAAATTGTACGTTACAAACAAATTGTAAGCTTCGAAAAGCACGTTGGTACGACTCTTCGTCCTGGGGATCGAACTCCAGTCTCCTGATCTCCTTTGACTATCGTGGATAATATAATTCTATCTTGACTACTCTCACTTCGAGAACCTTCCTCCTTTCGAATCGAATCCATTTGAATAATCACTTATTGAAGAGGAAAGAATGCGATCCTCTATAAGAATTTTATTACTTGGATTATTTGAAGGACACCAAAGTGATTGAAATATAGGTTTAAAATAAAAAACAGAATGTACGGACTAAATTTTTTTGTCTTAAATATAATTACTAAGTCCACGTGCCATAAGACATGAGTAATAAATACGTATCTACACGCCTATTTCCAATCTCAAGATACTCCGAGTTCTAGATCATTTATTCTTTTCGACCCACCTCACCAGAACTCACCGACTCTTTGGGACAACTTGACAGGTGGCGAAACTATCGCCGTAACTAGGACAGTCGCTGAGTTGGAACACTAGTGTAGTAACCGTTCGGACCTGCTCCTGAATACTGGTGTGTTTTGGACTATAATTGTATAGTGTGAAAACCACCGCCTCGTCTCTGCGAGACGAACGTCGCTGCCGACACCTCGAGCGCCCTGCGGCCCGCGTCGGTCGCCCGATCCCCGAAACCCGGTGCCCCGTGCGGGTTTGCCTGGGTGTAGGGGGTCACCCGAGCGACACGCTGTGGCCGCGATTAAAGGTCGCGGGCAACTCAGCACCAATCGCCGCAAGGATGAGCAGCAGCTCATCTGCCACGCCCTCTGGAGGGGCCCACTCCGAGCCTGAGGATAGTGACTCGGACGACCGTATGCCGAGCACCCCGATGGCCGAATTCAAATTGAAGGACCTTTCGCCGCGCTCGCAGACCGAGTTCCAACTGTCATTTCAGAAGCGGCTGAAGAAGCTTGGACTTTTCTCGGCCGCGACTTCTGACCAGTTCATTGCCTATCTGGAGCAAAAGCTCCAAAGATTCGACGCAGCTTGGGTAAGAGTACCCCCTGACGAAGTACGAATCCTGGAGGAACTTGATGCTCAAACCGACGACCAGGTACTAGACAGTATTTACCCAGAGCGGGCCGCTAGACGGCCTAGGAGTCCAGAAGAGGAGATGCAGAGCAAGCGGATCTGTGACGAGCTCACACGTCCCCCGCAGCAGACACATTGTGACCCACCTGCGGCCACTACTGTCACTGCGGCGGGCGATCCTTGCTCTCCCCCTCTAATAACTACCAAGACGCCGCTCTCCACACCGGCGCCAAAGCCCCGGCGGCCTCAGCATGCCTCAAAGGTATCGCTGCCTCCGAGTACCCCTTTGGGGCCACTGATGTCGGCACCGCGTGCCCCAGTTACGCGTCCACCGAGCACCCCACCAAAGCGCTCTAGCGCTCCTAGAACACCTGCGGCAACCGCAACCACGAGCGCACCAACATCACGCTCGCACCCACCGGCCTCTACTTCACCACCACCATCTCCCGCAGAAGAAGGTAAGCCGACGCCCAGTACGTCGTATAGTGATATACTGGCCAAGCCTTGCCAACCATCGGCGGGGCAACAGGCGTCGGCCCCCAGGCATGCAGACACCGGCGGACCAGCTAGGAAACCACGCTTCCCACCGCTGGTAGTGGAGCAGTTTCCGAACTGGCCCCGCCACTTCAAGGAGATTGCCCAAGCCTTGGGTCATCGGCCCAACGGCCGTCCCTACGGCAAAGGTGTCCGTTTCATACCAGAATCGGACACCGAGTTCCGATTCCTTCAGAGATACCTCTCAAAGCTGGAGGCGGAGGAGAACCTGGCCTGGTTCACCTACTCGCTGCCGGCCGAGAGAGGTCTCAAGGTAGTAAACCGAGGACTCCCGGTGCACACCGAACCGGAAGAGATCATGGATGCCTTCCGGGACCTGGGCTTCGACCCGGAATACATCCGGCCCATCCGGGCAAGGCATGGACGACCGGGCTGTATCTTCTTTGGTCAGTTCAAGAAAACGGAGGGCATCCTCCAGAAGATCTACGCCGTAGAGGAGCTACTCTGCATGCCCGGGATCAAAATTGAAGCCTGGCGGGGAAAAAAGGGGCCAGCACAGTGTCATCGGTGCCAGAAATTCCGGCACTCATCGCACTGTTGCCATCGGCCCCAAGCCTGTGTGAGGTGCGGCGGCCAGCACCGTGCACATGACTGCCCTCGCCCACTAGAGGAACCACCCACGAGCGCCAACTGCGGTCAAGCGCACACCGCCAATAACACTGCCTGCCCTGTTTTTAGGCGTGAAATTCGAAACCGAGGTGCCGGTACGGTAGCTCAGTCTCGCCCTCCACCAGCACAACAGCCTATGGTGGAGACCGCGGCCATCCATACCAACTTGATGGCCCCGGCGAACGAGTACCGGCCCAAAACAGCCCAGCCGGCCGCTAAGGTGAGCGAGGGCAGCAAGAAGACCAACAAAAAAAGACGCAAGTCGAAAAAGAAAGCCAAGCCTAAAATGGCAAGCCTACCGAAGCCCACCGAGGAGGAGGAGGAGGTGGAACGGGTGGTACCACGCGTGACTGCCCCAGTCATGGCTGCAGGACTTGAATCAGGGGAGAAGATTGCCCTCACGGCGGTCATCGCTCTCCTGACGGAACTGCTTCAAGTACTCAACAGCGGAACTGATCCAGTCCCAGTAGTGCTGACCGTGATTGCCAAATTATCCAGAGGACCTGAGGTAGCAACCTAGATCACACGGTAAGTCCCACCCGCTCGCTGGTAAGTTAGCCGGGCTCCCCCCAAAAGGGGTCTCACCCGGCTTATGGTCCGCGCTGAGGGTGGGGCTTAGCCATGAACACCTTCTGCCATGGCACCAAGTGCCAACTTACCATCAGCACTACGGTGCTACCCCAAGGACCTGCTCATATTCATGAACAGCGCTTCGACACTACTGAAGGAGGATCAACCTCGACCAGTTCCCCTGCAGTCACTCGACTGCAAGTGAAGACTTCTCACCGCCGTTTCAATGTCCAAGCCAATTGTACAACATACTTAATACATGGATATTTACATAGACAAATATTCATATTTATTAGGTTGAGAATTCGTGAAAATTTTTAATTTTAATTTACTACGTCATGTTTACATTTGAATTATTACATTTGAATTTGGTTTTTACCGTGTTTCATTTAACTTTATTTCGAACCTTAATTTTAATAATACAATATGAATTTATTCAGCGTTTAGGTATTGAAAAATGTATTTGTTTTCCCTAACATTTCATAGCCGATATATCATGTTCACTTTTATGTCGCTCAACTGTAACATAATGCTTTTTGTATGTTCCAATAATGGAAATACCACAGATGGTATTCCTATCTACCTATTAGTCATAGTATATCATTCTGACTTTTTTATTAATAAACAATTGTTACATCAAATTCTGAAGGAAGGTTCTTTTTCTTCTTTACAAAAAAATAAAACAAACTCTGAAGGAAGGTTCTTTTTCTTCTTTACAAAAAAATAATAATCATCCTGAAAAACTCTAATATTATAGAACAAAATTTGTTTAGGATTTGAATAAGAAATGGAATTTAAAAATCAAGAAAAATATATTGATATAATAATAATGATCACGAGATACATATACGTTTAGCATTTACCGACATGGAGTAATAATTAAATATTAATATAAACAAAGAATATAATACTTACTAGAGTACTGCAAAATAGTGGAAATTCAACAGCAATTCAATTAACTATTAAATAGCAATCGTATACAATTTGTAATTTACTGACAGTCTCTATTCTATACAACTCTTTGACAAAATGTATTAAGTTATACAGAAATTATAAAATAATTGCTATAAGAAATCATGTATTACTTGATGAGAGTTCAAAAGGCTTTTATAACCTTTTTAATTTCTTTATAACCTATCTTTAAATTAAAAAAAATTCTTATTAAATGAAAATGAAATATACGAATCTATAGTCGTACAAATATCGACGATTAATGAAACCAATTACAAGCCGGCATGACGGCATATTATATGTAATAGATTTTATGAATTCCTTGAAAATTTTAAGTCACAATAGCCGAGTTGTTGGGTGGTCGGAATTTCGAGTCGAGAGACCCGAGTTCGATCCCCAGGTGGCAGTACCAATGAGTTTTTCAAAAACTTATGTAGGAATTTCATCGTTGGCTTGGACATAAAGGCGGCGACGGGCTCACCACCTGTCACGTTGTCCCGAAAATATCTTCGGTGGAAGGTGGGTCAAAGGGACTTAATTGTCTAGACTTGACCTCTGTCTACCCCTGTATTGGGAATTGCGTGAAGATATTTTTTTTGAAAATTTTAGATAGCTAAGTACTTCGTACTATGTAGCTAACCGAGTACTAATTCAGCGTGATACCTACCAATGCATCGGTTATCCAAGTTCTGTTCCGGACGTTTTTGTTTCAAATTCTATCACGCAAATCAACATCGAGTTCAGGTCTTCTCAAATACCTTTGAACATTTTTAAGCTTCGTCGTTCGGCGTACAGTAAAGACCACATTTAAATTCGTCATGTCGTGACTGTCAGTACGCACTTATTACAAAGTTTAGATTTTAGACTCTAAGGTTGTTTACAGAACAGTCTCCGACGGTGGTGGTGTTCTGTAATGCCTTCGATGTATCCGATTCCATCACATATGTGCTTTAGCTCCTTACTTTTGGATCAGAGCAATGTATGTGATGTTGTCCCTTATGTATTTACTTATTAAAAAATATTTAGGAGCTTATGTACAAAGGCAGGAAATTCTATATAAAAATGTAGATAAATATTCAATCTACTATTTTTATAATTGACTCATACTGCTTGACTTTCACTACATGACATTATACTATGGCAAATACTAGGGGATATTGATAAAAACGAGGCGTCTGATGTCACGATTAATGGCAAAGTACGAAAATATTTAGTTATATCACATATTATGAATTCGCAACTTGTTATTGTCAATAAATTTTCTTAGAAATAAATAAAAAAATATCTTCACGCATTCCCAATACAGTGGTAGACAGAGGTCTAGTCTAGACAATTAAGTTCCTTCGACCCACCTTCCACTGAAGATATTTTCGGGACAACGTGACAGAACGTGACAGAGCCCGTCGCCGTCTTAATGTCCAAGACAACAATGTAATTCGTACATAATTTGTTGAGGCAGTGGTACGAGCCTGCCATCCGCGGATCGAACTCGGGTCTCTTGACTCGACCCCACCCCAACCACTCGGTTATCGTGGGTCTAAGTTAAACTACCTTTTTTAATATGTGCGGAGCTCGCACTGACTGAAACATGCGACGATGGCGGAACACCGTGGTGTTCCGCCATCGTCGCATGTTGGCAGGACCATGGGAACGCTTTTGCACATATCCAAGCTGGACACCTTAGGCAGCCACTCCTCGGGAGAGAATGACTCCTCTTCATGTCCCTCCAGGTTAGAAGCGGCAAAACATGGACATGTCTACTTCCTTGGCCTCCAAACCTTGTCAATCACGTGGGTTTGGAGGGCCACGGGGCTCCGGAATGCGGTTGCTTGACCTTAGCCTTGACTTGATCAGGACTTTCAACAGTGGTAGAGCCACGCATCAGCCACGACCTCACAGAATACCGGCGTGAAGTAGAAGTCCAACAAACTTCTGCGTTTCGTCTGGTGTGTGTAGGTAAGCGGTGGCCCACACCCACCATCCCCAATTCTGAGGGGGGGGGTGGTACTCTTAGGGAGGCAACGCATCTGCTATGCCTCCGGTATTGCGGGTGTTCATGGGCGGCGGTAATCACTTACCATCATGTGAGCCTCCTACTCGTTTGCCACCCTTTTCTATAAAAAAAAAAAACTTTGGCCCCGATGCCGACCAAATGCCGGGACAGCAGCACCTCACAATACCGTATACTCGCCTCCCCCCGCGGTCCCACCTCGGCCGCACCAGCGGCACAACCGCAACAAGAGTCACGGAGCTTTGCGAACCACACTACCAATACTCCTTTTCCGCCGCGACTCTACCGCGATTGGCGGAGGGCAAGAATGGTGGTGTAAAGGACAACGACGTAATAAATACTGCCTCCACAGCCCACCAACGCGCATCCAAAGTGGGATCACCAAGCCAACTTAGATTGACAATCTTGGGCCGACCAGCAAAGTTAGATTTGTCTCGATTCATTGCGGATGTCCAATCCATACTTAACCCCACAAGGCGGCAACCCATTCGGGGGAAGTTGAAGTAGTGGACAATAGTTGAACTCCACTAGTCCAGTCCCTAGTGACGATTGTCACAGGCTTTGGAGCGCAGTATTGACCAATACCGGCTTAAATTATCGTAATCTTGAGACACAATGAAGTCGTTGATTATAGCACAAAACTCTCTGGTAAAATGCAGCAAATATATAATGATACCTTAAGAAACTCAAATCTGTATTCAGTAACATAGATCTTAGTCACGATAGCCGATAGGTTCGATGATCGACTTTGACACTCTGGCCTTCTCTGTATTGAGAAATGCGTGAAGAAAAAATAATAACAAATATCACAATTCGATCTACATTTATATGTAACAAAACATGAAATGGCATACTGCTTTCAAACAGGCGCTGCTTGTGGAGAATATTCAGGTTAGCTATGCGATCTGTTATTTCTTGTCAGCTATTCATTTAATGACAGGATATGCTTTTATAGTACGTAAAACTATTCCTGATACTATCTTCGTAAAACCTCGTCGTCGAAAAACCTCGTTATGAAACGATGATAAATATCCTATGATATATGATAAATATCCAAATCCTTGGACATTCCACAAATGAAATTAGTGCTTCTATATTGCCTTCCTTTACACCTATCCTCTACTTTTTCTCTTCTTCTTACCCTTTTTTTATTACTCTTTAAATAGTAGACCACTCACCTACACCTGTATACAAGGTCATTTTTTTCATGATTGTTTGTGACCCACTCCTATGAAATAAAGTACCGTTGTAAATGTAATAAAGCCTGAACCGTTTTGATGTTTAATTAGATTTTTGCTACTAACTTTTGTTAATGATATTATATTCCTGTGGAATTTATTCTTATTTTATGGCAGGTTTTAATCTCACAGGTATAACCTGGTAATATTAAGTTGACACGGGTTTTGGCCAAGTGTCAACCTAGGTTTGGGTGGTAGCTTACTAATTATGTGGTGAGGAATAATCGCTGTCTGAGCTAAGTTGAAGGAATTTTCGAACGATACGGCAGGTGTTGAGTATGGCAGCTATTTGTAAAGTAATATATGTGTATTTAGGTAGATTCAATATTTTCAAAGAGTAATGTAAGGGTTTAGGAATAACACCAGTGGTGGATATAATGATAGGTACTATAGAAACTTTATCCAATTTCCAGACTCTTCTTATTTCTTCCTGTAATTCGGTGTATTTTCTTATTTTTTCTGTGATAGATGATTGTATGTTGTTCGTGTTAGGAACAGCTATATCTATGATATATGCATGTTTATTTCGTTTGTCTACGAGGGTTATGTCTGGGCGGTTGTTGTAAGTTGTGTGATCGGTTAGAATCGTGCGGTCAAAGTACAGTTTGTGAGTTGGACTATCAAGCACATGTTGAGGGTTGTATTTATAGTACGAAGTTGGTGGACCTTGGATGAGGCAGTATTTCAGTGCGAGGTTTTGATGTAAAATATTTGCTAATTGATTGTGACGGTGGGTGTAATCATTTTGAGTCAAAGTTAAGCACGCTCCAGTAATATGTTGAATGGTTTCTGGTTTATTCTGGCATTTTCGACATAGATCTGATTGGATTGTCCTATCTTTAATTATGTATTTTCTGTAGTTCCGTGTGTTGATGGCTTGATCCTGTATTGCAATTATAAATCCTTCTGTTTCGGGAAACAATCCTGCATAATCTAGCCACTTATTCGAAGATTCATTATGTATAAATGGTTGGTTTAAATCATTAGAGTGTCGACCATGCAGCTCTTTTCTGCTCCAGCTATTGTATTTATCACGGTAGTATTGCATTTCATCAATTACTTCTACATATTCTTCATTAAGGTTCAAAGGTGTAAAACTTTTATCTATTTTACAAATTGTTTCGTGTAACGGGCTACATGATTTTTTGCTATTAAAAAACTGTTTTAATGTATATAATTGTTTATTATGTAGCATAACTATATCTATTAGGCCTCTTCCGCCATCTTTTCTTTGTAATGTAGTGCGTTCTATTGCAGATTTAGGGTGGTGATAGCGATATTGAGTAAGAATAGTTCTAGTTTTTCTTTGTAAGGTTTGTAATTTTGATATAGACTATTTAATGATCCCAAATGAGTATGTCAGTATTGGTATTGCGAATGTATTGATAGATTTGATGAGATTTTTACTTATGAGATTACTTTTATTATTATTATTATTATTATATGGGTATTTATTATATTTTCTCGTCTGGTTGGGTTTTTATACACATAAAAATAAAAATACATAAAATAAAATAAGTAAAGTATTATAAAATATATACGTAATAGATCCTAATACATAAAAATAATAAGTAAATAAATATTAAGACCCAACCAGACGGAAGCCCTCGACAGGGGAGACCAGACGGCCGAGGATTAGGGCGATAGGGAGAGAAACCGGCGGACGATGCGGGCAGTATCGAGGAGCACCGCTTTCTGCATTTGAGCTCGGAGCGGTGCGTCACGAAGTCCCAGTCGCGTCAGATGTTCAGAGAGGCTGACTGGGATTAACCCATTCGCAGAAACAACTATAGGAATAATTTCAGCGGGCACACCACCCCACATGTCGATCACCTCGTGAGCCAGGTCCTGATATTTCGTCTTTTTGTCTGTTTCGGCTTATTATTATTACTATTATAAAGTTAATAGATTAGCAGGTTTTGCTGAAGCATCTATATCACTGCACTTGCTTATAAATATTGTCTAGTCTTTTTTTAAAAACGTTCACAGATTCTTTCACACACGATGTCTTCCGGAATTTAATATGAATTCTTCGAACAAGACACTGTAATTTTAATTATAATTTGTTTGATGAATTTCATTTGCATTTACAAAGGACTCATGTATAAAACATGAAACTTCCTTTGTCATTATCAAAGTGTAACGTTAAAATGGTATTTTGAAAAAATAATCACTACGTCGTAGATACTTTTGTCGGTTGCTTTTGTACGAGGAGGGATCAAAAAGTAGTGAGAACGTCATACTCCTTGGTAAGAAAAGAAATAAATGCTAGCAGACACAGCTAAGATACATATTTGTTATACAAATAAAGATAAAAATCTTCGATTCTCTTTTCTTTTCTTCTGAATGTAGTCATTTGTTTGCTTCGTGTCGGAACGTGTTCTCGAAAATTTAACGACGCAAGAAATTCATTGCGATTTGGAGACAACATTAGGAGACTCTGCTCCGCTGTATTCCACTTCGTGTCCAAGCTGTGCTTCTCAATTACGAGCAGGGAGAACGAGCACGTCCCTCGACGTCAGTCATCTAAGAAAATGTTGCGAAAGTCGAGAAATTTGTATGGAGCGATCGAAGAATTACCATTCGATACTTAATTCAAGAAACGGGCATTTCATATGGAAGTATTCAATCCATATTGAAACAATGTTTAAGTATGAGAAAAGCCTCCGTAAGATGGGTGCCGAGAATGTTAACCGACAGTCGGAAACAAAATCGACTTGACATTTCGAAGATATTGTTGGACACGTTTCAAGAAGATTCTGAAAACTTTTTGTCTCGTTTCGTAACAATGGACGAAACATGGGTCCATAATTTTGATCCCGAGACAAAACAGCAATCTTCGCAATAGAAACTAGTGCTGTGGCATCGGCTGGCAAGGTTATGGCCTCAATATTTTGGGACTCAGAAGGGACGTTGTTGATTGATTAACTGGAGCAGTGGTTCCACCACTGTTACAGGCCAATATTAAGTAGCTTTAATTCCCACGTTGAGGAATTCCATCTTAGAGAAAAGGAGAGGGATAATTCGAAGGGGCGTACTGTTTTTACACAACAACGCACCCGCGCACAGTTGCAATGGCTGCCATTCAGCAAGCTGGCTTCGAATTGGTTGACCACCGCCCTTATTCACGAGATTTGGCGCCTAGCGATCTTAGATCTAGCGAACAAAATAATAAAATCTCGGTCTTACTTAAAAGGAATTGAAGAGAACTGGATCTATATTTTTAATCTTTAAGGTTTGGATTGTGTGTTCGTATAAATTTTATAATGTATAACATTTTATTTATGAAGTTAATCAAAACTAGCTGTGCTCTATCAGACTCATTCCACAAAGAATATGTAAAACTTTCTTTTTGAACACCCTAGGAGATATCATAAAGATTCGGGATAACAGATAAATAAATGGAGACCCATGAGAGGTCTAATTGTGTATAATCGATTCAATCGTCACTGGCATAGCTTCAATATTAGTGTTATAAAGTGATTATTCTTAATCTTTGGGTATTTCTCAACTTAATGAAGCACTAATATTACAAAAAATTTGAGTCATTAAACTATTAAAACTTTTGTATGATATTATTAATTTTATAAATATGTTAGTTTCTGAATATGTTAGGTTCTGATGATATTCTTGGTACTTAAAACCATTTCTTCATATTTCTCAATCCGTCTGTAAAAGATGAAAATCAATGGGCAATGTCATCGGGTCTATAGTAAAAATGAATGTACTAGGCTGGTAAAATGATTGTTCGTCAAGTTTCAATACTCGGACCAATCTTAACTTCATGGTGCAAAAAATGACTGAGATAAAAAAAATTGTCACGACAGCCGAGGTTGGGTGGTCAGAACTTCGTGTCAATAGACCCGGGTTCGATCCCCAGGTGGCAGGATCGTACCAATGGGTTTTTCAAAAACTTATGTACGAATTATATCTTTGGCTATGACATAAACAAGGCGACAGGCTCACCACCTGTCACGTTGTCCCGCTAATTTCTTCGGTGGAAGGAGGATCAAAGGGACTTAATTGTCTAGACTAGACCTCTGTCTACCCCAGTATTGGGAATTGCGTGAAGATAATGACTGAGATTATTATACAAAATATGTTATATTAACAGATTACACCTTAATGTACTTTTAAAGTTAAAAAATACGAATGTACACTGGATAGTACTTATCAAACACTTCTTGTTTCTAAGTGGTTTGGAGGAAACAATCAAATTCTTAATGCAGAAAAAACAAAATGCTTAATATCTTCAATGTCGCAGTAATTTAAGAGCCCTTTAATAAACATAAATGAGGGAAGACAAATCTATATTTTACGTCCCATACGTAAACCTTTAGTGGGGCCTGGCTACTGAGAAAATAGCTTCGAAATTATTCGATTGATAAATAAAATCAAATAATTTTTAATGAAATAAGAATAACCACTGATATTAATTTTATAGTCGGGGGTTGTAAATATGAATGAATATGGATGGAGAGCTTATTTTTAAACAATGTGACAGGTCATGAACCCGTCACCTTCTTCATGTTCTAACCAAAGATATAAATTAAACATCAGCAATGGAGAAAATTATTGGCACGTGCCTACCGCCTGGGGATCCAACACTGGTACTTGACTCGAATTCTGGTCACCCAACCATTCGGCTATCATAAATCGATCGCTGCCGAATTTTGGTCTTGTATATTTCACATGTAACAGATGACAGTTTACTGTCATCTGTTACATCAGATGTTACATCATTTACAGTTCAAGCTTAAACGGAGTTTCTTTGAAACGCCCTCCCCTATGAAGTCAGGAAAACATCGATTAAAAACACGTTCAAAAGAAAGATCCGAGAGCATTTTATGTAGATCAATTCCACCTAAGTTTGTATATTTATGTATTTTTAATATATAATTGGTTTATTTTTATAGTATATTAGTATGTATTTTTGTATGTATATAAAATGTCAGTAACATTTGTTACTTTGTACAGATTATTGATATATTTACACAGTCAGGTCATAAGTGTTGTCACCCAGTAAAAACTTTTCTTTTAGAATGCTGGCGACAAAAAAGTTTATTGAATTCGAATTTCGAATTGTTCATGAAAATAAAACTATTTACTTTTTCGAATTTTGCTCATTTTTAAATATGGAGTGGACGCTTAAAGAAGAACGTGTTGCAGTTATTGCGATGCATCGTTGCGGTTACGCTCCAAATCAAATTTTTGACATACTGACAAATTTGAATATAACCTAAAGATTTGTTTATCGTACCATCAAATGATACAATGAAAACTCTAGTGTAGATGACAGGTCAAGAAGTGGTCGCCCTCGGTCTGTTAGGACTCCAGCAGTGATAAAAGCTGTGAAGGCGCGAATTCAAACAAATCCCAAACGTAAGCAGAAATTGTTGGCCCTTCAGATGGGCTTAAGCAGAACCACGGTGAAAAGGGTGTTAAATGAACACTTCGGGCTTCGGGCATATCGAAGAAAAACAGGACATTGTTTGAATGCTCATCTAATGCACCTGAGACTGAAGAGATGCCGCGCTTTGTTGAAGCGGTACGCAGGGAAAAAAAATATCCGGAAATTCTTTTTTCGGATGAAAAAAATTTAACCGTAGAAGAGAGCTACAACAAAATGATAAGGTGTACGCATACAGTAGTGAAGAAGCGAGCAACCGTATTTCGCGTATCCATCGAGATCATTTTCCATCCTCGCTCATGGTATGGTTGGTAGTTTCTTATTGGGGCTTAACAGAGGTACATTTTTGTGAGAAAGGTGTAAAAACGAATGCAGTTGTGTATCAAAATACAGTCCTGACGAACCTTGTGGAACCTGTTTCTCATACCATATTCAATAACAGGCACTGGGTATTCCAACAAGATTCAGCGCCAGCTCATAGAGCGAAGAGCATACACGACTGGTTCGCGGCGCGTGAAATCGACTTCATCCGACACGAAGACTGGCCCTCCTCCAGTACAGATTTGGATCCGTTAGATTACAAGATATAGCAACACATGGAGGAAAAGGCGTGCTCAAAGCCTCGTCTCAATTCGGAGTCACTCGAGACATCATTGATTAAGGTAGCCGCCGATATTGACATAGACCTCGTTCGTGCTGCGATAGACAACTGGCCGCGCAGATTGAAGGCCTATATTCAAAATCACGGAGGTCATTTTCAATAAACTTTAGTGTCATAAGAATCTATGTTTTATTAAGTTCATTTTGGTATATAAATGGTTACATAATGAATAAACTTGTTTCAATTATTTTATTTTAAACATGTGACAGAATTATGACCTGTCTAGGTAATATATATCTTGGTATGGAAAACAAGAAAGTAACAGTGTTGGTGGTTGTGGATTTTTCCAACGCTTTTATCACAGTCGACCAAGATATCTTTCTGTCAGTCCTTTCATATCTTAGATTTGCTCCCTTGGCCTTAGATTGGTTCTCTTCTTATCTTCGTGGACGGCAACAGTCAACTCAAGTGGGGCAAAGAACTTCCCAATGGTTGAATCTGGAAACCAGCGTTCCGCAAGGCGGAATTATTTCTCCCATACTTTTTTCAGTTTTTATTGACTCTATCACCTCCAACTTCGACTGTGCGTACCATCTGTACGCCGATGATCTACAAATTTATGTACAATCTGATTTAGACGACCTGGGCAACGCAATGAATAAGCTTAACAACAACCTAAATGTAATCTATGATTGGTCATTGCGTTTTGGTATTAGAAAGAAAGAAAGAAAAAAAGAAAATATTTTATTCGTTACCACAATACACAATTGAATTATTAGTATCAATCCAGTAAGTATTAGTGTCAATGCAGCCAAGTGACACGCCATACTAATTGGTAGCTATAGAATACCGACAAGAATTGATCTAGAAAGGCTGCCTACTATTAGCTACAATGGTAGTTTAATTCTATTCTCGGATACGGTGAGCAATCTAGGCCTGTATATGGATAAAACGCTAAATTGGGATAGACAAGTAAATGAAATTAGCCGCAAAGTTTTTGCCACTGTCCACCGTCTAAAACATTTTGTTCCTTACAGCACCAAGCTTATGCTTGTGCAAACTCTTGTTGTACCCATAATTGATTATGCTGACGTATGTTATCCAGATCTGAACCAAGATCTTCTTAACAAGCTTGATGGCCTCTTCACCCTTTGCTACCTTATTTTTAAGGTGAAACAATAAAGTCTTTAAATAAATAAATATATTTTTCAATATTGTTCACACCTGCCATTTACTTTTCTCCATCAACCAGAGTTGACTGGTAGAGAATGCCTCAAGGCATTAAGTCCGCTCATTGGAACCCTTAGTTTATAAGGTGTACAATAAATTATAAATAAATATATAAATAAATAAGTAAATAAATAAATCTGTCGGTAGGTATGGTATTTTCTTAGTTAGTCTAGTTTCTAAGTCCGATACGCACGGCCGTATATAATTATATTATAATATTTATATTTCTCCTGATACTATAAAATATTTTAATCATATGTTGAATATAAAATACCATATAATAAAAATTGTTTATTTTTTAAAACAGCATCTTCTACCGAACAATTTCTACGCAATTTTGCAATCCGATATAAGGTTTAAAACAAAATTGAAAAAAAAATAACAATAATTTTAACCATGATAAAGAAGTAGGTTATTTCACAAATCCTTATCTCAATCAAATCAAATAAGTTTTACGATTGTGTAATATCACATTATCTCAACATCTAACGCCGATTTGTACTCTTTTGCGGAATTAGATATGCCCGCGTATAAATTTCAATCAACTTTGAAAACTTTTAGTAAAGATCCCCTAGCTTGATTAAGTTACTATAAATATTCTTAATGCTAATGATGAAATTATTTGTTATCACCATAGTTGTGGCGAAAGTAGTAATATGTTTTCCTGTCCCCGAAGCAAGTGATTTGGCACTAATATTTAATGAAAATGACTTTGATGATTACATGGACTTCTTGTCCCAAAAGGAAAATCACAATTATGGAAACATTTCACAGTCAGATTCTCGAAAAGGTAGTACTATTTTTATGTATCCTTTATTTGATTTTATATATTAACTGTTGAATTATGGCCTCATAACAATAAAGTTGTAAGAGTTAAGTATTTTTTTAATTGGAGTAAGAAAGTACTACAGCACACATTTGAAGGATATATCACACCTGTAAGATGGAATGAATCTTTGATTGTTTTAAGCAATTCGATTTTGGATACATTACAATTTATTAATGAAAACGAGAATATATCAGATGTTATCGAGAATTGACATTTAGCAAGTGCACTAGTAGTCACAGAACCTTATACCTCGTGAATAAGATGCAGTAAAGCCAAAGTTCTAATCCAATTAAATATGATTACCAAATGTATTATTGTCTTGTAATTATTATTTTATCTTTTTTTTACAATTCAGGTTGCACGATTAAAGTTAACGGTGACCTCGGCCAACCTCAGCCGGTCTATATTCACAAAAATAATTACCTAACTCCAACGGGTACAACTGGGCAAATACATCTACTCACAGGGGAAGAAGTGACTCTTGCATGCACTGGTTCTAGACGCACTATACTACATCCCAATATTAGCACGTCAGTTAGTACTGCTGTAAGTCCTATACCATTCTTTGCAAATGTAAAACATTATGGAAAGATAATAAACTAATTAGTAAAAATAATATCATTTATTATGTTATGTAGAAATGTATGTTTAAGCATTTTACAGACCGCCACATGTGTTAGAAATGTTCTTGTTTCTGGCGAAGGGTGGTTAAATGGAAAGGGTGCATTTGGTAACTTCACCTGTTCATCTCACTCGACTCAAGAAGCCGTAACCACGTCAGAAAGATGTTTTAATAACAATTTAGTCATTCGGTAAGATGTACTGTTAAAAAAGAATACATTGAAATATACAATGAATATGTACAAACTGTAATTATTAAATTATCAAAATAAATTTCAGTGTAGGTTATAGTGTCAACAACGTTTTCTATCCACTGTACTGGTCTTGTTTTGATCAGAATAAATTGGAAGTACTGTACGTGTGGTATGAGTTGAATCCAACAAATGCTGTTCATCAAACTGATGTTGATAGACCCAGTTGGCTAGGTATGTTAACTCATAGTCTAATTTATTGATAAAAAAATTAAATATTTTTGTTTGTGAAATTAAATTTATATTCTACATTTTTTTATATCTAGACCTAATTTGACAGACAAAAATGTGGTCCTCTCGACTCACTTGTCGCCGAAGCTTATTTTGGGACAACGTGATAGGTGGTGAGTCTACCGTCGACTTAATGCCCAAGCTAATGGTACAATACATTTTTAAATACATATACATTTATATAGATAAATATTAATAAATAATTATTAACGGCCATTACTCGCGTGCGAACCTTCATTTTCAAATCACAAATGTTTGCCCCCAAGTGAGATTCGAACCCGCAACCCTTAACTTTGAAGGCAGGGTTACTACCAATTCAACTATCGGCTTGTCTATATTGTTATAGGCATTATATTCTACATTCTTAATCTAAATGGGTTTTTAATTTCAGCTGGCAGCTTCTTTTCGGGTGTTGATGTTAACAGCAAATACTCTAAAGCTCAGCAAAAAAACTTTATAGCTATCTTGGTGGGAGCTGATCTAGCAGAAAAATACGTGACTAACAATCAGTATTTAGCTCGTGGCCATCTAGCAGCTAAAACTGATTTTATTTATGCTACTGGTCAGCGCGCAACTTTCTACTTTATAAATTGTGCTCCTCAGTGGCAGTCTTTTAACGCTGGGAACTGGAAATTGTTAGAACAGGTAAAGCTATATTCTATTTTTCAGATATAGATATTCTCATTCTCAAATTATTCATAAAGGCTATTATATTATTTGCTAGGATTAAAAACCATTGTAGTGTGCTTGACGACTCAATAGCCTAGTTGGTAGTGACCCTACTATCGAAGCTAAGGATTGTGGGATGAAATCCCGCTAGGGGAAAAAATTGTGTAACATAAACATCCATGGCTCGAATACAAACATTCATATATGGCGATAGGCCACCATCATATATCGGAGGCTATCACCACCTGTAACGTTGTCCCAAATAGAATTCGGTGAAAAGCCGGTAAGGCCGAAAGGGCGTAGTTGTCTAGACCTCTGTTTACCCTAGGATGCGAATATGCGTGAAGATATTTTTATTTATAATAAGGATAAGCTTCTGCGAACTTGTACGGCATCGCGAACGCACCACATGTTTTCCGCCCCAACGAATCAGCTTGTCTGAGTCAGCAAAACGAGGCGTAACCGCTAAGATGTCCTGAAGTCACTCTGCTTCGATAGTCCCGAAATTAGTCGGCTTCTACTTCAATTGCCTTGGAGTTCTGCCGTAGTATAGGCATTTAAGTGCAGCTTATTGATTAAAATAATAAATGATATGTTTAACAACAATGATATGTTTGAGAGTGGTAGAGCCACGCATCAGCTTTTGTTGTTGCATGAATGGGCCGGCTCGACCGGGGAAGTACCACGACCTCACAGAATACCGGCGTGAAGTAGAAGTCTAACAAACTTCTACGTTTCGTCTGGTGAGTGCAGGTAACCGGAGGCCCACACACCCCCCTCCCCCAATTTTTGGGGCACTATAAGGCCGGCAACGCATCTGCTTTGCCTATGGTATTGCGGGTGTGATCGTGATGGGCGGTGGTGATCACTTACCATCACGTGAGCCGCCTGCTCGTTTGCCGGCTTTTTCTATAAAAAAAATTTTTAGAGGTATGGGAGTTGAAGGCGAAGTTATATATGGAAAGCAACAGTACATATATTTATTAGCCAACGACATTTGGTAGGATAACAAATTAGTCCTTTCGGGAAAAACCCATTTACTCGAAATGTATAAGTATTATGTGTATTTATGAAAGAATAAAGGCCATTATAAATATGTAGTAGTAAATTTTTAGAACCTCCGTAAACGTATCGGCCAAGCCGGGTATAACACCGTAGTGTATACTGGAACTTTCGGGGTAGCTAAACTACGAAATGCTGATAATCAACTAGTCGATATTTACCTTCATCGCGACGAGAACAATAACCCACAGCTGCCAGTACCCCTATATTACTACAAGGTGAGTTTCGAAATATGTTATCGTTTCTCTCCCTACATCCACTGCTAGTTCCATTTGAAGTAACGCGTAACAGATTGTAAATTCCCACTACGGGGCAAAGGACTTCCCTCAAATGTCCTTATAGAGTGATTAGAGCAAGAAACTGTCCACCGCGTAATCACAGTAACAGACACTTTGCACCCAAGAAGCTGCTGCCCCACACTGATTTGCCTTATTTTGGTCATTTATTTTTCTATATGGTTATAATGCTATTATTTTCCCTTCGCCGTCTATAAGTCGCATTCCATAACATTTTTCGAAATGGTTAATTCTCACAGTTGACAGACAATGTTGTAGTTGTGTCCATACTTTGGACGTCTCTTACAACATCCTCGGAAAGAAAAGTTTGATAACATTGTCATGTCGATATCACGCGACGAAAATGTTATAATAAAATAAATATATAAATATTAAATTAAAACATAACGTTAATTTCTACATATAGGTGGTGTATGACGCGTCGCGCCATCTTGGGACTGCTTTTATTGGCATCAACAATCCATATTACTCATTGAATGAGGCGCGTGCTCTACAATTCTGTCCAGATAAATGTCGCAACAATACACAATTTGACTGGATTGGTTGGCAACCCGATCGGGTCGATTACGGCTACGGTTTCTGCTGCACTATCAACGATTTCAGAAGATTTGTACCTCATCTCCCTGTTTTCACTGTTAAGGGTCTCCTGTCATAATAACGTATTTTAATACATTCTTATATTAATAACTTTGAAAGTGTTTCAATAGTTGATTTTTTTATCTACCCACGTTTCGCAATGAGGTTCCTCTAACGGAGAAGAAACAGGCGAAAGGAACTCCGCAGGCATCCCCTTTATTGTCCTGTTGTGCCAAATGGGCTCCGTTGGAAAATAAGTCGAAAGGACTTAATTGTCTAGGCCCCTGCTTACCCTAGTATTAGGAACGTACATGAAGATAAAAACTGACATTTTTATTAAACAATACTTGATCGGTAATGATATTGATAAGATCGCTGATATGTATCAACTGATAGATAATTAAAATTAATTTTCTGAGTGAATATAAATTTGTTCCTTACAATCAAAGCGATTATCTTCTATTAGAATCTTGATTTCATTGGTAACAATAAATAATAGCGGTACAAGCCATGATGTCAGGAGATCCGGTCCGAATTGTTTGAACGTCTAACCTGTCTTTTAAAACCTGAACTATACAAAGTGCAAAGTAAAATGGCACAGCTAAGTAATTTAGATGTTCTTGTTGGCTCGTGGAGTTGCTAATGTTATGACACAAACAATATGTGCCTGTGATAATAAAATACTCAATACAGGCCGCAAGAGCGAACTCAATTGATACGCTAACGAGACATAATTGACATTTTAAGATGTTCATTTATTAATAAACGAATTTCAAGAGCGTATCAACTGTCGATCTACAATGCAGAATCTTAGTGTAAGTCAGATTACATCGAATCATGTAATTGTATACTCTTTGATTGAATGACAGATCGATGAGTTAGAAAAACGTTCACATCGTAATTCTTTGTTAAAGGCGGTGCCGATTTAACAACTTATTTCTTCTTCTTTACAACCTGTCAAGAGTTCACTGCTGCACATAGGACTTCCCTAGAATTCGACAAAAAGAAGCGGTCATCAGCCACCTGCATCTAACGACTCCGCGGAACATATTGCAGATGACTTGCCTAGAACAGGTGAATAAGATGATATTTGGGGAGCGCTTTTAGCCGGGATGGAAGATGTGATATAGATATCGATAGGCGTGTCGCTGCCGGAAACAAGGTCAACGGTGTCCTGACTACGTTAGTCCAAAGGCAAGGCGTAGTGAAAAATATACGCCTTGCGATACATAACGCAGTCAAGAGTATTCGGATACCTAGACGTGCATGTATGAAGAAAATGAGGAATATGAAAGAAGAGAAAGAAGTGTGTATGAATCGTGACACTAGGCGATCTGTTCTCTCTGGCTACCCCGTCAGGGACTGTGCGTGAAGGCAAATAATAATAAATAAATAAATTATAATATAATACTCCACCTTGTGGGGAGTCGTCCTACTTTGCGTTTACCTAAATGAGGTGGCCACTAGAGAAGCTTACAACTGAATATAATTAATTGTAATGTCAAATAGTACAAATCTATCAACAGTTCGCATCGCCGATTTCAAACACATCATTCAGTAGTGCTTATCTAGAGTTTTGTAGAATAATTCATATGTAACATTCTTAGCTAAGAAAGCTATTCATTGCTTTTTGTGTTGTTTTTGAAGGCGGTTTTATTTTTTAAAAAAATGCGTAATATTTATTCTGAAAGCGTTTTCATTTTGCGTTCCATCGTCTTACCTCTACACTCCAAGCAAAAAGTATGTAATCACTACTTTTTTAGTATCTGTACAATCTATTGTACAAGTGAAGCATAGATAGACAAGAGTATAGCAATGAGAATATAGAACCACTCCGTTCTAGAATTGTAGAGTCAAAACTAAAGTGAAGGTTAAATGTTTTTCTTTTTATCAGTTTTTATCACATCAAGTAAAGATATCCTAGTATCAAATAAAAATATGTATAGTAGGTAAATTTAATTATTTGAATCTTATTAATATTCCATTATTATTTATTTCTATTTACATTGCAAAATAGTTTATTACACGTCAAACTATTAGCCTTATTACTGCGAACACAGCGAAGAATTAAGATAATCACATCGTATAAAATTATTTATAATGTCAGAAGTGCCTAAGCTTGTTAATGAAGAAGATTTAAAGCTCCTGAAAGAAAGAATGAATTTAATTGCCAGCGCGGACCCTTCGCAGTACCACAATGACTATTCCTTACGACGGTATTTAAGGGCATTCAAGACCGTGGATAATTCTTTTCAGGTATTATACTTCCTCTAATCCTTATATTTCTTTATTATATAGCTGTGTCATTACGGTGTAAAAATTTACCTAAATACTGACACTGCGAGATAACTTTCTCGAAAAGTACCAGAGCAAAGTTCAGCAGAACGGTGACATTCAGCGTCTAAAGTGCGATAATTCTTGAACTGCGAATGCGAATACGCCTGCCCACCATGCCGTTTATGGCAAACAGTAGACTTTAATAGGCTGAAATAACAATGATTATTATTAAAAGCAATCAATACTAATTATTGAAAAATATGCCACAATAGCTGAGTGGTGGTCGGAATTAAGACTCAAGAGTCCCCCAGATGGCAGGCTCGTCCCAATGGGCTTTTCAAAAACTTATGTACGAATTATATTGTTGGCTTGGACAAAGATGGCGACGGGCTCATCACCCCTTCCATTGTCCCGATTATATCTTCGGTGGAAGGTGGGTCAAAGGGACTTAATTGTCTAGACTAGACCTCTGTCTCCCTTTGTATTGAGAAATGCATGACTAAATAATTTTTTAAGCATTATTTACAGAAACAAATTTGCATTTATTTAAAAAAAAATTAGTGAAATCCTCCCTGTAGCTGATTAAAGTTGTATTAGATGATTAAACTTCATCTTTAAAAAAGGGATGGACCCGGTTTCTTGGCACTGGCGGCTGAAGTCAGTTTGTTGAGTACTAGACAAATTTCAAAGTGCAGACCACCTATAGTCTCTTGGCAAACAGAACCAATATATGGTCTACTTGTGGCCTTCAAAAACTTATTACTTCTCAGTACCTTTAGTATAAGAGATTATTTAATAACAATAGTTTTATTGATTTAGAATATTA
The DNA here is from genome assembly GCA_029286605.1 of Sericinus montela. NCBI lineage: Eukaryota > Metazoa > Arthropoda > Insecta > Lepidoptera > Papilionidae > Sericinus > Sericinus montela. The sequence goes on from JAGSMR010000001.1 coordinate 9,662,839, forward strand.
AAAAATTGCTAATTATTATATATTCATCTACACCATCCTTAACACATTACCAGACAGAAATTAAAATTTTATACTACAATGAAACCTTAGCTCAAGAAACTTGACATTCCGTATCATACCACTAAATATTTTTTTATTATAACTTGTGCTTCTTCTCATGTTTTGTGAGTTGTGAGTTTATGAGTTCATCATAACTCTTTAAATTAATTTTAAGTAATTTACTTAAAGAGCCAAAAATTTTGTATACATTACTTGATATTTTAATGCTATTTATTACTAACTGAAAATTAATTGAAGGTTCTTTTAGATTACACAAAACTGAAAATACCTTATTCTGTAGATAAGTTATGTAAAAAAATATTAAAATAATTTTTAAAAGAATAACTCTGTTTCAGGCCATTTTAAAAACAAATAAATGGAGAATTGAATATGGTGTAGCAGATATACAAGAAAATAAAGAGCTTATTGAAAAATACAGTAATAAAGCTCGAGTATTGAGACATAGAGATATAGTTGGGCGACCAATAATTTATATCCCAGCTAAAAATCATAGTTCGAGTGAAAGAGATATTGACGAACTTACAAAATTTATTGTTTATTGTTTGGTGAGTATCTGATTTACATTGCCAAGTTGATCATCTTGTAATGTTTTTTAACATTAATAACATTAAAAGTTAAGCATAAATATGCTTTAAAAATCAATAAAATTGCATAATAAAAGTTAAATTTGGCGTTATCATATTGGTAATTCCTAACTGAAAAGTCAGGATTATCAAATTGTCACTTGCAAAAGGGAAAACAGATGGCGCCTATGCTAATAAACAAGGAATAAGTAATATAAAGAGAATACAGAGTTAAAATTTCAACTGATGCGAGTAAGACACGGTGGCTTGGAGGTAAGAGTGTCGCCATGGATCGGCTAAGGTCGCTGGTTCGAATCCCGCCCGTGTCAGTTGAAATTTTAACTTTTTTAACATTAAAAGCTCAGCATAAATATGCTTTAAAAATCAATAAAATTGCATAATAAAAGTTGTAATGTGTTGGTAGCTATTGTGATCATGAAATAAATAATTTGAACAGATTCTGGTTGTAATAAGATAAGGAAAAGATTTCTATATTTTGTCTTCAAATTATTTTTTTCGATAGATTTCTTAATATTCTTGGAAAATACCAGACCAAAATTAACAAAATATGCTGGAAGATTAGTAGATTAATGGAGGCAGTAAGATTAAGATACTGCAGTATTTATTTGAGTATATTTTATTTTATTTTAGGAAGATGCAAGTAAAAAGTGTTTTGAGGAAGTTGTGGACAACTTGTGTATTGTGTTTGACTTAAAAAATTTTACTTTATCATGCATGGATTATCAGGTGCTCAAAAATTTGATATGGCTCCTTAGTAGGCATTATCCAGAGAGACTAGGCATTTGTCTTATCATTAATGCACCTACTTTTTTTTCTGGCTGTTGGGCTGTTATAAAAGGATGGTAAGTTATTGAAATTATTCTTACTTTTTCTTTATTATAAAATGTCTGAATAATTAAATTAAGGAACTAAAATTAAATAATTATGACAAAATACATGTTTATTTCTATATATATCTTCTTACATAGATATTTGTAATAGATAACAAGACTTTTTTCCATCAGATATATGTGTAGTAAATATCAGCAAATAAGTTTTAAGGAAACTTAAAAATCACATTTTTCCTTTTTTCAGGTTGGATGAAAACACAGCTGGAAAAGTAGTTTTTGTCAATACGGAAATGGATCTTTGCCAATATCTTATCCCAGATATCTTGCCCACCGATATGTAATTAAAGTTAACCATCTACCACTCTCCTACCGATTTTTTTTATTCCTTTTGGAATTAAATTTTAATGAGATTATATTAAATTTAAGGACATAATATTTGTGCTACTATTTCTGGATTTACTCAGGTTAATACTTAGATAATACAAATCTGTTGTCTGAAAAATAGAACAGAATTTAAAAACGATGTACGTCCAAAATATTAGGATTATCTACTAGTCATTGTGGTTACCTTGTATTTAGAATAAGCTGTGATGTTTCATTTGAGAAAAAAAAAACAAACAAAAAATCGCGAAAATAGGTGAAGCTACAGGATATTAGTCCTCAAGCACTTCAAACCATTGCCATAGTTACACTTATTGCAACAACAATGAAGTTATGTTACATATATAAGTTATCATATCAATGCATCCTTTACTCTGCAAAAAATGTGCATTGTTTTTTTTATTATGTTATTGTTTTTCTTGTTAATTCATTTATATTGTTTCAGTAGGTAGGTAGATATAGTATATAACTTTTAAAAATAAAGTTTACACGAATTAATTAAATACTATGCATTCACTTCAGAATTATGTCAATAAGAACTGTAAACTGTCTAATATATTTTAAAATAATGAAAAAACATTGTTGCTATGCATTTTTGATCCAGAGTTCATTCTTCACCCATCAAATTACATAAAGTTTTAAATAAATATATGTAACTTGCTGGGTAATATGTCATTATTAGAATGAAAGAAACTTGTTGCAAAACGTGTTGCACCACATCTGACAATTATTTAAATGTACTTTAAAGATACCTAAAAAGTGGCACAACAGAGAGGTATGGTATCTATGCTCGGATTTGTCATGAGTATCCGAAACACAAGATTTTCAGCGCAACCTTATAGTCCATCTTAGGCTGATAGTAGTAAAGAACATGCCAAGCCCTTTATATGACACATATTAAATGCGATAAAATGTAATAATAATAATTTTCTAAATAATAATGCATATGAAATAGAAACTAATGATACACAAGAAAAAGTAATTTAATGAAAGGGATAAAGTCTTGCAATAATCATAATTAGTATACCATACTGACACAATAACAAACATGTATGTTATGAAAAACGAATTGCTGGAAAAATAATAAGAGGAAGAAAATACCAATATACAAAACACTAGAAATTGTTATTTACCTGGACTGGTAATAATTATAAATTCAGCAAATTATAAAAAAACTTCACTGTTTATATTAATATGCCTTTTTTTATTTTGAAGGTCACAGGAAAAATGAAAGCTTCTCAGTAGAAAAAATGTGAATTAACGATTATTATGCCTTGATTGGCAATATTGACATTCCAATATTAATATTTTTATAAAGATCATGGCACAATTTTTAGTTATTAAATTATGTGTAAACAATTTAATAACTTAAATACGCATTCCTTGTACTGGAGTAGTCGCAGACTACAGTCTTTTCGACTCTCATTTCAACGCATATTTGAAACATTGCTAAAGGGGGTGGGCTTGTCGCCTCAAATATTTAGGACCAACAACTACCTATGTTTATATAATGATATTTATTAAACTATTTAAAAAAATTGAATTCCGTGACATATTTATGATATTATTTTTAACAAAAAATAAATATAAATTGTTTTAAAAAAAATTAATATTAATTCTGAATAAACTTTATTGCGCAATAAAATTTACCAAGAATTAAATCGTTACAAGATTAATGTTTTTTTGTATAAGTTGGCTTAATAACTGCATAAATTCTTTTTTCTTAGACATTAATGGAGATGGTCATAGATAATACATATATGAGATGGTGTTTTTGCGTTTAAGTGCGAGTTGCATTGGTTCTTTTAATTCTAGTCTAAATTCTGTTACTGTAGTAGAAAAATTCAGAATATTATAGTTAGTAGGCGTTTACTGTGTTACGTACTTTTTGTGGCGTGCTTGTCGAAAACATTAATGTTAATGTGACTATTTAACCTGAAATTAATGAATCGGTTATGTCGCATATGATCCGTAAATGTTAATTAAAAGGAGGAGTGCCAAACGCTCGTAACTTAAAACACGCTCTAAGTATGTAAACTTGCCAAATCAAAAACCTAATAAAATAATAAGTCATATTTGCATACTAACATATGAAAATAATTCTATTAAAAGGCAAAAACTACTTGTACCTACGTAGTGCTAAGAAATTTTATGACAAATAGAAGGGTAATTCTATGTGCATAAGATTATCTTATAAATAAGTTAATATATAAAATATTTACGTACGTATGTTTGTTAAATTCCTAAAAAGTTATAACTGATTAGGGAGTTGTCTAATTATTTATTAGAATAAGAGTACAATTAATTCTATCACCATACTCTACAACTCTGTAACAAAACTAAATGTACTAGGTAAGTCTTTGAAAATTTCACTTACTTAACTAATTTACATAAATGATCTCACTTTTAACTTACAGTGCCACCGTATTCTTTAATTTTACAATATTATATATGTAGTACAATACTATACAAACAATATATGCAGGTAAAATACTTGAGAATGAGTTATTCCAGTTATTGTATAATAAAATTAAATGTTTATAATTTAATAATATATATAATGCATTTTGCTCGAAGTTTTATTTTTTGATTAATGTTATAACTTTAAATTTCAGCTTATTTCTCTGCCTGGGAATAGTCTGCGCCCTTACTTAAATGTTGTATTTTATAGTAGTTAACATTCTACCGCGATAGTATTAACTTCTGATACTGCTGTCCATCACACCTGCAAAACATTTCAAAAGAGGAAGGTTACAGAAGAGTTGTCTCCCCTAAAGACAAAAATGGAATGCCGCATTGCCTATTACATTCGTTCTTTATATACTTCAAATCAAACAACAACAATTCTTGAACTGATATTTGGAAGCAGAAATAGATAAGAGTAGTATTAACCCAAACGACACCCCTAGGTAGAGGAGGAGTCTACCACCTTTTAACCACCTTGTTAGTATTTCAGTTAAAAACTATAGTATAATTACGAATTGTGAGGCATTGTTTTAGTTATTACTAGCTGCCCCCCCCCGGCTTTGCCCGCAGTTTAACACTTAACGCGGAACCCTAATTATATTTCTAAAATAAAATGGTACTCCTTATAACATAATCAGACAGCTATCTGTCAGTGAAAGTCCAGTTAAAATCGGTCCAGCCGTTTCAGAGATTAGCCGGAACAAACAGACAGACAGACAAAAATTTAAAAAAATGTTATTTTTAAATTTTTCATATACATGTAGTAAAAACGGTTCATTTCAATATTACAAACAGACACTCATTTTATTGTATAGATGTGTGACAACAAAAAAAACTTCAAAGGCTTCTACATTTGAAGGTATATTCAGGTGTAGCTGATGCTGTCCAAAGACTCGGGGTCTTTGGACAGCAGCTAGCTACTCACCATTATGATGGATACGGACCTCTACCTTACGCTTGGGACTTCATATAATCGCCACGCTTGGAAATTGGATTGGCGATTCCAATAGTAGATACCTCGCGTCATAGACGCTGTTACTCACTGATCAACTTAATTTTCAATTAGTATTTGAAAATTAAGTTGATCAGTGTCGTTAATATTGCTATTTATAGGGTTTCTTCCTCAATCGCCTCTTAACATATTGAAGGGAAGAGGGGAGGTAATATTATTACGCAGATAGCATACGCTTAAACTAATTATTTTATAAAATTTGTTTAAGACCTGATTGCTTAGTTGGTTGTAGCATTCGAACCTCCTACCTTGGAAGGTAGATGTCGGTTGAACCCCGGTAAGGGACAACCATTTGTGTGATGAATATAAGTGCTTTGTATATAATGTAATTTTTTTCGTAATGTTTTCAACAGTTTTTAGTTATTTATTGAGATATCGTAATTGTTTATTGTTTTATACATACTTAAAAAGCCTAATACTTATACATACCTAAAACAGTAAACGTTTGCCTATTTCAATATAATTTCCGTTGCGTCACACATTAGTGACACAAGAACCACAAGTGCTTTGCCGCCGGATTTTTTTTTAACGGAAGAATTGATGTCGAGAAAGGAGAGGAGACCTTTGGATATGTCACTCACTCATTGTAGAAGCATGGCAGTTATATTTTCTGATTGATGAATTTTAATTTTATTATTGAAATACTCTGATATTAGGCCCATAATTAAATAGCTACAAAAATCCCCACACCTTGAAGAACACTTAAGTTACGGTAGCCTAGTGGTTGGGTGGTCGGAATTTCGTGTCAAGAGACGCGAGTTCGATCCCCAGGTGGCAGGCTCGTACCAATGGGTTTTTCAAAAACAAATTTTATCTTTGGCTTGGACATAAAGACGGCGACGGGCTCACCACTGGTCACGTTGTCCCGAAAATGTCTTCGGTGGAACGTGGGTCGAAAGGACTTAATTATCTAGGCTAGACCTCTGTCAACCCCTGTATGGGGAATTGCGTGAAGATATTTATTTATTTATTTGAAGAACTCCTATATGGTTATCTCTAACTTTGGCTATTCGATAGTAAACAGCCTCTATAAGTATTGCCATAATCGCCTCACTTGTCATGCGAATCAACGAACACATCATGATTATATTCTATTTGGATCACGCTCACACGTCATGCCCCACCATCCACCGAAGACATTTTTGGGACAACGTGAATGGTGGTGAGCCTGTCGCTGTTTTTATGTCCGAACCATGGACATAAATCGTACATAAGTTTTAGAAAAAGTCATTGGTACGAGCCGAGATTAACATTCAATAAATGAAACAACAATACAAAATGCATTTATTTACTTTACTTAATACTTTAAAAAATTGTTAATATAAATTAATTGATGTTATAATTTTCAAGTACCATAACTAAGTAGTACACTATTGGAACAAAAATTCGTGTCTGTTTAATGGAATTACGAATTGTACTGATAAAGTATATTTTATATTAATAAGATAGGTTACATTTTGATACTTGATAGTTTAAAAACTAAAACATATAAATACTACAATATAACTAGGTTTTTGCGGATCAAAAATCTCTTAATATGGACATCGAAACCATACAACTGATATGTTCAAAAATACATATCTCCTTTAATTAACTTTCCTACAGTGCTGAAACTAAACAAAATATACATGTACCTACACTGTGAATGTTACATTATTCAGTCAGAGTTATTCTTAAAAATAATATCTACATTAATACCATCCATTGTTTCATTGGCACGATTGTGTCCATGTTATGTATAATGTCGTTAATGATAAGTATAAATTCGCTTTTATTGCAGAATTAACAAATTCGAATAAAGATATTTTTATCACAAAGCTTATCACTTTATCGCGATTTGAAGAACTAGCCTATATGGCTATGGAAGTAGTTAACGCAAATGCTATCTGGACAAAATTTTTTTTTTCATTGGGCCGAAATTATTTTATACAGTAGTTAGTTTATTTTGACTAGTTACTAAGATATTCCTCCAGTACATTGGTTATTGTCTAAGAAATTAATTAGTCCGCCATAATTTTACATTGTTTTATATAAAGCATCCAAAATTGGAATTATTTAATTATGTTGATTAAATAAATATTAACTTCTACTGATTTATTTCCAGTAATAAAAAAAGATGTACACAAAATGTACTTGTAACATGATGGTAACTTAATGGTAAGATTTGAAGATAGAAAAAATTTTACAAAATGTTTTTCTCTTTCATGTCTTTGCTTTTAATCTAAAAGGTATTTTGGATGAATACAACCCTTATAAATAAATTGAATACCTAATTAATACAGCTAGTAATATCTTAATGAATGTATGTACAGTTCAACTTATAATACATAACTTTTTAGCGTTATATATGACATTATATGATTGTGTGAATAACATTGATGATATTGTGTGATTAACAGTATAATTTAAAAAAATGTAGATTTGTGCATTTAAATTTCAGCGTGAAGAACAATTCAATATGAAATAAAAATTTGATATGTTGGGGTAGATAAATTATGAATAGAAATCACCATTATTTAGAATAAATATTCAAATACTTAATAATATTGAAATTTTTTAATCCATATTACTATGGGAAGAATGACAAAACCATATTTTGTAACTGTTGAAATGTATTGGGTAATTGTTTGAAAAGCTGTATTGAATGAAATAAGGGTCAATGGGATCAAAATGTCTACACTTCTGATCATCCCAATATTAAGATATATTTGTGGGATTATTTTTTTTGGTAAGTGAATCTACATAGTCCTATCCGGTGACCTGGTTTTATTTTATTTAGTTAGTTTTATTGTCCTCATAATAAAAAATTAACGAAGATATTTTGACATTACTTCATTTCTCTCTTTAATCGGTCAAAAATGTTTTTTATGTATAGAACTACTTCGTTGCATAAGAGGTAATGATATAATTTAATACCATTGTTACAATCAATAATCCTTTGTACAAACGCTCTATTTCTCTCACATTTCTGTTTTAATGAGATTTCAATAATTAATTCAAGCTTTAATCATTGTTAAAATACCTACAGTATATGTTACTTTATAAAGTATAAAACTTGGTTTGTGAATATAAATTGACCATTGCTTCGCTCATTCAATACAAAATTGGATGCAAACATTTTAATAAAGGTTATTTAAAACAAAAAGGGAAAATTAAGACAAATGGTTACTTGTACTTCTTAGGGAACGGCTTAAGCTGCGCAGATATGCGTTTATTTAAGAAAAACCTTTTTTTTATCTGTTTTAACCGAGTACTTTACTACATTAAAATAATTTTTGTAAAAATATTAAAAATATGTTTGTGTAATTTCAAAATATTTTACTAATAGTTATATTTATTGAAGAGACTGAGCATTCCATAACAGAAATTAAATAAATGAACGTTATGAAGCCTTACTAAAACTTTTAAATTTAATAATTTTTTAAGCAAATATAAACCAAAGGCTGCATGCGATATAAATGTGATATGTTCATATGATTGACAATTCTTTTTTATTAAAATTAGCTCTTAGTTTATTTACTCAGCACGGGACATTATATATATTTTGTTTCTTTGTCAATGTTATACAAAGTTTCTAATGATTGTCAAAATTAAATAACCAAGTATTTCTTTATTCATTTAAATGTATATGCTTATTTTCATTGTACTCTAATATGTACATTATTTACTGGACATTCCCTGGTTTATTATATGTCAAGCATTTTTCTGAACAAAAGCTTTATGCATAAGATGGTTGGTTGTTTGATATTGTATGAGGATTATTTTGTAAATGATAATTATACATTCACTACATTTAACTTCTGTAAGAAAACATAACCTAGGACTGTGGATGATAGAAAACATTATTTTGTGACATATACATATACATTGGTTTATAAATAATCAAAAATAACACGCCTTAATACTGCAGTTATGGAATTTCACATTTTAAATTACATCACAGCCTGAAAAAAAAATTGAAACATTCGAATAAACAAATCGAATCGTGAGCAAATAGTTTGAGGTAGAGATATTAAATTGTTTTTAATAACAAATCGGCGATCAATTTTGCAATTGGACGAGTCAGACTGTTGAAACCGTACGAATTTGTCTAGTGTTGAAATGATAAATTTTACGAATGAGATTTTTACAAAAATACCGTGGACGCACACACAACTGCTCTGCGGCAGTTGTGTGTCTATGGTTGGTTGGTGTCGTTTCAGACGGGCGACGCGTGTAGCCGTCGGCTGCGCGGGAGCGAGGCGGAGGGGCGGGGCGCGGGGGGCGCGGGGACGGGCGCGGCGGCGGGGGGCGAGGGGGTGGGGGGCGGGCGCAGCAGCGACAGCAGCAGGCGCAGTCAGTCGCGAAGCATCACGCTCAGCTCCTCCTTGAGCGCGCGGAACGACGGCCGCTCCTCGGGCGACTGCCGCCAGCACGCGCGCATCACCTGCCGCGGACAATAATCTATTTGAATGTGGACATCAAACCTATCTAGTATATGTATAAATAAATAAATTAAAATTAAATAAATTTTAGTGGTAGAGCCACGCATCAGCTTTTGTTGTTGCATGAATGGGCCGGCTCGACCGGGGAAGTACCACGACCTCACAGAATACCGGCGTAAAGTAGAAGTCTCGTAAAGTAGAAACTTCTGCGTTTCGTCTGGTGAGTGCAGGTAACCGGAGGCCCACACACCCCCCTCCTCCAATTCTGGGGGTGGGGGGCACTCTAAGGCCGGCAACGCATCTGCTATGCCTTTGGTATTGCGGGTGTTCATGGGCGGCGGTAATCACATACCATCACGTGAGCCGCCTGCTCGTTTGCCTCCCTTTTCTATAAAAATAAATAAGTACGAACATTTATATATGTATATGTTATTATAGTATTTAAAGTTTATAGTATTTATATATATATATATATATATATATATATATATATATATATATATATATATATATATATATATATATATATATATATATATATATATATATATATATATATATATATATATATATATATATATATATATATATATATATATATATATATATATATATATATATATATATATATACTACATTTCTTCACGATATAGCATTCAAAATTATATACAACCCTAAATATTTACACTAGTATGATGAAACCTTATCTTGGGGACCCTGGGTGAAACAGAGAAAAAATGACAGGTGTATGTGTCAGTAAAAAGGTGTAAAATTAACAATATTTATATATTACTTTTTAATTTGATTTATAAATAGAGAAGTAACATACTACTTGTATGACATTGTATGGTCATACAAATAGTATGACCATATTATGTCACGCAAAATAAACATAGAAGTATTTCTGTTCATTTTAAAAATCTATTTATCGAATGAAAAGTTACTCACATTATAAATTTCAATTAAGCATCCTTTTGGCCTCTCTAGCACTTGCCCTCTTTGAACCATTTCCACCACGTCGTTGTTCTTCATTCGACCATATGGCACTTTACCACAGGTGAATACTTCCCACATTAATACACCTGAAAATAAATGAAACACAAATTATTCGACAAACAATACTTATAATAAATGCGAGTGTATAATGAGTAAATGCGAGTGTTTTTTTTTATTTTGTTTACCCGTAAGTACTTAAACGTCTGAAATGTCTATATTAAAAGAAAAAAAGATTTAAAAAAAAATTATGTGTAGGCATGGGGTAACAAAAATAACGAAGATGATAGTCTAAATAGATTATAGAGTGATACTCGATAAGTTAAAAAATCTACATTATCTACATTAACGTGAGTGAATCCGCAGGTGAAATGAAGTTTTTTACATTTATACTTTTACTTTATATGAATTTTCGTGTGGCAACGTCGTAAGAATATTACCACTCCCTTTCTTCTCGAGGAAGTCGTAAGAGGTGACTAAGGAACACAGCCTTGAATATCGATATGGCAACCGATTGATGGCGGGATAACCATCGCTAAAACTATCAGACCAAAATTATCAGACTGAAGATTGGCAGCAACATCTGAGATGCGAATGGTCTGGTACTGCCAAGCGTGGCGATTATGGCAAATCCTGCCTATGGGAGAGGCCTACATCCTACAGCGGACTCTATATAGTGAATTTTAATAGAATTTGTCGTAACAGGTTGTGCTGTTAATTTGTGTCTATTGTAAAAATAATTTAGAACATAAATCTACAATATATGAGAAAGGTATAGTTTGCAACGTTTTCACGACTAAACGGCTTAATAGATCAACACATATGGATACTTTAGTTTTCAAGGAAAAATTCAAACAGGGAAATATTTTTTTATAAATAAATATCTTCACGCAATTCCCAATACAGGGGTAGACAGAGGTCTAGTCTAGACCATTAAGTCCCTTTGACCCACCTTCCACCGAAGATATTTTCGGAACAACGTGACCGGTGGTGAGCCTGTCACCGCCTTTATGTCCAAGTCAACGATATAATTCGTACATAAGTAGACGGTAATACATAAGTTTTTGTAAAACTCATTGGTACGAGCCTGCCACCTGGGGATCGAACTCAGGTCTCCTGACTCGAAATTCCGACCACCGAACCACTCAGCTATCGTGACTTTTTTTATTTAATATATTCACTTACCAAATGCCCAAACATCAGATTTCGAGGAGAATCGCGTGTAGTTGAGGACTTCAGGCGGCGCCCATTTAATTGGAAACTTGGTGCCACCAGAACTAGTGTACTGGTCGTCTAATACGTATCGCGCCAAACCGAAATCAGCTACCTGGAAATTTTACTATATGTTAGAAAATATAACATTATTGAATAAAAATTACAAAATAGAGAAATTAAAAAAAAACATTTTGCCATTAATTTGACTTGAATTCCAAATTAAAGACGTAACTCAGTAAATATTTATTACATTACACCCTAAAAATTATTGTAACCGCATATCAGTGTATTATCTATTTGTCAAAAATCACATTGTTGTTTTTGAAGAAGGAGTCACGATAGTCGAATGGTTGGGTGGTCGGAAATTCGAATCGAGAGACCCGAGTTCGATCCCCAGGTGGCAGTCTCGTACCAATGGATTTTTCAAAAACTTATGTACATAATTCGTACATAAGTCATAATAATAACCACCTGTCATGTTACCCCGAAAATATCTTGGGGGGAAGGTGGGTCGAAGGGACTTAATTGTCTAGACTAGACCTCTGTCTACCTCTGTATTGGGAATTGCGTGAAGATATTTATTTTTTACATTATTGTTGAGAATTGCAGTGTAGGACGACGCCTCATAAGGAGCGACGACTAACATAATATTGCAAGGTATAGATGCATATGGCACAGGACTGTTATAGGCGGCACTCTTTGGAAGAGGCTTAATATTTAGCAGTGAACTTTAGACAGGCCATACTAATAATGTAAAACGATGAATTTAATATAAATCCAATCTGAATTTAATATAAATCAGGTAGAAAAAATAATTTATTGTTTGTAGAGTAAAAAAAAATTTCCTATAAATTCAAAAATTTTAAACAAATGAAGAACGAAATTCTCATTATCTACTTTAAATCAAATCAAATTATTTAAGTTGTATCCACCAACAAAAATTTGTTATCAAAATACAACATAAACTGCATAATTTTTTCTGCATAAATTTATAACGAAGTTCCTCTTACGCAGTATTTCCTCTGCGTAAGAGCAACTTCATTATAAATAATCTTTTAAAATAATACAATCTTAAAGTCGAAAGGTACGTCGAAAATATAGATTTTTCACTTAGACCGATGGTCCAGATACAGAAGGTTTCAGAACATACACACTTTGGCAATAAATCTAAAATATATAAAAGTAAATCAAACTTACTTTGACAACATTTGCTTCGCCAACTAAACAATTCCGCGCCGCTAAATCTCGATGAATGTAGTTATGCCTTTCTAAGTATGCCATTCCTTTGCACACCTAGAAACACAATAAGACATAAATTTTATCAATAAAATCAACTATGATTAAAATCATACTTCCTTAACAGAAAAATCCACAAATAATATTATTTTGTAACATTAGTTATATCAAAATCAAAACCTCCTACTTATTACGGTGTGTAACAATAAAAGTAGGGTATAAAGGTAAACATAATTTTATGTATACATAATGGATCAAAACAAATAAGTAATTGACGTGTGGCTTTGACATAAGAATCCTTTTCTTCTCCTTTCTTCCTGTGGATGTCGTGTGAAACGACTAAAGCGTTTTTCAAAATAACTACACTATTAAAAGATGGCGAAATAACCGTCTCGATTTCATTAGATCACGATTACACACCAAACTAAGATTTTAATCATTTAATTAAGTTTTATTCTGTGTAAGGTTACAGCAATTAATAAAATATTATGAATTAATTTCTCTCTTTACTTTTGTTTCAAACTTCATAAAAATGAGTTCAATCCCTTGCATCGGCACTGTTGAATTTATACCTTGGAAATTAAGTTCTAGATTCATTACGTAAAAAAATATTTCATTTTTATTCAACTAATGAACAACCAGTTGAACAAGTAATGTACAACAAGTTAAATAACAATTAATTATAATGGCCATAGTCAAGATAGCCGAGTGTTTGGGTGATCGGAATTCGAGTCAAAAGACCAGAGTTCGATTCAGGTGTCAGGCTCTGACCAATGGGTTTTTTCTAACCCTTATGTTCGATTTATATCGTTGGTGTATAGATCACCACCAGTTCCGTTGTCCCAAAAATTTCTTTGGTGAAATGTTGGTCTTCTTCTTATTTACAGCCTATCAAGAGTCCACTGCTAAACATAGGCCATTAATAAAACTTTTCACCATGAACGGTCCTCAGCCACCTGCATCCGTCATCCACCCGCAACATTTAGCAAGTCATCACTCCATCTCGTGGGGGGTTGTCCAACACTGCGTTTACCTGTACAAGGTTGCCATTCAAAAACCTTTCTTCCGCAACGGTTGTCAGTTCAACGAGCCATGCGGCCGGCCCATTAACGAACGGGCAATTGCCGAAAGGACTCAATTGTCTGGACCTCTGTCTACCCCCGGTGTTTCTAGTCAGAATACCGACCCACTGTGCAGCCAGTGTGTCGGTGCACTCACCTGTAGGCACATATCTAGCAGCACGGCGGGGCCGAGCTGGTCGGGCGAGGTGCGTCTCAGGTAGTTGAACAGTGATCCGTTGCACATGTACTCGGTGACTATGTAGATGGGACGACGTTTCGAGCACACGCCGTACAGTTGCACGAGATTGTCGTGCTGCAGTTTCCTGCAACAGTGACGTATTATCGTGACTTGTAACTAATAAGCGTTTATATTATGACAAGTGAAAAATATAGCAGTGTATAGTAAGGTATCATATTATATTTATCATCAGTTTGCACATAAAAAAAAATATAAAAATATTGAGCTTTCTTAATTCAACATTCTTAGCTTACGAAAATAAATAAAGATAAGATATAATAAAGATTGAAATAATGAAGATATTTAACTAACCGTTTATTGTATGGAAGTCATAGTTATTTTAAGCATAGTCATACAAAACATTTATCTGAATCAAATCTTAATAAAAGCCATATGAACTGTATCTTGTGTGAAACGTATCTTTTAAAAAAGTATTATAATCTCCCAGAAATTTTATAAATTTCTTCAAGACCCTGTGCCTAAGTTTGCTTTTGGGGGCTTTTCGGGAGCTGCGTTAAGTTTATCGCGACAAAAACTTGTATGTAATCGTCTCCAGGATATCGCCTATCTTATCTACCAAAATTCATTGAAATCGTGTGATAGATCTTGCGTTAAAACGTTACAAACAAACTTAATTTCGCATTTATAATATAATTAAGAATAGAAAGAAGAAATCACGTACAATAAGAATGTAATATAAGAACTCACACAAATACGCGCGCGCCCTGATGAAGGACCTCCGACAGGTCCGATACTAGTCAGTGTACCTATACCAATTGTTTCTACGCGAGTTTAGCACTTTTGAATTATTTCATTAATAAGTAAGCACCTGTCAACCAACGTCAATTTGAGTCGTCAAACGTCACTGTCAAACCATGACAACGTCAATTTGAGTCGTCAAACGTCACTGTCAAACCATGTGAGCGGAACACCATAGAGTATAAACAAACGTCCCGGAGCACTTACGTCATCACCTTCGCCTCCTCGATGAAGTCGTCCTCGGACATGGTGCCCTCCTTCATCATCTTGACGGCGGCGTCCCGCGTGCCGTACAGCCGGCCGCGCCGCACCACGCCGAACTGCCCGGCGCCCAGCTCCTCGTGCAGCACCAGCTCGTTGGGGTCGATCTCCCATTTGTCTGAAATTTCGACGGCATTTTTTTATGAAAAAAATAATATAAAAATATCTTCGCGCAACTCCCAATACAGGGGTAGACAGAGGTCAAGTCTAGACAATTAAGTCCCTTCGACCCACCTTCCACCGAAGATATTTTCGGGACAACGTGACAGGTGGTGAGCCCGTCGCCGTCTTTATGTCTAAGCCAACGATGAAATTCGTACATTTGTACAAGTTTTTTTTTTGAAAAACTCATTGGTACTGCCACTTGCCATTGATCGAACTCGGGTTTCTCGACTCGAAATTCCGACCACCCAACAACTCGGCTATCGTGACTTCTCTGAAATTATATCTTTATTAAATTATATTGTGTGAAGTATTTGGATTCGGCTTTAAAAGAATTTCCTGACATAATTTGGTATGGGTGAGTCCTACTCTATTTTATTGGACTCAGTGAAATAATAATAATATAAAATGTACCTTTCATGTAACAAAACCTAATCTTTTCCGAAATGTTATTCAACATTATAATCAACTTTGTATTTATGAAGGGACGTTAGTTATTCGTGACGTTTTAGTAGGAGCTAAATAAATTAAATAAATACAAATAAATATCTTCACGCAATTCCCAATACAGCGGTAGACAGAGGTCTAGTCTAGACAATAAGTCCCTCGTAATGGGTTTTTCAGAAAAAAAAACTTAAGTACGAACTATAACGAATATAATGGCTTGGACATAAAGAGGGCGACGGGCTCCACACCTGTCACGTTGTCCCAAAATATCTTCGGTGGAAGGTGGGTCAAAGGGACTTAATTGTCTCAGATATTTATTTATTTATTAATAAAATTTCAGACACTAGACGTGTCCAAAATTTATATTCTCAAATATTTACCGTTTCGTATTTTTAAACATTCAAAGCGTTTTATAATACTGACATACTAAGTCTGCTTACATTTTATTATTTAACTTAAAAATTCAGTTATTTTACTAACAAAGACCTAAGTTAAAATTTGTTTAATTTAAACTATACAGATATAATTCTGTCCAGGCTTTTCCTTTTGTCGCCACGAAATTTGAGATACTTTAACGCTGAAACGGAAAATGTTGGTCAATGCTATTTTTGTTATTCTTAAATATTACATTATTGAGAATAATAGTATCGGTGTTATTGTCGGCGTTAGTGTAGGTGTAAGTATCGGTGTTATTGTCAATGTTATTGTCGGTGTTAGTGTGGGTGTAAGTATCGGTGTTATTGTCAATGTTATTGTCGGTGTAAGTGTCAGTGTTAGTGTCGGTGTAGTGTAGGTGTAAGTATCGGTGTTATTGTCAATGTTATTGTCGGTGTTAGTGTAGGTGTAAGTATCGGTGTTATTGTCAATGTTATTGTCGGTGTAAGTGTCGATGTTGGTGTCGGTGTTAGTGTCGGTAAGTGTCGGTGTAAGTGTCGGTGTTAGTGTCGATGTTGGTGTCGGTGTTAGTGTAGGTGTAAGTATCGGTGTTATTGTCAATGTTATTGTCGGTGTTAGTGTAGGTGTAAGTATCGGTGTTAGTGTAGGTGTAAGTATCGTTTTGTGTCGGTGTAAGTGTCAGTGTTAGTGTCGGTAAGTGTCGGTGATAGTGTCGGTGTAGTGTAGGTGTAAGTGTCGGTGTAAGTGTCGCTGTTGGTCTCGGTGTTAGTGTCGGTGTTAGTGTAGGTGTAAGTATCGGTGTTAGTGTAGGTGTAAGTATCGGTGTTAGTGTAGGTGTAAGTGTCGCTGTTGGTCTCAGTGTTAGTGTCGGCGTTAGTGTCGGTGTAAGTGTCGCTGTTGGTCTCGGTGTTAGTGTAGGTGTAAGTATCGTTTTGTGTCGGTGTAAGTGTCGGTGATAGTGTCGGTGTAAGTGTCGGTGTTAGTGTCGATGTTATTGTCGATGTTATTGTCGGTGTTAGTGTAGTTGTAAGTGTCTGTGTAGGTGTAGGTGTAAGTATCGGTGTTATTGTCAATGTTATTGTCGGTGTTAGTGTAGGTGTTAGTATCGGTGTTATTGTCAATGTTATTGTCGGTGTAAGTGTCGGTGATAGTGTCGGTGTAAGTGTCGGTGTTAGTGTCGATGTTATTGTCGGTGTAAGTGTCGGTGTAAGTGTCGGTGTTAGTGTAGGTGTTAGTATCGGTGTTAGTGTAGGTGTAAGTATCGGTGTTATTGTCAATGTTATTGTCGGTGTTAGTGTAGGTGTAAGTATCGGTGTTAGTGCAGTTGTAAGTGTCTGTGTAGGTGTAGGTGTAAGTATCGTTTTGTGTCGGTGTAAGTGTCGGTGATAGTGTCGGTGTAAGTGTCGGTGTAAGTGTCGGTGTAAGTGTCGGTGTTAGTGTCGATGTTATTGTCGGTGTTAGTGTAGGTGTAAGTATCGGTGTTATTGTCAATGTTATTGTCGGTGTAAGTGTCGGTGATAGTATCGGTGTTATTGTCAATGTTATTGTCGGTGTAAGTGTCGATGTTGGTGTCGGTGTTAGTGTCGGTGTTAGTGTCGATGTTATTGTCGATGTTATTGTCGGTGTTAGTGTAGGTGTAAGTGTCGGTGTTGGTCTCGGTGTTAGTGTCGGTGTTAGTGCAGTTATAAGTGTCTGTGTAGGTGTAGGTGTAAGTATCGGTGTTAGTGTCGGTGTTAGTGTCGGTGTAAGTGTCGGTGTAAGTGTCGCTGTTGGTCTCGGTGTTAGTGTCGGTGTTAGTGTAGTTGTAAGTGTCTGTGTAGGTGTAGGTGTAAGTATCGGTGTTAGTGTCGGCGTTAGTGTCGGTGTAGTGTCGGTGTAAGTGTCGGTGTTAGTGTCGGTGTAGTGTAGGTGTAAGTATCGGTGTTTGTGTCGGTGTTAGTGTCGGTGTAAGTGTCGGTGTTAGTGTCGGTGTTAGTGTAGGTGTAAGTATCGTTTTTGTGTCGGTGTAAGTGTCGGTGTTAGTGTCGGCGTTAGTGTAGGTGTAAGTGTCGGTGTTAGTGTCGGTGTTAGTGTGGGTGTAAGTATCGGTGTTAGTGTAGGTGTTAGTATCGGTGTTTGTGTCGGTGTTAGTGTCGGTGTAAGTGTCGGTGATAGTGTCGGTGTAAGTGTCGGTGTAAGTGTCGGTGTCGGTGTCGGTGAAAGTGTCAGTGCCGGTGTAGAAATAGGTGTAAGCGTCGCTGTAGGTGTCGGTGTCGGTGTAGGTGTCGGTGTAGGTGTCGGTGTAGGTGTCGGTGTCGGCGCCGGTGTCGCACCGTGCGAGAGGCCGGCGGTGGCGGGCGGGCGGTCGCACGGCGTGGTCTTGAGGCGCGAGCACAGCCCGCCACTGTTGTGCTTGTGGTAGTTGATCAGCTCGGGGATGCTCGCGCAGCAGTGCTTGTCCGACAGGTAGTACTCGCCGGTCTCCTTCTGCTTTATGTGGTAGTGCTTCGTTTGCGGGTGGATACTGCAATGTTACCAGATAATAGTATTCTCAATCAAATCTTAAATTTACGAGATAAAAAATAACAAAAAGAGTACAGAGAAGAAATGAAAATAGAGAAAGGGAGAGGACTAAAAGTTTTCTTCCGAACATTTCTTCTCCATTAGAAGAACCTCGTTATAACACGTATACGATTCACTTAAACAGTCGATTCTAATCAATGTGAAATTAATCATTTCCTAGTTAATAATTATTCTGTGATATACTCACACTTTGGTATACAGAGATAGAGTGTACATTCCTTTGGTTGAGGAATTGCGGACAACGAAACATCCTTCCTTGTCTTCTTGTTTTAGCAACGACTCTGCATGTTGTCGGGACATTTCTCCCACGTACCATCTAAAATTATTTTAATAAATGAATATCAATATTTATAAAACGAGTGTGAACAAAACATAAAATACTTTGACTTATCAATGGAATCATAAAGTTATTAAGAATTCTAAGGTCGTCTATTTCTGATGTCTATCACTTGAGTCTATATAAAAACCTATTAGACCTCAGAGGCGCTAATTTACCTGTAATATATTTAGTTGAAGCTATTTACAGGTATCTTATTGCTATAGCTATTTACAGATAGCTTATCGCTTGCTAATTACCATAATGTAAAGTTCTAATGTCAGGCCATTTCGTAACAAGTCTATTCAAAACAATAATTTTTAGTTAATAAAGTGCAACCTCATATGTTCCCTCACTTAGAGGATGTGTTCTCTCCAGTTAAAATTTATTCAATTCAGTAAATAAAGAATCGTCACAATTAGTTTACTAGCGGCGAAACAATACAATATACTGACACTGTTGATTCTTTGACTTCGATGATGCCTATTAAATTAAAGAGAAAAATGTTTTTAAAATTTCTACTGACACGGGCGGGATTCGAACCCGCGAACTCTGCCGAACCGATATGCCTATTTACTTTAAGACAGCCTCACGCTAGCAGTAATTCTACTCGGCAACTTTTGATATTGAACGAGTGGGTTAGCTCCACAAATAGTAGTAATAAAGCTCTCATACAATACTAACGCCAAGCACAAAATGTAACTTATTGATTGAAATTTCGCCAATAATGTATAGGAAGACAACTTATTCAACGCGACTAAAACCAAAACTTACTCATATTTCTGTAATCCTATCGTTTCTTTTTCCTTCACGTAATTACTCGGAATGTAACCTACGGACCTGAAAGTAAAAAAGAATAATATTCCTTTAACCAAATATCAAATGCAAAATGTAATACTAAATAAAAACTATTAACTCTGAGAAGTTTTAATGAATTTATCTTAAAAACTCGAATGGCATTATTTAAAAATACTCCTTGAAGAACCATTAGTTCAAACAAGGCAACATATAATTTTCAACGGCGAAACGATTTACAATGATATGAGCATTTCATTTATAAACTTAAAACAGTCACATTACAAACAAAACGCTGATGGAATTCGAATATTTGATGATATCATATGCAATTAACTGGCCACATTCTAATAATTGTTTTCCTTGCATATTATCATTAAACCAAAACTGTATGTAAATGTTTACCACATAAATGGAGATTTCATTTTATAAATTGTCCTACCTATTTTAGACATACATTTTTTTTAACTCAATTACATGCTGTCAATAGAATCGTTAGTTTTCAAACTAGAGATACTATTAAAATTTACTTAACTATTCTAAGCAATGATTTTTCTCTGAAAACATAGCATTTCAACTTACAAATAAATGAAATGCATACTAAGCAACAGTTACGTTTATAAATATAACAGTCATTTGAACTAACCCATGTTCATCTTTCACTTTCCACCAGTGTTCTTGAGAATCATCAACTACTTCGTATTCGGCCCCCTAGAATGAAAAGATTCAATAAGCAATTGTAACAAAAAAATTACAAATCTAATGCATAAATCATATGTTCTTGTTTATACACCTTTTCTAAGGAGAGATCCCCACTTTCTATAGCTTTGAATGGATACAAAGCTACCACAACTTTGGTCTTCTGTTTCTCCTGAAAAAATTAAAAACATATTTATTTTAACACTTAATGGTTGTGATAACTAGAGTCACAATTGCCGTGTGGTATCAGGTTATAAAAAAATCCACCCCATGGGGTCGTATGCAACGACTCATTGAAAAGTCTTTTAAATTGCAATGGCCTCAGACAAATACCAAAAAATCATTAAAAAATTAGAACAAAACAAAGCAGACCGATAACGGATAGCAGCGGCTTCTATTACTCCAAGTAATCTCACTGTAGCCATTTTAAAACTTACGATCATATTGACTTTAATTTTTTTTTTCTCTGCTCCACCGCGTTAGTGATTTTTTTACCTTTAGTTTTGTGGACGGCGTTCCAGGCGGGGGAGCGCCTCCCCCGGGCATGGTGACCGCGGCTGTCACCGCTGAAATCAACAATGCATTTAATAGAATTTTTATTACCTCTGTTTATTTTCCTACCGTACACAAACGTATCGCCGAACAAGGATTAATTTTATTATTTTATCTAAACTCTCGACACCGAGTAAGCTTTTACTTGAGGATAATATGTATTGAAATATTTGTAAGAATCATCATCATAATGACCTATAAAAGTTCATTGGAGGACATAGGCCTCTCACGTAAGGAAGGGTGCTTTCTAGTTTCATGCAGGACCTGTGCATGAAGATAGAAAGGGACGGACTGAGCAGAGAGAACCCATCGCCAAGTGTTACGATCCTTACATACCACCACTTTCGCTCTTGAGATTCATTATTTTCTTCATACATGCACGTCTAGGCATCTGAGTACTCTAAACCCTCCCCTCTTCGAGCAATTACTCACAAGGAAGGGTTTCTACCATATACCACTTTACCATAATAACGATGCCTGGCAAACGGATTGGCGATCGCAGTATCAGCCATTTTGGACTTTAGATACTGCTGCTCGTCAGCGGTCTGATTAATTGTAGCCTAATAATTTTCGAAGTGGTTACCCCGCCATCTTTGGTGGCCAATTACATTTTACAGGCTTTCCCTCTAAGTCCTCTTAACGACACACGCGGAATGATAGGAGTGGTATATTCTTACGCCGTAACAACACGGTAAGATTAAGGTTTTATTTTATAACTTAATCTTCAAAACCAAACTCTTGTTAGCTTGAATCCGTCTAATAGAAGCTCTGAAGACAAATTATTGTCCAAAAACATATCCCAATATCCTAAACGCCATAGCCGAGTGAAGCTACGCAGCATCACTAAATTTACCTAATTACCACTTGCCATCGGAAAAACAAAATTATAATAAAATAACAAAAAGCCACTTGTATTTCATAAACGTACTAGGCGTCCCGTGTACCAATCTCGCGTCGGTTGGGTGAGCACGATGATGACATATTCAGACGGCAAATATTGTCAAAGTACCAAGACGTGTTACACTGCAGTAAATGCAAGGACGAAGACTGAGGCACTGGTCATTTATACCTTCGTACAACCAATGTACGACTTTTGGTACCTCATACTTAAACATACAATCTTGTATAGAGCTTCTCTATTTTTGCGGTAGGCAGCGTTGCGCGATACTCTAGCATGGTGAAATAACTCACACTCTTTATGAGACGCATGTGCACGACTGACCACGTGATCTTAATATGATGTTGCCTACATCTACTTTAAATTTTGAAGTAGTTGCCAAAAACTTACAGTACAATCTTACAGTCTTAAAGTTATGAGTTTAAGTTTCGTGTATAACAAATAATAGATTTCTGCAGGTTAATATAAAAATTAAAAGACACGATACCCGAGTGGTTGGGTGGTCGAATTTCGAGTTCGATCCCCAGGTGGCAAGCTCGTACCAATGGGTTATTCAAAAACTTATAAATAAATATAAATATCTTCACGCAATTCCCAATACAGGGGTAGACAGAGGTCAAGTCTAGACAATTAAGTCCCTTTGACCCACCTTCCACCGAAGATATTTTCGGTACAACGTGACAGGTGGTGAGCCCGTCGACGCCTTTATGTCCAAGCCAACGATGAAATTCGTACATAAGTTTTTGAAAAACTCATTGGTACTGCCACCTGGGGATCGAACTCGGGTCTCTCGACTCGAAATTCCGACCACCCAACAACTCGGCTATCGTGACTTATTCTTCAAAAACTTATGTACTAATTTTATCGTTGGCTTGAAAATAAAGACTGCGACGGGCTCACCACCTATCATGTTAACCCGAAAATATCTTCAGTTGAAGGTGGGTCGAAGGGACTTAATTGTCTAGACTAGACCTCTGTCTACCCCTGTATTGGGAATTGCGTGAAGATATTTTATTTTTTTATTTTAATATTAAAATTATGGGACCAATTTTAAAAAAGTATTGTAAATATTCCTTTTATCATATTGGAATGGACAAGACTTAATGTTTTCGGATTGTCTGGGTTTATGTTTTTTTTTTATTGAGTAACAGGTTAACCCCGGCAACGCCAGGTGGAATAGCAGGCTTCAATAAGTAAATACCAGTGATAATGCAGTGTAACTAAAACCACTCCTTTTCTCACTTTTTAAATAAAAGGATTTTGCGAAGTTATTTTTTTATTTCTTCCTGAGGCACCAAGTAATAAAACATGGTGTATCACTTAAAAATCAAATATTTAAATGATATACCATGATACGCAACGATGTGCTACATAATTTTTGTATATAAAACAATATACAAAAATTATGTAGCACATCGTTGCGCCTGAATAAAATACACTAGTACACGATCCTACATGAATTCTACAATTACAAATTCTGTAATTTGACAATACCGCATTTTATAAGAAATAATGAAATTTCCCCATAGTGAAATTTTAAATAATTTGTTCCTTAGCACTATTTACCACTTTACAAAAGAACCAAAGACGTGATGTCTTTACAAACGTCTTGATGAACTCCACATTAGGTTATTTGTTAAATAAAATCTTTTAAAGCATTTAAGAGTTGCTTTTATAAAGGATTTATTTAAGTTAAATACATTAAACCAAATGACCTACAAAATAGCATAGAGTTATACAATAAAAAAGAAAAAACAGGCTTACATATTAACAACAACTTAACAAGAGGTTATCCTTGCGTTCGCATCGTAATGGCGAAAATATTATTAACTTGATTGGATAATGTGCAAATACCTAAAAACTTCTGAGGCAAATAAATAGTTTTCATTAGTAACATTATTAACTTTGTTATAAGAAAACAATCTTACTTGTTCGATTATTATATGTATATTCATACTACCACTGATTTAAAATCAATATACTTTCAGCAGTCAAATGAATGGAATAATTACTAACGTTAATAAAGCATTTATGCACAAACTAAATATGTTTATATAATGACGGCGATAGAAACATAATTAATAAACAGTTTAAAATAACTTTTTTCCACTTTCTACTATAATTTACATTACATTTTGTAAAAAATGTCTATATTATATATAGTTATAAAAGATTAAACTTTAGTTATAAGGAACCGGTGTGCAAAGCCGGTACCACTTTTATTTAATATGACAACCTTGTTTACTTGGGCATTGGTACTTTCAATAATTGAGTTAATGCTGTCATAAATTGATATCAACAAATTTTAACCAAGCGTTAGAATTCATAAATAAATATGAACGTATTACACTGCCGCAACTTGTTAAAACATTTCCGAAGAACTCCGGTGTTAGCAACGAAATATTTTTATAGCAGCCGTGATGTAACTCACCAAAACTGCAACTTCAAAAACCCTTTTTTTTTAAACGCAGCACAGTATCACTTGACACAAACTTATTCAATACGCACACCTGATCGGGACCAAGAAAGTGAGTGCAACGAAATGAGTGAACGCACCGGTGGCACCGAGGCCACTTAGAAAAAAAAAAAAGGTCAGCAGACTAAATCGTACCCTCGAGTGCTGGGAGGAATGAAGATAGAGATAGACATGGTATCCTTGACTTCTTCTTGGTGACCATCGTCTCGTCGACTTTACTCTGCAACATGGGAACAGCGAACGGACGTCCGTCGCGACACCGCACCGACGACTGTCGACCGACGTGTCAATGTACCGTTGCGAAGGTAAAGCGCAATGCACATTATATTACCAGTGCCTACACTACAGAGTATGTTTCAAAGGCTTGCCGATTCAGGAAAAAGTACTTAAATTATACACAGATTAACCGATGAATTATATTTTGTAAACTTTTACTCCTTTTTAGTAAAGTAGTTTATGTAAACATGGCCAAAACTCTTTACGCCGTTGAAAAATAAATAAAGTCCAAACATGTTTATGTAAATATTTAAAATCGCCTAAGGGATAAGTTTATAACTTTACAGTTCTATTAGCGTAAAAATAAAAACAATATAATATAGAGAACAAGGCTTTACTACGTTTACCGAGACGAGGCAGTGAGGGCATCGAAGATGGTTGCTCGCGGCCTACATTCACCGTTCGATGCGCAGGCGGTTCATACTATCTCACTTCAACAGTGGCAATTGCCATAAGTACGAGAGGGATAACAATTTGATGTCGTTAGTCGCTTGACATGATTGTCATCCTCATACTTCTGTAGAAGCCTAATGTAATAGCAGTAGGGGTTTTATTCCTACAACAAACTAACCAAGAAGCTTTGACATGTATGATGAAATAATAGTAGAATTATTTATTACCGACTGTTACTTTTGTCGAAAGATCATGAAAACATATGAAAACGAAAGTGAGAAGTATAAAATAGGATGTTTTTATGCAAATGCGCATGAGATTACATACTGTTTGTATTTAATTTTATATAAAGTCGAACATAATACGAGATCGACTCAAGAAAATCAAGATGTGATATGGTTTTGAAATTGAAATATTTTAGCAAGTTGTGCATTTAAAAAAGTGCATGGAAACATTTTCCTACGACTCTACATTTTAAGAATCAGTATTAATTTACTTTATTAAAATTAATACGGAAATAATAATAATTGCGTCAGCGTTTCAGAAATTAATAAAATTAGATTTACAAAATTTAACACCTTTTACGATAAAAAATAACATAATTGCTAGATTGTAAAGTCTCTACAATTCAAAGAAATTACTATTCTACTTACAATCCTTATAAGTATTTGATGATCTTTGCGGTCAATTTGCGCCGGTTTATAAGATTTTGCCAACATTGAGGTCCATTGTTCGGTTCTGGGAATAATTTCTCGGGTTTATCGGGTGTTTGCAGTACCGTCGTTGTTTCTGATTCCATAACACAACAAGTGTCACGAGCCTAAGATAATTTATTCGTGGTGTCACTACTACCTACCACCTGCAGTCCGTAACACTAAGTACACTGGCTATTTTTATTACTATTTTTATTTACTGATCTACGTACTATTTTTATCACACTGACTATTAGTGTTAACTTGAAAATAACAGTGACTGTTGTGTTGCGTTTCTTACAATTCGGCGGAACAAACGAGTGTGCCACTGACGCAAAATACTCCTTGACAGATTGATTATAATATAATTCTATTATTTGCTTTTAAAAAGCAAATAAATTGAAAATCGCAGAATCAAACCATTCCACCTAATTAAACTGGAGGTGTCACAATTGTTATTCCTTCATCTGTCTGCAGTTATGGTCATTTTCATTATGGCCATAAAGAGATTTTTAGACCCTTTTTACAAGGTTTGTGAGCAGGAATGGAGCGGCAACTCTACGCCATTATTAAAGGGGCAGTACTACTGTACATTTGGTAACTACTATCAAATTTGCACTACAAATTATCTAAACATTGTTATTAACTAACTAACCCCCGTAACGTTAACTAGTTAATAAATACACATGCCTTGGTTGCATAGCCATTAAATACCACATCAAATTTATCACAATTTTTGTCTTTCAAAGCTATGTTTTTCATCTTCTGTTTTAAATATATCTTCACGTCATTTCCAACACAGTGGTAGGCAGAGTTCAAGACAATAAAGTCGTTTCGACCCACCTTCCACCGAAGAGAAGTGGTGAGCCTGTCGCCGTCTTTATGTCCAACCCAAGTATATAAATCATATATAAGTTTTTTGAAAACACCCATTGGTACGAGCCCGCCGACTGGGGATCGAATTCGGGTCTCTTGACTCGAACTCGGGTTCGAGTCAAGAGCAATCCGTGACTATGACCACTATAATCTAATAAAATATCTAGTCTTGTTATATTACAGATTTACATACATGTCAATTTTTATCTTCTTCATTACATTCATGACTCTTTTTTCTATCCTAACATTATATCTTCTAAGCTAGTGTAAGGAACAAGTATTATAAAAGTCAAGATAAGAGTAATAATAACCAAATGATAACAGTTTAGTAAATAAGCTTATAAAGTTTAAATGAAATGTAGATTGCGAGTGTGTCAAGGTGAACATATAATGCACTTACACGACTCATATGGCACTAGCGTACTCGATAATAACAGCATCAATATCTTGAAAAATTTACCGTCTCAAATATTAACCAATCAACATGTATCTCTGAAACCTATTTGCGGACATTTTAATTCATAATTACTTACATAATTTAGACTTAGACTAGGCCTCAGTCTACCGTGTCTACTCTTGGGAATTATGTGAAGATTTACTGTAAAATTTCACTGTATATTTGATTTACCATAATCACCTTAGATGAGTTTCCCTTTGGTCTGGTAACTCTCGGGATGTTATTACCATAGTTATATTTAACGACACCCGTGGGAAAAAAAGGAGTGGAAAATAAAATGACGACATCAGACGGATAAATTTAAATTTTACTTTAAATAGAAAACTCGTCATACTAAGAGGTTATTGTGCCAGTTGATAACAGAGATTGCTTATTCACATACTGTATTAACAAAAATAATAATAGAAGAAAATTATTAACAACACACGCATGTTAGAATACAAAATAACATTTAGTAAAATGATACACAGATAAATGAAAACAGCTTCCAGTACACGACTATTTTGTTAATTCCCATTCTCGTCTGTCTTAAACCAACACTTATTGTTTTAAACGTGTTTATCTGTGGCAGTATTCGATGTGGTGTATGTACTACGTTTTAATTAACCTGTTTTTTTTTTATTTTAAATGGTCATTATAAATTAATCTCCTAGTCTATATAAACCAACTGTAGTAAACCTTCCTCTCGTCCGGGCCGGTTGTATGTAGGTTACCATCAAGTTTGTCCCGAAGAAGAACCGGTAAAATATGGGAGGGAATAAATTGTCTAGATCCTGACTATCCCAGTGATGCGAAGAAATAAGGACGAAAAAGTAAAAAAATAACTTTAGAATAAACTTTTTTTTTACTAACGTGAACACTACACATTTAAAAACGATTATATAGTCCCTCCCGTGACCACGGATGCGTGAAAACTCAACGTCGGTTCAACGTCGGGAAGTAAATCATGGTTTTAAAAAAAAATAAAAATAATTGTGTTAAAATCCGTTTTATTTTAAGCACTCTTGTTCATTACTATCGAACCTAGCTCACCCACACATAGATACATATTACGAATCGTTTGCACAGGTACATGTTGGGCTCACGGATCATTTCAATAGTTACACGACTTTGAACAAAAGATGCGGCAGCGCCACTAACTACGAACAAGTGGCTACCTGCTCTTTTAGTATGAATTGACTCACACGCACAATATATATGATATATAATTTAAATAGCTTTAGTATTGATGATCCTAAACTCAGTCTCAGATATCATGAGAGCTAAATCAAAGAGATAATGAGAGAAAAAGAATCATGTCAGCCGTGATTAGAACTCTTCGCGAAGGTAATGTAAAAAAAAATGTTTTTATACATACTTAATAATAAAATCAGAAAAAAAACATCTCACAAAACCGGGATCGACAGACGTCTAGACAATTAAGTCCTCTCGATCCACCTTTAACCGAAGACTATTTGGGACAACGTGACAGATTGTGAGCCAATCGCAGTCTTAATGTACAAGCAAACGGTACAATATATAAACATCTGTGACGCGTGCACAAATATGCATATTCATCACACATATGTATGTAAGATAGGGTCACAACAAACTGGCCTATATAAATCTAAGTACATCATAAAGCAATATTAAACAAGGTAACTTACGCGATGCTTCAGCAGAGGGCGCTATGAGCTCGAGGTCTGGCTCGGGCAGCGGCCAGAAGGTGGCGAGCGCACAGCCCGGGGCGGAGCGCCGCTCGTCCTGGCAGCAGCCCCAGCGGCGCGCGCACCACGCCGCCGGGTGGTAGCGCGGCCGGCGCGAGTTCGAAACGCACACTGCCACGTAAGATCATTTCCACGGATCGCGAATATTATCCTTTAAAGCTAATTAACTTAACATTTGATTGAATAATGTAAAATAGCACAAAATTTTATGTTTTAGAGGGTTAGTGATAAAGAAAATAGCGGCAATAGCCTAATGGTTTAGAACTGCGAAACATGACGTCGCAGGTTCGGGCCCCGCCATTCGACTATTGACGTAAACTAACTCCAGACACAAGCATTGCAGCTTAATTGGAGTGGTTAACAGGAATACTAGTAATGTTATTCGGCATTGCTAGTATTCTTTTTTTTTAAAAAAAAAAGAAGAGCTGTAGCGGGAAATTATTTTTGGTAGATAGTTATACCAACATCCACAAACATAGATATATGCTTAGATAGGTGACGTATGTGATGTCACATACATTGCTCTGATCCCAAAGTAGCTTAAGC
This sequence comes from Sericinus montela, assembly GCA_029286605.1. Taxonomy (NCBI): domain Eukaryota; kingdom Metazoa; phylum Arthropoda; class Insecta; order Lepidoptera; family Papilionidae; genus Sericinus; species Sericinus montela. The sequence continues at coordinate 9,692,608 of JAGSMR010000001.1, forward strand.
ACTTGTGCAATGGAATCAGAAACAACGAAGATTCCACATACACTAAGAAAATGTAGAAAAACGTTTTTTCTATCTCGAACCAGGGACCTCAGTGTTGGCGGCACCATTAAAACCGGTGTTCACGATACTCGTCCACGGTGGTCAACAAACGTCTACTTTGCCTTTTTTACTTAAACAATATCGCGTATTTACGTATGAACACAATAAAATTACATTTTACCCAGTACCGAACTGTATTTTAACATAAAATAAAAAATATTATTTTAGTTTAATGTATAATTGTAAAGTAAAAAAAGTAATAATTTCAGTCTACTTGACTGATATCTCAAGAAAAACAAATACTCTATAATAATTAAAAAGATTACAAAATTTTATAATTCCAATGTGCTCTAACAACCAGATGACATTGGCAAATAAGTACAATCGAAAATAGTTTTAGATGCGAAGTCATACTTGAAGTCTAATAAAAAGCCTGGAAGCTAGTAGTCAAATACGACACCTGTATATCGTACCAAAAACGACTTAAAATTTAAATCATACTGCGTGAGCCCCGACCCCAGCATAAATTCAAAGGGCCAGAAAAGGGAGACTCCTCCCTAGAGTTAATCGCACACAGTCGATTAACATACGGACCCTATTTTATTTTAAATAAACGAAATACATTCTAACAATTTCCGCTTAATGAAAGAGCAATCAAACGAACAACCAGTATTTGTATAGAAGTAATGATCTAGAAGCAATAGTGTACCTGAATGGCATGAATGGTAACTCATTTATATGTATAATTTCAACTCAATCGGTCTAGTAGATTAGAAGAAAATTTACTGTGACTAACGAACAGATCACTCGTGTGTCTATCTGTTCGTTCAAGGGTTCAAAATCAAAATAATTTTATGTAGTGACCATGAGGTGTGTGGAAAAAGAGGTATGTAAATTTTGTTATCGTTAAATATAAAGACACACCGAACCTCGGTTAAAGAAAGTTTAATGGACCTTGTCTGATAAAAGTTATACCTGTTTTTATTTTCAGTTTCTAGTCACGTCATATTAAACTCTAAAGTACTTGCACGAAAGCTTCCATCATCGCATATTATAAATACGTTAAGTGCTTCCGGAACACCGCAGCAGATATATCTTTCACAAATCAAAATTAGACTTTATGCAGAACAAACAAAAGCTACATTTATGGTAATCACATTATTATACAGCCCCATCCAAAACGTATTTATTTTTAAGGCTGACAGTAATAAATTACATAAATAACCATTCGAATATAAATTAATTTTTCATACAGGTATAACTTACATTATTTTTATATATCAATAGCTACGGTTAGACGGCGGGATGAGCATCTTGAAAAATGCCAAATACAAAAGACCGGTGACGAGCAGCAACGTCTAAGTTACTTGGTGTCTGGTACTGCGATTGCCTATCGTGGAGATTATTGGACTTTTACGGGCTGTAAGATGCCTTTGTTTCCTTCTATTAATACGTTATATATTATTACTTTAATAAAATATAAATAATAAATATCTTCAGGCAATTCCCAATACAGGGGTAGACAGAGGTCAAGTCTAGACAATTAAGTCCCTTTGACCCACCTTCCACCGAAGATATTTTCGGGACAACGTGACAGGTGGTGAGCCCGTCGCCGCCTATATGTCCAAGCCAACGATGAAATTCGTACATAAGTTTTTGAAAAACTCATTGGTACTGCCACCTGGGGATCGAACTCGGGTCTCTCGACTCGAAATTCCGACCACCAACAACTCCGCTATCGTGACTTTTTTAAACTTAAAACTTTATTACTTTAATAATGATCCATATAGCAATACGATTTAAAAAAGCTACTCGCGGCTGTAATATGGTAACATTGGAGCCCTCCAATGCCCACCTAGGACTAAATAATTTTCAAATTCAACGATTTCGAACTTGCCTTATCAAGGCCGAGTTATGTTGGATGGTTAAGGATTTTCTATGCCAATTCCAGTGTGAGGCTTCAGGCTAAGACCCTGAAGATCACTATGGTAAACTCTATTGTAAAAATAAATCCAACGAGGTCTAGCGAGATAGATAGATAGATAGCGTGTTTGCATTCCCAACTAATAAAACGTAACAAAAAGTAGCCACCGAAGTGATAATATAGTTAAGTTAATAGGTTTGTCTGTATTTTAATTGAGGTTGAGTAACAGGTTACAAATTGTGAACAACGATCATATTCTAGTTTTATATGTCCCTTGCATTGTATAAGAAATTTAAATACAGTGACGGTAATTTTTCCGAATACTCACCCCTGTAGCCATTAAAAATAGTAGTGCGAAGTTATCGTTTCTCTTTCCGATAACGACGATATCGTTGCGACATTTAAAAAAAATATGTAATTATGCGAAAATGTTCCTAATTTTTATTATGTAATAAAAATATTTTTTCGTAATTTTTACTTCATACCAGTTCTAATGGCGTGAATCCACCGAAGCCGCTCGCTGTGGTCACCGGCAATTAGGTACAGGGTGTAGTCGGTGTTGTTCTCCGAGTAGGAAACCTGCATACAGTACTCCATTAAATACTTGTATTTTTATATCATAACGGATTATACAACATTTAAATATATATGCAGTACAATTTTACAGTATCGTGAAATTGAATAAAAACAGCAAAAGCGTTTGATCATTAGGTATAGTTTAACGCTTTGTCCACCAATATTTGGCTACAACTATCTGATTGATATCGATGCTGTGCCCTTATTTTTTTTTTATTTGAAACACTTAAGGAATTATTTATAATTTTTTAAGTATCTACAATACTTTGATATATGAAATTAAACCCAGAATTACCTAAATGTATTTATTTTTCAATTTACAACTCTTAATTACTCTTACATCATAAATCTAATACGATTTTTCGATTCGTCAAGTAATTTTATTTAGTGTTTGAAATTAACAGGTATAGACTTTGACTTTTCCTCGTCCGAAATTTTATTTTTCCAAGTTCATTTTTCGTTGTCGGGAACAGACACAAATAATAGTTCTATAAACTATCGTGAGATCTCAACACGCTGTTGATTTTGAAGCGATTTGAGCTATTCACGGCATCCATTATCACTGATTTTTGACTGTTACTTGTTTTAGTTGTTATTACTCTGCTTATTGCTTCTTCTTATAATGAGCATCTTCAAGGTTTTCTAAGAAAGTGGCTTCAATAGACCGACCATGACGGTTATCTTGTATGGGATTCCATGCTCACATACCTACGAAACAGAATAGACAGACAGAATATCCGGCTGCGTTGCTGATATTCAAAGTTTCGGCGGAGACAGAATGGTTACTAGTCAGTCCATAATACCAGTAATTAAGAGTCTTCGCCCACTAATATTTAAGGCCTTCCTAAGACGCATCGCAGTATAATTTGAAGCATACTTTTCGTAGGTACATACCTATGTATATAAGTATATATTTAAATAAATAAATAAATAAAATAAATATCTTCACGCAATTCCCAATACAGGTCTAGTCTAGACAATTGAGTCCCTTTGACCCACCTTCAACCGAAGATATTTTCGGGATATGTATATTTAAAAATATAATTTAAAAACAGTTTCAAAACGATTGTCGCGATTATTCTGATCGTACCTGAAACGGATACCTATACGACGGGTTCTTTTCCCCCTCCTCGTCAGGTATCTGTTTGCTGAGTTCGCCCAACTGCGCCTGCTCCACCGTATGAATGGTACACGTTGGAATGCGTCCGCGTTCCTTCCGCCTCTGTGTAGAAAGAATAATTTAAAATGATGTTCCTGGATCAAATTATAAGACCTCACAGCGTATTGAGGATTCGTAGTAACGTATTGTAGGAACATTCGGCCATAACATGTTTTCGTTCAGTACTTTTTTTTATCAGGAAATCGTATTTTTTGTTTATACGTTTTGGACAGCTGAAAAAGTTTGTTTAGAAACTATGCTGCTTTTTAATTTTAAATTTGCATATTTATTTCTTATTAATTTAAAATATATATTATAATAAGCAGCTCTTCTCATGTGTTTGAAAGCAGGGTCATGATCACAACAATAATGGCGGTAATAACGAAATTAGATGCTAGCAAAATCTTTAAATATACAGCCCACCGATGAACGGATGTGAAAGACTTCGATAATACAAATTTATTAACAGTTGGCGCCTACTTAAACCACGTCAGTACGTACTGCTTATTAAAATATTTTATATAAATTAACATACAACAAGTTTGGCTAGAAAGTTAAGCAAGGAAAGGTTTAGTAGTGCATTAGTAAAACCTCACATCAAAGTGAAGTGAACTGAAGTGTCAGCTTGCGATTTAGAAGTCAGTATGATCAAAGTCCAGACAGCTTAGTCCTTTCGATCCATAGTTCACTGAAGCATATTTGGAACAACGTGAGTTTGTTTAACGCTCGACGGAGAGTAAACTTTGTAAAACTATGTATGTACCCATTTTTTTAAGTGAATCATCGCGATTCTAATAATGATCAGACAAGTACTCGACAACCACTACTTATGTTTATTAGTATTTTTACTCATTTATAATGGACTAGCAGCTCATAGAGCTAATGCATGCATATAATTTGTGTTTAAGTTATATTTTTCTTTTTTTATGCTTTTTCTATGCTCGTCCAGTGTTCAGAGAACAATCTTAAAAACAAAACTGTTCACTGATTCTACACTGATCGCTGATTCTAGTACATAAATATAAAATAAATATCTTCACGCAATTCCCAATACAGGGGTAGACAGAGGTCTAGTCTAGACAATTAAGTCCCTTTGACCCACCTTCCACCGAAGATATTTTCGGGACAACGTGACAGGTTGTGAGCCCGTCGCCGCCTTTATGTCCAAGCCAACGATATTAATTCGTACATAAGTTTTTAGAAAAACCCATTGGTACGGCCACTTGAGGATCGAACTCGGGTCTCTTGACTCGAAATTCCAACCACCTAACCACTCGGCTATCGGGACTTTTTAGTGATAGTGATTAGTATCGTGACTCTAGTACATCATTTCACTATTTCATTATCCGATGTAGAAAGTAATGTAGTCAAGGGTTGCTGGTACTACGAAGCGGGGTTAGTTTAAGTGAGTCTTCCCTTAACCGTGAATGGGAATTCATCGTGAATATTCGTTTAGAGTTCACAACATTACTTAAAATATTTTTTCAAAGTTTACGTCTCTTCTTATCCTTCGTTTTTGCTGTGAAGTCAGCGAGTTATAAAGTCACGATAGCTGTGTGGTTTGGTGTTTCAAGTCAAGAGGACCCGAATTCGATTCTCAAGGGTCGTACAAATCGGTTTTTTCAAAAACTTGTGAACGATTTATATCATCGGCTTGGACATAAAGATCGCGACCGGCTCATGTTGTCCCATAATGTCTTCGTTAAATGTTTTAACTTAAAGAAATATCGTTATCTACCTTTTTCATAATAAATGCAAATGGTAAAGTCGTGTAGTTCAGCACAACTTTAGTTCCAACCAACAACTTTTTACTAAATATTCGAGTTGACAAGGATTGACTCGAAATTTAACTACACCATGAACAAAAGAGCTCTGAACATAAAATTATTTTTATAAACGATGCATTAAATAACACGTTATTTCCAGAAAAAAAAAATGACACAATGCAAAAGCTGTTTACGCTACAGTTAGCGCTAATTGGATTCGTTCGTTGCAGCGAAAATCGGAACGTGAAAATTGTACAAGTAATGGGCAGCTCGTCGAAGAGCTTAAGCACAATATAAAAAAATATCTTTACCCTATTCCCAATACAGGGGTAGACAGAGGTCTAGTCTAGACAAGTCCCACTAACCTTCCACTGAAGATATTTTCGGGACAACGTGACAGGTGGTGAGGCCGTCGCCGTCTTTAAAACATAATATACTATAATAATATATTGGAGATTAAGTTGCATTAAATTAATGCAACAAGTCAAAATGGGTGGAAAAGGGAAAAAAGCCGTCACGGAAATTTAAAGGAAAAAGGTCGGCATCTACGCTCATGGCTACTGTTATTTGGGACTAAGAAGGAATTTTATTCATTGACTCTCTCTCTCGACAATATCCTTTATTTTTCGCAGACGCAAAATTATTAAGACTATAACTCAATAAGTTAACAAGCCTTCCCAACAATATGCACATTTCAGACACAATTAAGCAAGATACATAACGAAATCCTAAGTCAGAACACCATCGGGCATTAGAATTTTTGGACATCTATTATTTTCTATTTAAAATTACTTATCGTAAATATATCAGTGTAGTTTCTGTTTGTGAAAAACAATAATTATTGCAAGAAATATTATCCGGTATAAAATCGGTTCGTCCGATCAGACAGAAGTTCTGATTTATTAGTTAAAATTAAAATGGACGTTTTATTTCTTTGAGTGGTACTAATCACAAATTAGAAACACATTTTGATTTGGCTTTTATTATCCTATTTAATAATATTTCATCTATTTCCTTTATTAATAATACGAATGAGTGTCACAAGTGTTTTTTTTTAAATCACATGTAACGTAAGTCGAAAGACTTTATATATTTTATGGCCCGTGTAGACCAATATTTTATACACAATAATCAAATTTAAATAGAGCAGTATTTAAATGGGTAGCGTAGCTTAGATTTAACAAGGACTGCTATCACTCTGACTCAGGCATAGATTTTGTCTTCTTTATACATTCCTGTAAGACTTAGGCTTCATTTTTTTTACTACGCGCATTTCAAAACTGTGGCATTAAGAGGTCTATAGAATTTATTCCTTTTGCCCCATATTTAATCCAAGATTATTTGGACCGATGTGGCAGATGGTGGTGAGTCTGTCGCCGTCTTGGTGTCAAAGCCAACTATACTATCTATACATGTAAAAAAACCGTTTTTATTACATGTATACGAATATATACGGTACATACACCAAAATAAATTTATTGAAATTTTTGTCTGTCTGTCTGCCTGTCTGTTTCTTTCGGCTAATCTCTGAAACGCCTGGACCTATTTTAACAGGACTTTCACTGAAAAATAGCTAATTTTATAAGGAGTAACGTATTCTACTTTTATTTTAGAAACATAATTAACGGTCCGCGTTAAGTATTAGACTGCGGGCAAAGCCGCGAGGGCAGTTAGTACATAGATCTAAACATTAAGACATCTACGACTTATTCACAAAAATTCATATTCAACACATAAAATTTGCCTCTAGCAGAGATCAAACCCGCAAACTTTAGCTTCAAAGGCCTGGTTCCTATGAACTTGACATCCGGACATCAAGTACATAAAAGACATACAACATTTTCGTAGGTCTATTAAATCTCAAACACGTTACAAAAGAGCTACGTTAAACAACTTCAATCTCATTTGCAAAAGGGCTCTAAAAAGGGACAAAATACGAAGTAGACGACACAAGACCCCTTCACAAACAATTAGCGCGCCTCACTGAGAGCTCTCTGGTAAAAATTGCTCATATCACTAGACTCACCACATTGAAGAATATTTCCAGGGATATTTGACACGAAATTATAATGTTGAGTTTTAATTCTAATATTCATATGGATATTTTAATCCTTTTTATCAACTTTTTACCTTAAGTTATTTGGATATACAACGCAAATTAGCTTTCCTCAAATGAATTTTTATTTGAAAAAATGGCCTGTGGCGTCTTTATGTCAAAGCCAACGATATATAAATTGTAAATAAGTTTTGAAAAATCCCTAACATTTGGGGATCGAACTCGACTCTAGACTTGAATTCCGATAACCCCTCTACTCGGCTATCTATTTCGGTTCGCGTAACTTATAGTAGAGCAGCAAAGTAAAATTCAATTTCTGCTCAAAATTGCCAAGTTTTGTTTGCTATTTTGTAGTATAATCGGGAACCCTCGGACTAAAACCACGACCTGCCTATGTGTTCTATTCACAGTATGTGTACATTTGTGAGGGTCGCTCCCTGTTGCGATTACGATAGTGACTCGACTTGCCCCATTCCAGTCTTTGATTTCCATGCGAACAATGGACACGGAATATTGAGTATAATGAATTGTAAAAATGTTTTTCCATCTCTTCAAAAATACTTTTGCTTGTGAGAATATACGAATGGAAAGAAATGCATTAGTGACATAAATTCGTGATTCTCAGTCGCTGAATCAGAACAATGTAGGCGATATCGTTTTGAAAAAAAAAAACTTTAGATAAGGATATTAAGATATTTACTTAGTAGATAGGTAACCTCAAAACGGTATTTTTAAGTGATTATATTATTATCTACAAATTCGAGAAATTGAAAACATCAACTAACACGGATGGGAATCGACCCGCGACCTCAGCCTTACCGTAGAATTTATATTTCTTTATTATATTCTCAAATAGTATGTTTATAACGAAATAAATAAATCCAAAAATTAACTATATAATAATCCTAATTTTTTATAAGCATTATATTCATTGAGAATAAAAACTTACGATTCACTCATAATCTATAATATGCGTGATGATAAATGTTTGGTCAAGTTTTAGTGGTGTTCACAGTTGTTACCGGTTCGCTCTGAATATAATTCCTCAACTCTATTTGGATCTTTTAAAATAATTATATGACAATTAGAAACAGCTTTGTTAAACCACGTACCTGATGTTGTTTAATGTAATAAAAGGCACAAATATAAATTGATTTAAAGTTTTTATATCTTTATACTTATTAATATATTGTGTATTTCTTTATATATTGTATAAAGAAATATAAGGATTTTGTCACATCACCAATACTAATACGGGTAGAGATAATTAAACATGTTTCCTACCAAATTAATGGTTGTTACTCCGTCCGATGCTATGGCGATTATTAGTGGAGTGTTTGGATAATCACAAAAGAGGAAACACAATATCAATTAATACATAAACCGCACCTTTTTCGATCTAACCATAAAAGTTTTGCGTAGGTTGGTACTATAAAAGGGAATGCGTAATTTAAAAAATTAGACATTAGTAGATTTAAAACCAACCGAAAATGTTTTAATACAATAATGGTATGTGAAAGGAAAATTTTATGCATTACCCGGTTAGCAGGAACTGCCGAGGATATAGGGGAAAGACCGCCGATGCCGGTGCGGAACTGCCGTGAAGCTCCGTCGCTACAACCGACAGACACGCCCAAGCCGCACATGCGCATCACTAATACCCTGATACTCTGACACCCTATACACTTGTGTCTTCTCAGCTTCGAACTTGGACTTGAACAGTGTTGTTTAATCGTACTACTATATCAAGAAAATAAATTACAGAAAATTCGCTGCTAAAAACGAGAGAGAAAGAAAGAACATTATTGTACTGTAAATTCTGCTACTCTCCATGATTATATACATACATAGAAAAAAAAACTACTTAATACTACTTTGAAACACTCCGCATTGAAAAAATAACATAATTAGTTTTAAGTTGAAACATAATTTACTCCTCATAAAGAACATACATTCACATACAATGAGATTACAAAACTTTACATACTTTTTAACTAGATAGATGTTTAACTAGATTAAACAGATGCTTAATAATACGAGTTTCTTTAGTAATCACGAAAGCCGAGTTGGTAGGTAATCGGAAGTTAGATCCCCAAGGCTCATAACGATGAGTTTTTTAAAAACTTATATACAATTTATGTCGTCGGCTTGGACATAAAGACGGCGACGGGCTCACCACCTGTCACGTTGTGCCAAAAAATGTCTTCCAGTTAAGTACAGTAAAGATTTTTCAGACAGTTATTATATCGTAAATAACAGACTGAACGGTTCATTGGGAAAAATAAACAAAAAAATGTACATGCATCAAAAAATTAAACAAAAAACCTTTCAAACTTTTTATTAAAAATTTTCAAAATTTTAAAACCTTTCTTATTTTGCGTTTCCTGATACAGCATACTTTATCACTAGTTCACACAACCGGTTGTGTCGAGTGACTAATTCGAAAGCTTACAGTTTCATGCAGCTACTTATTAAGACCGATACAAGTAATGCAGTGGATCAAGATACACCTTGTTAAAGTACAGTTTTAATAATCCTGTCTTCTAACTCCATACCTTACTAACACCTGCAGAATCGATTAACTAATAGAAAAACGTTCAGTAAAGAAAAAAGAAATTGGGGATGAATTTGCAAACATTTTCAATCATAACAAAAAGCGACACTTTTCTTACTCATGAGAATCTCAAAAGACGAATAACCGCATGGGAACTTGAAAATTATGTAGCATTCGACAAGACGTACGAAGAACCTAGTAGTCGTGACGGACAATGTGAGGCAATGTTCTCAGAGTGACCTTGCGAGGTCTTTCAACGAGAGCTCACCTGTAAAACATGAGGATATTGTAACCGATAACAGCAGTAGACCAATTTCTGACTGTTAAAAACATGTACATTTCTGGGTAACAGGTTAAACGGAGATACGATGTATTCGATGACGTGCGGTAAGCTTCTATCTTTTTGCTCTGCGATTCATTTGCAAGGTAGTCATCGCTTTTTAAGATCCTCCGTCCTTCCTTAGATTATTTTACCCAAAGATTAGGTTGAGATGTTTGCCCTAATTGTAACACTGCTGAAATGCGGAAACAGCTTCTAACGTAAACCCCGGCCGAGTATTTTTTTTATTTTAAAGCTCGGATATATTTTACTACCTGTTGCAACCGATGTAACGCAATCGTGGTTTCGTTTTAATTTAAATAATAATTCTAAAGTTGTTAACATTATAGACATTTCCTTTCATAATTAGCAGTAACGTTTTTATTTAATATATTAAGACCATAAAAACAATTATAATAAAAAATCAAATTATTAGAATAATATTGTCTATTAAAATAAAACGATTTTCGGCTTTCAACGCCTTTTTTATTAGTTTTTACAAACTATTTTTATTTCCCGACATTTCGGATGCTTTACAGCGACCAAACATAGATTTATTTAAAATAGTTTTATTTTAAATGTGTAGTATTCGCGTAAATACAATAAATCACAATATTGTTTTCACTTTCTATTGTCTTCTTTTATATCAGACCCAAAAATTGAAAAGACAGATAACGCGATAGACGGTAGAAACGCAAGAATTTCTCAGGCAATATTCCCGTGTGACCTCTGGAATGGTGATGAGTCATATCTACACGTACGTAAACTTGTACAAAAGGAATCTCTTATCGTCATATATAAAAATGGAAAGGTTATAAGAATATAATGACAATAACAAGTTTGCGATTTCATAAAATTTAATTCTTACTATGTGACATACCTGAATATTTTCGTACTTTGCAATTAAATGAGCCATTAGACGCCGAGTTTTTAATACAGTATTGGTAATATCATAAAATCATTTAGATGTGAAAGTTAATTATAATAATAGTAAATTGAATATTTATCTACATATATTTTTAAATTTTCACGCAATTTCCCATTTTGGGGTAGGTAGAAGTCTTGCGAATGTCGCTATGAGCCACTTTAACCCAAGGCTATTTAGTACAACGTGAGCCTATCGTCATCTTAATGTCTAAGTTAAGGATATATACTTATACGTAGAGATATATTTTAAAAAATATATCTTCACCCAATTCCCAATACAGGGGTAGACAGAGGTCTAGTGTAGACAATTAAGTCCCTTTGACCCACATTCCACCGAAGATATTTTTGGGACAACGTGACAGATGGTGAGCCTGTCGCCGTCTTTATTTCCAAGCTAACGTTATAATTCGTACATAAGTTTTTGAAAAATCCATTGATACGAGCCTGGGGAACGAACTCGGGTCTCACGACTAGAAATTCCGTCCACCCAACCACTCGGCTATCGTGACTAAGTGAGATATATTTACATAGATAAATAATTCAAATTATACATAAACGTCTATGACTCACATTCATATTGATCACATAAATGTTTGACCCTATTGGAATGCGAACACGAAACCCATAGCTTTGAAGGCAGAGTCACTATCAACTTGACTATCAATATCTGCATGTAACTAATTACTAAAAAGTAAAAAATAATTTTTGTTTGGTCGGCCAAGATATCATCGCAAATTTTACGAAGAGATCGCATCAACACGGCATCAAACTTGCTTTTATGCTTCTTGTCCTAGACCCAGATATCCAAACACTTGGTTAAACAACCCAGTGCGGATTGTGACACAATTTATCTTTATTATCACACATACTTTTAGCCTGTCTTGAAGTCCATTCCACTGCAGCTTCCCGATCACTGCCCAACAGAGTTGAGCCATTATTCGATCTCCATTGTCAAGATGGACTCACTTAGTCTAACAATTTGTGCAAAGTATACTTAATTTGTCGATAACTTCAACCATAGTTTTCAATTATGATTTCAACTATTGGATATAAGTATTGGCAGTACCAATGAGGTTTTCAAAAACTTATGTACAAATTTCATCGTTGGCTTGGACATAGGGGCGGCGACGGGCTCACCACCTGTCACGTTGTCCTGAAAATATCTTCGGTGGAAGGTGGGTCAAAGGGACTTAATTGTCTAGACTTGACCTCTGTCTACCCCTGTATTGGGAATTGCGGATATAAGTAAAGGTTACAGCCTCATTACTTAAACATCTCAACACTTCCATACACCAAAATCTACTTGGCTGTTCCATGCAAAGAATGTCAACAAAGTTTTTTTAGACATATAATGTGATCTCAAGTGCATGAGTTAGAGAAGCTGTTGATTGTGGGACAGATGCAGGAGTAGTCTAAAAGTATTGTATAGGCAACAGGAAAAGCTCTACAAGGATATATTCAGCTGGCACAGGAAAGAAGCCAATGGAGACAAATAAAACATAATCATGTTCCTCATTAGTGGACTAATAAGATAAAGAAGAACAGAACCATAACTTAGTTGAATTGATAAAATAGTAAATCTTGTTTCAAATAGAATCATCTGGGATTAGGCTCTGTTCTTAATTAATTCCTCATTTCAGTCATATCATAGATGCATATATATCATCATAGCAATTTGGGTTTGAGTGGCCTACTCCAACATAACACTCTACCAGATAATAATCTTTGTATAGTGCATATTATGAGTAGTTACAAAAGTAAGTAAGAATATTTTACATGTACCATATTTTTCTCTTCATGCATTTTGCTAGAATGGGGGAAGACTAGAAAAGGTCTAGGCAATTAAGTTTAAGGGGAGGCTAAAATCCACATTATTAAATATTACAACCAATAATACCTCACAATCTAGTTTAGTGAGGTATTATTGGTTGTTAACAATTGCAGGTGTTTTTTCCCCTCCAACCTTTGTGTTACATAATACATAATTGGGGGCATATTGAAAAGACATAGGCAAGTGGGCCTTCATTGACCTGAATCATTTTAAAAAAGGCTAAAGCACAAGAGGCCACTTATAAATGCTGCCATTCAACTCGGCCATAGTCCTGCTCACATTAAGTCAGTCCATTCCTGCTATAGCTACCACCTGTTTCTACAATATTTTTAATTACTTTAATACAAATAGCATTTATACTAAAAGGCATATTGCAGAATACTATTAATTACACCTGATAGAATATCAGGTATATATATATGAAATTATATTTTTATGTAGATACATTCTGCCATTAGTTGGTATGCTCAGATGGTGATATGCTCATCACCTGTCACATCATCCCAAATAGGCTTTGGTGAAAAGTAGGTTAATAGAACTAAAGCACATATACCACTGATCAGACCATTAAAGAGAAACTCTTGATGAAATAAATAAATGATGAAAACATAATTTTAGAAAATAAAAATGCTGGAAAAAATTTTGTATAATAAAATATTACTTACCTGATTGTCTGAATCATAATATATTAGGGCCTTTCTAGTAAGAACTAAGAATCTTTTTCTGTAATTAACTGGAGTAAATAGTTTCTTATTTTGTGATCTTTTAATCATGAAAGTTTGGCATATCACCTCATCTTCGTCTTTGGTTGACATTTTTGAACTGAAATTATATGCATTATTAAAATACCTTAATTACATGATTATAATGTCATTAGACATATTTGAATAGCTCTAGTGTATTTTAATGTATTTTAGTGTATTTTAAAGCTTTCTTTGGTAATAAAAAGTTTACAGCGGAAATAAAAAGAATATCATTGTACTTATAAAGAGAAAAGCTAAACATTTTGTCATAGCAATATTTTGAGATATTGTAAATGGTATTTCATAAAAGAAGTTCTTTATCAAAGAAGAACAAAAATCTCATATGCTCGCAATTTATAACCACCGGTCTAAGACAAACCGGCTTTCATCATAATGAAATGATAAATCGAAATTAAAAATAATTTTATGCTACAAGTTCTCACTAACCTCTCTACTTTTTAACATTTCTGATTTTAAAATCCCTGAATTAATCATCCAAAACCATATCACATACACAACAACACAAAATACACAACAAGAAATAAACAACACTCAAAAGAGTATTTGTATTGTACCAAAGAGTATGTAATCACTTATTACCACCAGATGAAATCTTTCAAGTATACATGTATTGTCTATGTTTAAGAACTAAATAATGAGTATACTCCAAAGAATCTGTAACAATTAAATCTAAGCAAATGTTTTAAAATAAAAAAAATTTAAACCCGATCCAATTATCTAATTTCCCGATCAAATCCTAAATCGATTATTACGTAAAAGTGAAAAAAAAATATCTTCACGCAATTCCGAATACAGGGGTTGACAGAGGTCTAGTCTAGACAACTAAGTCCCTTCGACCCACCTTCCACCGAAGATATTTTCGGGACAACGTGACAGGTGGTGAGCCCGTCGCCGTCTTTATGTCCAAGCCTACGATATATAATTCGTACATAAGTTTATAAAATACCCATTCCCCAGCCTGCCGCCTGGGGATCGAACTCGGTTCTCTTGACTCGAAATTCCGTCCACCCACGCACTCGGCTATCATGACTACAAAAGTATTGAATTATAATAATAAATAACCAAATATACGATCACAAAAAAAAGAACATTTGGTACGAAATTAAATTCTAAGTAAGAGGATAGGTGACGCTTTTTCCATTTGATTTTGAGAAACTCCTTCTGTCATGCTAACATAGTAGAAAGCCAATATAGCAGTTGAAAGCTAATATAGTAATAAAACTGAGACAAAAAAGTATATCAAATAATTATAATGATAAACAGAATACTAGTTTTTTATTTATTTATTTTAATTGAGTATTTTTCAGAGATATTACCGAATCACTCATTTGTTATAACTTAGTCATTTACGCAACAGGTTCCTGTCCAAAAGGGTTGGGGAGGTCAAAATCTTTTTTTATTAATCGAGTTCTTGTATATATATGTAATTATAAAAATCGGTTACTAAAATAGATATTTACAAAGCAATGATCGATTATTTTCATAAGCTATTATTTTTTCATATCCCTAATAGTTACAGACAAAAAGTAGTGGTTATAGTATATTAGTAAACTCTTTGGTTGTTATTTTCTCTTTGGTTACAGTGGTTATAGGTTAGGTATTCTGTGGAGTGTGCGTCTACCTCTTGATAATTAATTCTTTTACAGTTTTTTATTAGTGTTGTCGTGTGTTATTAAAATTTGGCTTAACTTTGCCAGGCTATATAAAGTATAATACTTTCATTTAACATAAATATGTCTACCGATAATATAGAAAAACTATATCAAAATTACGGAATTCTAGCGGATGCTAAAGATGATATTTCCAAGGTAAAGCTACTTTTTCTAATATCGTTTATCTTTTCGATTATCTAATGCATCATACTTATGTTACAAATATTTTTATTTTAAGCACGAGAAAGAATATCTGGAGATTTTAGCTGCAGTCAAAGGGTCTGACAAAGAAAAACGTTTGGCGTCCCAGTTCATTGCAAAGTTTTTCAACAGCTTTCCTAATCTTGCTGAACAAGCTATTGAAGCTCAATTTGATCTATGTGAAGATGATGATGTGGCTGTATGTATTTCAAATACATATTCTATAAGCAATTTCCTAATATAAAGTTTACTAACAGCAGTTTGAATGTTTGCTAATGTATAGGTTAAGATATACACTTTCACAGTAAGATGTTACTGCAGCTTGCTTAATTTTAATTAATGAAAATGAATATTTTCACGCCATGGGAATGGCGGGGGTAGACAGAGGTCTCGACAATAAAGTCCTTTCGATGCACCTTCCACCGGAGACATGTTTTGGGACAACATGACAGGTGGTAAGCCCGTCGCCATCTTTATGATCAAGACATTGATACAAATCAAAAGTAAGTTTTTAATAAAACCTATTGGTATGAGCCTTGGGTATTGAACTTGGGTCTATTGACTTGAATTCCGGTCACCAAACCACTCTCAGGTATTGATTAAGTTCGGATATCCTGTATATTGATACATTTTTCTTTTGTTTTTTACTCCTTATTATCCTTATTATAGCAAAGATAAGGATAGTTATTAGAATTATTGAAATTATGGTAGGAGTTCAAAGAGTTCCATATATACTTCTTATGTTAAGAGTTCCATGTGCAGGTATAATATGCACCATTTTGTCAAAGAGGAATCCAAGAGCATGCTATTAAAAAAATTAAGTACTAAGCATCCTATATTTGCCTGTGGCTGATTTGCTGAATTTGAATGTGGTATTTTTCAACCGGGTAATTTAGTCAGTTGGTATAATCATTTTCTTCCTTCTATTCTCAATTCAACTCTCTATTTTAATTTGACCTAAATTATCTGCTAAAAATAAAAATCTTTGAGATTTAGGGTAACTGATAATTTTCTAATGTTTTATTGAATATGAAATTGAATCTTACATAAGAAGAAGTAGGCGAAGGAGTTGAGTAATCTTGTATACTATTAAATAGGGGTAGGGAAAATCTCATAGATCATCAAATTCATTACCCCTTATCTATAGTGGAATAAATATGTAATATAATTAATCATCACTACACTAAAAATATACTGCGCTTCCATCCTACTTATGTTATAAATGTGAAAATTAATGTGTGTTATTCTCTTATCATAAGAATATGAACTTTTATGTTTTATTCCCCTCTTTTAGTGTTCTCCATGGTCCTATAGGTAAATGGAATGATTTTAAATCCACAAGCAGTCAGCACACACTAAAGACATTAGTTAGTCCCTTCTATTTTCCAATCTTGACAGTGGTAGAGAATAATCAATCCATCCATGAGCCATAAATATAAAATAAAGAAAGATAGAAAGGTGGAAGTTGGTAATGATGGATGGAAGTTTGATACTCTTTCACAAAACAACTACTGAACAGATTTTGATGAAACTTTATAGTAACACAACTTATACTTTAGAATAACACAGGCTACAAGATTTTGTTTAATTTTGCTATGATATTATGATAAGCATCAAGAAGTTTGGAATAATTCCTGTCCTCTGATAGCAATGTTCACAATGTTCGCAAACAGTTAAAACTAACAAATAGTTAGGTTTTGGTATAGGTTGTGTTATAAGTACTAAGAAGTTAATTTTGTATTTTGCTTAATGAGCTATTGCAATTGTTATAGTAGTTATAGGCCTTTACCAGGCTTAGGCGAGAAATTGGTTAACTTTTTATCGTCAAATCACATGGGTGGAAGCTAGTGTTTCATTTTCTCAAAACTTCGCAAGTAGGTACTTAAGATTAATTCATAAGTTGTTTTGAAAAACTTTTTAAACATTTCTATTAATTAGTATCAGAAAAACCAACAGTGAAGTAATTGAGCTATAGCCTGTTTAGTATATAATAATATTTCTTTATTATTTAATAATATTGGTGTTGCAAATTAAAAAATAAAATTGTTGTATGTTACAGATTCGTAAACAAGCTATTAAAGATTTACCTACTATGTGCAAAAGTAATAAAGAGCACACTCAAAGGATTGCAGACATATTGGCACAACTTTTACAATCAGATGATGCTACTGAAATAAATGTTGTCACAAATTCTTTAATAACAATACTTAAGAGTGATCCTAAAGGAGCATTAACAGGATTGTTCTCACAAATTCATCAAAGTACTGATAATGAAGTGACAAATGAAATTGTTAGGGAAAGATGTATTAAATTCCTGGCCACCAAGGTAAAACTCCTTGGTAGAGAAGTAATTAACAAGGAAGCAGAGGATGTTATTATTGTTGAATGCAAGAAAATATTAGAGGTTTGTTTATATGAAATGATCATAATTTTACTTGTACAAGTGCTAAGTCTTTGTTGTTGAATTTTTTATAGATATGTGTTAATCCCTTTTTTTAGTTTAGTAAGTGTGGTAGAAATTTACAATCTTTAGTACTGTGACTTATTATTGCCTACATGATTTCCAGGATGTTGTTGCTGAAGAGTTTGAACACATTATGGACTTACTGACATGGTCGCGCCTTGGTAAAACTCCAGCAGGGAAAAAGGAATTAGTACAATTAGTAGCAGCCCTTGCCTTTACACCAGATGACTGGCACCCTGAAGATCCAGAATATGTGGACAGAATTATACAATGCTCTCAACATGCTTTGCCTTTATTTTCTGTAAGTTTGTCTTTTCATAAGATACTTTATAGACTATAATTATCATTTCCTACTGTTTTTTATACATATATTTATTTAAAATACAATAAATCTTTCACTTGTAGTTTGATTTAAATGAGGAGAAGCTCTTGATTTCAAGCTCCAATAGTGGAAAAAATTTTGAAATATTTCTTTATATTAACTTTCTTCATTAAAATTTCTCTGCTTGGGTTTGTCAGTAATAACTAAACACAAATCAACTTCCATAAGTATAAGAAAAGAAATTATAAGAGATTGGGGTTAACAACTGTGAATACACTACTATTTTGCAAATTGCTTATCATATAATCATTTTTGACAATGAAGTAGTTGCCTCCCATATTTACACATAAAATGATAATCATATGATGGTAATTGGCTTGTTAGTAACAGTTACAATTCATGATTATACAAATTACACAGCTCAAATTTGTGAAAAATCCATCAATGTGTGAAAAGTCCATCATTTCTGTAGTAATTATTAGATAACAATACAATGCATAAATCCAAAATTTGGGTAATTTTCTTTTATGTTATTAATTTCATTTGTTACAGGTTCAAGTGGATTCCACACAATATGTAAACTTTTTTTGTGATCATGTTTTGGGAAGATGGGATGAAATAGCAACATCTGAAGGAAGTGATACGAAACTGGAATTATTAAAAATATTTGCTGAAATTACCGAATACTGTGGGGATCTGGAAGATATACAAAAGAAAGTTGATACTGTTTATGATGTATTAATGGTGAGTATCGATTAACATAAAAAACTGAAAAGTGAAACCTTTATATTGTTTCTGTAAACTTTAAGTTTCTCTTAAGTCTTCTGGATCTAAAAAGTTGACTTTTTATTGAAATTTGTATTAAAAAGTTGACTATAATTATTACTGAAAAAACACCAAACACGCTTTTGTAAAATGTCATATTTATGGTTTAAGATTAAATAGGGGGTCATTGTAGAAGCGTGCCCATCGCGACCCCTGCCAGACCTTTTCAGGGTTGCAATTCTACATAGTTGTGCACCCATGCCATCCAGGGTTAGGGCGTCCCCCCAAGGCGACGCACACCAGTTCGTCCCCGTTGGCGTGGAAAGCAGCGCGCAAAGCGGCGATGGGGACCGCCACCCGTCACACACAGCCCGACACGGCGGAAGGTGGAGGACGGAGGGCGGAGTTGGCACGTGGAATGTTAGAGGAGGCATGAGAGATAAGACGAATGAGCTGATAGAAATTATGAAAGAAAGAGAATAAGATATGATGTGTTTGTCGGAGACCAACCGGAAGGGCAGTGGTACTGAAGAGCTCCCAGGCGGAGCCTTAGCTCTATGGTCCGGAGTCCCGGAGAGCGTGAGTGCCTGCCAGGGAGTGGGGGTGCTGCTGTCATCTCAGTTGGTCGATTTTATGACAGAATAGAAGGCTGTGAACTCAAGACTTCTCTGGGTTCGCTTTAAATTGGGACTGGCGAAGCTATTCCTTTGGGCTGTTTATGCGCCTGTAGGTTCGTCGTCCAGGGCTGAGCTGGAGGAGTTTTGGGAGAATGTAAGAGAAGTTCTAGATTTGGTTAGAGGAAACGAAAGAATTGTGGTATGTGGTGATTTGAATGGATGGGTTGGTACCGCTCGACCAGGGTACGAGTCGGTGCTTGGAATGTTTGGTGATAAAAGGGTTAACGATGCTGGCAAGCTCATACTGGCTGTATGCAAGGAAAAGGGTCTTCTTGTGACAAACACTATGTTTAGTCACAAGAGAATCCATATGTATACTAGAGAAAGAGAGAATGAGAGAAGTATGATCGATTTATTCCTGGTGGATGACCGACTGCGAAAACAGGTGATGGATACACGAGTGTTCCGGGGTGCTGACCTGGGAACCGATCACTACCTAGTGATTACTAGATTTAGGGGTCTTCGCGGGTTGGCGCCACCGGACGGCGATATCAGAACTACAGTCGGCGATCAGCATGACCAGTTTAGCAAGTAAAGTTTACTCGAAGGTTTTGACACGTAGGATGCAAGAGAAATCGGAAAGATTTCTATGGGAGGCACAATGCGGATTTAGACCTGGAAGAGGATGCACGGATCAAATGTTTTCTCTCCGCATGATCACGGAGAAGCTTCTGGCTGCTAACCAGAAGATTTTCAGTGCTTTTGTGGATCTTGAGAAAGCATTTGATAAGGTTGTAAGGAAGAAAATGTGGAAACTGTTGCCGGGATATGGTGTGGATGGTCGATTGCTAAGGGCTGTACAGTCACTTTTCTGTGACTGTAAAGCTTGTGTGCGCGTGGGGCATGACCTGTCACCCATGTTTAGCGTCCAATCGGGCGTAAAACAGGGTTGTGTCATGTCCTCCTGGCTGTTCATATTGTATCTCGACAGCTGTTTACAAAAGCTGAAGGAAAGTTGTTTGGGTGTGAAATTGGGTGACGTAAAAGTTAATTGTCTGCTGTATGCTGATGACGCAGTGCTTATTGCACCGTCAGAGGCAGAAGTGCAGGCATTAGTAACGTGTACGAAAGAGGAATGTGAAAATAAAGGTCTCCGTTTGAATGCTAATAAAACTATGGTTCTGGTTTTTGAAAGGGACGAAGAAAGAACGAAGTGTGAAATATGGGTAAATAAGGAATGTCTAGAACAGGTAAATGAGATTGTGTACTTGGGCACTGCTTTTAGCCGGGATGGAAGATGTGATGTAGATGTGGATAGGCGTGTCGCTTGCGGAAACAAAGTCAACGGTGCCCTGACTGCGTTAGTCCAAAGGCAAGGCGTAGTGAAAAATGCACTCCTTGCGATACATAACGCAGTGCTGTTACCGACTTTGTTATATGGCAGCGAAACCTTGGTATGCCAGAAGAAGCATAAAAGCAGGTTCAATGCAGTGGAGATGCGATCTCTTCGTAAAATGTGCGCCGTTACCTTAGCCGACAGGAAGCGAAACGAAAAGGTTCGCAAAATGGTAGGTTTGAAAGATGACCTTACCACTAAAATGGATAAGGGCGTGCTTCGATGGTTTGGGCACGTTGAGCGAATGAGTGAAGACCGAATGGTGAAGAAAATATATAGCGCGAAAGTTAATATTAAAAGGGGTCGAGGTAGGCCGAGACAAACCTTTGAAGACCATGTGAGCAAATTGCTCGAAGAGGGGGGGGTCAAGAGTACTCGGATACCTCGACGCGCATGTATGAAGAAAATGATGAATCTGAAAGAAGCGAAAGAAGTATGTAAGGATCGTGACACTTGGCGATCTGTTCTCTCTGGCTACCCCGTCAGGGACTGTGCGTGAAGATAAGTAAAATTAAATGTATAAAAATAGTTATGTTTTACTCAATGTTTATATTCCTCTCAGAAATACTTACCGGAAGCACCAGTAGAAGGTGAAAGTGAAGTTGAGAAATCTGAGACTACTGAAGGAAAAACAGAAGAGGCCAAAACAAATACTGCCCCATCACTACAGTTTTCGCATGTTGAATGTGCTCTCTTTGCTCTGCACTCCTTGTGCCGAAAGTCTCCAGAGGCAATTAGCAATGACGCAGCGCGACTTAAGGCTCTCCGTTTGCGACTGCAGTACACGGCAAGACTTACTCAAGGTTACATAAAAAAGTTAAAAGAAGTTACAGACGTAAGTTAACTAAAATTTATTTACTAAAAGAAATTATGAAATTAAATGTGACTTTAGACTAGACGGGGATGTAAATTTTTAAAGAATGATTATTAACACCTTTGTTGCATTACACTGAATAATAATAGCATAGTTATAATAATAATACTATATTAAGTTTGGGATGATACAATTGTATTGTATGTAAGAAGAAATTATCACTTTTAACATTTTTCTGAATTTGCAGGGTAAAAAATCTTCAGATGATTCAGAGGAAAATAAATTAAAAATTGCTGCATTAAACACAACTTCTAACATTAACACTCTTATTCGGGACATATTTAGAACACCTCCTAGTTTTAAAAGTAAAGTTCAACTGTCATTCCACTCAAAAAAGACAGAGAAAGAGGTAAGTTTTGTTTTCAATTGTTTATTTCATTTAGTCCTAATCTCTTTTGTCTTGACAACCTCCGGGGAAGAGTGGCGTAAACACTGGTTTTCAAGGTGTCGCCATCTCGAGGTTCCGGGTTCGAAACCCAGTCGAGTCAATGTAGAAAAACCACTTTTTATACTTTTTCTCAGGTCTGGGTGTTTGTGGTGCTTTCATTGTTTCTGATTCCCATACCACAAGCGGCTTTAGCATCTTACATTGGAATTAGAGCAATGTATGTGATGTTGTTGTCCATAAATGTAGTGATCTATCTATACATTTATGTATTTTACACATTACTTCCTTTCTTACCATGTAGAGTCATAATGCCTTGCAAGCCCTTTTTAGAAAGGTTCATATTTTTCTTATGCAATTTTATTGATTTTTAAAGCTTATGTAGAACTTTTATATGATTAAATAAAAGAGAAAAAAGTCTTTAAAATTTCAACTGACACGAGCGGGATTCGAACCCGCGATCTTCGACGATCCTTGGCAACGCTCTTACTTCCGAGCTACAGTGTCTTACACGCATCAGTTGAAATTTAAACATGTACTTTCTTTTCTTTACTTATTGTTTTTGGCATCGGTGCCTTCTCATATCCCTTTTGCAATTGACAATTTGATATTCCTGACTTTTCAGTTAGGAATTATCAATAAGATAACATCCACTTAACTTTCATTATGCAATTTTATTGATTTTTAAAGCATATTTTATACTGAACTTCTATCTGATTAAATGAAAGAGAAAAAGAAAATATTTTTTCACTTTAATTTAAGGTTCATATTTATAATAATTTACAATGCATATTTCATTTTTGAAAATCTATCAAAACAGTACAAAATCAACAGACATAGACTGACTTTTTAAAAGATATTTTATCGAATCAAAAAATAAACAAAAAGAATCATACAATGAACATGTGGAACTATTAGACTAATTTTTATTTATACATTTGTAATAAATAGTCAAAAATTTAAAAAACTGTGAACAAAAATATGTTGAAATTTAATGCAAAATATTATGTAATATTTGTTGCAGGATAAGCTGTCTCTTACATCTGCGTCCAACGAAAAAGATAAAGAACTTTCTAGTCAAAAACGTCACCGGCCAATTACCTTTGACAATGGAGAGAAAAAAGAATCTCCTGAAAAAAGATCACGGAGCGGTGATCGAAATCTAAAAATGTACACGCCACCATCTGGCAAATATAGTTCAAGGTTGAACAATAGTGGACGATTTACTGGGAATTATTCGGGCAGGGGTAGAGGGGGGTATGGAAAAAGGGAATTCCGTAATAATGGCGCACAATTTAGAAGGCGCAACAACTATTAAATCGATCTTAACATGATGCTACATAATTTATGAAACAATTATTAGAATGATTAAAAACTGACATAAGATGATTTTTCTACTGTCACTAAAAAGTATTCTTTATAATATTTATAAAGAATGAATGTTTTAAAATCCTATAAAAATAAGAAGTTGTCATAGAAGCTAAAATACATTATTTCAAGTATAATGTCGGTCCCGAGTTATGCATCAGTTTATTAGCGTCACTTTCAGCTTATCCTGGGGCAGACTACAATCAAGTTTTTTTTCTACAGATATCAGGAGTTGTTGAGCAATATTTCGTCAAACGGGTCTAACTCGACCTCAGTATCGTTATTGTAAGTATGCATTTTATTCAGGCTTTTGAACTACATTTTGTCCATATGATTTGTAAAAGAGGAAGAATAGACGAGATTTCATCTATTTGTAAGTATGTTCTAGAGCTAATACATTTTATTGGTCTTCAAGAACCCGATGCGCTGTAAATGCTGTGAAAAGTATCGGATTAAGTAAGTATTGTGAGTCTGTTTACCAAAACAGCTTCCTATATTGCCTTTGTTTTATAGGTTTATGGTTCTACGAATGCTGTGTATCACGCCGCAATTTCGAGAAATGATTTAATTTCAGATTTTTTGTAGTTCATTGCAAGAAGGCAACTAGCGTGTGGATTAATTTTTTCTACGTTATGTGACAACTTTAATAAAGTAAATTAAAAAAATATTTTTTTTTTTTTTCACAACACTACTTAAGTTGAGTGCGCCGATTCGATCCCTTATACAAAATATAATTAAACTATAATTCTTAATCAATGTTCAGACTCGTACAAACTGATGTAGACTTTTTTTTACACATTCTCTTGTGTGTCACAGTGCCTTCAAACCATAGTGTTTAAAGTCTTTAAGCGGAAAAAAATATATAGTCATATATTATCTATATACGGGACTTTATCCACCTGACACAGACTGAAATATCCTAGCATAGCATTCTGGTAAGGTTGGTTGGGTGGCTTGTAAATTGCTAATGGAACTACAAAGAGAAAATACTTTTCCTAATCCCCCTCAGTTTTACCATTCTCACTACTATAGTAAACCTTAAACTGTCTGTTAATAGTGGAAGTAGTGGTGGGCCTGGAAACCTGACAAAATAAAGGCTCGGTATTTGATAGTCCAATATTTGAACGTAACTTGGTATTGACTGATGCTCCACCAGGAATTTTTGGTATGCTCCAAGCTTAAATATTTATCCGAGGTTACCGGTAACCTGCTGGGATTCCTCGAGGAGTTGGGTTGGCTAGAGTAAGCATAGACAATCCTGCCCATAGGCAAAATACGCGCTCGGACGTGGAGAAACCAGCCCATCTAATCTAATCCTCAGCTATCCATGGTTTGGCACAGGTAGCAGAGTATACACATCATACTAATTCTAGAGGTCGAAATATTCAAGTATCGTATGTTTAAAAGCACCCCGTCGGTTGAAAACGGAAGCATTCTTCATAATTAGACATCCTGTAAAATTTCCCTTATTACTTTTTGACAGTGTATACACATTTTGTAAATATTTTTTTTCTTCAGTTTCAATTTTTTACATTAAAATTATTAACAAACTCAGTGGTAGTGGTAGTACTCATTTTTTTATAAAAAAGGACATAGATCGTGACAACATCACATACATTGAGTTGATCCTAAAGTAAGCTGCTTAAGCACTTATGGAGTCGGATACAATGAAGGTAGAACAAACACCCAAACTCGAGATAATGAAATAGAAACAAAATTGTTCATATTTACAATGATATTATTATATCATTGTAAATATGAACAATTTTGTCCGATTTGTTGGGTGGTCGGAATTTCGAGTCGAGAGACCCGAGTTCGATCCCCTGGTGGCAGTACCAATGAGTTTTTCAAAAACTTATGTACGAATTTCATCGTTGGCTATGTCATAGAGACTGCGGCGGGCTCACCACCTGTCACGTTGTCCCGAAAATATCTTCGGTGGAAGGTGGGTCTAAGGGACTTAATTGTCTAGACTTGACCTCTGTCTACCCCTGTATTGGGAATTGCGTGAAGATATTTATGTACGATGATTATTAAATAAAAACTACAAAAATTGTATAGTCCTACTCCTCGTGGTATGGTCCAAAGAATGCTGATTGCAATTCCACTTTGAATAGACTAAACTGTTGTGTGAGAAAAGTACTCTCATCACTGGAGGCCTAAACTCCTTTAGAAACTGCATCTCGTGAGGACCTCATGGACCAATCATCTCTATGGAAACATATAGTCTCCCTTCAGAATCATATTTGCACCATTAACCCTGTGTGTGAAGTGGGGTTTATAGACTTTTTTCTGCCATAGAATTTCTAATAAATGAATTGGAGCTAAGGGACAAGACTACAATGCACAAATAATAAATAAAACCTAGGTTAAATAAATGTAATCAAAATAAAATATCCTAAATCTATCTCATGTTATCAATAACATTACACATTATACGGTCAAGCTCAAAACAAGCATCTACATTTCCACTATCACTAGGACTACAATCCATCTGTTCAAGTATTTCTATAGGCACTTTGAAGTTAGATTCATTTTCATTCTGGTCCGGTAAACTTTGAAGTGCATTTTGTAGTATGTCTTGTACCTTATCTAAGTGTTTCTGGAATCTGAAATAATAATAACCATAAAAAAATATAAATATGCAATTTTTTTTGTGAATGAAAAATACAAGTAAGTTATGAAAATGGAATACCTAAAGTGCTTTTTATATAAATTTGTCAAAACATTAATTCAATTACCTCATTGCTGTTTCTATACGCTGACGCTTTTGAAGCTCCATCATTACTCGTAATGTCTCTCGAGCTTGATGTGGTCTGAATTCATTAAGTAAATGATGAATGTGAATAAACAGTAAGCTCAGATCTTCAACCTTTTCAGCTCTTTTTGGTGAATCTGGACAGTAAACCAACAGATCCAAGAGGTCTAAAAAATTTACTAGTAAAGAATGATTTAATTTCTTCAATTCCCGACGCCTCTCAAAATGCATAGGATATAGCCGTCGAAAGCCCTGAAATAAATATGATATAAAAATATTTATGAAAAATTGGTACTGTATAGAAATAATTCAAAAATACATAAGAAAAAACTCACTTGGCTCTCTAACGACCTGATAATTGTATCATCAGCGTTAAATGCATGTCCAAACATTGAATAAGAATCATGTATTGGTCGAGGTGGAAGCGGTGCTCTATTTCTTCTAACATTTTCATCGGTATAGAAATTTATATATTGCATAGGTGGTAGCGGCAGGGAACTAACTTGTGCAGTATCAGACGACATTTTAGATATGTTTAAGGCAATTACCAATATCTATTTATAGTAAGTCAAATTATACTTTTATTCAATTATTATTCAAATCATAATATTATCAACGTTCATTTAATGGGAAATCAACAATAATAAAAACAAATATCAAACCCACAACATAAATGTTTGACTCGACACTTAAGGGATAATGATATATTGACCATAGATAATACAACACTTATCAGTGTTGCCTAGTCGGGCCTAGAATTTGATAATTACGAAATTCATTTTTGAAATATTACTGCAAACGTAAGCTTGATTAAACAAAACGACCCAATGCTGAGTTAAAGCCATTTATTTGTAGATATTATCGACATCATGAAAATTTGCGTTTTAGTTATTCAAATAGATAAATAAAAGAAAGAAGGTAGATTTATTGATACCAATAGAAATAAAGTGGAACTTAAAAGAATTTAAAACATTCTCAAGACTTACAACCACGACAAACAATGAAAATTAAAACAATTTAATAATGAAGTTAAACCTCGGAGTTGAATAATGAAGTTAAAAACCGGAGTTGAATAATTAATATGAAGTTGTTAATGATATTTGACTGAAAAAAATTTTCAGCAAATATTTTTAAAGTAAGTTTTATATATATAAGTTTTATATATATAAAGTAAGTTTTAGGAAGACAATTTGCAGACACATCGTATCTATGCTTTCTTCTATTATGTTATAACTAAAAACTATGCATCACTAAGTAGATACTCCTTTTTGAAGTAAAAATAAAATTCACATATAAAGTAAGTGTATGTATCTAGAAAGATAATTTTAAAAAATTGCCTTTGGAGGGACAAATGTCAAATCTTACTAGAGGCACTCTTGAACCTTGCTAAAATACTGGCAATTATTAAGCACGATTTCAAATTAGTCTATCGACAATCTATATAAACATATTAACTCGCTCTAGGGATATTTCATACATATAACAAAAAGTACTGGTCGCATTAAAATATTTTTGACACAAATTTGTTCGTCATTTACCTCGGAGTAGTTCCAAATTCAATTTTATTTAAAAATATTTTTGTTCCTGTGGCAAAAAATGTCTTGATATGTTGAAGAGCGAATTTTCGTTTAACCGATTAAGAAAAAGTACAAATTACGTTTTGTAACACATTTTCATTTGAAGACTTAAAGATAAAGTGCAAATTGAGTGCTGTTCTAGCCACGCAACGCCGGCAGTACATAAAACTTCTGTATTGTCTTCTTTATGATTTCTCTTATTAATGTCACGATAGCCGAGTGGTTGGGTGGTCGGAATTTCGAGTTAAGAGACCCGAGTTCGATCCCCAGGTGGCAGGCTCGTACCAATGAGTTTATCAAAAACTTGTGTACGAATTATATCGTTGTCTTGGACATAAAGGCGGCGACGGGCTCACCACCTGTCACGTTGTCCCGAAAATATCTTCGGTGGAAGGTGGGTCAAAGGGACTTAATTGTCTAGACTAGACCTCTGTCTACCCCTGTATTGGGAATTGCGTGAAGATATTTATTTTATAATGTCTTCGCAATTAAAACATTAACGCTAAATAATCAAAAGAAAGTTTTATAATAGTTTTCTGATGGATTTTATGTGAGAGTAGAGAAAGAGCAAAACCACAGAAACGCCTTTCAACAAATCCGTGATTTCATCAGCGCACAACACCACTTAGGCAACATTCAAAGAAACTTTGTTCTTTACATGGATTAGTTTACGAAGAGATAGAATGAACTGTCAAGAATTTCAGAGTTCGATTTCGGGTGCATCATACATGCATAATAACTTCAGTGCTTGTCCCTGTGTTATAGTTGAGCTAATCATAAATATTTATAAATCTATATCATTAAAATATTAGGGTACTTTTAATTTAAAAAAAAATAAACGTGGGTGGGATTCGAATCCGCGAACTCGCGTCAGTTTTTTTCTTTTTCGATGGTTTATATTTTCTTACAAAGGTTTTATTTCGTCTATTACTGTCTGTGTTTCTAGTACTGTAGTAATATCTGTAAATATCTATATTTTCCATGACGATGTTCACAATTATTGAAATATCCTTGAGAGCGATAGGCTTGGGTGCCTAGATACTTTTATATTTTTCTCAATTCTATCAGATAAGAAGCCTTTTTTAAAAGCTGTTTATTGCAGTATTTATAGCTGTTTTAAAAAAAAACTAGATTCCAGCTTTACTGAAAGTAGCAGAAAGTACACTGGACAATGATTGGTGCGATGACAACTTTACTTTGATAATATCCATAATGAAGTCATCGGTAGCTGAACCAGGGCATTGAACATCGGCGTAAGGATGCTGGAAGGTGTGGCAATGTCAAGAAGCTCTTCCAGTATAGTTTGGAAGTGAAAACCTGCACAACATTGTTGGAAGTCGACGGAACTTTGTAGTAAATTTTAAGTAAGACCTACGCTCAGTAATGGATTTTTGGTATGCTGTAAAGAAAGAGACCTTAATTATCATAAGTAATAGTTTTTTTTTTGTGTTATAACATAAGGGAGCGTAGATTGCTGGCTGTCCATTGCAGTATGCTGGCTCGCAGGTTTGCACGACATACTAGGTAAGTAAAGTTAACAGTTTTTAAAGCATACTGTTAGTCCTTTTATACGTGCAGCCTGTGGGTTAGCTATACCCAGCAGGTACACAACGATCTACGTGTGCAATATAATAACACATTCAGGGTGCTCCTGGGGTTGCCCTTCTACTATGTTCAAATAAAATAATATAGGAGAATTATATAATACTAATAGTAGTTTGTACGTTTGTAATACTGATACTCTATGGATATAATAAAATATTTCTATGTAATTAATAAGAAACGATACTGTACATATGTGTATATATACCTCTGACCTCTGTCTACACAGAATGGGGAATATGCGTGAAGATATTATGTAAAATAAAAAAAATAAATATTAAATATCTTCACGCAATTCCCAATACAGGGGTAGACAGAGGTTAACTCTAGACAATTAAGTCCCTTTGACCCACCTTCCACCGAAGATATTTTCGGGACAACGTGACAGGTGGTGAGCCCGTCGCCGCCTTTATGTCCAAGCCAACGATGAAATTCGTACATAAGTTTTTGAAAAACTCATTGGTACTGCCACCTGGGGATCGAACTCGGGTCTCTCGACTCGAAATTCTGACCACCCAACAACTCGGCTATCGTGACTAATAAAAGATATTATGTATTTATTACTTATATACAATTTTCACAGTCGGAATTCGAGTCAAGACACCTGAGTTCGATATCCAAAGCTCGAACCAATGCGTTTTAAAATATAAAAAAAAAATGTCTTCACGCAATTCCCAATACAGGGGTAGACAGAGGTCAAGTCTAGACAATTAAGTCCTTTGACCCACCTTCCACCGAAGATATTTTCGGGACAACGTGACAGGTGGTGAGCCCGTCGCCAACGATGAAATTCGTACATAAGTTTTTGAAAAACTCATTGGTACTGCCACCTGGGGATCGAACTCGGGTCTCTCGACTCGAAATTCTGACCACCCAACAACTCGGCTATCGTGACTAATAAAAGATATTATGTATTTATTACTTATATACAATTTTCACAGTCGGAATTCGAGTCAAGACACCTGAGTTCGATATCCAAAGCTCGAACCAATGCGTTTTAAAATATAAAAAAAAAATGTCTTCACGCAATTCCCAATACAGGGGTAGACAGAGGTCAAGTCTAGACAATTAAGTCCCTTTGACCCACCTTCCACCGAAGATATTTTTGGGACAACGTGACAGGTGGTGAGCCCGTCGCCGCCTTTATGTCCAAGCCAACGATGAAATTCGTACATAAGTTTTTGAAAAACTCATTGGTACTGCCACCTGGGGATCGAACTCAGGTCTCTCGACTCGAAATTCCGACCACCCAACAACTCGGCTATCGTGACTTTTAACATGTAGAACATTTGTGTACGATTTATATCGTTGGCTTGGACAAAAAGACGGCGACGGGCTCACCACCTGTCACGTTGTCCCGAAAATATCTTCGGTGGAAGGTGGGTCAAAGGGACTTAATTGTCTAGACTAGACCTCTGTCTACCCCTGTATTGGGAATTGGTGAAGATATATTTTTTATATTAAGAAAAGCTACAAATAGGGCACTATCTTAAAAGTATGCACAGGTATTGAATACTCCTCTAAGACAATGGTAAAGTGGTGTAAACAGTGGTGTCGAATGTCCAAGAACCACAGAAACGCCTTTCAACAAATCCGTGATTTCATCAGCGCACAACACCACTTAGGCAACATTCAAAGAAACTTTGTTCTTTACATGGATTAGTTTACGAAGAGATAGAATGAACTGTCAAGAATTTCAGAGTTCGATTTCGGGTGCATCATACATGCATAATAACTTCAGTGCTTGTCCCTGTGTTATAGTTGAGCTAATCATAAATATTTATAAATCTATATCATTAAAATATTAGGGTACTTTTAATTTAAAAAAAAATAAACGTGGGTGGGATTCGAATCCGCGAACTCGCGTCAGTTTTTTTCTTTTTCGATGGTTTATATTTTCTTACAAAGGTTTTATTTCGTCTATTACTGTGCGTGTTTCTAGTACTGTAGTAATATCTGTAAATATCTATATTTTCCATGACGATGTTCACAATTATTGAAATATCCTTGAGAGCGATAGGCTTGGGTGCCTAGATACTTTTATATTTTTCTCAATTCTATCAGATAAGAAGCCTTTTTTAAAAGCTGTTTATTGCAGTATTTATAGCTGTTTTAAAAAAAAACTAGATTCCAGCTTTACTGAAAGTAGCAGAAAGTACACTGGACAATGATTGGTGCGATGACAACTTTACTTTGATAATATCCATAATGAAGTCATCGGTAGCTGAACCAGGGCATTGAACATCGGCGTAAGGATGCTGGAAGGTGTGGCAATGTCAAGAAGCTCTTCCAGTATAGTTTGGAAGTGAAAACCTGCACAACATTGTTGGAAGTCGACGGAACTTTGTAGTAAATTTTAAGGAAGACCTACGCTCAGTAATGGATTTTTGGTATGCTGTAAAGAAAGAGACCTTAATTATCATAAGTAATAGTTTTTTTTTTGTGTTATAACATAAGGGAGCGTAGATTGCTGGCTGTCCATTGCAGTATGCTGGCTCGCAGGTTTGCACGACATACTAGGTAAGTAAAGTTAACAGTTTTTAAAGCATACTGTTAGTCCTTTTATACGTGCAGCCTGTGGGTTAGCTATACCCAGCGGGTACACAACGATCTACGTGTGCAATATAATAACACATTCAGGGTGCTCCTGGGGTTGCCCTTCTACTATGTTCAAATAAAATAATATAGGAGAATTATATAATACTAATAGTAGTTTGTACGTTTGTAATACTGATACTCTATGGATATAATAAAATATTTCTATGTAATTAATAAGAAACGATACTGTACATATGTGTATATATACCTCTGACCTCTGTCTACACAGAATGGGGAATATGCGTGAAGATATTATGTAAAATAAAAAAAATAAATATTAAATATCTTCACGCAATTCCCAATACAGGGGTAGACAGAGGTTAACTCTAGACAATTAAGTCCCTTTGACCCACCTTCCACCGAAGATATTTTGGGACAACGTGACAGGTGGTGAGCCCGTCGCCGCCTTTATGTCCAAGCCAACGATGAAATTCGTACATAAGTTTTGAAAAACTCATTGGTACTGCCACCTGGGGATCGAACTCAGGTCTCTCGACTCGAAATTCCGACCACCCAACAACTCGGCTATCGTGACTAATAAAGATATTATGTATTTATTACTTATATACAATTTTCACAGTCGGAATTCGAGTCAAGACACCTGAGTTCGATATCCAAAGCTCGAACCAATGCGTTTTAAAATATAAAAAAAAAAAATATCTTCACGCAATTCCCAATACAGGGGTAGACAGAGGTTAACTCTAGACAATTAAGTCCCTTTGACCCACCTTCCACCGAAGATATTTTCGGGACAACGTGACAGGTGGTGAGCCCGTCGCCAACGATGAAATTCGTACATAAGTTTTTGAAAAACTCATTGGTACTGCCACCTGGGGATCGAACTCGGGTCTCTCGACTCGAAATTCTGACCACCCAACAACTCGGCTATCGTGACTAATAAAAGATATTATGTATTTATTACTTATATACAATTTTCACAGTCGGAATTCGAGTCAAGACACCTGAGTTCGATATCCAAAGCTCGAACCAATGCGTTTTAAAATATAAAAAAAAAATGTCTTCACGCAATTCCCAATACAGGGGTAGACAGAGGTCAAGTCTAGACAATTAAGTCCCTTTGACCCACCTTCCACCGAAGATATTTTTGGGACAACGTGACAGGTGGTGAGCCCGTCGCCGCCTTTATGTCCAAGCCAACGATGAAATTCGTACATAAGTTTTTGAAAAACTCATTGGTACTGCCACCTGGGGATCGAACTCAGGTCTCTCGACTCGAAATTCCGACCACCCAACAACTCGGCTATCGTGACTTTTAACATGTAGAACATTTGTGTACGATTTATATCGTTGGCTTGGACAAAAAGACGGCGACGGGCTCACCACCTGTCACATTCTCCAAAAATGTCTTCGGTGGAAGCTGGTTCGAAAGGTCTAATTGCCTAGACCTCTACCCCTGGCGTGAAGATATATATATAGGGTACAAACACATCCTGTGTCTATATATTTTTAATATTTAAATATAAATATTTTCAATTCTTAAAATTAATAGAAAATGCCACTCGATATGACGAAAATTTGTTAAGAGGCCATGCTAAAGTAAATACCAAAGTTAATACTAAATTTTCATGTGATCATAGCGTGAGCATATACACACCCCTATATACTATAGGAAATGAAATTAGCTGCGGCTGGGAAAATTCATTAGATCCATGGCGGGCAGCAACATTTAAGGTACCAATAAGAAATATGTGGAATAATAAGTGACTTTTAATGTATTTAAGGTACCAGTTGCGTGGTACTGAAGTCACATCATTAGAACGCTTATCAGGCGTAGCGATTATGGCACGATTACCCCAGCCTTAGAGCTGTTATGAATGTAAGTATTTATTTTATTAGGTTCTTTAAATAATAAAATTAAAAATAAACGATGTCGGTATAACCATTTTTATTAGTAGCATATTTTCTAAACAAGACAATGTTTCCAAATACCCATTCTTTTGTTTAGCTGAAGCTTGAATAATAATTTATAAAATTCAATAGCCTGTTCTCTCTCCAATAGTTGTAAATAAAATTTTGCGCCTTTGTCGGTTGTTTAAACAAAGCTAGCGGATGATCATAAAAGTTAAACCGAAAACCAGAATCTATTATTAAAGTATGACCTTGATCAATACATTTCAGGTAAGAGAGAGGTAGATCAGTGTCCTTTTTACAAAATTATAGACGACTGCCAGAAAATAGTAGTGTAATGTTTTTTAGGTTGATATACCTAGGAGGTGTGAGGTGTACCTGGAGGTGTATAAGAGTTTCTATCATTATATAATCATAAAGACCTATAAAAGTCCCCTGTACGGAGTAAGTCTCTCCCGTACTGTAGGGTTTGTCACAATCATTATATGACAGTGATGCTGCTGCTCGTCAGCGGTCTGCTGAAAAAACTTTCGGTCCGATACGTAGTCGGCCGTTACGTAGATACAACGCCTAATGCCTAAAATTTAAAGTCATAATAAAGTACTACTCCCCATGGCATGTTACCAAGAACGCTATCTGCATTTCCATGTTGAAAAAGCACTAGTTTCTATATTCCGCCATAAATACTAAAAATAATTCTTTATTTGAGGCCAAGCTATTAGTATTTGTTTGTTAGTATCACAAACACACTAGTGTTAGTAGTCAAAACTTTATTTAGATTATTTATTTCAATAAATGATTGTTTATTTTAAATTTATTACTTTTTTAAACTCTTAATTATTGCCTTATTTATGATTAATAAGAAAATTTGGTATAAAAATTCACCACTGCCTATCTACCTGGAAATTAGCAGGATGTTTTTACTAAAAGAAATTTGTACGATCCTTTAATTTTCTAAACAATAAATAAATGATTTGGTAAGTAATAAAAAGATCATGTTGTTTATAGATGCAAAAACAAAGGGACAGCTTCGTTTATGGAATACCCTTTTCACTTTTGGTAAGTCACTGTAAACAGCTAGAAGCCTTAGGTTTAATAATTATACGTTGGTTAATACCATCGAAAATTATACTTCAGAAAGAAACGAGTCAGTTTAGGTTTTTCATAAAATTTTTTAAATAACTTAATTTAATTCCCTCCATTCTACGATCAACTAGACGTGAAGTTTTCTA
Organism: Sericinus montela; assembly: GCA_029286605.1. Classification (NCBI taxonomy): domain Eukaryota; kingdom Metazoa; phylum Arthropoda; class Insecta; order Lepidoptera; family Papilionidae; genus Sericinus; species Sericinus montela. The sequence goes on from JAGSMR010000001.1 coordinate 9,728,203, forward strand.
GGGTAATGCGACATTCGTTTAGGTATGGTTTATTCCTCCTACGCACACTAAACGTTTCTCTTCAACCATTATCACACGGACGCCTAATGAGTGGAATTTCCTGCCGGCGTATATTTTTTACGAATACATGTCTTCAAGAGTGAAAAGGTACTTTACAGGCAAGCGTTATATACGAGTATATAACAATCTTCAAACAATCCTATTATTAATGTGCAAAATTATAGAAATTCTGCCGTGATTTATAATATTGTTATCATAAACTATTTTAGAATTATCTTGTGATATTTAAATCTCAAGAGCAAGTATTAGACGACCATGTCATTTGTATGAAAAATATAGAAAGATACCTAATTTGTATAATTTTTTTATGTACATATGTATATTTTTATATATTTAACAGTGCAAGTTTTAACTGTAAGTGCATCTTTTAGCGACAGTTTTTGTAACAACAATTTTTTCCTGATAACTTTAATTTTCATCACTTCCTCATTAGATTATAAAAGTCCATAATTTCTACTGCGACATGTCTATACCTGAATGTCATCGATAAGTATAATTCGGGTACAATAAAAAAGCATACGTTACATATGTATCACGTTCAAACATACATGCATTTTAACTTTCCTTCATTATAATGACGTATCGTTTAGCGATAAAACCGAGTCAGTGGCTATTGCAATTAGATAATTCGTGGTCGGTTGTCACGGGCAAGGCCTGTTAAGCTATGGTACCTACCTATGGCAATAAGAAACTCCCACCGCTCACTTGTCGTTCTATCTTTTCGAATTTCTTAGTTTTATTAAAAAAAAAAACAACATTCAACCATAGTTAATATACAATAATAATCGTTGTTGTCAAACACTCGCTCGAAATAGTTTTTATTTAAGCTTTTGCCCACAATTGGTTGTGTTTTAGAGAAGCTAGATGAACATTCAAAATGGGTTTTAACGCAGTAGCGTTGCAACGAAACCCCCTTAGTTAACGAAATGTTACAAAAAGTTAGTATAATATTTAAATAATTAACTTTTGGTGAGATATTATCAACGAATTAATTAAATGTATTTAATGTGTATTTTAAAGGAACGAAGGCTTGTCTCGCAAAACTCGTTCGCCGTCTGTCTCGTTAGTAATATGAGTTAAACTTACGTTATATTAACACTAGGGTCTTGTATAAACATATTTTTGCAGTTAAAAGGTATAATATGATATTGTAATATAGGTATATACATTACATCCATCGATTAAAATAATTTAATGTTCCACTGTTTCGTAATGAGAATTTTCAAACGAAGATAAAACAGACAGTCTGAAAGAGGAGTTTCTTCTTTCAGACATTTTTTTATAAAGGAAATGCAATATTTTTCTTCTATCAACCTATAAGAATATAATAATAATATCTTCACGCAATTCCCAATACAGGGGTAGACAGAGGTCTAGTCTAGACAATTAAGTCCCTTCGACCCACCATCCACCGAAGATATTTTCGGGACAACGTGACAGGTGGTGAGCCCGTCGCCGTCTTTATATCCAAGCCATCAATACAATTTGTACATAAGTTGTAGAAAAACCCATTGGTACGAGCCACCTGGGGATCGAACTCGAGTCTCTCGACTCGAAATTCCAGCCACCCAACCACTCGGCTATCGTGACTTTGTTTTATATTTATTTATTTATTTATCAACCTACTTATATTTAATGTCTATTTATAGGTTACCTAGCAGGGCCGGCAGAAGTAGTGCTGACCTAGAACCTGATAGCAGCTTCACCTACCAGTTCCAAATATGAATCTCGAATCCACACCAAAATTTCATCAAATTCGGTCCAGCAGTCCAGCCAGGAGAAGTTCTATCACATACAAACGCACATAAGAATTATATACCTGTATGAAGACCATCTCGAAAATTACCAAAACTAAAATAAGCAAGCAAGGTGACGAACAGCAGCATCCAAGATGGCTGTCATCTTACTTTAAGTAAATGAAAAAAAAAGAAGTTAAAAACACTTAATTAGACATTAGGTTCATGCTCGACTCCGATTGGACGACCTCCGTGGGCGAGTGGCGTAAACGCCGGTTTTCGAGGTTTTGCCATCTCGAGATCCCGGGTTCGATTCCCGTTTGGGTCAATATAAAATATATTTCTATATTAACTCGGGTCTGAGTGTGGTGCCTTCGTTGTTTCCAATTTCCATATTACAAGTGTTTTAGCATCTTACATTGGGATTGGAGCAATGTATGTGATGTTATTCCTATCAATATATGTATTTGTATTCATGCTGTCAATAAATATCGTTGTAAAATGTTAAAAAAAATAAGTAATAAATTAAGCAATAAATAAATATATAAGCAATACAGATAAATTAAGAAGACAACTATTTAACCAAAATATATTTTATTTTTAAACAATATATTACTAGTAGGCTCACTAAAGTTAACAACATTTTAGATTAAATTTTGAGAAATATCTACATCGTTTTATTGTGAGGGAATAGAAATAGATACATAGATAGGGACAATATCGAATACATTGTACTGATCCCAAGGTATAAATATCAAAAAACTTGTTTTATGGAATCAGAAACAACGTAGGAACACCCAGAGCAGTAGCAATGTAATGAAGTGATTTTACGGGACTCGAACACGGGACCTCAGACCTAGCGATACCTTAACCACCGATGTGGCTTAAATGTCACACTATGAAAATCGAACCGAAATAACGTAACTAGCGTTTTAAGCGCTCTGTGCAAGCTTCTTTAATTGGGCCATTGAGAGAATTCAATTGATAATTTTTTGCACCCCTCAAGGCTCTGCCTCTCTTGCTTGTTCACCGCTGAAACAGCTCTATTAACGGAACTGCAGAAATATTAGTGAATCTATTAAAGAATATTTGAAAATAATAATAATAAATCATAATACATGCGTATAGTTAAAAGAATTTTCTACAAATCAATTAAACCAATTAAACGCTACGTTCCAAAAACCGCTAGTCTAAGCTTCAATTATCATAATTTCCGCGATGCAAGAGAAATAAAATCCGATGCAGTTAGAAAGGTATCAAGACGCTTACAATACTTTCAGCCGGGTTTAGGTAGAGTTCATTACGTCGGTGTCCATTATTTTCATCGTAATTAGGCAAATTAAGCGATAGCGTGGGGCGCGGCGCTTCGACTGCAGTCGGGGCGGATCGGCATACAAGCCCACCATTGGTCGGACGGTTACCACCTCCTATAACTTCGCCCCTCCCGTTCCTACCTCGCATATGCTGCCACTTGGTCCGGCTTCAGTCGCGATCGCTTCGTCCCGCGCGGTGCATTGTCGTCAGTAAACTGAACCTCACCGGTAGCTGTAGTGTTGTGGCAGCGAGTGTGCATGTGTGCGATGCTCGGACGGTGAACGAAGCATGGTGAATTACGTCAATCCGCTCGCCATGTACCAAGGCAAAGGCGGGCAGTACGGAGCGGGTGGCTGGTACGGTTGGCAGCATCAGAATTTCGAGGAGCAGCAATGGTGCGCGTGGAACGGAACGCCTGGCGGCGAGTGGCCGTCGGAGCCGCATCATTTCCCGAAGAGAGAACCAGGCGAGAGGGAGATCGGGGAGATGCCATCACCGGCGCGAGGAGATTTGGCTAGCCCTGGAGAAGGCTCTCCAGGCTCGAGACCTTCGCAGCCCGCTCACCCGCCGGCGCCGCCTCGTTCGCCCTACGAATGGATGAAGAAGCCGAACTACCAGACACAACCTAATCCAGGTTTTTATTTTACAAGTACCTACAATTGTTTAATTACTTAATTCATAATTATATTTATCAACGCCTAGAGCCACATCGATCGTTTGCTTAAATATTTTTATAAGTTCTTGATTCGAACCATGCTTAGTAATGTAAACGAAAATGACATTTTGTTGTCTATAAATTTCATAGATACCTTCAATATATTAATTTGACTACAATTCTAAAGACATTCGTAAACAATTCAGCTAATGCAAATTCATAGCTACCTACCTGCTATTTGTTGAAAATGGTTTCTAATAAATATTTAATAAACACAGCTTCATGTGAGCGAGTCTTCAACGAACCTTCAACAATTGTTTTCTATTTGATTATTGTTTACTACTAAGCAAAGAACTGTGGTTTTACCAGCGTTATTTTCATTACAAACTAATATTATCACATATTTTCATGACACGTTATAGTTTTCTACTAAAGGTTGCTAAGTCATTAAGGATTTAAGCACTGAACTAAAAAAAAATGCTTGTAATATTACTTTGCTTTTAGTTTAGAGTTTTATTTTCAGAAAACATGCTTGGTTAATACATAAAAAATATCATATGTAATGAAGACGGCAAGGAACGAAAGTCTTCACAAATCATGTAATTTTTAACAGAATAACAAAATTCAAAACCAAACTTAAAATGTACCTTAAATTTTAAATAACATAATATTATCTTAATGATGTAAATAAATATTGGTATATAAACATAACACACCATTATTTCATATTCATAACGAAGGTATATTGAACGATATAATAACGTTGTGTTTAATATATGTCATCCAACGTAGATTAAAATTAAATAAAATAAACCCTTCAAAGGAAAATTACGTACAAATTAAATTATGCAAATTAAAACATGATATTAATTCATTATGCTATAATACAAAAAATGGAAGTTTAGTTATTCTCTAAAATATCTCACTTTATTTGTTTTTAAAATGCAAGATTTAGTTAAAGAGATATCTTAAATTTTTATATATTAATTCTCTATGTATTGAAATTGAAAACCTAAATTAACTTTTTGAGTTACACTTAATATATCGCCATCAATGAGTTAATGTAGACTTCAACTATCATACACACAGCCTCAGCAGTTATATGGATGGACGTTTTTTAGTTTGAGTTTTTTAATGAAACCAAACGAGATAATACAATGACATTAACAGTAGATTCGCGTGAATTCCCCAAAACTTGATCTAAATTATATAAATATATATTTATATAAATATACTTCTACGTAAATATATTGTACCCTTGCCTTGGACAATTAGGTGGCGTTGGGCCTGTTACGTTGTCCTAAAATAGCCTTTGATAAAAGCAAGGTCGAAAGGATTATATTGCATAGGTCTACCCCAGTATTATGAATAAGCATGAAGATAAAAAAATATTAACTAAGAATTTAAAATTATGTCATGAAAATTTTGACACAGTTACATGTGTGTATTTAAATAATATAAATCCATATATTAATAGAACTAAAGAAAAACAAAACGGAGACGAGCTTACCACCTGTCACGTTGTCCCAAAATCTGTCATCGGTAGAAGTTAGGGCAAAAGAACTTAATTGTCTAAACCTCTGTCTATCCCAGTATTGGGTATGGCGTAAAGATATATTTATATACATAGATAAATCTAGCAGCCGTGTGTTTACTTACAAACACACGGTAAGTCATACGGGTAAGTATCTACCATCCCCTTTCTTGCCTTGTCACAAGAAGCATCAACAATTCTTGGAAATAGCAAAGATTTCCGTCTGATGCAAGGACAACTATTTTAACAAACAACAGACTAAAAATAAAGCAGATGAGAAGCGTCTGTCATTTTTGAAGTGCCTAGTACTGCGATCGCCATTTGGTTTGCTAGGCGTGGCGATATGGAGATGATATAATTAATACTTTTTGTGGACGATATCTTTGTTCTTCTTTGATCTAAACGCTGGTTTTCATTTGGAACCTACTGATTATTGTTAACACAAATAAAAAATAGAAGAACCAAAAATCTACTTATAGGTAAACAAAAAATTAGATGAACATACAAACACAAATTATTGTCCGTTTAACGCATTTTGGTTAATTTTCGAAAATCGCACCAAATGAAAGCTGCCATTTAATTTATGTGCATAGGTAATTAGTTTTTATGATTGCTCGATGAACAATTCCGAGAATGTTACTGTTTGAAATATTCCGCTTTGAAGTAAACCGCTCGGTGTAGCATTAGGTACCTAAGTCTGAACCCTACCATAAATATATGTTATTGTTTTCCTTTTAAATATCGTAATTTTATGAACCTATCCTTCTTTGTTGAATACAAGCGGCTTTTAATAACTACGCAGGTATTGAAGTTTAACAAATTTTTAAGCTTCAAGTTTGTGATAGGTAAATAGAAAAATATTATTTTTAGAATGGTTTCGCAGCTGTCACTAATATTATCATCAAATCACCTGGATCGATATTGTATTACCACAGCTTTGCATAATTCTGAATGCTGATGGTTCTCTAAAGCCCTTTTTTCATTGTCTTTATCGGTTGAGAACGAAGCCGATTCATGCCGATTCTCCGGTCATGAGTGGCGTCCAATAAAAAATATACATAGGCTTTAGCACTAAAGTTCCTTAGTAGTGTACACAATATGTATGTATATGATACAAATGTTTTAATTTTGAAATAACGTCTTTTTATAAACTCTAGTTATTGACCGCAGCATATACATGCACATAGTTATCGAGCCTATTGTTTTTTTCCAGTAAAAAAATATATCTTCACGCAATTTCCAATACAGGGGTAGACAGAGGTCTAGTCTAGATAATTAAGTCCCTTTGACCCACCTTCCACCGAAGATATTTTCGGTACAACATGCCAGATGGTGATCCCGTCGCCGTCTTTATGTCCAAGCCAACGATATAATTCGTACATAAGTTTTTAAAAACTGTCACAAGATGATTTTGATCATTAACCAGTAAAGTACGAAGTGAACTTTCCCACAACAATTGTGGGAAAAATTCACTTTTTCGACATATTCCTACAATTTATTCTTAGCCTTTTGAACTCCTAGATATCTTCAATTTCATAACCATAAAAGTTAGGTAGTAAATTAGTATTTTGTAAACGTTTTTAATGCATAAGTTCGTGATTTTTTAAATAAATTGCTAAAGGAGTCGGGTTTAAGGAAGGTCAGGTAATATAAAACAATTTAATGCCAAACGAATCGATTAAAATAGAGATGCATTTTCCTTATTGTTTAAGTATTATTTATTCGATTGAATGCATTCATCGATCTTTTTTATAACTTAATTTTTTATAACTTACAACACAACGTCAAAGTGTAAAAATTAAACATTTATTTAGTTTTAATTTTACATAGCACTTCCTGTTAAAAGGCGTATTGAAAGTCAAAATAAAGTGAAACATAGATTAATAGCAAAGTTAGTGCGCGTTAATTTTTATTATTTATGAACTAAAGATTATTCAAAATCATTTCCTTAAGTCATTCTTCCTGTAAGATAGTGAGTAACGCCATAACAAGACGTCGCTATGTAAGGAAGGAATTGTAATTTCATGAGTAATTCTTTGTGATTTTTTTTAATAATTAATTAAATTAAATATTAATATATTTATCCGAGTCCACAGTTCCGAGCACAAATTCTTTAGTTACTAACTAAAGAATTTCTGTTATGGAATCAGAAACTATGATCGTATCACAAACATGTATGTGATGTTGTCTAAATCTCTATGCATTTACTCGTTATTGTTTATTTCTTGATTTTATGAATAGTTAGTATTTAGTAGTAAGTATGAAGTGTAGTAATAGTTAAGAAACATTATATTTTTAATCTATTTATGAGGTTTTCAGTATGCTTCAGAGTTACGAGTACTTCGAGGGTTTTGTTTCAAAAAGGTTCTTATTAATATGCTGCTCTAGTACGCGCACTCGAAATATTTTTAAAAGCATAACTAATGTCTAGTTTCACGATTTCCAGACATCAAAAATGTGCTGGTTTTTGCTATGGTAAGATTGCTTGTATGCATTAGATTTTTATACAATTGTCGATTTCTGGAATCCATTGTTTTCACGTATACTATTGAACCTAAAATTCTTAAAATTAATTCTAAAGCTGAAGAAACTGAATAATTTATATGATTACATTATATAAATTATTTTATTTTTTGTGTAATTTAATTAACTTATTTTTTTTTGTTGTAAAATAAAATAAAATATCTTCACGCAATTCCCAATACAGGGGTAGACAGAGGTCAAGTCTAGACAATTAAGTCCCTTTAACCCACCTTCCACCGAAGATATTTTCGGGACAACGTGACAGGTGGTGAGCCCGTCGCCGCCTTTATGTCCAAGCCAACGATGAAATTCGTACATAAGTTTTTGAAAAACTCATTGGTACTGCCACCTGGGGATCGAACTCGGGTCTCTCGACTCGAAATTCCGACCACCCAACAACTCGGCTATCGTGACTTATAACTTTTTTTGTTGTAATCTTAGTTATGATGATTATTTTAATTTTTTATAAACTTTGTAGAAGCTTTCATTAAAAATTGTTTCCTTTATCGACACATTTAACTTGACACAAGTTAAGTAGTAACCATGGTTCTCCTAGCTATGCCGTGAATAACACATACAGCGTTGCATTCCGTTTTTCGATAAGAGATTTTGTTTGTTTAAACGGTTCTAACTTTCGTAGCTTGTTTTTTTAATTATATCCTTCGTCGGCTTTATATCTTTGTTGGATATAAAATTTATTATTTAAAATAGTAAAGTAGAAATTAGTAAATTTAATCTAGTTTATAATTATTGACCGCCATTGAGCATGAAGGCAATGTACTTTTAGAGATAAAAATTGCAATAACTTTTATACATAGATTACACAAAGATATCTGTTTATTACAAAATAATTGTAATAACTATATTACTATAGCTTTCTTCTTTTTCAAAATTTAGTGCATTACTGAAAAAGGCTATCGTCGTTTCTTGATGAAGAATCGACGGGAAAATATACCTCAAAGAAGTAGTGCGGTGGAAAATAAAATAAATTTAATTCTGAACTGTTCAAAAATCATATCTGATGCAATCAAGAGTCTTCACTTTATTGAGTATTTTGTATCTAGTACATATTAAGCGGTATTCTACCGGTTACCAAAGGGTTCTTTATAAAATAATTCGGGATGGAAGATGTGATTTAGATGTGGACAGGCGTGTCGCTGCCGGGAACAAAGTCAATGGTGCCCTGACTGCGTTAATCAAAAGGCAAGGCGTTGTAAAAAGTGCACGCCTTGCAATACATAACGCAGTGTTGGTACCGACTTTGTTATATGGCAGCGAAACCTGGGTATGCCAGAAGAAGCATAAAAGCAGGTTGAATGCAGTGGAGATGCGATCTCTTCGTAAAATGTGCGGCCTTACCATGGCCGACCGAAAGCGAAACGAAGAGATTTCGCAGTATGGCAGGTTTGAAAGATGACCTTGTCTCAAAATGGATAAGGGCGTGCTTCGATGGTTTGGGCACATTGAGCGAATGAGTGAAGACCGAATGGTGAAGAAAATATATAGCGCGAAAGTTAATATTAAAAGGTGTCGAGGTAGACCGAGACTAACTTTCGAAGACCATGTGAGCAAATTGCTCGAAGAGAGGAGGGTCAAGAGTACTCGGATACCTAGACGTGCATGTATGAAGAAGATGATGAATCTGAAAGAAGCGAAAGAAGTATGTAGGGATCGTGACACTTGGCGATCTGTTCTCTCTGGCTACCCCGTCAGGGATTGTGCGTGAAGAAAACCGTTCATGCCTATACAACAAACGGAATTTTATCACGTGATAATAAAATGAAATGTAGATATAATTTAATATTATGTTTATAGAGATTTAATTGTATTTACGTACAACTCATTAATTGAAATCAAAAGTTTTTATGACACTATAAATTAAAAAAACTGGATTTACTATGCCACCTCTAAAATAATGGCTTTATAGGCAGCCAGTTTTACGGCTTGTATGTGTAATTTAATTACTTATTATACCCAAATATTTACATCAAAGTTACGTTACGTTATAAAATCATACAAATTGTTAAATTTGGCGACTTTAATAGTTCTTTGGTAATATTTGTGAACGACTGATAATACATATTATATAGAAATAATGGTAATTACATAGGATATCTCACATAAACTTACACTGATTTATTAAGAAAGAAAACGTCGCCTAAGAAAGAGTTTATATTAAATTTAGTTGTGGTAGAATTGGTAGTAAATTCTGTATTGAACTACATAATTTTGGGACTATGAAACTATGTACGTAGGCTATCTATTACAATTACACATGATATGTTCAACAACTTCGGAAATACATCTAGGATGTATTTCCGAAAAACAACACTTGACAACACTTGTTATTCACTCCCCTTTAGCTTAGGAGTTGGACATTATGATAGTAGTCTGACATTAGTAAATGTAACTCATTTACTAATGCCGTTTATGTTTATCTTCACGCATGCGAAGCCGAATATAAAAAAATGTCATAATAATAAAATTTTAAATTACAAGTAAGAATGTATCTCGTAAGTTGTTTGTTGATAAGCTATGCAACGATATATTGGAAATTTAGCGAAACAATACATAGGTACCTGTTCTATCGCCCGCCGGCAAATACGCCAATAGGTCAAGGATCATATTTATTGCTTTATGTTTCAAAATGCAACAAATTTATTGTAACTATTATTACAATAAATTGCAGTTTTTATTATCTACACAATGAACGCATCTAGTACCTTCATTATTAAAATCTCTCTTGATATTAATTTGTAATATAGAATCTTGTATTAGTTTCGAAGACGCGATCAAATCCTATTCTAAAATTAGATTTCTTAGTCTATAATTTTTAATAATTTTATAAGTATTAAATAAATGCATTAAATTTTTATTATTATGTCATTTTTATCACGTCACTTTTTGTTGTAAAAATTTTCATATTTCGGGTCAATGCTGGTTTCTCTTGTAAACTTGTAAAAACTTTGACTTTAGAAGCAATGAAGTTTTCATAGGCTGTAAATAATAAGGACCTACTGCTTACCTACTACCTACCTACTGTCTACAATTGTACTGCGATATACAAGGTTAGGGTTAATTAGGGTTTAAAAGAAAAGCAATATATTTGAAAATGAATATTTAAAAAAACTTATTACAAAGTTACGTTAGTGTAAATAGGTACAATTCATCTTATAGTAAAATTTAAGTTTTAACACTATTCCTCTTTATGGTACCTGTCGACAAAAATTGCCAATGTACTATATTCTTATACCTGAGGAACATTCTCGATTTCATACAAATCAATCGCATACAGCATAAGATTAGAATTACATCGATATATGAATTTTAATTTATATTATAATATTTTTGGTTAATAAATTATGGAAGAAAATAAAAAAGCATTGTTCGCAACGAAAAATTTGTAATAACAAAATAAGAATAATATTAAAGACAACACGAAGACAACTTTTTGTCTCTCTATGGAAATGCGTTAAAGTGCGCCAAAGTAGATTAGTCATTATCATATAGACACAATAGAATTATAAACCTTGCGCTGAAAGAATTTTTTATTACACAATATTTTTTTCTAAAAACATTGTTTTTTCTATGATGCTTCATCACAGACTTGGTACTACACTTACCCTGTATTATTTCGGTGGACAATGCAATTATCATTCATAACAGCTGTATTATTTTGCGTTTACAAGAACGTTCCAGTTAACGCGTGCCCTGGGATCGAATGCATAGTGTGAGCAATTAATCCGGGCAGTCTGGTATGGCGGGGGATGCTCCCGGCGACAATCACTGGCAACGGCGCCCCGGGGACCGGGAGAACAAGTTAAATCTTTGCCAACTTTGTGCGGTCGCGCGTGTAAATGTAATTGTGCCTTGCTACTATTGTCTTTATTTAGAGCATCGCGGTTTCGAGCAGTTTGAAGTTAAATTTTCGGAGGGGAAAGCATTTTTTTCTTGTGAACTAAATGATTTGATGTTAAAATTGCTTTGCCTTTTAATTTTTTTAATTTATGTCTTGTAATGGGATGAGTTTGTTTTGTATAGTTTTAAAAGAATTCTAAAATTTCTGTCTTTGAATATTTATGCCTTAGAATTGGCTTACCTTCCCCTTAATCCCGTGCGTAGAGGTGTAAGGAGAGTCTACGTACAGATGACGATATATATAGTTTTCGTTTGGTGAAGAGTAAATGGGAAAACATATAAGTTTTTATGTCAATTACATAATTTGCAATACTTCTTTAGCCGCATTTTGAAAACTTTAATCTAAATATGCATTATGTCATGTCAATAGGCAGTATCTAGTATTTACTCGTACATTTGCATTGTGTTATATCAACACATAGGTACCTTCTATGCCGGCTCTATGTATACAAACCTTTCTGTCCTTGTTTGTCAAGTCGTGTTTACAGAAAAACGGGAATATTCGTGGAAATTATTCACCATTTGTCCGCATTCATTCTCGAATCACTAAAGGCGAGCTCAGTTGGAGCCCCAGTCTCTTTATTACTAAACAAACGTACCATTTCGAACGGTTTATCAACGTCAGGCATAAATTGAGATTTAAGAAAGATTGCTGAAGAGCGTTGAAAGGTCTTTTACTTATTGCGGTTACGCCCCGGGGAGTGTGACTAAGAAAAAACGTGAAAGCAAACGGTAGTAGTCAATGATTGTTTGTTATTGTTTGCCATCGTAACCAATAGATCGTGCTCGTGTCGAGCTGTCAATTACTGTCGACAAATGACTTGTCAATTGCGCTACATAACCTACTGTTTGTTTTAACCTTTGGGTATTGATCTAACACGTTAACGTTCTTATTGATACGAGAATGGTTGATCTTTAACAATGTAAACATATAATATTTGTAAGATACAGTGATTATAATTGACCTCAAATCTGTTTATTAATAGTTAAATCTATGAAATTTTATGGACTTCAAGATTAAAATAGTTAAATTTAGATAGATAGGTAGGTAATAATTATAAATAGGTACCTCCGTTAACTTACTTATTCTATTAAATTGCCTTTAAAATTAGCAGCCTTATTTAAATTTTAATTAACGCCATGTTTGACAGAAATTAGAGCTGAAAACGACAGCCGGCACTGGAGTAACGTACCTAAAATTACTTCTTTGCAGGTAGGCTGATCTTCGAATACACAAAACGTGCGTGTTATCTGTCTATGACATATTCAAAGTAAAACGTTCGAAGTAAAACCTTCGATTCAAAGTAAAAAAATCGATTTTTATAAATTCCGAGAGGGGCTCTAACCTAATCTTTGTCTTAGGAAGATATCAATTTTTGTGTGATAATAGTTTTTGTAAGACCCAAAGGAAGCTCAGAGTTGCTCAACACGCTATGCGGCTATGGAAAGGGATATGCTCGGTGTTTTTCTGCGTGATATAATTGTCCCAGACATGTTTTTCTAAACTGCTGTAATAAATTACTCTCTTCTTTGGGGGTATTGCTACTCGTGTTGAAAGTTTTGGTAATGTCAAGTCAGTTGTCGTATACTAAGACGGTCTCTAGCTCATCTCCTGTTGTCCCTTTAAAGCTCCAGTTAAAGTGGGTGAAACAAAACCTAATTGTCTAAACTTTTGACAACTCAGTTTTGGGGAATGCGTGAAAATAAAAGAAAAGATATATCAGAACAAATTAGAGCTAAAAAATGTCTTTTCACGTGGTATAGAAATTAAGGCGAATACTTGAATTGGTTTCGTGAACATTGTAGTACACTTAAGAACATAGAGAAAGAAAAAGAGAGAGAGAACTTTTGTTTCACTTCTATATTATGTTAATCTTCTCATGGTTTATATCATCTTCTTTCAATTGGGAATGTCGCTTATTAATTTACATTTCCACTAACTTCATTCAAACTAACGGTTACTATAGGTGTGGAGTATATATTTATGTAATTACTTTTTGACCGCAATTTCGGCTAGCTAGGCTATTCAGCCCGCAAAACAGATTTTTGTAATTGAGCAAATTATCCTTTCCAATAATAAATTAATTGCGTCTTTTGCGATAATTTCTTCCATCATACCAAATTTAAGCCTTGAAAGCGTTAAAGAAAGATAGAAATAGTTACATTCACATATATATTGTTAGTATGGTGTTTTGATATCCTCAAATTCAGTTTTATATTCATATTACATGTTAATAGTTAGTTATCCGTTACATAAACGTAATTTCGAAATTGTTTTATACATGTCCGGCGCCAAAGAGACGGCCCGGAGCCCTAAATAGACGTAAACCAGTACATAAAGTTGCGCCGCCGCTTTATGGCCCGCCCTCCGTGAACCCCTCCTCATGCAGAGATCCTCCCAGGGGAGTGCTACCGCTTAAGTACCTACTCCGAACGTATATCTCGATTTAAGAGCCACTCAATGCAATCTGAAATCTTTAAAATCGATTCGGGTTAGAGGGATCGCGATAGTGATTCGTGATTCTCGGCGCGTTATCATCGCAACTAGTTGATAGCAGCCGCGCCCTCGTCCATCAAAAACGCATTACAAGCTTACAAGAAGGTAACATAGCGATATGTGGAGTTTTATCAACGCGTTCAAAGGCACCGCCATCGCTAGCCGGTCGCGATAATCACGTATTACTGAAAGCGGGATTTCAACAGGCCGACAAAGCGAGCGTAACCGATAAACGTCGATTAATTGTTTTCCTTTCACAAATCGCGTCCAACAACGTGTTCAACAAGCTATTCGCTCTGTAGATACACGATACACGTGTAATCGTTATACTAATACCTTAACAGATACGTCCTCATTGTACCGGTGCTGTTTATTATTTTGCAATTACTCACTCTTAGGTATCATATAATTTAGGATGGCACGGCGAAAGACAATCTAAGGGCAAACTCTCATCATAAATATTAGTGTTATATACATAAAATTTTTTTAATCATGTTTATTCGATATAATGCTAGATACAGATTGGAAACAAAGTGAAAAGAAAGAAAGTTCGTTTACCATTCTTTGTGGAAAGCTTTGTGGGAGCCCCATGTTCAGCTGTGGACTGTTGATAGTCTGTAAAGAAGATGAAGATAAAGATTTTTCGAAGATCAATTCCTCCATAAACGGTTAGAGTTGTGAATGAAATAGGAACTCCGTCATTTCTAAATTTAAAGTGTGAAAATTGATAGGTGCGTTTAAATCATTTTTGTATTTATAAATAATACGTTTCGCTGTGAAAGGATTTCGGGAATTTTCGTCAGAATGGGTATAATTTTGTATAAAACTTTGTCATTATTGAACTTAGTATACAAATTATCTAGTAGGCTGTTAATTATAATTTGAGAATTAAGTTTCATTTCACGTTTTTATATTAAATCCGGGGCGAAAACATTTTGGTGTCATTGTTGTGTAAATCTACATACTCACGTGTTTTAGGTTTCTGATTGCCTTATTTACCAACGCCATGCTGAAATTACCGTGCTAGTAGGTTTTGTAGTAGGAAATAAATATTCCACATATTATATGATGATTCGATAATATGAATACGATATAAAACTTTATTTTTTGTTACTATTAAAAAACAAAGTGTGTTTATATTGTATAATGATACAACATTAACACACTTGTAATCATAACACACAAGGGTTGCCAAAACGATTTCCAGAACAATTGTTGTATCAGTTACATACATACATATAAAAATAAAATGTATCTCTCCGGAACAAAAATATGTATAGTATTTGAAAATCTCATTATATTTTTAAATGGGTAGAATAATAAACTTTTAAGAGTAATAGAAAAAGTACAGCACCACTTACACGCTTATTATATGTGGCGTGTAATCATAACGTAAATTTCACGTACATTCTCATCATAATTACAAAACGCTGCAAAAGTCCATTACAGGACGTCGTACCCAACCCCCCCCCACCCCCCGCCTTGCGCTAAACAATAGAGGTTGCTGCCCGCTACCGGTCTGTAAAATTGGATCCGGTATTTTTCGATTTGCGTAGGTTCTATCTGCAAGCCACTGAAGAGGTAAAAAACTGAAAGAGGGTAGGTACATAGGGTCGTCACCACATGCCATTATTATAATTCTATAAAAACGATTAAAAATGAGGCATTCGGAGTTGTTTGGATATGTCCATGAAGACACGCACAGTCCCTAACGCGGAAGTCAGAGAGAACAGATTGCCAAGTGACACGATCCTTATGTACCTCTTTCGATAATTTCAGATTTATAAATTTCTTTATAAATGCCTGTCCCGAGTACTCTTGACCCTCCCTACTTGAGGTCATCATCACATGGTCTTCGAAGGTTAGTCTCGGCCTACCTCAATACCTTTTAACATATGTCTTCACTCATTTGCTCAACGTGCCCATTGCGAATCTCTTCGTTCCGTTTTCGGTCGGCCAAAGTGATGCCGCACATTTAACGAAGAGACCGTATCTCCACTGATTCCATTAAGGCAAAACTTGTAAATAAACAAACGTTATATCTTATTGTATGTCAGCGGCAAAGATTTCCTGTATTGTTAGCGAATTACGAGACTTTGTAAGGTAATAGGCACTCTTGACACATTGACCCTTTCGTGATTTGACGTTTCACTAGTACTTTTTTATATTTTTGTTCTGTGAGCATCTTGCGCCTTATATGCAAGATATGATTTTTTTTGTCATATGATTTTTATATCCAACTTATTGCTAACCCCCTACTTCCTCTGAGAGGTATTTTCGATTGTTTAGTTTAATGAAAAATTATTTGTTACAACATAAATTATCCATATCCATTTAGTTTGTTTTATATTATACTCTAATTAAACAATATATAAATATGCAGAGCTGTTCATATTTTCGAAACTTCTTTACGCGCATAGACTAGTTGATAGTTTATGATTACGAGTAGTAGATTTTATGACAGTCTTGCTTTATTCTGCAGCAACGTCCGCGTAGTTTGATATTAAAAGTAGCCTATATCTTACGTAAGCCGGAAGGCTTCGGACTATTAGAACGATTAGAATAGCTCATTAAGAGAAAAACAAACTTGATCGTATTAGTTATTCTCATAAATTTTAAAACATATTACTGAAGTTTCATCAAAATGTAGTTACTACTGAACAGTAGTTTTTGCGTGTAGGAGTAACCAACATCCACCCATTCACATATCTTTCATATTTGTGATATTAGTAGAAAGTAGGATATTACATAGTGCTGCTGTAAAAACCCAAGAAACACAAAACCTTAGATATATCTTGCTTGTTAGAGCACCCTGCTTGTGTCCGTTTATCAGTCAGGGTGTTTAACCATGATAACCACAGACTAAAAAGCTATACCCGCCCTATCTTCGCTCGCCCGCCCGCACTGTTTATCCAACGTAAACACAGTTTTTCAACTAAACATTGAAAAGTTTTGAAATTTGCCTTTCACTATAGGTATATTATTATTATATCTGTAAAAAATGCTTATTTTTCTTGACTCTGGCAGTTAAAGACATTTATAGCCAACAGTAGCCTACCTAATGTATTATGAACTTTAATAATTTGTACAGGTGGCAGTACCAATGAGTTTTTCAAAAACTTATGTACGAATTTCATCGTTGGCTTGGACATAAAGGCGGCGACGGGCTCACCACCTGTCACGTTGTCCCGAAAATATCTTCGGTGGAAGGTGGGTCAAAGGGACTTAATTGTCTAGACTTGACCTATGTCTACCCCTGTATTGGGAATTGCGTGAAGATATATTATTTTTTTAATAATTTGTAGTATGTATCGGAATTGCAGTAATGTTTCGTTAACCGATCCAACATTATGATGCTTTTGAAAACAATTTAATATATTGTCGCAGCACTACACTCGACGCTTTAGACATCCGACAATAAAAATAAAGTATTACCACAGTAGTAGTTACTACTGTGGCACTACACATCAATAAAAAAACAAATAGAAAATAAAAAATCATGCTTCAGCTTCAGATTTCTTCTGAATATGTTTGGAATAAAAAAGTCATTATCCGTCATAAATTATAATATATATCTGTGTCATATTTTATCCAGATTAATTTAGCAGTTGTTGTAGTGTGATTGGGTAACAAACATTCATCCATCCAGGCGTTTGCTTTTACTCGTCGTATGATGTATGTAAGTATGATGTATTGATGATAATAATTTAATACATTGTCGTTTATTAATACGCAATTCCCAATATAGGGGTAGACAGAGGTCTAGTCTAGACATTTAAGTCCCTTCGACTCTACTTCCACCGAAGATATTTTCGGGACAACGTGACAGGTTGTGAGCTCGTCGCCGTCTTTATGTCAAACCCAACGATAAAATTTGTACATAGGTTTTTAGAAAAACCCATTGGTACGGCCACTTGAGGATCGAACTCGGGTCTCTTGACTCGAAATTCCGACCACCCAACCACTCGGCTATCGTGACTTTATTAATACAATGTCGATGTAATTAGGATACGTCGTGTTTATTGCTCGTGCAACTGCATTTTCGTTGTTCGAAACAGTAATGTCTGGTCTTAAATAGAAAATTGGGAGAAGAATTTAATTTTAAATAAGAAGAATAAAATAATAGAATAAATATGAAAAATAAGGTGATATGTTTAACAACATTATAGAATTTGCATCCATGCATTAACGATGCAGGGGAATTGAAATAGAAATAAAAGTTATTACAAAAAATTGAGGTTGCCATATTCTCCACCCACTCTCAAGCCACGATTAGCAAGCGAATTGCTGATCGCAGCACTACACTCCTCGCATTAGACATCTGGCACCTTAGACGCTGCTGCCCGGTCTGTTGAATCTGTTGTCTGTCCAGTAAGTTTGGAAATTAAAGGATATGCGCCATCTGTCGATAGCCAATTGCATTTTCAAGACTTTTCCCGCTATTAGCCTCTGACGAACAAACACAGGAAGCTAGGGTCGGCATATATAGTAACGACAAGGCAAAATTGAATAATATTAACCTCTGAATTGTTATCTTCTCACCAAGAAATGCATTGAATTATTTGTTTCTGTATGAAAATCAATACTATGCATGTATATTAATTCAATAAACATAAAAATTATTGCTTATCATCGACAGTCCATCGAATTCTTACAATTATTTGATTAAACTTTTGGATAGTATGAAAATAAAAAAACAATATTAACCTGTTTGGGGTGCTGCGAGGCGCCCGGACCATTCCTGGCCACGTTTGCCACGAAAATTAACACCTCCTATCAAACACTGCATCGTCTATAGATAGAGCATATTCTGTTTGAGTTTCTAGTTCGCTTTCTGTTTGCTCGTCTAACAGGAAATTTATTTAAGTTATAATTTTCTGTCATTCGTGCACACCCAAAGAGTTTATCTACTAATAGATATACGGGTATGTCGGTTCGTTCATTTATACAAAAGCCGAACTCACGTAAGAAAACATGTCATCATGTTGATTTTTGACCCCTTGTAGTGAAGACAATATGTTTTGATACGGCGATTTATCTTTAGATGTTTCAGGATTTGAAGCTTTTAAAAATGTAAATAAATCTATTTATAAAATATTTTTAATATATTAGTACTCGAGTCATGGTTGTTTATATGTATGCATGAATATTTATTTATGTAAATGTAAATATTTATATTAGAATATTTTGCAGTTCGTTTTGCCATTAAGACGGCGATAGGCTCACTATCTGTCTCGTGGGCCAAAATAAAGTTGCGGGGAAGTCAACCCTTGTTCTGGAAAAATGCTTGAAGATAATTAATAAAATATTTTTTAAAATTATTATTGAGGTATACTAATAATACCCATGAACCAGGCTTACCCTGCACTACGCTAATCACCTCTCAGCGACATTAGGTCCTCAACGGCGATATGTACGGACGGAATAAGCGGCAAGAAAAAACCGGGATGAAAACTGGTACTTGCAGTCCTGGGATCCTGGGATCCTCAATACAAGAAATAAAAATAAACTATTACCACAGTAGTAAAAATAACACACATATAAAAAACAAACACAAAATTAAAAATCATGCTTTAGCTTCAGATCTCTTCTGAATATTTTTGGACTAAAAAAATCGGTGTCCGTCATACAAAATTCTATATCTGTGTCATCCATAATATTTTATCCAGATTAATTTAGCAGTTGTTGTGGTGTGCTTGTGTAACAAACATTCATCCATCCAGGTATTTCCTTTTACTCGTAGTATGATGTATGTGTAGAGGCGACTAAGTGAAACGGCAATGAATATCGTCATGGCAGTGGTTTGATACTGCGATCGCCAATCCTCTTGCCAAGCGTGGCGATTATGACAAATCCTCCATATGGGAGAGGCCTATGTCCTGCAGTGGACTTTAACAGGCCGATATGTATGTATAATGTATGTAAGTATGATGCATTGATGATAATATTTTGCATTGATGTCTTCATAACTATATGTAAAGTTATGAGATCGAGTAAAGTGTGGTATAAAATATATGTAGTATGTACCATAAAGTGGTAAAACATTTTTTATGAAACTAGATTATTTCTGAACTTAAAATAATTGAAATTGATGAAACAATTGAGAAATGAGAGAGTTTCAACATTTTCGGAATTACGTTCTTGCAAGTTTAAAATTGCAATGGATTTTGAATAAAAAGAACATCATGTGTATAGAATAATAATAATAATGATTATACATTAAATTATTTTAAAAGTTATAAAATGATAATATATTAAAGGAAATTTTCAGAGGATCTCAGTTTAACTCAATTGTAAATGCAATTTATAGTGCGCGAGAGAACCCGCTATCGGCGAGCTAGTTCGTTTGTCGATTTATTTGGATGGCATTTTAGTAGATATAATAATCATCGCATGTTCTACATATGTTAAGGTAGGTAGGTGTAAGGTTATCGAAATAAAATCAATCAGACCGGTAACTAGAAATATGAAGATCGTAGCTACGCTTCTGTAGAGATGCCTATTTTCCGCAGTTCTTGAACGCAACTGCGGTTTTTATTTCTTATCCTTTGTCCATATTTATCATTGTTTATTCCGACTCTTCTTAAACTAGGAGGATAATCTCATTGACAAGGAATAAATTACGTGTTATGTAAACAATGAAACGGGCTGCTATTTGATTTCGGATCCGTAGTCATGCTAGGTTGTAAATGATTCCACGGCACAGTTTACGTAACAACTATAATTCCATGCTGATTCTCTTCCATGTGACAAACATAATTTATGAAGTTCTTAATACCGAGATAAGGAATATTTACACACTCCGAGTACACAAGGAGACACCTCAGCAGTGTCTTAGTGTTATGTACACAGATCTACGTATCTTGGTAATTTTAAACGTTGAGAAATCTACAACGCAGATAAAAATTGTAAATAAAAATTACCATTTTTCGTCACAATCAGAAATGTGAAAAATCCCATGTTTTCCCTTCTATGTTTATAAGCTGGCGTATGGTAAAATTTTGAGGCATTGTAATTAGTATGCGTCATAAAAGGAGTAAAAAGCCGTTTCAGTTTTGCATAAATTTAGAGGCATAAAATATAAAAAATCTTAAAGCGTCCTTTAAAGTATTTAAAGGATCCAAGTTAAGGCGTGAAAATAAGTCTTCATTTTATGTTCCTTTATGACTTAACGTATAACATACATTGATTATATTATAAAATTTACCTATAAATTACATTTATAAGTTCAAAAAATATTTTATTATAAATGAATTAAACACAGTTTAAGCCACGAATGGCGCGGGTGTGGTCCCGACTTGATCTCGCCTTAAGCCCATATGCGCGGCACCTCAGTTCTAACCACGTTTGGATTTACCTTATCGGAGTCACTCACACTCACTTTCTTCATACCCACCTTAACAAATTGAGCACTTAAAAAGGCACAAAATATTACTTCATATTTATTTATATTTTTATTTTGTTACAGTAAATTTGCTATCTCTTTGTATTGTTTCCGTTTGTAGATAGCGTTTACTTTTTGGTTATGTCAGTGTATTAATTAAATATTTAAATTATGTAACACCCTCTCTTATCTACGTTTGCACTTGCATTGGATGATTTCATGCACAAAAATAATATTTATCATATCGCTTGAATGTAGGTTTCAATGCAGGAAAGATGAAACCGAAAGAAGCGAGTTAGATAAATACTGTCACTTTCATTCAATATAAAAATTTATTTCATGCATTTATACGTAGTTAAGAGATAGTGACATTATTATTTTAGTCATATAGTACCAGCGTTCCGTAGTTTTTTTCCACGATTTAATATTTATTGTGGGTTCTAAAATAAGAGAAGTTAAATTATTTTTTTAAATTATTACACATATCTTTGTAAAAGTTACATGTCCTAGTTAAATTATTATATCAGCTTAGTGGCAGCGCGATTGCTGTTTAGTAGCGGGTAGAAATTTGCCATCTGTTTTCTTCCCGTGGGTGCTGTAAGTGGAGACTAATGAGAAAGCCGTGGGAATGGCAATAACTACCGATAAATAGCCGCATAACCATCTCGAAAAATAAATGGATTTTTCAAAAACTTATGCACGAATTATATCGTCGGCTTGGACATAAAGACGGCGACAGACTGTCTTGACCTCTGTCTACCCCTGTATTGGGAATGGCGTCAAGACTCTTCTTGTCAGTTCATTTTGAACTTGTACTGTTTTTTTACTTATAAGAGTGTATTTATTTCAATCAAAATTTGCGTTATATATATTTGACCACCTCCGTGGATGAGAGGCGTACACACGGGTTTTCATGGTGTCGCCAACTCTGCGGTCCCGGGTTCGACTCCCGGTCGGGTTAATACAGAAAACACTTTTTCTACATTTTCTCGCGTCTGGGTGTTTGTGGTACCTTCCTTGTTTCTGATTCCATAATACATGTGCTTAGTTGCTTACTTTGGGATCAGAGCAGTGTATCTGATGTGGTCTACCTATGAATGTATGTATATATTTATTTTGATTGTTTAAGGTAAAACAAGGACAAAAGACAAATACAGAGTTGTGTACAGCGATCACCAGCGACTGGAGTTAGAGAAGGAATTTCACTACAGCAGATACATCACTATCCGACGCAAGGCTGAGCTGGCAGCAAGTCTTGGGCTCTCTGAGCGGCAGGTAACGTTATGTTTTTACAAACTATTCCTACTATTGCTTAATTGTTCTCTGAGAAAACTCCACTCTCTAATATTAAGTCCACTGGTAATGTTCGAAAGGGTTTGTTCAATACCAAATATACTACATTAACTAAAACTGCGTGACTAAATATAATTAATTTGGTCACACAACGGGTTGTTAATTTTATAAAAAGTGATTCCCAGTTTAATGATTAATTTTTATTTTTTATTCTTATGAGGAAATTTGTGCCAGAGTTGTTTGTGTATACATTAGAGAAAAATATCAGCTCTTACGATTAAATTTTCTTAGTAATTTTTTTGATTCTCTCTTGGTCACAAGTTCCCAATTATGGCTTAACGCCTGCTTCCTTTACGAGTACCTCAATTTATAGATCCAATCGACCCTTGCACCACAAAAATGTTAAAAGTTGTTTCGATACTGAATTAAACGTTTTGTGGTGAACTTGGTGATAACTAAGTAAAGAAACCATGAGCATGCAATAGCAAACAATAGTAAAATAATATTAATATTTATTACAAATATTTTGTTTCGAGGACACCCGAAGTCCGGAGAAAATTTTACTGAGTTTTCAAAAAAGGATTGTCTAATGTTTATTTTGTATGTTTTAAATTTACTGGCTTTTAGTTGATAGCATTCAATGATAAAATAGTTGTTGCTATCACAACACGCACATAAAGTACGTGCAAGATATTTTTAAAACGGAGTACATCTTCCGAAATGTTTTCTAAAAATTTATTTTAGTAAAGGAACTGATACGAGACAGTTTTCTTGATAGACATGAATTTATTAACAAGATAAGACTTATATTTAAAAATATTGCTACAGGTAAAGATATGGTTCCAAAACCGCCGTGCTAAGGAGCGAAAGCAGGTGAAAAAACGCGAAGAGGTTGTGATGAAAGAGAAAGGAGACCACGCATCGCTGCAGCATGCTCAGTTACATCATGCCACTATGCTTCATCACCAACAGATGATGAACGGTATGATGCATCATCACCACTATCACCAAGGCGTATTACAAGGGGTACCAGAACCGCTGGTTCCTGGTGTGCCACCGGTACCCTTGCTGTGACCGCAACAACAAGACTACTGTGCTCACAGTGAAAACTTCGGATAGTGACATAGTGATAATAAAAACGAACCAGTTTGTGCGCGGGAACTCTCTTCACGGCTCCTAAATTTACTCGATTTGACGTTTATACATGTGATACATTTTAGTGCAATAATCTTGCGCGAATATTACGTACGTTTATTAACGTACGCGTTTAAAAATCACTTCTAGCTTGTGTCTCTATATAGTAGAAGAATCTTTCCTAGTTTTGGTTTTTAAAGACCTATATCCCTTTAACGCCATTACTTCTAAGGTTTTATTCGTTACCGAGAACATTATCTGTTTGATTAACTAAGAGTTTTGATTTACTCTAAACGAATAAAGCCTTTGATTTAAAGCCATGGACTTATTCTATCTCAGACGTTACTAGGTCCTAGGTTGTCTTCGATTCACGGCTATACTGGTTATATTGTTTTGCGCCGTAATGGAACCGTTTATTATATTTGAATTTTCACTGTAAATATAGATAACTATATTTTTATATTATTATAATATACAATACTTGTTAGTGAAATTGGATTTAAACAAATTAATGTTTCTCAAATCTGTGAATGTTGAAAAGAACAAGATTAATAGTAATTAAAGAATAAATTTTTGTAGTTATTTTATTTGAACAAAGAATATTTGTATGGAAGCACCTATGTTAAATCTAACTTAAGATTATTTGAAATAAAAATATATGGAGACTATGTTAATTTATTTTACTGATTAAGGTGTGTTTAATATCTAGTTACGAATCTCATTAAAATTGTGTAACTTTTAAGGGTCCAATCCCAGTAAATAAGTACTTAATGCCATACACTTCGTAGGTTTGAGAAATTATTAATATTTATTTTGATGTTGAATGAGATTATTTGTAGTTCGTAAACATTGTAAATATTAGCTTAAAATTAGATCTAATTCTTATCTCAGTTTTAATGTCGGAATAATTATATATTAAAGGAGTCTTTCATGCCATATTAATTAACATAATAAATTAAGATCTTGTATTATTCCAAAATTAAAATTGTATTGTTTACGAGTTGATTTTTCATTATTGAATGTTTTAGATTATCCGTTTCTTTTCTATAGTAAATACAGAAATAGCATTGATTTTATAATATTTTTGTCTTTGGTATCAGTGTTTCATTTTTATATTTATTGAAAAGAATGAGGATTATTTGGTTAGTTTGTCTATTGTTTTGTGGTACTGGCAATGTATAAAATGGTGCTAACAGTATGAGTACTTATCTTTGCGTTGTTCTTTTGTCTTACCTCCAAGAAAGGAATCCTGTGAATTGTTTAGGAACATTGTAAAATAAATTGAGCTTGTTGTAATTAAAACAAATGTTGTATTGATGTTTGAGAAAAGTTTGTGAACACCGATTTGTTAGTATTTATGCGGCACCATCACGAAACACATTTGATAAACTAAATAAAACCATGTTAATCAATTTCCAATATTCGTTTTAATTATATTTTACCCTTTTGTATCTTCACGCATTTCTCAATAGGGATAATCAGGGACTAATGGAGGGACCTTACCAGGGGACTAAAATACCTAAACTTTAATTTTTTCGACCCTATTTTCACCGAAAATTGGCAGGGATATCGTGACAGGTGGTGAGTCCGTCACCGTCTCATAAAACACAAATTCTTTGTTTTTGTATACATTCATATACATAACGGCCTGTTAAAGTACACTGCATGACATAGGTCTCCCCCTATCCCTATCCATAGGGAGGATTGGCCATAATCGAAACGCAGTACCAGACCAGTCGCATTTCAGACGCTGCTACCCATCTTCGGTAATAATTTTGGTCTGATATTTTTAGAGATGGTTATCCGGCCATGTATCGGTTGCCATAACATTATTTAAGGCTATTACATTAAAGAGAAAAAAAAGAGAAAAAAGTTAAAATTTCAACTGACATGGGCGGGATTCGAACTTACCTCCTACCTCCGAGACACCGTGTCTTACACGCATCAGTTGAAATTTTAAATCTGTATTCACTTATACTAATTATTCTTTGTTTATTGGCATAGGCGCCATCTATTATCCCTTTTGCAAGTGACAATTTGATAATCCTGACTTTTCAGTAAGTATAAGTATAATAAGTATCAATACAATAACGTCAACTTAATTTTTATTATGCAATTTTATTAATTTTTAAAGCATATTTATGCTTAACATTTGTTATTAAATTAAAGAGAAAAAAAATATTTAAGGCTGTTTCCCTTAGTCTCCTCTTACGACACCCACTGGAAGAAAGGTAGTGGCAATATTCTTACACAATTACCACACGGTCATGTTTTTGTATATAATATAATAATTAAGTAATATCACTTTTATTCAAATCTCCAATTTATACGTAACTGGTATTACCTTCTAATTTCTTAAAAGCTATGTGCCAGCTATTAGTGTAATTTGTTATAGTTAGTCTATGGGGAATAAGAACACCAACTAAAACTGTGTATATAACACCTGTTTAAAATAAATGTCCCCATACCAATGCCTCGCCCCAATACAGGGGTAGACAGAGGTCTAGACAATTAAGTCCTTTCGACGTTTTTTGGGATAGCGTGACAGGTGTGACTCGTCGCTGTCTTCATTTTCAAGTTAATGACATAATTCGTACTGATGTTTCCGAAAAGTCCCATTGTTCTGAGCCTGACACCTGGGAACGAACTCTGGTCTCTTGACTCGAATTCGACTATTGTGTTAAAAAGACATTTAACTGAATAAAATAAATCAACGATCACATGCTAACATTAGGGACATACTATTAATATAAAATACATAACAGTCTATTGTTATCAGTCGAACAAAGTAAAGTTTGTATTTAATACTCTTAAAATATTGCCACTTATTGATTTATTAATATAGATGTAATATATAGATAGATAGGGACCACATCACATACATTGCTCTGATTTCAAAGTAAGTTTGTAGCTAAAGCACTTGTATTATGCAATCGGAAACAACGAAGGTACCACAAACACTGATCCGAGATCCGAGAAAATTTGGAAAAGTAGTTTTCTATATTGACCCGTTCGGGTCTCGAAACCAAGACCTTAGAGCAAGTAATGAAAATCTGCGTGCACGTACGTCTTTCGAATTTCCTCGGAGGTTTTCGACCTTATCACAAGTAGTTGTATGGAATCCCTTCCTCCGAATTGGAAGATCGATTGGAGGAATTTTCTCCGGATACTTGGCCGTGAAGATATGAAGAAACAATATAACATAAAAATATTATGTATTACAATAAAAGTAAAATTATTAAAAGTAATTAATTTAATGTCAGGGTCGTTTCATATGATAAACAATTTGTAGATTCATATGAAAAACGACAAAATAGTAACTTCTTTATATCCACAGTTAATTGGATGTAATTCAGAAAGAATTTGTTATGGAGTTATGTTAATAATTATTATAAATTTAATTTAAAATTTTGTTTGTATGTCTTTAAAGCACATTTGCCATGCTTGTTAACACAGAAAAGGATATTTAAAAAAAATATCACAGTTAGTGTACGTATAATCTCACCGTATGTATAATTTCTGTACGTTAATAGAGATTTTTCCCTGTTTGCGTTTCCGGATAAAAATAAAAAATATGATATGGTTATCGGTAAGAAAGTCAAATATAAACTGAAAAGATGTTTAGAAAATTAACTAGGCTTAACTAACTTAATTTTAAGGGTCAGTTGTTTCTTAAACTAAACGTGTCATATCAAAGTGATTTCTCAAGTCGTTATGGAAAAAGGTACGAATACATGTCATTGGACTTGACAGTGACATCGTTTATTGACTTAATCACATTAGTTTTTCTGATACATTCATCTAAGAATAAGAAGAAGAAGAAGTTTTTCTGATAATATATTATAGAACTCTGAATTATACTCCAATTTATGGAAATCTTGTACATAATGTGATTGCATACATATATTTATATATGTGTGTCCCAGATAGATTTTGGTGTAAATTGGGTCGAAAGGACTGAATCTAGATCTCTCTTAACTCACGTTTTGGAAATAA
Organism: Sericinus montela; assembly: GCA_029286605.1. Lineage (NCBI taxonomy): Eukaryota > Metazoa > Arthropoda > Insecta > Lepidoptera > Papilionidae > Sericinus > Sericinus montela. Next base: position 9,756,247 of record JAGSMR010000001.1, read on the forward strand.
ACATGTAAAATATTCTGATTATACCAAACGTTTGCTTTATATCTACATAGGCATAGCTAGTCGATTAGTAATAAGGTATTATTATCTCATTTCATAAATAGTTTGTATGATTTGACTATTATTAGTCAGTATACGATACTGATAGCCCGCCTCTATACTAGCATTTTAATACTGGGACAGTATACTTACAATACAAACAATTTACTTGGGCACCTATCTAAATATTTATTATATATTATTTAGATATATTTCTAGTTATAGTATTCATAGTAATACGGCGACCAGGCTCACCTGCTACGTTATCCCAAATATGAAATGAAAACAAAACTTTAAAACGGACTTTAATTTATGTCGCATATTTCCTGTCGAAAATCCAGCTGGTAACGGAAACGATATTACTATATATGTCAGTTTTAATTATGGTGATCAATACGAATCTTATAGCAACACACAAAAGACAGATGGAGAGAGACAGAAAAAGATGGCGCGAGGAGGAATGCCACTAAACGTTGTGTAAACCAATGCTCATTGAGAGTATTTTGATGGACGCATCAAAGGAGCCGCCCGCTCACCGCCCACCCGCTGTCATCATCAATTCTAATGTTTGTTTTGGCACACAACAGTAGTAATAATAATAATCTTTAGTAAGGGCATAAATTTCTTATGATAAATACAATAGAAAACGATACTAACTACTAACGATATTAACTAACTTTTATACTTTAACTTTTAATTTTCGAATAAGGTTATTATTATGTATTAACGGTTTTGTTAAAAATGCAACAAACTTCCAGTTTTAAGTCAATTTCTCGACTACTCTTCTAGTTTGACGGATACATTATTTATGTATATTCTAGTTTTAGATATATTTCTAGTTATAGATGATTTTAGATATCTTCTAGTTTTAGATATATTTTAAATAAAATAAGGATTGAGGATAAGACTTTAAATAAAAAATACAGTTACCTTGTCACAAGTTCAATGTTGAATATACTATATAAATTGATTACTGAATAGATTAGGCATCCAAATACAACGTAAAAGAAGCCAAAAGGAAAATGCGGAGTATTATAAAAATTACTCCAACGCTTTTTAAAGAAATAGTTTCTTTTAATAGTTTTTTGAAGTGTCTCAATAAATCTGCAACAATACCGCAAATAATTGTATGAACTATACAATAATATTATTAAAAGATACCTATGCAGGAATAAAAGGCGTGTGCCGCATATTTTAGCCAACAATCACTCTGTTATTTTAATGATACACGTCTGGTGTAGCTAGTTAGAGAAGCCCACTTAGTTATTATTTATGGACAGTGCAGAGTCATTTCAGCTGCAATCAAAAATTCGTCAGGCTTGTTGATATTGAATAGAAGTAGACTGCGGATATAAAAAGCGTAGAGAATTTCATATTTTCATACCCGTCTGCAGGTTATTATGCAAAATATAAATGATATTTTGCTTCATATATGTGCATTGTATAATATATTTTAGAAAATTAACGCAAGACAATTTATTCATCGCAACAGGCCCAATATTACGTGGAAACATTATCTACTATCTAGTTCTTGCCTAGCGTAGTCATCAATTCATGTCGCGGGATTTACCGCATCGTTGAGTTTCATTCAGTACCTACCCAATTTAGCGACGTAATCCGCAAAGGAATCGCAATATCATTATGTACCGTATGTATGTATGTATGTTATGTACGTGTAAGTTGCATTGTAAAAAAGAGTTTTTCTTTTTCTTTCTTACAGTAGCCAGTCATAAAGGAGCCAGTAAAAACAATGGAAACATAATTTAATATCAATGCATAGTGTTCAATTACACAACACAAACAATGTTATACATACATAGTAACACAAAATACAAAAATTAGGTTATTATTTGTTTGTATATTTTCAATGACGTGAATGAAAGTATAAAGGTTAAGGAATGTTAATGGAAATGTAATACTATCTTTTATTTTTGTTCGATCTATTAAATGTATTTCATTGTTATGCGGTATTGGCGTAATAAAATCTCTCACTCCGTTTTTCTTTAGTCTTTAAAAATGTTATAATAATAGGTTGGGGAAAAAGTTTCTTCGCATTTTTTAAGAAAATTCACATTTTTAATATAGTTTATATAAATTTAACTAAAGTATGTTCCATTTTGTTCGATAAATTTTGCCATCTTGTAGGTAGGGACATGATCCCATTGCTATAGAAATTTTGGGGCTTCTGATCAAAATACCGCGAAAATTGGTTTTGGCAATCCTCTAGTGATGTTAACCTGATACTGCCTGAAGAATTCTGAAGAGACCGAAACAGGTGGAAATCAGAAGGTGCAAGGTTAAGACTATACGGCTGATGCTTTAACAGCTCCCAGCCAAGCTCTCTTACGTTTGGCTGAGTGGCTAACGATGTGTGAGGTGTAGCGTTATCATGATAAAAACCACAACCCTTCTGTTGATTAATTCCAGCCGCTTTTTCTCAATTTCTTGCTTTAATCTCATCAGTTGTTAGTAGTAGAGTTCAGAATCGATGGTCCTGCCTGGCGGTAACAGCTTATAATGAATAATGCCCTTCTCATCCCACCACACACACAGCATCACCTTGTTGGGAGTTAAACCGGGTTTCGCCACAGTCTGCCAGTCCGGGTTTGTCCATAGTGAAGCCTGACCGGCCTTTGACCACGGCCTTTTTCGCACGTTCTCGTCGTACGTGATCCACTTTTCATCGCCAGTTATTTTTAGTAGTAGTAGTAGTAGTTAGTTCTTCAAATAGGGTTCGGTTTCATGACGAAGTAATAAAGAATTACAAATGAGTACACAGTTCATTAGGTTTCTTTCAGTGAGCTCGTGAGGTACCTGATATCAAATATGCCGATCTTGCTCCACTTTTTCAAAAATGGTGTCCATTTTATCCGTAATAGAGAGACAAGAGCGACGTACATCTTGAACATAAAAATTTCCGGATAGAAAACGCTTAAACCAAATTTGTGCTACTCTCAGAGACACTCCACAGGGTCCATTAACATTTTTTTCGCGACTTACGTTGCATTTTTACCTTTTTTGTCGTAAAATTTTAAAATGTGTCAAATTTCTTCATTAGATACACTCGTCTTGACGGTACGAAAATTAAATAAAAATCACACATTTTCCTAATTTGAATTTGAAATTATGTTCTTTAAAATTTAAAATTTAAATAATACCAAAACCAGCCATATACAAATAGCAAGAGCATAGCCAAAGAGATTTTATTACAAGTTCATATTATATACTATAATACGAAAAGACTTTTTCCCCAACCTATTAAGTGAATATCTTCACTCCATTTCAAATACAGAGGTAGACAGAGGCCTAAACAATTAAGTTCTTTCGACCCACCTTCCACCGAATACATTTTTGGGACAACGTATCAGGTGGTGGGTTCGACGCCGTCTTTACGTCCAAGCCAACGCTACAAATCGTACAAAAGTTTTTAAAAAGGCCCGGGTACGAGCCTCGGGGATCAAACTCGGGTCTCTTCATCAAACTCGAATTCCGATCACACAACCACACGGCTATCGTGACGTAAATAAGATAAAAATGTCACAACTGTTTACTGACAAAACCTTTGTAGGTGTCACTACAACGACACATGCATAAGCAGCGAAGAAATTCTTGAGGAAAAAAATAAGGAATACTCCTGCTTTCTCCACTATAAATTTAATAAGAGATCTTGTGAGGCACAACGCGACCACCGCGTCGCTCTCTGACAATCACAGAGAGGACCGGCGCACGTAAACAAGGCCTTTGTTGACACTTCCCTTGCTCTGTTTGCTGTTTGACAGAAGTCTCACAGGTCGTTAACACGTCACGCCTAACTGGAGGACAAAGTCAACATGGCCGCCACGGTAACCTTTATAATTAAATCATCAGGCAAGTCATTAGTCAGATTTTACCAAGACATGTTATAACAAGAGAATGATCACTGTCCATTTACGCCGTTGCGCGCAACTGTTTTTGAGCCAATATTTCATTTGTAAGATCACAATATGTTTCACAAAGTAAACGCTGGGTCTACAATATACAGACGTTCTGCTTACACTGTGACAACTAGCTTGTTCTTACAACTTTGTCCACATGGTCTTTATAAATGCAGTACTAGTCTAATAACAATTAAATTTTAATGCATAGCATGTTGCACTCTGATTCAATGTAACTTCCAATTGAAAATAACTTTGGGATCGGTTCATTACTTTAGGAAATTACCTTCTATATACAAATAACCTTACGAAATTACAAACTTAATTTAATATTGTTCGAAGAAAAGTTGAAAGTACTATAATTCGTCCGGTATAACTTTTGAAAATATAGTTGTAGTATAGCTTTGATTATACTGCGTGGTATAATCTAAGCTATACCGTAAGGTAACAGCGTAAGAATATTGCCACTCACTTTCTTTCCGTGGGTGTCGTAAGAGGCGATTAAGGGAAAAAGCCTTGAACATCACTATGGCAACCGATATATCACTCTGGCAGCGGTATAACCATCTCTAAAAATGCCCGACCTAAATAATCATACCGAAGATGGGCAGCAGCGTCTGCCAAGCGTGGCGATTATGCCAAATCTTCCCTATGCGAGAGGTCTATGTCCTGCAGTGGACTTTAACAGACCGTTATGCTATATGTATGCAAAATAAAGTTCTGCAACTTACTGTTATGTACGTGGTAAAATGTATTTTATTTATACATGTATAACTTCGAGGACGTTTGACCCGCCAACTCATTTTCCTAACTTATTATAAAATTATGTATATATATTCTTACATAGTATTTTTTCTTCTATTATTCTTATGCGTATTATTCTTGACACAATGCTAGCAGATGTTATATCAGTTGACATCGTTTTTTCTCTGGGTGTCCGAGCTAACAAAGCAAGGACTGAAATGTTCTTTTTTTTAAATGATTTTCAGGTTTAGGAGCGGAATTCAGTAGCCACTTCTCATCATGAACTGTTAGCTTCCTTTTTTTTACCAACTAACTAAAAAAACTCCTTAAGTATCAAGTAATAGTAATGACTTAACTTAATCTTTTTCCTAATGCCGGGGTAGCTATAGTTCTAGATAACAGGGTCCTCTCAACTATGTAAATATATACTATATTCTACATATATTCTACCGGAGGTTATTTGGAACAAAATATCATGCAGTGATCCTGTTGCTATCGGTGTATGTCACCCTAACACTCACCTGTGGTGATGAAAAAGATAATCGATTAACTTTCATTTACGTCTGTAATCAGTGCAATAAGAAAATTAACAGTATGCCTTTATTTTTAAATTTAACAATTATAAGGTGGTGCGCTTAAACCAAGATAAGTACGTACTGATAATTAGTCACTATCGCGTTCACTCTATTTAACTAGGCGAGTTTAATCCTGTCGGTTTGATATCTTGATAAAGTTGGGATTATCGGCAAACATAAAAGCAGCTAAATTAATTTTTAATCCCGCTTCCCTCCGTCACTTCGTCGTATCTCAGGCTACGTAACCATAACGAGTTGTCGTAACACTGAATAAACTTATTCTTCAATAACACCTATTGTAAATAATGCATTATATTAGGTGAGCTATTCTAGGCATTGTGTTACTAAATAAATGAGAAATTAAAACAAGTACAATTTGACGTTTTAGTTGTAATAACTTGTAAATAAACTAATTTTAAAACAATATGGTATTTGGTCTCTGTTTATTTATCTATTATATCGCTGAATTTGATCTAGTATTTTTCGATAAGGTTATTCCGCCGTCTATCGGTAGCCAATTGTATTTTCAAAGCTTTTACCGCTATTCGCCTCTTACGCCAAACACGGTAAGAAAGGCCACCTCCTTTCTCCCTTCCTATTCTCACGCCGTAACCACACGGAAATATGTTCTATGTATATTAACTCTGGTTGACAAAGGTCTAGAGTAAGTCGTCTCTACCTACCTTTTACCGAAGCGTATTTGGAACACGTGACAGGTTGTGAGCCCATCGTCGTCGTCGTGAGATGAAAAATGGATCCTGTACTATATCAGAAAATGCTCTTCATAATGGTTGACGCAAGGAGAACTAGCCAAATCGAACAATTGAATTAGAAATCTGACGTAGATAAAGGCACTGGTGAGTATTTTTTGGACTAATGTCGGTATCATTCATTACAGCTTCTTAAAAGTCACGATAGCCGAGTTGTTGGGTGGTCGGAATTTCGAGTCGAGAGACCCGAGTTCGATCCCCAGGTGGCAGTACCAATGAGTTTTTCAAAAAACTTATGTACGAATTCCATCGTTGGCTTGGACATAAAGGCGGCGACGGGCTCACCACCTGTCACGTTGTCCCGAAAATATCTTCGGTGGAAGGTGGGTCAAAGGGACTTAATTGTCTAGACTTGACCTCTGTCTACCCCTGTATTGGGAATTGCGTGAAGATATTTTTTTTTTACAGCCTCTTAAGATATGGGCACACAACTACGGATGATTGTACTGTCGAAAAATTTCAATTCAACGAAAAGTTGAGGCCATGCCAATGATCTTCAAAGAGTATATCGATTTTCGCTTACATCATTTTTTCATCAAAAAGAACCGAAGCACAACCTTTGAGATGGCAAAGGTGTATAGACAGCCATGTTTATTTTGACCATGCAAAACGCCAATTTTATTTGTCAGAACATAATATTATTATTAGGTCCTGACATATAAAATGGGCTTATTATTTCACATATTTATTTGTGGAAATGTTCGCACGCACGTTACAGTTTAATTACATAGAGTTTAAAGTTATCAATATATTGGTTCGCAATGATTTTGAGACTTTAACAATAAAAACTTAAATCATGAGGTATCTGTAATATCGAATAAGAACACCTAAGTATGCATTTTTACATTTAATATAGACATCAGTTATCTATTTGATAAAAGACTTATGACAAGTTTTAATCTGCTACTTCCTGCGTTTCTACTTCGCATTAAGGTATTTAACCTATTATGATGTATTAACGGCTATTAATTCAGTGTTGGTCATTCAGTACTATGTTGCGATTGTTTATGTTTACAGCTGTAATCTTAATTTCAGCATTTCATAAAATATATTGAACCAATCGACGAATAACAGCTGAATTCGATTTTTGAATGGAATTTCTTTTTTATAACTATTTCTTTACATTATCTGTACATTTTCCATGGTTGAGAAATTGTTGAAAATTCTAAATTTTACATTGGAATAAAAATATTGGTAGGTTTAGCATGATTGAGTTAGGTTAGGTTTGATGCTATTATTGGTACCTGTACATTCTTTATCTTCGCCTGGTGTTAATAGCTAGTATGAATTCCTAATAAATGATAAATAAACAATAAATTAATAAGCTATCCTTATTAATTTATTGTTTATTTATCATCAATCAGATAGGAACAACATCACATACATTTCATCTGATAACAAAGTAAGTACCAGCTGAACCACATGTAATATGGAGTCTGAAACAACGAGAGTACCACAAGACTCGAAAGATAATGGAAAAATTGGATTTCTACATTGACCCATATGGCAACCGAACCTGGGACCTCAGTTGTCGATTTGAAACCGGTCTGTACGACACTCGTCCACGGATATCGTATACTTGATATACTATTGTCTATTTTATCCACTTGTTCTTACATCACAGGTCAGTATCAACACGACTCCTATTACCGTTTTTTTCTTTTCACGGATAATCCAGGTATTCATGTTTCTTTCTGTGGTATGGTTTCACTGACAATTTTTTCCGTCAAATCTTAGTTCTTTAAATCAAATGTTAGACTTTGGAAAATGTTACCTACTAATATATTACAAGGAAAAAGTAAACCGTCGTTAAAACTTGGTCTGGAAACGTTGTTTAACGAAATACTATAAGTACTAACCGTATACTGTAATGTATTATTATTAATATACGTGTAAGTATACTTATAATACTACATTATATATAAGCAGATCCCTTTTCACGAGCGAGAACTTAGATGAAGTGCCATATGCCATATAAGAGTATGGTGAGCCAGAATATTAACTCTCTTTTGAGTTACGGCTCTGGCTCAGAATACCCTTAATATATATAGGGTTCTTGTAAATATTAAAATAAAAAAAAATATTTTTGGGAACGCATTATGTTTCCTCCCTAAACCTTAAAAATAACATTAAAATAAAACTATAACTAATGTACAAAATGGCGGGCCTATTTTATATATTTCTTTGTTAAATTACGATAGCCGAGTGGTTGGGTGATCGGAATTTCGAGTCAAGACACCCGAGGTGGCAGGCTCGTACCAAAGGGTTTTTCAAAAACTTATGTACCAATTATATCGTTGACTTGGACATGAAGACGGCGACGGGATCACCACCTGTCACGTTGTCCCGAAAATATCTTCGATGGAAAGTGGGTTGAAGAGACCTATTTTCTAGATTAGACCTCTGTCTACCCTTGTATTGGGAATTGCGTGAAGATATTTATATTTACATATTTATCTTTGTTAAATAATGTTTATACTTAGAAATTTTTCTCAAAAAAGTAGCTGCAATTAATTTGACAATTATATCAAGATTATGCTTGAGATTATCCAGTCGTTTAGTTTTAACTTTAAACTACTACGAGGTATCTATATAATATAGTTATTAATACCATATATGAAAGAGAAATAAACTGAGAAAGGTCAAAGTTTGAACTCCAGTGATTTGTTTATTTTCTACTATTTTTAAATAATTGCCAGTTTTTATTATCGGCTTAAAGAGATGTAATTTTCGAATACCGAAACTGTTCATAATGTTTAAGTTTAAAAATCAAAACGTTATGATTAATATAACTAAAGGTAATTGGAAGGTCACAAAATACAACTAGTGTCAATGAATACTGGTAAAGTGTCAAATTAATGAGCCTTTGTTCGATAAAAGTTTTTGAAACGGGTAGGCATCAAAATTGCCTTACTTTGAAATGATTCGCTGTGATCTTTTTTGTATTAATTGATATAGTCAATAATATATAATAAAAAGGTATTTTTTATGTTCACGTATTTCCCAATACACGGGTAGCTAGAGCTTTTCATCGGAGCTTATTTCAGTTATAGCATCATACTTCCGACATTTGATGAAAGTCGAATAGATTTTAGCTTAATGTTCTGGTAGCAGGCAAGCAATTATAATTTGTTTAATTAAAAACTAAACTGTGTTATCTAATAACACTGCATATTATTATATTAGATTAGTTATTATTTGCACAGTAATCAGCGAACATTTTTTACTACGAGAGCGTGTAGGGATTTCCTTAAAATATGCCGTATTAAAACAGCATTCCTTTTGACATTGCGTTTGTCATTGTTAGTGTAGATCTTAATGTTTAGGTATATGAATATTTTTATGTTACGATGTTTATATCATTGTTATATAATTACATTACCTAAGAAAATAATATCACATCTCATTCTGTTGGGAGAAACTCCTATAATAATTATTTCCAGATACATCGACGTATCTATGAGAAAAATAAAAACATTTTAAATATCTTTATCTCCTGCATTATTAAGTTATTGTAAACTTAATCTTATAAAGAAAATATTGTAAAGGAATTACTAAAAATAAAGTTTTCACCTAAATACTATACAATGGAGAAACATTACTTGGTTATCATGGACTAGACAGCATTAAGTCTGAATTGATGAACATAAAATGTACACTTTTTAATTTGTTGAAATTTAATAGATTTTAATATATTATTTAAGTACATTTCAAACTTTTTTTGTAATGTATGTTGTCTTTTGTTAGTTTATACTAAATCAGTTATGGATAAGTAAATAAATACCTGGCCAAAACTAGCAGGGAGCCAGTAAATGTATATCTTTAAAAGATCTATTTACACCAACTCTTGTACTTCACAAATTCGTTAGTTATGTATTCGTTGATGATTGTGTTCGTTTTAAACTGTAATTGAGGATTTGTAAAATACTTTATCTAATTTTTTTAACTAACTTTGTCCAATTAACTAAATAATATACAAATAAATAATTTTTGCGTATTTGTGCAAAATAGGCGTTAGCCAAGGACTATCCGCTAGCCACTTTGTTCAAATTCTTTTGGATGGTTTCGCCATTTGTGGCGTTTTCGCACAGTCCCTATAAAAGTCATTATTTGACTTTGTTATTTATTAAAAAAGGTTACTTAACATTTAACTATGTACAAATTAGTTCCAATAAGTAAAATATCGCCATCAGCTCACTGTCTAATTAAATATGGCATGGGGTGTTTCTCTTTTTTGATAGATATTCATTTCGTAATTTTATTTATGTCAATAATGACTTCGGCAGTTGCTTGAAGACATAAAAGTTTATGAGAATATGTGAATAATTGTCACTAACAAAAATAGAAAGCATTTTTGATAAAATGGTTAAAGCAAGTAAAAATGTTTTGCCAGCACAACTCATTCCGATTATGATATAAATATGTGAGTCGATGAGTCTATGGAACGGATTGAGTCATAATATCGTTATATGAAATTGACTTGTTAAAAATTCAATGACACTTATACAGATCCTTATTTTTCTTTAATGACACTGGCCGATTTCAAGAGACACCGCTACGAGTACTTTTTTTTAATGTTACTTAAAACTCGAACGTTGTGATGCGATTTGACGGGGATCAAGATTTATGTTTATATTGCTTCTAATTTATAGCGTTCTATAAAGTACGTCAAAAGGTTTCGATATTCATATACACTTCTGACTTCTTTTTACCTGCTGCGGTTATTTATAATTAAAATATTGTTCATTTAGTTTTTAAAGTTAGTCTTTGAAGATTAATAAATTGAAATATGTGAAATAGACAAATTATATTCTTTATTATATAGACAAGTTATATTTTTTTTATATTCTTTATTAACACTTCGCCGTCACGATAGCCGAGTTGTTGAGTGTTCAGATTTGAGTCAACCCGAGCATGATTTCCGGATGGTAGGCTCATACCAATGGTTTTTTTTCTGAACTTGTGTATTATTCAAATCGTTGGCTTGGACTTGAATATGGCGACAGGCTCACCACATATCATGTTGTCCCAAAACATATATTCCGTGAAACATGAGACGCAAGGACTTTAATTGTCTACTAATTTGTTCTAATTGTCTATTCGTAATGGCGTGAATATAAATTTTTTGTCAATGCGCCGATTTCAAGCAAAGCAATAGGGAACACATATTGGAATAATTTATATAAGTAAATCGGAACAGATTCCCAAGTTATTTTATGCTTCTTTATTATGTCTTTGAAGTTTAATTTTATATATAATTTATTTTATTTTAAAATTATAATGTGCTTAATGAAACCATTATTTTGTCATAAATTGAATCAGGATGAAGATTAGAATCTCCTACCGGATTCATTTTGCGAGTGTTGTCACGAAGTCTCCGAAGAGCAAAAACTTTATCTATATACGAGTACATCAATATATTGTTCCAAATTAAACAGGGGTAAACTCTGACTCTCTTTCAAACGAAGCAAGACAAAATCTAGAAAGGTTTTAACATTTTCTTCGGTTTTAAAAATATTATGAAATCAAAATCAGTAATGACTGAGTGTCAATATATTAGGTTTAACTCGAATACTCACGATATTTCAGATAGAGGAACACGGTAGTCAATACTAAAGTATATTTGTTTAAAGGTAGGCGATTAACGCAGTGTAATTTCTCTCCAAACTCCGTCGGAAATTCACTACCATAAATTTTTTTTGTGTACACGAAACTGATCTGTTTAACGGTTCATTCTTTTTGTATTAGTAGTTTCTTTGTTAAAACAAAGAATTGAAAGAAAAATGAGACCGCTTAAGATAGGACCGGCTTCACTTGTATCCATCGCTGCGGAGGAAGGCGCTACGTTAGCACGTGATCGTTTTGCGAAAGGAAACAAAAGGTCGGCGGAATCAAAGCGACTTAATTCTGAAAAGGCGTTCGTTGTCAAAATATGTACAAACGTCGACCGTAATGGGCTAAACAATAAAAAAATGGATATCTTATTTAAGTATTAACAATGAATGCGCCGCATTTCGTGCAGCTCTGCTGCTACAATAGTATTTTATGGCATCGTAAAAGTAGCGTCTTTGTCCACGGCTTGGTCAATAAACGTAGACGGTCGGTGCAGTTCTCCTACGGAAATGAAGTCCAAATTATCTTGGACGGGAAATATCTTTGGGTATCCCAGGTAAATGAATAATTCAAACCATAAATAAACTTCGTTTTTCGGTTATTTTTAGTAAATATTTTCAGTACATTTAAATTATATGTGTACAGTATGCATAAAGTAAAGATTTACATAATTATATACATGTATAAAGAATTTTGTATTATAAAAAAATATTTTAAAGTACTTTGGACACAGATTTAACATTTACACTTTTAACTAGGAGAAGAAACATTTTGTTCATTTATAATATGTATATAAAATATACCAGCATTTTATCAATGTCAAACACATGATAGTCTGGCATTTTTTCTATTATCTATTGTCAAATATTATACAACTTGGACGCAACATCAATAGAAGCATATTAACACTAAAAACACCGTCAACGATTGTCTTAGTTTCGATATGCTTTCATTCGAGTTGGTTATTTCGTCATCTGTTGATGGCCACGATAAAATGTGTGGGTTATAACACGAATGGGAAAAGTAGGTGGACCGTTTATTCGGTGCCACACGGTAATCATGGTTTACACACCATGCACCACAATCTTGCCCATCCCTGTCGTCAAATAATTGTTTCAGCGAGTCTTGTAATGAAGCATTATGTCTCTGGCCTCGGGGATGATACCGCATCTGGCATCTATTCTTCGTGTGTTGTACATGAGCCGTAGTATTATACGGGCATAGTCGTATAATAAGTTATTATACGTGAGCGTAGCAGCTTATGTATAATAATCGCAATAAAGTTAAAATGGAAAATTAATAATTAAGTAAGTTTTTTTCCAACCTAAAATAGAAAAAAAAACAAATACACAAAAACGAACGTCAATAAAATTTATAAAGCAACGTTTACAATTAATTTAAGCCAATGCAGCTTTTTTGATTGAAAAAAAAAATCAAATAAGTAATTAATGAATGAGATAGATATACTTACTTTTTACGAACATAATTTTCGAAGATTTATTGATTTACTACATTTATTAATTTTGATTACATATAATAAATGATTCCATAAAATGAGAATCTGAAATCTAGACAAGGTAAATACTTAATTAAGTTCAAATATTTTAAAATGTAGGTATTTATTTCTTTAACAGAAGTCTAAACGAATTTACTTTGTTTAAATAATGTCAGTTAAATGTATAAGCGATATAAATAATATAAATGCATAAGCGATGATGTCGAAATGATGAAAAAATTTATTGTTCTTGATATTGATATATCAAATTCTATTTCAAATTCATTACATTTATATAAAATTCAATACATTATTTCACAATCAAATTGCAGGATAACTGCATGTATCGAAAAAATGGATTAAAATAAAGCTGACCGGTAAGCAGCGTCTACAGTGCAAGAATTTGGTATTGCAATCGCCAATTCGCTTGTCAAGGATTCGGTTATCGAAAATTATGTATTGCTCTCTCTTCGGAATTCTTATGCATATATAAAATGTTAGATAATCTACAGGCCATTCCCGATACTGGTGTAAACAGAGGTCTAGGACAAATTGGTCTTTTCGACCCACCTTTCATCGAAGAGATTTTTGTCACAATGTGACAGGTGTTAAACCTATCGCCGTCTTTCATATAATTTTAATCATTATGAATTTTAATAATACGGATCCGTTACGATAGATACGATTAATATAACCAAGAATTACGGTGCCAACAATGTTTCGAGTCAGTGCACCAACACACGACGTACTATGCACTGTAATTACGTAACACATCATTTACTGAAAATACTCACAGATTCATGTATCGGAGCGACGTAAGGAAGGGGAGCCACTTAAATTTTAATAAGAACGGCGATTATGCGCCATAAAGAGCTGTAAATGCGTAGTTAGCAGGGTTCCCTGACGGTAGGCAATTTGCAAGAACACGTTTACGGGTAACACGGAGACGGGACCGTCGATAAACATAGGATAGATGTATAGTATCTACACAGTGCATGGTACGGATTTTTATTTAACCCTTTATTTTAACAAATACATATATAGATAGGGACAAAATAAATTGTTGGGATCGGATCCCAATGTAAGAAGCTAAAGCACTTGTGGTATGGGAATCGGAAACAACGAAGGCACAACAAACACCCAGACCCGAGAACATTTAGAAAAAGTGGTTTTCCAATATTGACCCGTCCGGGAATCGAACCCGGGACCACGAGATAGCGACACCTTGAGAACCGGTGTTTAAGCCATTTTAAACTTTAGTATTGAGAAACATAAATACTTAAGTACCTATGTGTTACACCATCATAGAGTGTCACTCGAATTCCGATCTGAGTGAGTTTTTTCTAAAACTTATTTAAAAAATAAACGACTTATATAGTAGACTTGTACATGTTCCAACATTAGAAGAGACAAGAAAGTTCACTCAATAGAAGAGACAAATAATATTGAAAACTCGCTGAAAACTTATATATTGGAAAAATAACAACAAAATACTAAAGGTAAGTACATGAACGATGAGTCGTGGACAAAAAAAACCGCCCTGAATGGCGTAGGCGGGGTTAGCGGGCGCGAAGTGCGCGGGCGGCGTACGGACAAGCGCGGGCGGCGGATTAAACTCGGACAAAGGCGATACATGAAACGCGCCGCCGAATCTGCTTATCACACCGCCCGATTGTTTGTAGCCAGCACGACCATATTGCCCTCCATATATCAAACTCTCACATGGACACGAGGTGTGTAGCATTAGACCGGGTATTGATAATGTGTAAACTATGTGCTTCAAGTGCAAGACTTAAGCTGATTGTTTATTATTATAATATTCTAGTACTTCTCGTCGAGTATATTAAAGAGTTTGATTGCGACGAATGAAATACATACTAGTTTTAATTGAAAACATTAACATAAATGCTTATAGTTTAAATTGAAACGGCTCTACATCTTTCACCGAATAAAAAAAAATAAAAAGTCTTCACGCAATTCCCAATACAGGTGTAGACTGAGGTCTAGTCTAGACATTTAAGTCCCTTTTGACCCACTTTCCACCGAAGATGTTTTCGGGGCAACGTGATTTACCGAATAAAGGTTAATTCAATTGTATATTCATATTTGCAGTACAAATATAGAAATCGAATCCAAATATTTAGAGGCAGAAAAGTCTCTGTCGTTCACTTCTCTATATGTAAATTAAATAACTAGAACTTAAAAAAATACTGAATTACTTTGAAACAAACAATTTAATTAAGTTATTAACTGAAACATCGGTGCATCTCGCCATGCACGATGAAGTAACTACCGGTACCGATTTTCTTATATACAAGAGAAACTTGGATATTTCAGAAAAATTAATGCAGTGGAAAAGCGATATCTTCGAATAAGTTGGGGCGGTCTGGTCAATTTGAAAAGATTTTATTGATTTTGCAAATTTGAAAGCAGATCTTATGACTAAAATTAATTGTACCTACGTCTAACTGTCTAAATGACTTCAGAATAAATTGTTCAAAAATATACAAGGCTCAAATAAACAATACAAGACCGAGAATCACATGTGAGCAAACTCTCCAAAAAGAGAAGAGCAAGAGAAAATTATGAATCTGATTTTTATCGCTATTAAAGATAATGAAAAAACGAAAAAACTAAACATATAATTCCAGGCGGGATCCCCTATCTCTGTCTACCGGGTAATAGCTATTGGTTTAAATTAAGAACTCTTTAATTTTCGTAATGTCGTAGCGTTAATCAATCGGAAGCAAAAGACACGAAAAGTAAAAATAATGTTTGAAAAAAATATGTAAGTCACAATCTACTATCATAGTCAAGTCATAGTCTACTATCGATAAAATATTACTTATTTACTCTCTCTCTCTCTCTCTCTCTCTCTCTCTCTCTCTCTGTGGCCATAGTGTAAACCCAGTCTTGTATGGACCATTAGTTGCCATTGGCTTTTGTTGGCGGCCATTTTCACGAGCATGTGAAATTTCTTACAGCTTGAGTCCTTCAGTTGATCAGTCCATCTTGCTGCTGAACGTCTTCTCGTTATTATTATACGTTATTATAAGCTTTTTTAAGTTATCGTTATGTACTCGTGTGTGTCGTCATTCTAGCTGTCGTCATGTGCCCGAAGTAAGAGAGCATACGTTGGTTGCATAAAGAAGAGAGTCGAATATTAATGCCGAATTGTATCTGGATGAAAGTTTCGTGTGCTTGGCCTCTCAGGGAATTGGTAACATGCGCCTCCAACACCACATCCCAAAAGCGTCCATCCTTTGCTTATCCTTATCCTAATAGTCCACGTCTCAACTAATTATTGGGAATATCAAGGCACGGACCAGACGAAATTATTTACTACCTTATTATATTAGGTCTTAGGAATTTAAAAAACATTTGCGGTTATTTACAAAAAGAAGACAGTTTTAAATATTAAAACTCTATTTTTAAATTTGTTTTTATTTTTAAGTTTTCAAATCTTACATTTTACAATTTTGTTTATAACTAACTACTATTGTGTGAATATTTTTCTTGAAAATGTTAATTTATTAACATTAAACGTAGGCGTTAAGTTTGCACCTGCCTAATTAGGAACTGGTCACGAGTGTTAGAATAGAGGAGTTTATTAACATTCTTCCGTTCTATGTATTATTTTGTAATGTTGTTCAAAATTCTTTTAGCGTTAAAATAAGGTTAAAAGGTTATAGATTTCCATAATTTTTCTTCATATTGTCAAAGACTAATAAATATACTATTACGAATAATTCTAAATTTCACAAAAATTTATTACAGTTTATAATAGCATCGTAATTTGAATAAAAATGTAAGTAGTAACTTCAGAATATTAAGATGAAACCACTAATTTCCCCTGTCTCCCTGAAGCTTCTTTTTGCGACAACGTGACAAATCAAAGACAATGTTCATTAAAGTGGTTCAAAATCTGACCAGCTGTTTTTGAGTTATAAATATTCTCCCTAAAATGGCCTTGCTTTATACTTACATATTAATAGATATATTTCAGAAGGAATCTAAATAATAAAAAGAAAACATTATTCATTAAAACATAAGACTATGAGCCCTCCGTACGTATTTGTAATTGTTTAGACGGTATCGTATTTTAAAACTTAGTGATTGTATACTTTGTTTATTCACTAACGACATATTGGGGTTTAATTGACTGTAGTTAGTAGTGACAGTAGTAACGCCGTCAAAGATTATTTACGTCAAGACACATCTCTATTTGAATGCTTTATCGAATACAACACTCAATAAAGATGGCTTTTCATCAATTTCATGGTAATTACTTCTGGCACGCCGATATATTGTTCCAACATAGACAAGTTTAGAACAATGACTGTGTAACGCGCACAGCGGTCCATAAAACCAGGTGACGCCGGTTTGTTCGAACCGGGCTTTTTTATAATGCACTATATAAATTTATGGAATTATCATCGAGTTGTATGGACTCCTCTATTCGCTACTGCGAGAGTTCATAACCATTACAGATTGTATTTAGATACGTATATACCTACTGACACTTAATAAGCGCCGGTTTTACATCTTATTTACAACTATTAACGAAGTTTGCGCGAATTACTCGCTAAGTGGCCATTAAATTTTTTAGTACGAATAAGACGAATCTAAAAGCAAGAATTTTTTAAATGTTAATGTAACAGAATATCAAACTGTTCTTTTCGACAATACTCGTATTTACTCTGTGCTGGTGAGTACAATATGTGTAGATTAACACATCATATTAATTAGAGTTATGTCTTGCTGCCTGTACGACGTGAAGCCTGTAAAATTTTAAGCTGTTGCACATAATTCATCATGCATCCATGTTTCCTTTTTTAAAAGCATTTAGAGGCAAGTTCATGATTTGACGTAGTTTTACATATAAAGCTGTCACACAAAAGGATTTAGAGATATAGATTAAATTATATAAGACGGGCTGGTTTTCGCAACTCCACGACTAAGCATGTATCTTGCATGTATGCAGGAATGTCCAACATTATTCGAGGCAACCCAACTCCTCAAGGAAACCTAGTAAATAAAATAAAATATATAAATATCTTCGCGCAATTCCCAATACAGGGGTAGACGGAGGTCTAGTCTAGACAATTAAGTCCCTTCGGCACACCTTCCACCGCAGATATTTTCAGGACAACGTAACAGGTGGTGAGCCCGTCGCCGCCTTTTTGTACAAGCTAACTATATAATTCGTACATAAGTTTTTGGAAAACCCATTGGTACGAGTCTGCCACCTGGGGATCGAACTCGGGTCTCTCGACTCGAAATTTCGACCACCCAACCACTCGGCTATCGTGACTTATTCGAAGTTACTAAGTAACTAGTAGCTCTTTAAAGTTACAGATGACCTGGGCAAGAGAACTTGGCAAGTCGAGATGCATAGCCATGTATGCAGGTATGCCTCTATGCCTACATGCTATGCATGTAGGCATAGAGGGCTGTCGGTACCACCTATATTTAACATCTCATCATCATCAACTGTTTACCATCGGTAGTGTTTCTTTAGCCAGTAATCACAATATATTTATTAAACTTACATTAAAACCAAAGTAAATCACAGAATGTAGACAACATTCTGTGATTTACTTTTTTTCTATTTAATTAAATATTTCTGGTAACTATCTACATCAATGTTAATAAATGTTAGTAATTTGTTTTCCTCTTAACTTAGACATATGTACTTTTATACATATGTACGTTCAAACCAAATTAGTTAACTTTGGTTTTAATGTAAGTTTAATAAATATATTCTTCATTAATACTTAACTTTTTGTATATTCTTATTCGCACATATATACGGATAGGCACTGGCAACATATAGGAAATATATATCTAGATATATGTTATATGCCTATACATCCACCTTCCACTGCAGAAAATCTCATCAGACGAAGCTATCAAGGCCATAGGGTCAAAATGGTTTTAGTTGCTTTAGAAATTTTAAAAGATTGAGACCTTAATTTATTTAATCACGATAATAATAACTTTATGTCTAAATATGTTTACTACATATGACGTGGATTGTAATTAAAATAATGCAATAAAAATTAAAAATGTCATAAAACTACTGAACAATATTTGTATGAGGCAGTGAATTTAAGAGTCAAATCTAAAGTGTGGTAAACACTATAGGTTACACACATTAACGGCTAACAAATAAAATCGAAGAAAAGAAAGAAATATAACCGTACTTCATTTGTAATTAAAAAAATAAATATTTTAAAACAATAAACTACTCGGCACACAGCAGCTGCAGATAAGAAGCATATGCGTGCATCTACCTATGGCTCCGGCCGAGGGCTCGTTATTTTCTGGTCAATTGCCAGTTTACAGCGCCCGCGCATCCTCGCTTCCAATTACTGCTCAGCCGCCAACGCAATAAAATGAAATTCCGCTCCAAAACATCCTTATTATTTAATGCTACACGCGACTTTGAACTTTAAAGTAACCAAATATAACATGTTTAAGAATGCACCGATGAAAACAGTTAAGCTATGAACCTGAGTGGGATGCAAATTATGCTTAGGTAAAACGTGTTTGTTGTCCGTCCCGAGTTTTATTTTTTACAATTATATCTGACGGTTACTTGGAAATGCATTCTAAAGAAATCGGAGGGGTTCTTGATGTTTAATAGGCTTAGATTAGAAGTTAAAAGCCGAGTCGGGATGGCCTCTAGAACCATTTAATGGTTTTTAGGACTCGATAGTATATAGGTGCACGTAGAATCCAAGAATATGTTCACGGATTTTTTAAAGATTTTAATTACAGCCAGCAATTCAGCGAATAAAACAGATCATGTTTCAAGTGTTTCAAAACGAACACTTATATTTTATGTAATTTAATTAAGAAATTACTGTCAGGTAAGACGCGTGTTTATATCGGTAACGGATACTTGTATCCGCAATAGGTGTACATGTGTGAACTTTATTTACTACTGGGAAATATTCAAAAATACCGTTTCTTATTATATCTAATTCATTTCAAGTGGGTTGACGAACATTTTGTACAAGTTATTACGACCCATTTCGTACCGTATCCAACCCATTGACACCTCCATATGTAGTAAATACGATATATAAAACATGTGAACCAAAGAATAACTATATTTTTCCTTATGGGTTTCGATTTATTTGTCTGTGCCTACGTACTTACAGCCGAATCACTAAGTGATGGGCATACGAGAGATAAAAGAGACTCCAATTACATCCCCAGAATGAATGCAAGTATCTATGATTTGATGATGAAGTCTAAAAACCTGTTAAGACCTCAAAGCACCCCTTTATTAGGAAGCTCAGTGAGCTTGAGTGAGCGTTAGCTACGAAAAATTGGTAAAAATTAAGTTATATTAAATATACCCCTAACAAAGAATTACAAAACACATGTTTTTATTATTCAAACATTCCCTAATATCTTATATAACTGTAAATAGTGTACACCTGGTTTTAACAAATTCCTGATAATTGTTTTAAGAATGGTACAGAATATTTTTGCCGATATCTTAACTTTATTACCTTGTAATAAACATTAAGTTTTGCGAGTGCAATTAAGGCGGTGCATCGACAAAGGGCAGCAATGCTTTGAAGTTGCCGGTATTAGTGCATCCGCTTTCTCTAAGATAATGCCGGATATGACGTGGCCTTGCTCCTAGAGAGAGGTTTTCACGATTACTTGATAAATTCCTTCGTGGAGATAAAAAACCTTTCACATGTTTACGCAATGACCATGAAATATTTTTATGAATCACCTAAATCGGATAATCTTAACTAATTCTAAGATTAATGTGAAGGCTATTTAATGTTGTACAAGTTCAAATAGAAATAATCTAAACAGCCTCTTGAAAGTTACGTATGATTCTTTAACTTCATTTTAATAAGTTGCATCTAAGTAATAGTTTTTTTTCTTTTTCTAATACAACTGCATGTAGGTATATCATTTTATTTTGCACTAAGGTAATAATTAATGGTAGTGACCCTAGGTTTTGAAGCCAAGGGTTGCGGCATTAAGTCGCGTTAGAGGCAAATACTCGTGTTATGAATGTGTATTTTTGTACTCGAGTCATGAAATTTTTATATAAATATATATGTATAATGTGCTGTACTTTTGAACACCAAGACAGCGATAACGTCAAAAAGGTTTCGGCGAAAAGTGGATCGAAAGGCCTTATAAATTAAATAGTCTCGCCTTATAAATTTGTCTACACTAGCATTGGGAAAATTCACCGATCTTAGATCAGAATCAAAATCTTAGATTTGGAAACTAATTAATCATTAGATTTAATTACATTTAAATTATCTAGTATCATGTATATTAATAGTTGTGGTAGTTAAGTGGTTGGGTGATCGGAATGCGTGTCAAGTTATCCGAGTTCGGTCCTCAAGGCTAGTACCAATGAGTTTTTCAAAATCTTACTGTTGTCTTCGACATAAACACAACGACGGGCTCACCGCCTGTCACGTAATCTCAAAAAAATGTCTTCGGCGGAAGGTGGCTCGTAAGGACTTAATTGCCAAGACCTCTGTCTACCGCTGTAATGGGAATGACATGAAGATATTTTTTTCTTGTATAACATATAGGTAAATATGCCTATCTATAGGTACCACTACAAAGCTTGCCTCTGCTATCATTGGCTCTATTCAATATATCAATACTTTCATTAAAAGTAGACGAACAAAAGAGGGAAAGAAAAGAGTCGAAAGCGAGGGAGGAGGGCGGCGAGTGGTGGGGGGCGTTCGTAGCGGGCCAATAAAGGCACGTAGTAAATCCACGTAATTTAGAGCGGCTGTAAATTAAAGTTCCGCTATAAACGGCCCGGTACCTGCCGCGCCCGCGCCGCGTCACGGCATCAGGCATAAATCAAGCCGCGTCGTGTGAATACCGCGTTAACATCGCCATGCCTTTGGTCATTAAGTATCCACCTACCTAGCCAGTGCCTCATAACGTCCACATAAGGCTCTGGGTATTAGTTATTTTTATTCATTTGTTTTCAGACTATTAGCTTAATACAAAATAAATAAACTATTAATTAACAAAAGAAATCTCGTAATGTAATTAAACGAATATAACATTTTTGTAATAAAATGTAATTAAGAATTCATAGATATCACACAACTAATTTTATGTAAAATTTTATAGTTTATGTATGATTTGTTACTTTGTTACACATGTATCTGTTTTCGTAGAGCCTGCATGCTAAGCCATAGACACAAAGTTCGAATGAGTCAAACTTCGAGGCAAATATTTTGTAGTTTGTTGTAAATATATACATATTTCAGTTGCTTGTTAGTTATTCACTTGTTTTTCTCAGGTAGAGCATATGAAAGATTCACGTTCAGTTATGACTAAAAATAAAATAATAAAGAAGTTATGGATAATGTTTGATCAGGAATGTACTGAAGCATGTTCTGATAAATACAGTGGCGGACGCCAATGGTCCTCGAGAAATCATGAGATAAATATGTCGAAGGAGGCACTCGTTGCTGAAAATTATTTTCAGCAGTGAGCTATTAATAGGTAACTACAGTATTTGTAAATTATGACATACTTTTCGAAATCAATAAAGAAAATTACTAGATTGCAACCTAGTACATGTTAAAGAATAAGAAATGGCACTGATATATTCATCGTATAATTTAAATTCTTCTAACGTATAATTTTAATTAAAACGTCTTAAATGCGATTTTGTGAATGTTTGTAGTAATGTGTGTGTATGTTTTGTGAATCACACTGGGCTTTTTGTTATTAAAAAAAATAAAAAAAATCCCACTCGTATCAGATATTTTATACACTTTATAAATTACTCATTTACTTATATAAGTACTTAATATTTTTGCCATTATTATATATACTATAATTGTTGAAGAAATTTCAAGATCAAATAAAAAAAGCCTTCATTTGTTGCAGAATATTAGCGCTGTAGTTGCTATGTCTACACGGCTACTAAGTTTGTATATGTATTATGTATATATGTATGTATATATATTTTTGTAATATTGCGTCCACCTTGCACCTACCACTGGTCATTGTATCCTCTGCAACATGGTTGCCTGAAAGAAATCGCTTTTAAGTGATAAGGCCGCCAATTGTACCTTAATTTAATTTCTGTATTTCGTTTGTGATGTTCTTTTTGTTTGTGTATGATATTAGGACTTCCCAAGGCATCATCAGAAGAGCACCTACGAAGCTCAATTTCCTGCTTCGCTGCATTGAAATGTTATTAAATGAAATCGGTAATCTTTTCCCATTCTATAGGTGATTTTATTAATAAAAGAAAGTACTAGTACTAAAAATATAATAAAATAAACGGTTGGTATAAATATTATGTAAAAGCATTTCATACCTTCATACCTGTTTAATCTAGTTACGAGCAATATCTGCACATCGTCACAACTGGAACCCTTACACAATTAGACAACATAAATACGGAATGAACCCCGTGATGCCGAGGCGGTCGTCAACTTTACGATTTAGCTAACATAAAGAAACGCATTATCTATTTTATCTAACCTAAAACTCCCCAACAAAGAGATAAAGGCCTCTAGTTTACCTCGCAGTGTAAATAAATTATTCGAAGTATTGTGCCTCGTTTTACTCGGATTGTCTAAAGTAAACTTGAGATATAGTGTCGTCCCCAACTTTGCCATAAATCACTCTGCATCATGTGTTACGTAAAGGGGTTTTATTACCAGACATCTATATGAAGCGATAAATGATTCGAACGTCACATGAGTACATTCTAATGTTATTGTGTGGAAACGTAGAGAACAAATTTTGGTGCTTGTCTTTATGGATACGAAAATTTATAAATAAGGAACAGTCTTTACTTTAATTACCTTTACTACTTATATATTGCTTATCTTAATGAATTTTATAACTCGTATGCGAGACGAAAACAATTATAAATCTTGAATAAAACAAGCTCACACTCGTCGTCGTCATATATATATATATATATATATATATATATATATATATATATATATATATATATATATATATATATATATATATATATATGTATATATATATATATATATATATATATATATATATATATATATATATATATATATATATATATATGAATACAGACCATATGAATGAATACCATGAATTGAGTACAGACAATAAATCTTTAAAATTTACACCAGACATCAATTATCGCTTATCACTTTTATATTTTGATCTCATACAATGCCATGTAAACAAAAGAAAAACAAAAACAATTAGACACTTCCACACATAATTTTAAGGACTCGTTTAGTAACGATGATTGTTAATGGTCAATGGCATGATCATGTGTACAAAGCGTAGTAGAATCGGACTCGCAAACTTTTTTAAATAGTAAAATGGTATTATGCTCAGCATCTTTCCAATACTGAGGTATGAAGTCCTTTCGACTCACTTTGGACCGAAGCTTTGTTTAACACAATGTGATAGGTGGATCGCCAAATATTTTTTTAAATTAATTCAAGAGGGTCCATCCGGCAGTACTTTACAACCGGCTTATATTGATGTATAGACGTCTCAGAGCATTCGATAATTTAATTAATATATTTTCATAAATACATATAAACATCTATGACTCGAGTGTAACCATTCATATTCATCATATACTTTTTTGCCTCTAGTCTGAATCCACATCGAAGGCTGGGTCATTACCAACTAGAATTATTGGTCATCAAAGTAAAATAAAAAAAACCTTTAAGAAAACAACTTGATAAATTGTAAATGCAACTTAATAAACTTAACATATCCGATGAAATAAAAAAACGGATTTTTTACTTTTTACATTTTTCCATAGTTTCGTGTTTTTAAATTATATATTTTATCTCTTATCAAATATAATATGTGAAATAAGAAGGAGTTATAATTGTTATTTCTAAAGATTTCACTAATTACAACTTATTATTTTAAAAATAATGTGTGCAGTTCTGTTGCACTTGCAAAATAACACCTTTATAAAATGAGGATAGCGAGGATATAAGGAGCGACAAAAGTTTAGGATTTTGAAAGTTCTTTCGGAAATTTTAGGTTTGTTATCTGTCTCTTTTCATGTGGATCAAAGGTTCAAATCAGAAGGCTGCTAAAGAATTTATCACATCAAAATTTCTTGTAGAGGTTGTAATTCGGAGTTCATTACAAAAACAATTAAAAAAACCGGAACAGAAGCTGGAAGTAGACCCTTGAAAACAAGTAACAAAAAAAATAAATTATAATAAATAAAAATAAGTTATTCTCTTTTAAAAGGATCTTAATACTATAAATAAAAATAAAATAAATATCTTCTCCCAATTCCCAATACAGGGGTACACAGAGGTCTAGTCTAGATATTTTCGGGACGATGTGATAGGTGGTGAGCCCGTCGCCGTATTTATGTCCAAGCCAACGATATTATTTGTACATAAGTTTTTGAAAAACCTATTGATACGAGCCTGCCACCTGAGTATCGAACTCGGGTATCTCAACTCGAAATTCCGACCACCCATTCGGCTATCGTGACTATGATGTGATCTTAATACTAATAGAAGTTAATGCATTTAAAATTCATACACCCCGCTGAGAGAGTCTGGTGCCTGATATAGCTTTAAGAAAGTCAGTGTTACAGGTCACCAGGTCTTCCCCACAGACAGATTCTTGATTTATGACATCTATGATAGTACTTAATATTATTTATAACAGATATAGTTGAGGTAGTGTGTGTTTTATCTAGTACCTATGTATATTAGATACGAATGTAACATATTCCGAGGTAGAGTAAATTTTCAGTTTCTTTATAGTTTATTGTTTTAAGGTAATCGAACACTATTTATTTACAGCAATATGTACGAATAGGGTGAATTTTTAAGTCTGTAGTTTATTAAGTTAAGTATATAGATAATGCGGACGAGAGATGTTTTAGATAATAGTCCTGTAGGATATTTGTTTTAGAGTGTTTTAAAGAGAGAGTGTGCAGAATAATTTTACTTGTTGAAATAAAAATTATTGTTAACACTTCCCAGTTCTTATACAGTTCAGTGGTAGGAAAGCTGTAAAGTAGCTCTGCACTGACTTTCAGAATTGAACGTTGACCTCTTGCCAATTATATAAAGTAGGAATTCTTTAGCACCGCCCAATAAAATAATGCAGTAGCCTATGTACAATTGACAATATAAGGAGTACCATTTCACTTGTCTCTGAGTCTAGATTCCAAAAATATAATTTCTAAAAATATAAGCTTTCGCAATTTTGTACCGAAAACTATACATGAGGTTTAAAAGTAAGGGTCTGGTATTTTATGATACCTGGGATTGTTGTTTGAAGTCAATAAAAAGAGAAATTATTGATATTTTTGGGATCCCAGATGAGCTTTTAAGTAAAGTGAAGGAAAGGAAATCTCCTAAAGATTTGATGTTTTGCAAAATGTAATATTTTTTGTTTCGTCTACATTAAGTGTGAGTAAATTTTCATTGCAATTATTTAGTTTAGCGCAACATTGCTTGTGCGCAACATTGCTTGTGCGCAACATTGCGCAACATTGCTTGTGCGCAACATTGCTTGTGCGCAACATTGCGCAACATTGAAGCGGTATACTCTGTGATTAACTCTTCATTAAACTGATGATCTATTCTTTTTGCTTCCTAATGCTTAAGTTTTCAAGAAGTATCAGTGGGACACCTCCTATAGACATTATTTCACCCTTCGTTAGTAAATGCGGCATTGAAATCGTATTGTCGCCAAGTCAGCGACTGAAAGACATCTTCTTTTTGCATAAATGGTGTTACCTTACAAAAAAATGTAAAACAATTACATATAATTCTTTTGGCAGATCCAATGGCGAAGAAAATGTGCAGTTTAAAAGTTAAAAATAAAAGGAGTATTGAGATGACAATACTCTTTTAGTTTTAACTCTCAAGGCTGAGTTTCAAAGACCATATGAGTATATTGCTCGAAATGGGGAGCGTCAATAATATTAACAGCCCGAGAGACGCGCTTATTAAGAAAATGATGAATTTAATAGAAGTGCAAGAGGTACGAGTATATAATAGTAAGGTATGAAAGAGGTATGTAAGGAATGATGTGTGAAGATATAAAACGTAAGGATTTTACTCCTTCTTTCTAGAGGCAACATAGCAAATCTGCGTCAATCTTCTTTTCCATTGCTCAATGGAAAAGAAGATTGACGCAGATTTACTATTAACCATATAACCTTATTTATTTATATATAACAATTTCAATCCTACTTATACAATAAAGGTCAATTTCGTGTATAATTTTATAGACTATTTAGGTTAATATTGTAACTCCCAAGTATGTCATATAGGTATCTAAAATTTGCATGTGGTTTTGTACATGATAGAGGCATCAAGAGGATGAATCACCACTTCACACAAGTTTGATAATAACTCAGTAAAAAGCCGAACAAATTTATTGTTTGATTAATTAACAAATTAAAAATGTATAAATTATTTTCCCTGACTGTCACTGAGTAACGCAGAGCCTTAAATCGGTAAATCATGTCGTCTATAATACACAAATTTGGTTTCTCATTTAATTTAAAAATGCATCCACGTCTCTTGTAAATTTCTAGTGAGGGTGAAGTTTTTGGGAATTGGGAATGGGCAAATAAACCATTACTTTATCTAATCCAACTTTACTCTGTCGTAAGTTTGCTGGTTTACAATATCGTAATTTTGCCCTGAAATTAGAATATCTATTAGAAAATACAATGTGATGACTTCGACACTTACATTGACGCTTTCTTAAGGGTAACTAGTTTTAAGGTTATTATAATATAATGAATATATTAATGCCAGTAACTCTGGGAATGAGGTGATCGCTGCCAAGTTATTTCTAGAGTGGTTGGGTGGTCGGAATTACGAGTCAAGAGACCCGAGTTCGATCCCCAGGTGGCAGGCTTGTACCAATGGGTTTTTTCTAAAACTTATGTACGAATTACATCGTTGGCTTGGACATAAAGACGGCGACGGGCTCACCACCTGTCACGTTGTCCCAAAATATCTTCGGTGGAAGGTGGGTCGAAGGGACTTAATTGTCTAGACTCGACCTCTGTCTACCCCTGTATTGGGAATTGCGTGAAGATACTTAATATTTTATTTTATATTCTACAAAATATGATTTTGTATAATCTTAAAAAAAGATTAACCGAAAAAAGTGGATACTTATGGAATTTCTTTCGCCTGTTTCTTTTCCATTACGAAACAGTGGTAGATTAAATAATGACTAACATTAAAGGAATGCATATTCTTGATCTAAATATTTACAAATGCTACTTAATAATTCAGGTTACCTAACCAAAAGGTGGCGAATATATTATTTATACCAAATTGCAATATAAGAAAGCGACCAATGGGGAAGAATTGTATGTTTACGTTAAAAAAAAACATTCGATAAAAACGCATGTTTGTATTGGCACGTATTGCAAGGCAGGTAGTATGAGGCGAAGCGGCACGGTCGGACAACGCACGATAGCTTTTGTTATCTGTGAAGCAGGCCCCGCCCTGCCGGCCGAGCTCCCTTACAACATGGCGGCCGGCAGAATGGCGCGGCAGCGGACGTTTATGGATCTAATGAAAACCACTTTTAATTAATTCACAGCAATCACATGCGCCGTACACGCCGATGCTTTTATGTTTATTGTTTCCATATCATTTAAAGGCACAACGTTACTGATTTCTCCGGAGTGTCACTGGCATAATGCATTGTTTTACAAATTACTTTTTTTGTTTATAAACAACGTTGGAATTTCATTATTATGATTATAACAAAAATTCCATTTTATGTAATTCTTCTGTTGTGTATTTAAATGACGTAGGGCATAATTAGGCGTAATATTTTTGGGGATTCTAACAACAGGCTACAAATCTCTATATCCCCAGAGATAACACTGTGCAAGAACAATGGTATTCCGCAATTATCACAATTTAATCCGAAACACTGGCTTCCATTTCGAGGTGTTACTATAATCATTTCAGTATTGTGTTTGAAGTATGATCTTGAAAAACAAAGATGTACTGTATGTATGACTGTTGGGACGGATAAGGATGAAAACCCTGTTAAAAAACAAGTTGGACCTGAGCTGTATATTAAAAACGAGGATACTTTTGGACAGAATTAGCCACTCTAGTAGTTATCGTTTGCATCAGCAGAGTGTGACTAAGCTCTGTCCATACTATTTTCAAAAATAGACATGTGTCATAGTATCATAATAAAACAAAAGTCACGATAGTCGATGTAGGCTGATCGGAATTCGAGTCAAAAGACACAAGTTCGATCCCCAGATGGCAGGTTATTACCAATGACTTTTTTTCAAAACTTGTGTACTTTATGATTTACATCATTGTCTTGGACTAAAAATTGGCGACAGGCCAATCGCTGGCCAGGATCGCTGTCTACACCAGTATTGGGAAATGCAATAAGATATTTATTCTATTTACAACTATCATACAAGTACAATATAAAATATACAACTTTCATTCCTATGTATATTTCTTCTTGATGGGAGAATCGTTGTAAAAGCTACCACTCTGAGGTCCCGGGTTCTATTCCCGGACGGGTCAATGCTGAAAAACCACTTATTCAACATTTTCTCGAGTCTGGATGTTTATGGTGCCTTTGTTGTTTCGATTCCAAAACACTAGGTATGTATATCTATGTATGTTTGTATGTATTATCACACTTTCTATGGGTAAATCGCTACTATTAAATTAAACTCGTACTCAGAACCATGCATCTCGTTGAATTGCTTTTTTGGTTAAATTGGTGATTCATTATTTTTTCCACCTGCGTGCAGTTATTATTTTTTCGAGCTCATTGTCTTAGGATACATAAAATCAAAAAGCAAAATGCATGGAAAATTCTTATAGAGTAGATACTTACGCTAATTAAGCAATAATGACGACCTCCGTGGACGAGAGGCGTAAACATTGTTTTTCAGGGTGTCGCCATCTCGAGGTCCCGGGTTAGATTCCCGGTCGGTTCAATGTAGAAAAATCACTTTTTCTAGGTCTGGGTGTTTGTGGTGCCTTATACCTCAAGTGCTTTAGCATCTCACATTGGGATAGGGACAATGTATGTGTTGATGTCCCTATGCACGTGTATTTATTTGTATATTTAATGTAGCGCCTGTCAGAAACGATTATTATATTTTGATCAGGCGTATTTTTAAAACCGTTAATAAAAATCATCTCCATGATTTTCAATGATTTCTCGGTGTTCCGCAGTTAATAACGGTCATAAAAAAAAACACTTCGCCCATTTTACCCTCAATGGAAGCCAAAAACTTTAAGGAACGGTTGGTAAAATAGAGAGGGCATATAAAAAGAAAATTTGATATAATTCGAAACTGAAGCCATGGAAATAGATAAACCTGATTACGCAGGAATTAGTAACATACATTCTATGTACATATCTTTGTTCAAATAACTTTCGATTAAATTGTGACGCCACAAAAAGAATAAGTTGTTTTAATTGTTAACCTTGTAACATACAAAGGTACATAACGACCCGTAGAAGTTCACTGTAGCACAAATGCTTCTCCTGTAAGTCCAAAATGGTCACATTTGTTAAGCAGATGTGCAATTGTAGTATCTCATCTTAGAAACTGCTTCTCACCGGTCAGGGAATTTTGATTTTCTCGTATTTTTCGAGACGATTATATACAGCCACAAAAAAGGATTGCATATTTCTACGTTTATTTATAAATAAAATTTTCTTACTTACCAACCATAGTTGGTAGTGACCCGCTAGGTTTGTGTGATGATTATGAATGTGTGTGTGTGTGTACTTGAGTCCTCGATGTTGATGTAAGTGTATAGTACTGTTCGTTTAGAAATTAAGTCGGGGATAGGCTCACTACATATCATACAATCATACATACATATCGGCCTATTAAAATCCACTGCAGGACATAGGCCTCTCCCATAAGGAGGATTTTCGATTATCACCACGCTTGGCAAGCGGATTGGCGATCGCAGTACCAGACCACTCGCACTTCAGACGCTGCTGCCCAACCTCGGTCTGATATTTTTAGACATGGTTACCCCGCCATCTATCGGTTGCCATAACGATATTCATGGCTGTTTCCCTTAGGGAGTGGTAATACTCTTACGCCGTTACCACAGGGAACCTATCATGTAGTCATAAAAATGCTTCAGTTGGTAGAAAATTTGTTAGTGGGTCGTTGTTTAGACCACCGTCTGCCCAGTATTCGGAAACTGCGTGAAGCTATCGTAAGAGCTCTATCTGCTGATCTGCTGCAAATATTTATAAATTTGTACTATTCGTGTCATGCATATACACTCATTGATTTGATTACTAAATAAATATAAATATTTATTCATTCTGTGCCGCACACATTAAAAATAATTGTTAAAATTAACTGTTTAATTTTACCGTGCTTAATTATTGTGGGTGTGAAGTTCTAACAAATTACAGTCCCTTGACTGTAATATACTGGCTATGCTGAGGTCTAAGTTCCCCTATATTACACTTGCATTGCTGTACTGTACGTCAAAAATTATATTTAAAAACTGCAAACAACATACCTACAATTAAATTAAGGCAATTTTAATTTAGTGTAAAATACATATACTAATAAAACCAACATGGGTGCTACATTGACAAGATCTTCTAAATCTTAAGTTAAAGAAGAACGGTACTTCAGAAACAATATTATTCTCGGTGTTATTGTGTTTTGAAACAAACAAAAACAGTGTGTATTTTCTGGTTTATTTAATAATATTTTGCAATTCTGCTAAAATAGCCACACTACTGAATCAAAAGAGGAATTGACACTACTAAAAACGCTTTCGGTATTAAACTTCCGTACGCCTAAAAATTCTTCGACACATGTAATGGCCTGTAACTGTCCACTGATAGACATAGGCTTTTTCCGTGGAAAGGTTTGCACCAATTGACCAAGCGGATTGGCAATCTCAATACCAGATCTGTTCTTTCTTCAACATGGTTACCTCGCCATCTGTCGGTAGCCATTGTTAATGTCAAGACTCTCTTAGTCACCTCTTATTTTTGGCATATTCTTAAACCTTAAAAATTAAATAATTTTTTTAAATAAGTGAAAGTAACAGAATCCGTCTGAATTCTGAATCCATCTAACCTTTGATTAGGAGAAAGCGGATTTAACGTCTTAAAAGATTAACTTGTCTGAATTTTAAAAACAGAAAAATCGATCAGTTTTCAAACAAAATAAGAGGACGTTAAAATTGGTTCATTCATAATCATCACACAAACCTAGCGGGTCACTACCAACTATGGTTGGTAAGTAAGAAAATTTGATTTAAAAATAAACGTAGAAATATGCTACCTTTTTTGTGGCTGTCGTCTCGAAAAATACGAGAAAATCAAAATTCCCCAGACCGGTGAGAAGCAGTGTCTAAGACGACATTTCGGATACTACAATTGCACATCTGCTTGACAAATGTGACCATTTTGGACTTACAGGAGAAGCATTTGTGCTACAGAGGACTTATGAACAGACTACGGGTCGTTATGTACCTTTGTATGTTACAAGTTCAACAAATAAAACAACTTATTCTTTTTGTGGCGTCACAATTTAATCGAAAGTTATTTGAAAAAAGATATGTACATAGAATGTATGTTACTAATTCCTGAGTAATCAGGTTTATCTATTTCCATGGCTTCAGTTTCGAATTATATCAAATTTTCTTTTTATATGCCCTCTCTATTTTACCAACCGTTCCTTAAAGTTTTTGGCTTCCATTGAGGGTAAAATGGGCGAAGTGTTTTTTTTTCTGACCGTTATTAACTGCAGAAACACCGAGAAATCATTGAAAATCATGGAGATGATTTTTATTAACGGTTTTAAAAATACGCCTGATCAAAATATAATAATCGTTTCTGACAGGCGCTACATTAAATATACAAATAAATACACATGCATAGGGACATCAACACATACATTGTCCCTATCCCAATGTGAGATGCTAAAGCACTTGAGGTATAAGGCACAACAAACACCCAGACCCCGGAAAATGTAGAAAAAGTGATTTTTCTACATTGAACCGACCGGGAATCGAACCCGGGACCTCGAGATGGCGACACCTTGAAAAACAATGTTTACGCCTCTCGTCCACGGAGGTCGTCATTATTGCTTAATTAGCGTAAGTATCTACTCTATAAGAATTTTCCATGCATTTTGCTTTTTGATTTTATGTATCCTAAGACAATGAGCTCGAAAAAATAATAACTGCACGCAGGTGGAAAAATAAAATTCATCCGTAGTAAATTATGCGGAAGAGTACTCGGATACATATATGTTAGTGATTGAAGAAAGTGATTAATTTGATAGAAGCAAAGCAGTATGTAAGGATCGTGACACTTGGCAGTCCATTATCCTTGGCTACCCCGTCAGGGACTATGCGTGACGATATTAAACAAATTCTTGTATTCTTGTAAATTATTTAAATTTAGTCAAATAAATCATCAGCGTACGGGTGAAATTTCAAAGTCTATTAAATCGGTTAGCATTAATATTGTAAATGCGGAACGCAGCGTTGTCAGGCGTCCCAAGCGGCCATTTGTCGCGATTCGCGGCATATCCAGGCTCCCGATGGGCTCGTTAAGAAAATCTCGTACCAAAGCGTCTCCATGATTTATTCACTCCCCCTGCTCTCCAAACTGCTGCCATATAAATGTTGCTTTTGTTTCATCTTAGCGTGCGATTGAGTTAGTTGAATAGGGTAACAAATTTCAAATATCTTAACCTACATAAAAATATAATCACAGCCAAACCAGACAAGACGGTTAATTTTATAGAAGTAAATAAGATTTTCATAATAATGTTATTATCATAGTTGCGTCACCACTAGTGAATATTTCGCCCTTTGGTGCACTAAGTTGGATAGATTAGAATTTTCTTTTATTTTCTGACCTAAGATCCGATGAGGAAAAGGTGAAGTACGAGTACAATATAATTTCTTACGGACATTTGCTACCATAATAATATCTGAACCTTAACAACCTCAGTACGGCGTATAAGTTTAAAATTTCCAAAAATATATAGATAAATATGTGGATGGTGATTTCGTTCCATAGGTTTCACATTTTTTTAATCTTATTTGCAAACACCTTCATACTAGGGTTAAAAAGCGCTGTTAAAAACTTAATGCCACGTGGCATTGTCTTCCACACAACTTTGGGTGAAGAAGAAATAAAATATCAGCAGGTGCATAAACAGTTAATATAGTTATATATCATAACAAGAAAACAAATATTTCAAATACATAAATAAAATATACAAGCAATATACACAAATACCTATTTAAATATACAGGTACATAAATACAATTTGTTCTGTATATAATTCACGAAGCCTAGATTTAAAGCAATACTTATTTCTTGCATTCCTGAGATCAAAAGGAAGTGTATTCCAGAGGAGCAGTCTGAAATGTGAAAGAAAAGCTAAAGAAGTCAGTACAATGCTGTGGAATACTAATTTTAAGACTGGTTACAGTGTGAGGAACTCTATCTTGAGTCGATTGATGGATGTGGAAATTGTCCTTTACAGAGAGTTGGGATCATTTAAGATAGAGTAAAGTGTTAAAAGGTCTCTGGAGCTACACCTTTGGCGAATAGGAAGCCATTTAAGCTTAGAACGATATGAGGAAATATGGTCATGCTTACGTATACCGTAAATGAACCTTAAATTGTTGAGAAGGCGCTCCAATATGTTGAGGTGCACTACTGTTAGATCTGTATAACACACATAATAATGGGTAATCTGCGTAATCGATAATGGGTAAAACTAGGGATTGAATGAGCATGAGTTTAGTTTTAAAAGGTAAAAAATTTTATTAATGTAAAATTTTAAAAGGTGGAATATTAATTAAGCGATAAAGAGAACGCAGCGTGGAAACCACTTTACCGCAAATTTCAGACACCTGCGTTCCCCAGGTTATAGTGCAGTCCATATGCAGCCCAAGGACAGAAAGGAATCACGAAAGTTATATAACTATAACAGCAATAGAAGTCGACGAACGTCGACGTCGAAGGGGCGTTCCCTTAAAGGCATGAGATTTTTTTAAATCACAAGTTATATAGGTAAGCACGGTTTGTCGGGAAAGTCACGATAGCCGAGTGGTTGGGTGGTCGGAATTTCGAGTCAAGAGACTCGAGTTCTATCCCCAGGTGGCAGTACCAATGAGTTTTTCAAAAACTTATGTACGAATTACATCGTTGGCTTGGACATAAAAACGGCGATGGGCTCACCATCTGTCACGTTGCCCCGAAAATATCTTCGATGGAAGGTGGGTCAAAGGGACTTAATTGTCTAGACTAGACCTCTGTCTACCCCTGTATTGGGAATTGCGTGACGATATTTATTTATTTATTTATTTTTACGGTTACTCGAGGGTTAGCGATTACGATACAGCGAATATCGCGGGTTCAAATATTGTCCAATATCAAACATTGTTGTAAGCCTGTCCGTTCAGTTCTTAGTTTCTCTTTATTTTACTTTCGTGAATATCTTAAACTAACTTTATTTTGTTTTAACATTGACTTTATTACTACTTACTTTATTACTTGACAGTTTACTAAAAAATATAAGCGCATCCTAAGAAGTATAGAAATAAAATTAAATATAATTATGTAATATTTACGTAATAATTGCTTGACAATGAATGTACAGGGAATAAAATTCGTTGAAAAATTTTTAAACTTCTAGATTTATTCAAAACTAATAAAAAAGAAAAAATGGCAAATCAGTTACCTATACGATGAATCCAAACTCCAGAATCCAGGTACTCGTAGGAGTATTTTTATGGTAGCATATGGTAATATATCCACTGACATAGGTGTCACCATTCCCGTTTTGTTGGAGAATTTACCATTGCCTTTATTTCCGTGGATGATATGGAAATAATATGGAATGTAAGAGCGACTATGGAAGTTTTTGAAGTAAAGTTAGGTAGGCAGATGTGTAAAAACGTCTTACCAATTAGCTACTAGTGGCGATTATGTTAAATTATCTTAAGGTGAGTGATGTGATAGATGAAGATATGTCCAGCATTGCACTTATATTAAGATCAGTCTAGTGCACAACGAACTTGCTTTGAAGATAACATTGAAGTTCTATATAGTAACACAGATACAATATTTTATTTTAAATATGTGTGTTAAACAAATGGTTTTTCTTTCTTGGTTTCTTCTCTGTAAATTTGTCTATAATTACCTCTTTTGACGCTTACTTTCTGGAGCTTACTTTTTGCAACAACATTACAAGTCATGCTTATCCATCTATCGGAGACATAGTAATGGTCTCCGATAGATGGATAAGCATTTCAAAAATCATTCATTAGTGACGGACAGCAGTGTCTAAGGTGCAAGGTGTCTGGTGATGCGATAACGATTCTCCGCGCTTAGCATTTAGGCGTTTAAGCGATTATATAAATAAGCAAATAAACAGTCAGGTCATAAGTATAGTCACACAGTAAGTTCTTTTCTTTAAGAATGCTGGCCACAAAAAAGTATATTGAATTCGAATTTCGAAATGCTCATGAAAATAAAACTGTATAGAATTTTTCTCATTTTTAAATATGGAGTGGACGCTTAAAGAAGACCGTGTTGCAGTTATTGTGTTGCATCGTTGCGGTTATGCGCCAATTAAAATTTTTGATACACTGAAAAAATTTAATATAACCAAAAGATTCGTTTATCTTACCATCAAACGATACAATGAAGACTCTAGTGTAGATGACAGGTCAAGAAGTGGTCGCCCTCGGTCCATTAGGACTCCAGCAGTGATAAAAGCTAAAAAAAGAAGGCGCGAATTCAAAGAAATCCCAAACGTAAGCAGAAACTGTTGGCTCTTCAGATGGGGTTAAGCAGAACCACGGTGAAAAGGGTGTTAAATGAAGACTTAGGGTTTCTGGCATATCGAAGAAAAACAGGACATCGTTTGAATGCTCGTCTAATGGACCTGAGACTGAAGCCGCGCTTTGTTGAAGCGGTACGCGAGAAAAAAATATTCCCGATATTTTTTTTCGAATGAAAAAATTTTTACCGTAGAAGAGAGCTACAATAAACAAAATGATAAGGTGTACGCACACAGTAGTGAAAAAGCGAGCAACCGTATTCCACGTGTCCAACGAGGTCATTTTCCATCCTCTCTCATGGTATGGTTGGGAGTTTCTTATTGGAACTTAACAGAGGTACATTTTTTTGAAAAAGGTGTAAAAACGAATGCAGTTGTGTATCAAAATACAGTCCTGATGAACCTTGTGGAACCTGTTTCTCATACCATGTTCAATAACAGGCACTGGGAATTCCAACAAGATTCGGCACCAGCTCATAGAGCGAAGAGCACACAGGACTGGTTGGCGGCGCGTGATATCGACTTCATCCGGCACGAAGACTGGCCCTCCTCCAGTCCAGATTTGAATCCATTAGATTACAAGATATGGCAACACTTGGAGGAAAAGGCGTGCTCAAAGCCTCATCCCAATTTGGAGTCACTCAAGACATCCTTGATTAAGGCAGCCGCCGATATTGACATGGACCTCGTTCGTGCTATGATAGACTACTGGCCGCGCAGATTGAAGGCCTGTATTCAAAATCACGGAGATCATTTTGAATAAACTTTAGTGTCATAAGAATCTATGTTTTGTTAAGTTCATTTTGGCATATAAATGGTTACATAATGAATAAACTTGATTCAATTATTTTATATTAAACATGTGACAGAATTTATAACCTGACTAGGTAGCTCTGACGAGAGAGGAGGAGACGTTCTACAGGCCGATATGTATGCTAAGTTAATAATAAATAAGCAAATATATCGCCTCTAAAATTACTAATCATTTACGTTTCTGACCAGAATAAAAACAATTAACAAAATTATTTTGTAACAATGTTTTAATGAGACAGAATATTGTTTGTACTACACAATAACCTTTGACTACTTGTGATAACGCAGCGTGTTTACAGATACGACGAATATGTATGAACAATTTTAAATAAAACTCAGTGTCACATTTCATTTAGTTGTTTAATATCAGTTAATATCACATACAATGACACATCTAACAATTTCTGATGTTAATGCATTAGACGATGCTCAGTTTGAGTCGGTATTCGGAAATGTGATTGAGCACTGCAAAAATGCATCTATGCGTATAAAAAACTTGAGACCTTTTATAAATGCGAATGACCTTTGTGATGCCTTTCAAAAGTATTTAGATGATCTCGATGAAAGAGGTAAGTATCTAGTTTATGTAACTTTTTAACTTACATGAAGTATAGTTAAAAGTAAGTGAATACGTCTAAAGTTTATTACTGATAATAATGGAAATATTCTTGAATTGAAATAGATATTTAATTTATAGTATTATCTTGAAATATTTTCACTTTGATTATGTGTATATAACATTGTATGTAATGTATGTAACATTATCCTGAATAATGGAGAAATTGATTGATACTGTACCAGTACGTTGGCATTAATATATTATGGTCATGACACAGCAAGCTGGTTTTTGCTGTTGCTCATTAATATGACAGCTTCGGTGGAGCGATGTAGCTGCTTTTTTCTTTCCAATCTTCAAAAATCGATAACGAACCTGTAGCTTCTCTGATGCTGTAGTACTTTAAGCAAGCAATGTATGAGATAGAGTTTCAGTAACTTAGTATTTTTATTAAGAGTGTAAGGAATTTAGTTATTGCGAAAAATTTACTTATTTCGTCATAACATTGTTAATTAACTTCTAATAAAATAATACATTTATTTCAACAAATTATTTCAGAAAAATTGGTTATACTAAAGTCTCATCCAGACCTGGCAGGGAGATTGGCATTACAAGGCGAGCTGACACCAGAGTCAGCGGAAGAACAACGTAGCGCAGGTTTAAATGAGCTTACGGAAGACCAAAGATTACTAATGGATACCAGAAACAAACGGTAAGTAATTCGATACAATGACTTAATATGCCTTTTTGTCATTGGTTAGGTAAGATATCTATGGTGTTTGTTGATATTTTCGTGACCTTTTATATATGCACAAAATCACGGTCTAGGGATATTTCTAGGGACATTTTTAAAAATGCGAATTACTGTTAAGGTGTCAATATTTTTTAGATTTCTGTAATAATATATAAAAACGTTTACTTAGATTTACAATTGCAGAATTTAAACCGAAAGAAAAAACGAAAAAATAAAGAAAAATCATTTAATTGGTGTTTATGAACACGCGAAATTGCTGTCTGTGAAAGCGACCATGACGTTCATAACACATCGGCATCGGCATGCTCAAAACTCGGTCGTCTACATCTTGCTGCAGAATATTCTCCCAGGTCTGTCTTATTCTCGAAGGCGAATTCCTGCCCAAACCATTGTTGTTTATCCTGGGTAGACTTCCTGAGGGTGCTCTGGAGTAGCTCTAACAGCAATTTGCAAAAATCTGTCTTCTCTGGGGGTTGTGATGAGACTTGGCCCCCGATGTCACTCCGCTACTTCAACTGTGACACGATAGCGTGTCCACAATCTTAAATTGAGATTTTGGTGGGACTCTGCTGCTCTTCAGCGATATCACGTTCAACAGACCCAACTTCTAGCATTGCTACACCCCGTAACATTTTCTCCCTTGTTAAATGCCGACATTGTATTGCATGGCTAAAACAACTCAATTTGCACTTTACTGTATGCCCTGTATTGGGAACGGCGTGAAGTTATTTATTTACTTATTATGGAACTACTTGGCCAGTTATTTTTGAGTTATTTAATTAACTATGAAATATTCCTAGGTTGTGTTTTTTTTTTAGATTTCATTGTTTGTTGTTATATTTTCAATGTCGCTGTAAGTAAATTTTTCTTAACTATTTAGAGGAAATAATCACTTACGAACTACTAACCATAACAACCTTATATTTGTTTGGTATTTCTATATTCGGTAGCTTGTAGTTGATTATTTAATGGTTAGCATTTAATGCCTTGTAATAAATCTTTTTCTCATCGCTAACGCCATCTATACATAGCGAAACAATTGATGAGTGCATTTAATATGCGAACCCACTAAGAGCTAAAAACTTACATGCAATTCATACTAGTGTTCATATCTGCCACTAGATGGTACTAATTTTAAACACATGAACTGCAATATGAACGTGTATGTGTTGCACTGTCCACAGATTACTAATTAAATTTTTATGTAATTTCAATTCTTATGACAAAGGATGCTACCAAAAATCTGGGGTAAATAAATAAAATTCCTTGAAGTAAACTAAAATTAAACATTATTTCAATTATGAAATGTATTTCATAATTAAAACATTGTCAGTTATGTATAACTAACCAGGACAAAGAGATAATAAAATAACTTGTTTTAGTGAAAAGCAAGCCATTTCGTATTTTGTGGTCACATCATTTAATTTCTGCTCAACGCAGGAAAGCACAGTCCATTATGACAATATCTAAATTTTCCTATTTTTATTGACAGGTATAAAGCAAAGTTTGGCTTTCCATTCATAATTTGTGCAAGAGAAAATAAAGTACAGTCAATACTAGAGGGCCTAGAAAGTCGTTACAACAACAGCTATGAACAGGAAATTGATACCGGCATCAAAGAAGTGAAGAAAATATGCAAATTGAGAATTCTTAATATTGTCGACAGTTAAATTTCATACTGACCAATATGTACCAATAAACTTTTGCGTACTTATTGGCATTATAGAGATATATTTTTATACAAACCATTGCCTTAATATCTTCAACACAGAATCGTAAAACACCGATCTCTTGTATATTACAAGGAATATTTCTACTTCTTCTTTCTTAGTTTTATTGCCCCTATTTTTAGAATTCTGCCAATATCAAGTCAGTCATGGGAGTGATAAGAGGCATATTTCTAATATATCCTTTTGCTCGAATTCAGACCACGAATTACAAAATTTGAGTCTGTTCGAGATATAAGAGACAGTAATCACGCCATCTATCGCTCGTGAACGTAATAGATTTCTGTACTGAATGCTTACTTCTGTCTATTAAAATTGCTGCAGAATGTAGGTCACTCTCGCTAGGATTTGCAATTGTCAGGCTTGGAGATCAGACTGCCAGTAAAATATAAAAATAAAAAATATCTTCACGCAATTCCCAATACAGGGGTAGACAGAGGTCTTGTCTACACAATTAAGTCCCTTTGACCCACCTTCCACCGAAGGAATTTTTGGGATGATGTGACAGATGGTGAGCCCGTCGCTGTCTTTATGTCCAAGCCAACGATATAATTCGTACATAACTTTTGAAAAACCCATTGGTACGAGCCTGTCATTTGGGTATTGAACTTGGGAACAACTCGGCTATTGTGACTCTACAAAGATCTTTTTCCATGGATTGAGGTAAGAAAAGAGCCAAAAGTCATTAAAAGCAAGCTTGAATGCAGCGGAAATGTGCGGTGTTACAGTATACATGAGATTTGCAGTAAGGCAGACTTGAAAGTTGATCTTGTCACTAAAATATACCACATGTGTGCACGCATATACCACATGGCCAATTACATAAGGAACAAATATCTTCTTTTTTTTTTGTTTGGAAACACGACATTCCACGTTAAATATAAATTTGAACAAATGTTTAATAATCCAGGAACTGAAAGGAGAACTTATACATTAAGCAAATTAGCAGTAGAAGGACCTCTTATATCTATGTGTGTAGAAACTTGAAGAGAAATCAGCATTACTCAGAAAATTTTAAGATTATGCGTAGAATCAGTATAAAGTTCTATAGTAATCAATGTATTTGTCACAATCTTCCGAGCATAAATTATGATTCATTTCAGTAATACCGTATCATCCCAGTATGATACTGGGGTAATAGGGTGTTTTTCTGATCACATCAGATGATCGCACGAGATCAGTATTTATAAGGATATGTTTGGTATAAGGTAATAAATAAATCTTCACGCAATTCCTAATACAGGGGCAGAGGTCTAGTCTAGACAATTAAGTCTCTTCGACCCACCTTCCACCGAAGGAATTTTTTGGGATAATGTGACAGATGGTGAGCCCGTCGCCGTCTCAATGTCCAACGCAACAATAAATTCGTACATAACTTTTTGAAAAAACCCATTGGTACGAGCCTGTCATTTGGGTATTGAACTTGGGAACAACTCGGCTATTGTGACTCTGCAAAAGATCTTTTTTCCATGGATTGAGGTAAGAAAAGAGCCAAAAGTCATTAAAAGCAAGCTTGAATGCAGCGGAAATGTGCGGTGTTACAGTATACATGAGATTTGCAGTAAGGCAGACTTGAAAGTTGATCTTGTCACTAAAATATACCACATGTGTGCACGTATATACCACATGGCCAATTACATAAGGAACAAATATCTTCTTTTTTTACTACTACGTCTTGACGAATATCAATCTCTTTAATGACGATTTATATGTAATTTTGGGTGACTTTAACGTGACTTATGCAGACTGGTATTACGACGGCAGAATCTATTCCATGAATTTACATACAAACTGCAATGATTTGGCTATTTTAACATCTGAATTCATGCATATGTCTAATCTTTTTCAATTTAATTCACTTTTTATCACGAATGGCAAAATTTTAGATTTGATTTTTAGTAATATACATTGCGATGTAATCCGCAGAGACTTACCCATGGTAAAGGAAGATTCTCATCACAAACCTATTGATATTTCTATACGTTTAATTTACCCTAGTAATTTAAAACCTAACACGTTTTCTAAAAAAATGTTTTTAAATCTCATTTTGAATAAATTAAACGTGAATTGATTTCGGATGATTGGATTAAAAAATTTTATGAAGTCTTATCCAATATTATTAACAAATATGTACCTACATGTATTGTGTCATCTAATAACAAATATCCTATATGGTACTCCAAACAGCTCCATTAGAAAAAGAAAAGTGTAAATTTCATAAAAAATGGAAGCGCTATGGTAATTTACAAGATTATAATTCTTTTTCCTTATTACGGAAACGGTTTCATAAATTACAATTACAGACATACAATG
Organism: Sericinus montela; assembly: GCA_029286605.1. Classification (NCBI taxonomy): domain Eukaryota; kingdom Metazoa; phylum Arthropoda; class Insecta; order Lepidoptera; family Papilionidae; genus Sericinus; species Sericinus montela. The sequence goes on from JAGSMR010000001.1 coordinate 9,799,423, forward strand.
AATATATTCACCACAGTGAAAACTATATCAAATAAAATCCTAAATATTTATAGGCCTACGTTAAAAGTCAAAGAAGTAATTTTCACGATATACCTAGAGAAATGACTTTTAATGGTAAAACAATCATAGATGGTAACGAGATATGCTCAGCTTTCAATATATATTTTCAATCTGTCTTCATACACACAAGCTCAGAATCCCAAAACAGACGCGCCAATAAGTCATTGTCCCACTTGTCTTTATTCGATAATAGTGTTGATCTTAATAGTATTTACTTTGATTCCGAACTTGTTTACAAAGAATTAAAAAATGTAAACACAGAGAAATGCGCAGGGCCCGATGGAATCTATCCCCTTTTCATTTCACAATGTGCGAAAGAACTTTTAGTACCACTAGCACACATTTACAATTTGTCACTCAAATCTGGTGTTTTTCCAAATATATGGAAAAATGCTTTAATTACACCAATACCTAAAAACTCTAAAAGAGGTTTAATAACGGAATATAGACCAATATCAAAACAATGCATTTTTGGAAAAATTATTGAAAAGATAGTTACATCCTCTTTAGCGCGTAGTTTCAAAACATCCTATCACCAAACCAACATGGTTTTAGAAAATCACACAGCGTTGACACAAATATGCTATCGTTCACAGATTATTTATTTAACGCCATGGATAAGAATGTCCAGGATGTCGATTTCTCGAAAGCTTTCGATAAAATCAATCATGATCTTATAGAGAAGCTTTCGAGAACCGGAGCACACGGCAGTCTTTACGTTGGATAGATTCCTATATAAGGAACAAATATCTTCTTTTTACTACTACTTCTTGTCTTGACGAATATCAATCTCTTTAATGACGATTTATATGTAATTTTGGGTGACTAACGTGACTTATGCAGACTGGTATTACGACGGCAGAATCTATTCCATGAATTTACATACAAACTGCAATGATTTGGCTATTTTAACATATTAATTCATGCATATGTCTAATCTTTTTCAATTTAATTCACTTTTTAACACGAATGGCAAAATTTTAGATTTGATTTTTAGTAATATACATTGCGATGTAATCCGCAGAGACTTACCCATGGTAAAGGAAGATTCTCATCACAAACCTATTGATATTTCTATACGTTTAATTTACCCTAGTAATTTAAAACCTAACACGTTTTCTAAAAAATGTTTTTAAATCAATTAAACGTGAATTGATTTCGGATGATTGAATTAAAAAATTTTATGAAGTCTTATCCAATCTTATTAACAAATATGTACCTACATGTATTGTGTCATCTAATAACAAATATCCTATATGGTACTCCAAACAGCTTGTTAAATTAGAAAAAGAAAAGTGTAAATTTCATAAAAAATGGAAGCGCTATGGTAATTTACAAGATTATAATTCTTTTTCCTTATTACGGAAACGGTTTCATAAATTACAATTACAGACATACAATGAATATATTCACCACAGTGAAAACTATATCAAATCAAATCCTAAATATTTATGGGCCTACGTTAATAGTAAAAGAAGTAATTTTCACGATATACCTAGAGAAATGACTTTTAATGGTAAAACAATCATAGAAGGTAACGAGATATGCTCAGCTTTCAATACATATTTTCAATCTGTCTTCATACACACAAGCTCAGAATCCCAAAACAGACGCGCCAATAAGTCATTGTCCCACTTGTCTTTATTCGATAATAGTGTTGATCTTAATAGTATTTACTTTGATTCCGAACTTGTTTACAAAGAATTAAAAAATGTAAATACAGAGAAATGCGCAGGGCCCGATGGAATCTATCCCCTTTTCATTTCAAAATGTGCGAAAGAACTTTTAGTACCACTAGCATACATTTACAATTTGTCACTCAAATCTGGTGTTTTTCCAAATATTTGGAAAAATGCTCTAATTACACCAATACCTAAAAACTCTAAAAAAGGCTTAATAACGGAATATAGACCAATATCAAAACTATGCATTTTTGGAAAAATTATTGAAAAGATAGTTACATCCTCTTTAGCGCGTAGTTTCAAAAACATCCTATCACCAAACCAACATGGTTTTAGAAAATCACACAGCGTTGACACAAATATGCTATCGTTCACAGATTATTTATTTAACGCCATGGATAAGAATGTCCAAGTGGACGTCGTGTACACCGACTTCTCGAAAGCTTTCGATAAAATCAATCATGATCTTATAGAGAAGCTTTCGAGAACCGGAGTACACGGCAGTCTTTTACGTTGGATAGATTCCTATATAAGGAACAGAAGCCAAGCTGTATGTATTAAAGGTTATCGGTCCGACTTCCTGAATGTGACATCCGGTGTTCCTCAGGGCGGCCATCTTGGTCCATTGCTCTTCAATATCTACATAAACGACATGAGTAACTACGTACTTAATAGTCGGTTACTACTATATGCTGACGATACAAAGATTTTAAGAAACGCTTGTACGCAGAGAAATAGACGTATACATTTTGACCTAATCTTCTTATGCAAGCTAATAAATAACTTTGTAGATTGTCGAGTTATTAAGAAAAATCAATTTTATTACCAAAAGTAAATATCTATTGCGACCCTCTCGCGTTCTTACTCTAAATAATAAATATTTAAATATATTTGTACCAGAAAAAGCTAACAGAAACAGATTTATGATCAGAAGTGTTAATTGCTACAATAATAACTTTTGTAATACTGATAACCTAGGTTCTCAAATAGACATATTTAGCAACTCTTTAACCAATTTTAAGCAATTCACATACTTTAAGATTAATAAGGTACAGTAAGGTAAATGATTTAAATACAAACATTACTATGTCATAGTACCTGTAGTCTATTCTTTCTGATTAAAGGTATGAATTTTAATTATAAGTTTAACATGTGAACATAATTATTCACATAAGTTCATTAAAAAATATTTATTGATTCGTTTCTGCACTATAGGTCTATAAACATGTATTTACTTTCTTTATCATTTATTATAAGTATGACTGTTTGTTGCCAAAATAAAGAGAAAAAAATAATAAATAAGGGGGTGCTTTGATGGTTTAGGCAATTTGAGAGAATAAGTGAAGGAATGGTGAAAAGAAAATATGAAATGCAAAAGTTTACATTAAAGGAAGTTGAGGAAAGCCGAGAGTAACTTTTAAAGACCCTGTGAGTAAATGGTTTGAGGAGGGTTATAAGTACTTGGATACTTAGACAGTGAAGAAAATGATGAATTTATAAAAAAAGAGAAAAAGTATGCATCATTTGGCGATCTGTTCTCTCTGCCAACTTCGTCAGGGTCTATGTGTGAAGATATTTATGTAATTTTTTAGTATTCTTGTATGTATTTATTTTATGTGTAACAAGTCACGATAGCCGAGTGGTTGGGTGGTCGGAATTTCGAGTCAATAGACCCGAGTTCGATCCCCAGTTGGTAGGCTCGCATCAATGGGTTTTTCAAAACTTATGTACGAATATCGTTGGCTTGGACATAATGTGACGACAGGCTCACCACCTGTCACGTTGTCCCGAAAATATCTTCGGTGAAAGGTGGGTCGAAGGGACTTAATTGTCTAGACTCGGCCTCTGTCTACCCCTGTATTGGGAATTGCGTGAAGATATTATTTTTTTTTTTTTATTTATTGTACATTATTATTATATGAGAAACATTAAAATATTTGATAAGTAATTTTGTATTATTTTAAGTGTTTACAAAGTAAATGTTCAAGTTTAACATTTAAAGCAAGCCCAATGATCTTTCCACCACAGCATGTGGTTGACCAGCTACTTCACATAGATCTGCAGTATTTAGAATATCTTCAAAGCCAATATCTAGATATCGTCCTGTGATAACATCATGCTGAAGATTGGAACTAGGGAGAAATGGTAATCGTCCAATCTGAAAAAAAAAAAACATTATCTATATATGTAAAAGAAGAATTCATATTAACAAGCATAAACTTTACAATGCTATGAGCACTGTAAAATGCATACTTGATTGAACAATTACTTTTTTAGTAATTTAGGTGTATTTTAAATAACTCAATAAGCCAGCAAGATTTAAGCTTTTTAACTATTATATTGTAATAAATTATAGAAATATATATCTTCACACCATTCCCAATACAGGGGTAGACATAGGTCTAGTCTAGGCAGTATGTCCCTTAGACCCACCTTCCACTGAAGATATTTTTGGCACAACGTGAAAGGTGGTGAGCCCGTCGCCGTCTTTATGTCCAAGCCAACAATATGATCATATATAAGTTTTAGAAAAACCAATTGGTACGAGTCTGCCACCTGGCGATCGAAATTGGGTTCTTGTCCCAAAATTCCAAACACCCAACCACTCAGCTATTGTGACTAATTAATTATAAAAATAAATTTACAAAATCCTGATAGCTAACCTGCCTTTGAAGCTATGGGAATCCCGTTAGGGACAAATATTTGTGTGATGAATATCAAATTTTATACTCCAGAATGATAATAGGAAAAATTTTTATAATAAGGATAAATATTACAAGGTTCAATGTTAGTCCATTGCAGTGCTTGTTGGAAAGTTTGTACACCTATCCCTTTAATTTATTATGAAATTATCAAATTTCTACCAATTTGATAATTTCATAATAAATTAGAATGATTGAAGGTTGAAGATTTGAAGGTTCCTTAAATTGCATTTCCAATTATGCATATTCAATTAAACCCTATTTACATTCAAAGTTCTCTTCAACCTTGTTTTGTAAAACTCTAAATTATTTATTCCAAACCCATAAGTGCTATAACCGCAAATTCCACAACTAGGATCATAGTTCTGAATAATATTTTTGGACATCATTATCATTAGAAATTACTAAAGAAATTTCAAGAATTGGAACAAGATTTTCCTTTGTAATTGTTTAGTAGAAATTATTAATTTACCTTTTTGGTGAATTTGGTTTCCATTGTGAGTTTTAGTGGAGCATGAAGTCCTTGGATATTACGTAACATAGCCATGTTCATCTTCTCTTCATTCAAATGATACTGAAATGTGCGAAGATAAGACCAATTTTTTAAATAGTTATGTTACAAATAAATATTATAAGAAAAATAATGCTGGTTTGTAGAAAGATTTTTAAAAAGAAGAGGAACCTTCCGTGCCTCCAAGCTCTTTTGTAAACTCTAGGGGTAGGGAAAACAAGACCTCATGGATAGTGGTACTTGGGTAATTGGGTAAGTAAAAACTTTAATGTAGTACTAAGCCTACTAGTCGTGTCTACCCCTTCCAACACTTCTATTCACACAAGCCTTATACACTTTTTCTAACTTAGTATGTTTTAAATGATCTCAACTGTAAGGGCAAAGTGAAGTAATTGACATTTGATAATCATTTGTCAAATTTATTTGGCATGTCAATTGACTTGTTATTTGCAAATTTGTATGAAAAAGTTAAAATAAATATATCTCTTTACAAACTTTACAAAACACATTCTTTTAGTGAGTACTATCTACAAAAGAAAAGATGGGGATTTGAATCGACAATCCATATTGGAAAGTTCAGCCAGTTTCTCCTCCATAACATTTTGTGGCAAACACTGCCTACATACTTAAAATTACTCAAAAATAATGTATAGGGGGATTGGATAATTTTTAATCTTTGGGATTAGTATTATTTGACTACAATACATTTTACAATAGATATAAAGATTAATATTGTAAAACTCCAACGTGGGATATAGGCTTCTTCTGTAAGGGAAGAAATGCCATACATTGGTACTCTGGTCAAGTAATTGGTTATTACATTATCATACACCTAGCACTTTGTTTGATAATTTCAATATCAGTCTGTAGCCATCTGCATTTTAAAAGGCATATATTTCCCATAGTATATTTTGGTATGATACATCATTCCCCATAGACGCCTTGTAGGACACCAACAGCAAAAAAGGATTGGTATAGTGACAATGAGCAGTAAACACAGCATTCATGTAATACTTAAAGTAAAATAGCTCTTAGCAAGTTAGGCATGATGTTGAAATTATTAAGAGAATGACTTACGTTACGTTCTGATGCCTCCAAAGGATGTGACATGCCTAACTTCAATTTAGCATTCCCTAAACCTGAAATGAACGGGTTAGGGATCCCAAACGGTCCATCTTGTACTTTGATTTCGCTGACATGTTCAGGCTTGACTTTTAAGGGGGCAGTCCAAAACTCTGAAAAATATTTACCGATAAAATAATAACAAGATGATAAACTACAAAATCGTTTTTGAAATGAAAAAGTAATAACCATTTTTGTGTATATTCAATAACTACAAGTGGTATAACAGTTTATTAGTTTTATTATCAAACCAATAATTATTCAAATTTACTTCTAACTCTGTAAAAATGGATAATATACACGGCGGCGGTATATTTTCTCAGATTGGAATATTTGTCAAATCACTTTAAAGAGTATGTAATCACATCACCTTTGTACGGTGAATCCATAGAGTATAGTAATACATTATGGATGTGAAAAAGTATTAGAATTAATACTGAACGATTTTAATAATAAACATCGATACTTATTAATCGATTTTATAAATTACACATCACTATAGCAATTTTAAACTATATTCGATTTTATGAAAAAAAAAATGTAACGATTTTATGCTGTTGCGACTTTTTAATTTTTGTTTGCAAATATATCTATTTATATTGATCGAAAAGTATAACAATTTGAGGATTAAAATGTCAATAAAAATGGCATTTTGTGATTAGGCACCGAAAAGTAAAATAATTGTACGTGTAAAAAACATATATCAAGAATAGAAAATCATATCAAGAAAAACAAATATATATCAAGAAAATCAAGAAAAACTAGTGGAAACCTTTCTTAATGCTTAGAATTAACGATTTAATAAAGCTTTCAAAGTGCTTTAGTATGCACAAAAACACCTTACGGTAAAACGAGCCGGAAGTATGACTTAATATCAGAAATTCTTTATACTTTATTCTTTATGGTACACATTAGAAAAGAAAATATACAATAAAATTTATATAATAAAAATGTACAAAGGCGAGCATAACTCTAACAATTCTTTGGCATTATTTATGCCAAAGAATTGTTAGAAAGTACACAAATATTATTATATAATATTATTACATTTTTAATATTTAAATTTGTGTTTTATTATCTCGACTATAAAGTTATGACCAAGGCTGTACTTAGGCAAAGTATTATGTTATAAGGAAAGTAGTAGTTTCAGAAATGTTAAAAAAAAACAATTTCTCAAAAAAAAAAACAAACAACTCTAGATATTTGCTTATCGTTTAATGTAGCTAAATCGATTAGTAAAAAAAAGATTCCTATCACATGGAACCATCTAAGTTACATTCTTATTATGAGGCAAGAGCTCGTACAATCATAAAACTATACACGAGTTGATTTAAGAATCTAAACCTGGTAATAAATTATTTTAGGTGGAGAGAGCTGGCCACATCTAACTATATAACTAATACTAACTAAATACTTCTACAACGCTATACTAAATACTTCTATACTTAATATGTGTAAAATTTGTGGAAAAGTACTTATAATCCAATTGACTAATTTTCTCTGAACTGTCTAAGTTTAATCCTGCAGTAGTACAAAATTGTTTTTGATGATATTTTATTATTAGTTAAAAGTAGATAGATGGATAATTTTTGTAGTTAAGTTTTTTTTTAAAATACCGAAAGGTGTAGTTGAATTATAAGATAAGTACATGTTTTTAATGATTAAATACTTTAGTTGTTAATAATTAGTAGTATTGATAGTAGTATTGATAAATACTCAATATTTTTATAATTATAAATATTCTCGTATTTTGGTCATCGAAAAGTTCATCGATGGAAGTCACGAGAGCCGAGTGGTTGGGTGGTCGGAATTTCGAGTCAAGAGACCCCGAGTTCGATCCCCAGGTGGTAGGCTCGTATCGTGCTTTATGGCCTTTTTGCTATTTGTATCAACGGGATAAACGTTACAGAAGCGTTATCCTCTGAGGTCTAAGGTGAAATTCCAAAAAGTGCGTAATTTTTGCTTACTACGCCTAATTCATTCTTAATTACTTTTCTCGTAGAAAACGGTGTAAAATTAGAATAGAATAAATCTTTTCTTAGTTTTTGTTTGATATTCATTATTTAAAAGTTAGGATTGTGATTTAAAATTACGGTAATATTCACAAATACTAGTCTTTGCTAGTCTTTCAAAATAATCCAACACGTTTACAGTCCAAATAGAAGTTCTCAAGAATCTCGCGTGAGATTAGGGTTTGGGGGAGGGAGTTGAGAAAAATCATACGATATCTCACCAAGGGTGGAGGGGGAGTCGAAAATTCTCAAAAACGAATCACGTAATTAATGGATGCCCCCTAAGGATCGTGACACCTGGCGGTCTATTCCTTTGGGCTACCACCTCAGGGACTCTGTGTTTTTTGATATTATTAGTTTATTAATCCAAAGACAAAGTAAATATTTAATCATTAAAATTATGCCATTAATTCGTGATTACATACTCTTTGATTATAGAGCAAAGTCATATATATTTTGGTCATATTTAGTTTAATCGAATTTATGAAAATTTTATATAACAATATATAATTAAAATCATTTTAGATATTTCAATTGCTACATTTTAATAACTATGATCACGGATTTGTAATTTTTAAAGTATTGTGACTGTTATATTCATTATGAAAATTTTGGATTCTTAATTACGTTATATATATAATAATCTATGCACTTGATAACACATACTTTCTTAAAATAATAATATATGGAAACCGGTCCTTATTACTATTACATAAAGGTTTAAGAAAATCAGGACCTAACTTTTAGAAATAATGGCGAGTCGCAGTAACATTAAAGGTGCCAAGAAGGAATTGGTAAGATAGAGTAAACAATTTATAAACATTGAATGTTTAAAATTATAAAAACAAGTAGCTTCATACTGAAGTATGAATATTATATAAGTCACGATCGCCAAGTGGTTGGGTGATCGGTCTTTTTAAAAACGTATCTACGAATATATCTTTGCATTTATTTTATGCCAGGCGAAGCTGGTATAATATTTACCCGATATGATACGTAATACTTAAAAGTCCTTGTAATATTCTAGTACTATTATTACGTATTCCAAGTAAGCGACATATGTTGTAGCTTTTTAACACGAATTCTTTACCAGGATCCCGAAGAGCTAATGCGACGAAAGTTTCGCGCTAAATGTTTGTTTCGTGCACTCGGTCGGTTGGTAATGGCGAACGCGTATTGGCTCATAGAAGCTGTTGAAGAATATGAAGGTTTGGATGACGTGAAGCGAAGAGTAGAACAAGCTGTTCGTGCTAAAGCAAAAAAGAAGCAGTTATTGAGTATAAATGTCAGAGCCGTCACTATTCATTTGATGATGAGTTGTAAATGGTAGAAAGTTATGTAATTTGAGATTGATTTTAGGACAAAGCTTTGTTAAATAAGCCAGTGGCTGAGCGTACAGAGGAGGAAAACAAGTATATATTTCGTATTATTGGTGGATTAAAATGCTTCAAGCGCTATCCCAATGTAAGTTATAAGAAATCATAAAAATGCTTGGTGCTTTGTCATAGCAGTTTTAGATAGTTAATTGACTCAGGCGTTACTTTGCGGAAATTCATTGTAAAGTTGTTATTTGAAAAATTACTTCGCAACCCTCCGCATGAAAATTCAGATTTTCATACGGAGGGTTGCGAAGTAATTTTTTAAATAACAACTTTTATAGCAGTTTTATCAAAAACTGTAAGTTAAGCCAAAAACTAAATAGTAGTATATTAACATGGTTATATCGACATCTGTTTGAACAGATGTCGATATAACCATGAATCGAATCAATAACTGCTTTAAAAAATTTAAATCACAGCATATAAAAATTAATAGTATACTATTGTTTTTCAAATAGGGATGAACGAATTTATAATATTTACTTTTGATACTTTTGATTTTTGTCAAATATTAGTAACACTTTGCTTATTCACCAAGTAAACATTTCCAACGTCCATCGTACATACGCAATAACAGCGCCTGGTGTAGGTAGCTAGTCTATTATCAAGTCTATCTATTAGCTAGTCGATATCTAGTATATTACATGTGGTTAAATTATTTTTTTACGTTTACAGTATGTTAAAAAGAAGCTTGCAGCAGTGACATATTATAAGTATTATGGTCCAGGCCGCACAATTGTCCGTCAGCATCATGACGCTCACGCGCTTTACTTTATTGTAAGCGGTGACGTCATTGTCAGTCAAATGATATACGATGAGTTGCTACAGAAATATGTATCAGTCGAAGTTGGTTCGATGCATCAAGGCGATATGTTTGGAGAGGTTTCTTTACTACACAATATCAAGAGAACAGCTACGGTCACGACTGTTGGTAATATGCCTCCTAAACAAACACAAATAAAATAAGAGACAATAGCTTTATATTCGTACATGTAAAAAAATATTACCTGTACCGTTTTAACAAACGCAACTTATACAACTATACCAAATAATGTTGTGTATTCGGCAATAGCATTATACACAAATCACGATCCAATCTATTCGCTTATAAACCGTTTAGACTATATCTTTAATAATAAAATTCAGACTATATCTTTTGTCTTTTTGGTTAATGATATAAGAACTTAAAAATACTTCTAAGAACTATTGAAATTCATGCCATTTTATAGGTTCCAATCGCGGACTAGCACAACAAAATTTTTTATACCATTATTCAGTGCTATCACGGAGCCCGGTGGTATTTAAAACATTATGAACCTGTGATTCCTAATAGGGGGTATACAATTTATTTCTTTCGATCCATGTTCCACTAGAGCTTATTTAGGATAATGTAACAAGTAGTAAGGCTGTCGCTGTGTGTCAAACCCTACGACACAAATCGTATACATACTCGTAATTTACGTACAAGCTTTCCTCCCGGGGGAGCTGACCTCAAGTCAAGGATTTACGAGCCAGCGGCGAACGGGCGCTTACTGACTTAATATAGAAAGATAATCTTTTGCCTTTTCGGAACTCGGGAAAAAAAGGAAATTGAAATTTTGAAAATCAACTGTATAAAGTATTGAATTTGAATTAAAAGAAGTATTGAATTTAATAAATTCTTGATTAATTTGTTTTAGAGCTCTGAAGAATTTATAGTAGTTTAGTGTGTCTTAACTAGTACTTAGTTAACTACTATAAATTGTGTTAATATATATTTTCAGTTAGTGATATGTTCACTAAAATTATGTGAGGCATTAGTGTAGTGTTTGCGTCGGCCATTGTTGAAATGTCTCTACCGTACGAAACGTTTTGTGCAAGCGTTTACGTTTTTGATTTGTATCTTCCGACTTTATTCTCCATTGCAACTTTAATATATAAACATGTTTTATTTTATTTAGTCCAACGTTGTGTATATCGAAATTATTAAAACAATTGTTGGTTTTTGTTTACGTGTTATAAATTTACTATCACAGCTGATCGATCAAATTTTGCAGGTAACATAGCAACTTATCCGGTTATGATTTTACTATTTTTACATGTGTTCTGCATGGTTTGCTGGGTACAAATTAAATTTGCTACTAGGTCACTGTGAGTTGCTAGTACTGATGAAGGATGATTTCAAGAATGTACTTCAGGCATCCGTTCAGAAACAATGGGATGAAGTACGCCGCGCTATGTCAGCTTTCACTTATTTTGATGCGCTAGATGAGGTGAAATCTATTTTAATTTTAAAAAATGTATTTTAATTTCACGTTTTAAAATAAAATTCATATATGTACTTTTTATTGCAAAGATATTATTGATATGAATGGCCAATGAGCTGTCTTCCATTTTTGTAGGTGGCACGCCGTGAAGGTTGTATAGTGGCAAAAATGAAATCGTACGAGACGAATGAGACGGTGCTCGGAGATGGCGTGGGCGTGGCCAATTTCGTCTATTTTATTTTATCAGGACGTTGCCAGATGATTGAGTCCATCCAAGTGATTGTTACTTCACATCTCGGCAGAAGCTATTACACACTTCATGACCCATACGTAAGGATTTCTGAAAATTCTTTTTATGATCATTCACGCCGCATGCACGCACTATACGCACTTCTTTCTATCAAGGGAAATTCACATACTGGGGTAAATAGACTAGTTTTTAGGTCTAGTTTTTCCAGCTTTGGGTTCTTGGGTTCTAGAAAATACGGAAAAGCAATTTTCTACTTCGATCCGACCGGAAGTCGAATCGAGGTAGAAAATTTCTTTTCCGTATTTCAAAGTATAAGTAATTCTGATTTTATAGAATAGTAAGTGAAGATATCCAAATTTCTATACTAGCTTTCCTCCTGCGGCATCACCCAAGTGAACAACGATTTCAAGTCAATTGTATGTATAGATTTAGAAATGTCGTGATGAAGGGTTTTGTTTAATTTTATAACAACACACAAATATATGATATTGTGCAAATTATTATTATCTGAGCCACGATAGCCGAGTGTATGGTTGTCGGAATTTGAGTCAAGAAACCAGAGTTCGATCACCAGGTGGTAGGCTAGTACTAATGAGGTTTTTTTTTCATAACTTATGTATCATTTATATCGTTGGTTTAGTCATAAAGTCGGTTTACCACCTATCAAGTTGTTCCAAAAAATGTCTTCGGAGAAATTTGGGACGAAAGAACTTAATTGTCTAGACCCCTGTTTACCCTAGTGTTGGGAATGGCGTAAAGATATTTTTTTTATTATATTACATGTATACCTAACGACTGAGAAATGTGGGACATATCTATACACCTTTTGAGGACGCATAATCGACATGCCTTGCGTACGGATTTTCATAGTATCAGAATCCTCGCACATCGTTACCTGTCTGCTTAACTTTGGTTTGAATATAGCGAAATGTTTATTCAGTCATTGTCATTCTCAAGCCTCAGTATCATACCTGACCTGAAACCTCAGTCGTTTATTAAATATTTTGTTTGAAACGTATCTTACAGTACATAATTATTAGATGATATTACGTCAGATAGTATTAGAATTTTCTCGTAATTAGTTATTTACATGAATGGTTTAACATTTACTCCTATAGGTTCCGGTTGAAGAGAGTGAGCAAGATTTCGATACGAAATATTTTGGTGCTTACAAAAATCTGAACAAAAGCAACGAGGACGAACGATCTTCGCATACAGCCTCTTCAGAGAAAAATCAAGCTGTAGAAAAACAGTCAATTAAAGATGGCACTTCAGCTAGCAGAGAGCTAGATTCACAAAAATCCAGCGTAGTAAAAAATAAATCAAATATTATTATAGACGATAGTGCACAAATGTGTGTTGGTAACGGAGATGTGCCGAGACAAAGTACTGAAAGCGATTTTCGTGTACAGACCGATTCCGAAAACAAATCGCAGTTGTTTTTAAAGCCATCATCAGAGCGAGGAGTGAGGGAGTCTGTAAGGTAATGTTGTTTATTTATATTTTCAATACGTTTATATTGTTTTAAATATGTGAAATAAGCTCTGGTGTTAAATTTAAGAGTAATTGACATGATCCAAGTGGCCCATTTTAAGACAGAGAGATATTATAATATCTTCACGCCATTCCCAATACAGGGGTAGACAGAGGTCTAGATATTAAAGTCCTTTCGACACGCCTTCCACGATATCGAAGATATTTTTGGGACAACGTGACAGATGGTGAGCTCTTTATGTCCTAGCCAACAATATAAACCGTACCATAAGTTTTTGTAAAATCCATGAGTCTGTTCCTACCAATTGTGATCGAACTCGGATCTCCTGATTCGAATTCCAATCACCCAACCACTCGGCTATCGTGAATAAAAATAATTTTTGATATATCTTCGAAGATATGCTGAAGGATAAAAATATAACCGAATTGTATAATGTATTAGTGTAAAATAACAAAAAAAAAAATGAACAGGAAGGATAAGTGCTAGTTGAATTCGTGTGAAAAGGGTTTCGTGCAATGTTCTAACTATAATAAGTGATTTTTCATGGAGTTCTATTGGGTTTTCTGTAATCTATAATAAGAACAACAAATTTCTGTATCCAAAAATAGTATTATTAATATTTAAGAATTGTATTATTAGAATTATTTAAAATCGTTATTAACGTAGATTTGTATAGATATAATTATATTCCGACCATGGAACCATTTAGTTGTTTTCTTTTACAGACTAAGCGTACGACAATCGCCGCCCGAGAATACACGCACCTATTTCATGCAGGTTAAAATACTATTTCGTTTAATACGTTAAATCTTTTGCTTAACTTCATTAAGTACCTATCTTGATTGCTTGATTGACATTAGATTTGTATTATTTATGTTACCACAGAGACTTGTTTCAAACGTAAGAATGTTTTAAGTGTTGTCAATATATTTCCATAATGTTTTTCAGGTTTGCCAATTTAATCCAGGCTCTAGCTTTGGATTTGGTGAAAATATGCGAGACAGGCGTATCGTTGCGCTCACTCCGGTCGATTGCATGCTCCTGCCCAAGATATGGCTCTTACAAAGAAACTCTGCAAATATTTGGTCGCGTATACAACATTACCTTGAGAAAAAAGTTAGGAACTAATTCTGTCATTGTATAAACTTTACTTAAGATTTGACAGTAAGTCACGATAGCCGAGTGGTAGGGTGGTTGGAATTTCGAGTCAAAAGACCCGAGTTCGATCCCCAGTTGGCAGGCTCGTACCAATGGGTTTTTCAAAAAACTTATGTACGAATTATATCGTTGGCTTGGACATAAAGACGGCGACGGGCTACCACCTGACAGGTGGTAGTTGTCCCGAAAATATCTTCGGTGGAAGGTGGGTCGAGGGGACTTAATTGTCTAGACAAGACCTCTGTCTACCTCTGTATAGGGAATTGCGTGAAGATATTTTTTTTTAGATTTGAAGTGATTTATTATAAATATATATATATATATATATATATATATATATATATATATATATATATATATATATATATATATATATATATATATATATATATATATATATATATATATATATATATATATATATATGTATATATATATATATATATATATATATATATATATATATATATATATATATATATATATATAGATTTGATTCCGGTAGACGTGATATGGCAGCGTGACTAAAATTAATTGATGTGAAATGTAGTGTGTGATTTAGAAGACTATCAAGGAAAGAATAGACATTTTTTATGTATGTATAATAACCATATTAAAATCAAACAGCGAACAAGAGGTTGAAAGAGCAAAACTTACCAAATAATTGGGAAAAGGGTAGGAGAGAGAAAGATAGATGTAATATGAAAGTGGAAAACCGAATGGTAATGGTCCGTGGGTTCTTAGGTGCGAGTATTCATACTTCTGACGTCGTTCTCATTCCGCCTGCCAAGCGTAGGCAAAACGACAATTTATTCTTTCAAAATTAAGTAGAAAAACATAGTTTACCCAGTGCTAGCCTATGGGCCACAGCGCTCATTTTGTACGCGAGTGTCTCGATTGCCGAGCTGGCACAGCCAATTGAAAAAACAATTATAAGTAAATTTACCACGAGTTTGGCGGTACAGGAAAACATTGTCAGGAAACTTTATGTATTTAACTATAATAACTATATACAGTAAAACAATTACTGTGTGTGAACACCAAAACGCTCTGGAGTACTGTCGCGAATGGTCCACTATTTTAATCTCTCCTAAACATTTGAGAGAAGGCCTATGCCCAGCAATTGTTATTCAAGGGCTACTACTTTACTTTTGCTATAGTTGAAAATAGTCTTGTCAATTATGATAGGTAAGTAGTCACTATAAGTTCTAAGCTGCAGCTTATCAAACAACGCTAGTCGAAGAAAGTCACGAATGCATATGAAGACTTGATGACGTGCTTCATAAATCTTATGTAGTCTGTTTCTATGTATTTATAATATGGTGACTCGAGCGTGAAATTGGGTACTTTATTTTTCTTACTAAGTCTTAGCGGTTTATCGACATGATAAATAGTACGAACATTTCTGAAAGGTCAAACACAATCTATCACAACGTACACACAATAATCATATTCTATAAATAAGTATTAACACTACCGTAGCGACAGTAAAAACTAGAGACATGTTCAAAAGATTTATACATAGATAAAAAACTAACGAATGAATTCTATTTAATTATCATAATAATTGTTAATAAATATATCCGGTGTCAGTCTTCTAGGAATAGCAAAGTTTAACGTATGAGCAAAGTGCGAGCCTTCACTCCTTAATATTAAAGCGTAATAGGTGTAAGGAAAGGTAATACGCACGGTAATGTAGTCTCAAGGTTTACGTCATGTTCTTAAAGCGTTCATTCCGTGTACGATGTGGGCGCATTTTAAGGTGCTGACAGAGACAGTTCCTTTTTATGGGCACTTAATTACATTTGCCATCATTAAAATAAATTGCAAATGAAATATGAATCAGGCATAAAATAACCTCAAAATTGTTTACGATTATTTTTGTTTATATACATGAAAATCACAATACAGTAAAACGCTATATCTACGATTTTTAGCGGGATTGTTGTGAAAAACTAAGTAATTAATTAATATGTTCACGTCGTTCCCAATACAGTGGTAGACAGAGGTCTAGACAATTATGTCCTTTTGTCTGAACTTACACCGAAGACATTTTTTTGGACAACGGAACAGGTGGTGAGCTCGTCGTCTTCATACTTACTTAATAGTCGTCGTCGAACTTAAGGTTTTAGAAAAAAAACTCATTGGTACAAGCCTGCCACCTGGGCATCGAACTCGAGTGACTTGAATCCCGATAACCCGACTGCTCGGCTATGGTGACTTTTTATTAATTAATAATGATCATAATTTTAATGTTCGTTCACGAAGCCATAGGAACCTATAAGCATATAAAACTCCAGGACAATATTTTAGATGTCGTTTGCCACGCTTGGTAAAGGTATTAGCGACGACATTATTAGAATCTTTGCACCTTAGACGCCGCTGCTTGTCTGTTGAATTTTGGTCTGGTAATTTTCCAGGTACCACGCTATTTTAGGGTTTTTAATTAGTCGCCTCTTACGACACGCACGGGAAGAAAAGGGGTATACATCATTACACACATAGCCGAGAAATCACCTCTCGGCTATCCGACATTATAAATAAATGAATAATATAATTTTATACATATCTCCCTTTTATTTTTTATATGTTTCCCTTTTATTTATTTATTTATCCTTTATTGAGACACCTTAAAGTAAGGGCTACAATGGGCGGACTTAATGCCTGATGGCATTCTCTACCAATCAACCCTTTTAATGGTGAAATAGATGGCAGGTGCGACCCAAAGAATAAATAAATATTATATATATGTTGTACGATACAAAAAGCAATACATACGATACATATAATAGCAGTATACGAATTTTAGATACCAACGAAGAAGCAACTATTCAGGGAGTTCGTTTCAGCGCGCCGCTGGCAAGAGTTCCGCGAGCAGACCGTTGCCGACGTGGTATCCCGAAGCAACACCGTCAATTGTACCACGGTGCATGATGTACCCTATTCTATTAGAATGGAAGAAATGTTGGATATTTGAATACCAATAATGTTTATAATTATTTAAATAAATTGTCTATTTATTTTTATTTAACCTTTTTTATTCGTATATATTTATTTGTTCAAAATATAATTCTAATTTGTAATATCTAAAGTTTTTTTTTATAGAATATGGAGGCAAACGAGCGGTGTCTCACGTGATGGTAAGTGATTACCGCCGCCCATGACACCCGCAATACCAGAGGCATATACATACCCGCAATAGCAGATGCGTTGCCAACCTTAGAATTGATAAGGGGTTGCCAACCTTAGAGAAATGCAGAAGTTTGTTAGACTTCTACTTCACGCCGGTATTCTGTGAGGTCGTGGTACTTCCCCGGTCGAGCCGGCCCTTTCATGCAACAACAACTCTACCACTGTAAAAAGAGATTCCATTTGTTACGTTTTGAAAGTTTGATATACAATTGTATGAACAAAATGGAGTAGAGAATGAATAGCAATGAATGGTATTGGTCAAGATCGACTTTTATTAAACTAGCTGACCCCCGCCCGTATGACGTAAACTGTGAGAGAAAAACTTTTTTATCTATCTTCCGAATAATGTCACGATAGCCGAGTGGATGGATGGTCGACTCGAGAGACCCGAGTGCGATCCCCAAGTGGCAGGCACGTACCAATGGGTTTTTTCAAAACCTATGTACGATTCATATCGTTGGCTTGGACATAAAGGCGGCGACGGGCTCACCAACTGTCACGTTGTCCCGAAAATATCTTCGGTGGCAGGTGGGTCAAAGGGACTTAATTGTCTAGACTAGAGCTTTGTCTACCCCTGTATTGGGAATTGCGTGAAGATATTTATTATTATTATTATTATTTCCGAATAATTTGTCATGAACGAATTTAACTAAATATATATATCCAGATTACCACTTAGGGTCTTCTTATTTCAACCCATGCTTGGCAAGCGGATTGGCAATTGTAGAATCTATTAAAACGGAATTTTTACCAGATGTTTATCCGATGATAGTAATCCCTCTGAGTAAAATTTAAAGGCTTCTCGCTTAGTCGATAACATATTCGTGGATTATTATACTGTCGTAGTGTTTAATATAAAAGTAAATTGACACGAAAAATAAGCTTTACATAAAATTCATGCAATATATTTTTATAAAAGAGATGACTAGACCTCTATCTACTGGGGAATATGTGTGTATTCTAGGCGGCTACGGCTTTTACTCTATAAATATTTTAATCTAAATCAAAATATAATACTAAAACACATTATTGGCTTCCTACTTCACCGACAAGTAGCATTGTACATTTCTTTATGACGGAAGCTAACGCAAAGAAAAACCTATTGGTACGCGCCTGCCACTTGGGGATCGAATTTGGGCCTTTTGACTCGAAGTTCCGACCATAACCAACACTTATGTACGAATTACATCCTTGGCTTGGACATAAAGGCGGCGACGGGCTCACCAACTGTCACGTTGTCCCGAAAATATCTTCGGTGGCAGGTGGGTCAAAGGGACTTAATTTTCTAGACTAGACCTCTATCTTCCCTGTATTGGGAATTGCGTGAAGATATTTATTATTATTATTATTTCCGAATAATTTGTCATGAACGAATTTAACTAAATATATATATCCAGATTACCACTTAGGGTCTTCTTATTTCAACCCATGCTTGGCAAGCGGATTGGCAATTGTAGAATCTATTAAAACGGAATTTTTACCAGATGTTTATCCGATGATAGTAATCCCTCTGAGTAAAATTTAAAGGCTTCTCGCTTAGTCGATAACATATTCGTGGATTATTATACTGTCGTAGTGTTTAATATAAAAGTAAATTGACACGAAAAATAAGCTTTACATAAAATTCATGCAATATATTTTTATAAAAGAGATGACTAGACCTCTATCTATTGGGGAATATGTGTGTATTCTAGGCGGCTACGGCTTTTACTCTATAAATATTTTAATCTAAATCAAAATATAATACTAAAACACATTATTGGCTTCCTACTTCACCGACAAGTAGCATTGTACATTTCTTTATGAAGGAAGCTAACGCAAAGAAAAACCTATTGGTACGCGCCTGCCACTTGGGGATCGAATTCGGGCCTTTTGACTCGAAGTTCCGACCATAACCAACACTTATGTACGAATTACATCCTTGGCTTGGACATAAAGACGGCAACGAGCTGACCACCTGTCACGTTGTCCGGAAAATATCTTCGGTGGAAGGTGAGTCAAAGGGACTTAATTTTCTAGACTAGACCTCTATCTTCCCCTGTATTGGGAATTGGGTGAAGATTTACATTTATTTATTTATTGTTAGGCCTCCACGGGCTTTCATGACAAAAAAGTGCCGATAGACTGTCTCTTCACGGCTCCTCACATGAAGTGAGACGAATGGCTCTTATATCCGTAACTATTACTTCGATTTTAGAGCCTTGTGCAATAGGAAGAAGGCAAGAGACCTGACAACTTAGCTTTGGTCCCTCGGGAGAGGTGCAAAGCTCTTGGCTGCTTGGCCAGGGTGGCTTAAGAGGCAGTTGATACATTTGCTGTAGAGACGATCGACTCGTGGGGTACTCGCGCTATGCAGTTTCTAAAACAATTGCATCCGCGACTAGTCATAGCTGCTGGTGACGCTTGGTGGTGCTGGTTCTTTTCTCGCTCAACGGTTAGTATAACCGTTCAACGTGGAATGCCAGCGTTCATGGTAACATGCCACTAACAGTAGAGCTATACTATTATTGTAGTTTTTACTTAATACGTATTGTAAACATGAGCACAATTTTGTAACTTTAAAAAAGTATTGGTAAAAACATAGATTGAAGTCGAACCGACATTAAGGACAACGCATAGCACGGAAAAAGCTTTGTTTTGATGATGACCATGTCGGTACTATAATATATTGTAGTGTATTCCATGAATGTATCAAGAAGAACTACTATGATAACTTTTAAACCTGTGAAATAGAAATAGTGATACATTTTGTTAAGTTATACCATGAATATTATTTTGGAAAAATGGATATAAATACATTATTATTGAATTTTTAAAGCATGCAAATTATGCTGGACTTTTTCTTATTAAATTAAAGAGAAATTAAAAAAGACTGATTGTACACGGGTTCGTATTCCGCATGTGGCAGTTGATTTTTTAAGTTTCTCTTTTATTTAAATAAATAAATAAATAAATATCTTTACGCAATTCCCAATACAGAGGTAGACAGAGGTCAAGTCTAGACAATTAAGTCCCTTTGATCCACCTTGCACCGAAGATATTTTCGGGACAACGTGACAGGTGGTGAGCCGGTCGCCGTCTTTTATGTCCAAGCCAACGATGAAATTCGTACATAAGTTTTTTGAAAAACTCATTGGTACTGCCACCTGGGAATCGAACTCGGGTCTCACGACTCGCAATTCCGACCACCCAATAACTCGGCTATCGATTCTCGATCGATCTCTTTTATTTAATAATTAAAATGGATATTACTTTTAATATTACAAATTTATAGTATATGTTGGTAATTATCAACTAATTACAAATCTCATTGGTTTTACTGATAGCTTGTATTCACTGTACTCGTTGCGTTGCACATGCATATATTGCGTGTCCATGAAAGGGCCCAGAAAAACCGGTTTGCCATACGCGGATGATTTGCTCACACATACTGGGTAGGTTGTTTGGTCAAGTCAGTAAAGTTTTATATATGCCCAGTACGAGGTGTCATCGTTATAGAGAATTCATGACATTCGTTTATTTGATTGACATTCGAGAATTCGTTGCATTAGAATTGATTTTTCAGTATTTCCAACATCTTACAAGTTTATTATGTTTTGAATTGTTAAGTCTTGTAAGATTATAGATGTTTAAGTTTCTATTATATTCTGTTTCGAACAAAATACCTTATACAATTGCAAAGTAGAATCGTGCGTGGGTAAAGAAAAATTTCTAATTAGAATTTTCTACATGCACTAATAAAACTACATATAAAAAGTAAAATTTTTGTAACGATTCATACCCACTAAAATAAAAATAGTTTTATTTTTGGAATTTACAAATGAAAACTAAATTTGAAGATAAAAGCAATAGCTTGAGGGCGATTAACTGATTTCCAAGAGCTATTATCCTCGGATGTATGCTTTGCATTATAATAACCCTTTTATAAAGGTTTTGTTTATATCTTATAAAAGTGTTATACATGTATAAATGTTTATGTATGCAAATATACATAGATGTATATAGGTATATGTGCGTGATAACTTCTTAAAACCTGTGAAATATAAATAGTGATCATTTTGTTAAGTTATACCATGAATGATGGATGAAAAATGGATATAAATACATTATTATTGAATTTTTAAAGCATGCAAATTATGCTGGACTTTTTCTTATTAAATTAAAGAGAAATTAAAAAAGACTGATTGTACACGGGTTCGTATTCCGTATGTGGCAGTTGATTTTTTAAGTTTCTCTTTTATTTAAATAAATAAATAAATAAATATCTTCACGCAATTCCCAATACAGAGGTAGACAGAGGTCAAGTCTAGACAATTAAGTCCCTTTGACCCACCTTGCACCGAAGATATTTTCGGGACAACGTGACAGGTGGTGAGCCGGTCGCCGTCTTTTATGTCCAAGCCAACGATGAAATTCGTACATAAGATTTTTGAAAAACTCATTGGTACTGCCACCTGGGAATCGAACTCGGGTCTCACGACTCGCAATTCCGACCACCCAATAACTCGGCTATCGATTCTCGATCGATCTCTTTTATTTAATAATTAAAATGGATATTACTTTTAATTACAAATTTATAGTATATGTTGGTAATTATCAACTAATTACAAATCTCATTGGTTTTACTGATAGCTTGTATTCACTGTACTCGTTGCGTTGCACATGCATATATTGCGTGTCCATGAAAGGGCCCAGAAAAACCGGTTTGCCATACGCGGATGATTTGCTCACACATACTGGGTAGGTTGTTTGGTCAAGTCAGTAAAAGTTTTATATATGCCCAGTACGAGGTGTCATCGTTATAGAGAATTCATGACATTCGTTTATTTGATTGACATTCGAGAATTCGTTGCATTAGAATTGATTTTTCAGTATTTCCAACATCTTACAAGTTTATTATGTTTTGAATTATTTTTGAAGTCTTATAAAATTATAGATGTTTAAGTTTCTATTATATTCTGTTTCGAACAAAATACCTTATACAATTGCAAAGTAGAATCGTGCGTGGGTAAAGAAAAATTTCTAATTAGAATTTTCTACATGCACTAATAAAACTACATATAAAAAGTAAAATTTTTGTAACGATTCATACCCACTAAAATAAAAATAGTTTTATTTTTGGAATTTACAAATGAAAACTAAATTTGAAGATAAAAGCAATAGCTTGAGGGCGATTAACTGATTTCCAAGAGCTATTATCCTCGGATGTATGCTTTGCATTATAATAACCCTTTTATAAAGGTTTTGTTTATATCTTATAAAAAGTGTTATACATGTATAAATGTTTATGTATGCAAATATACATAGATGTATATAGGTATATGTGCGTGATAACTTTAGTCCGCATGCCATCCCAAATGCTGGTCACCTCGGGAGCTAAGACGAGATATTTTTTTAACTACTTCGGCTTTCACGAGATTATCTTTATACACTATCGTAATGTCCTTTCCAATGTATATTATTATAATTTATTTATTATAAATATATTACAGCGCCATCTATTTCTGAACAAGCTAAGCATGGTCACCAAAGTCAATACACTCAGGAGATTTTTTTTTATAGATCCCATAAATTTAGTTATCTAATACTGACAGATACCGTTTTAATCATGCTTAAACAATTTGGCAGTACCGTAAAAACTGAAAGAAGAGGAGCAGCACGCGATGACGACATCAGCGTCTTGTAACCAAGACAACTGGTTTCGCGGGAAGCGCCCACGCGACATCAGCTTCCCAATATACCTAGTGAAACAAACAAATAGCAAAATAGCCAAGCATTCGACCGCAGTGCACCGCGAGAACCGACCGCGACCCACGACGACAGCCACGGCTGATCGAATATTCGCGACTGTTATCATACATTGTTATTAAATATTATCACCTGTATTTAACGTTATTAAAAGATTTTATTGTTGGATGGACGAAGAAAAAGGAACTGATTGTTGCGAATATTATTGGTAAGTACAATTGTATATATTAAAGAAATAATATGAGAAAATTAAAGAAAGGTATTCGCTCACGCATTCGTAAACTAAATAAATGCTATTTGATTTATTAGATCGAATATAACTGTTTAGAAAAAATTTAATCATGTATTTATATCAAAGTCATATATCTATATATAATTATGTACATATTTAATCTCTGATCGGTTTTTTTTATTATTTATTATCCCTAGCCTAACATTGAAGTAAGAGAGACAAGGCTTAAAATGTGTTACAATTTGTACATCAGGAATTAATACTCAAGCCGTGTGGTATTGGAAAAAAATTTTAAAAGAACGATTGGTCAAAATTCGAGTCCCTATTCAAATAGCTACCAGTAAGTCAAAAGTATTTTTCATTTCACTGCATTGCCCACCGATCTTAGGGATCCTGTTTTTATTAACCATTAGACAGCTATTACATTAATTATTTTGTTTCATCACATAACTCATTTCATATTTACTTCTACTATGTTGAACCTGTTATAAACATGTTGAACATGTGTGTAACGACATATCCACTATTATATTCTTTGAACATTTGTAGGTGTAAAACAAAAAGAAAAACAGTAATATTATTTGTCACCACGTCAATTAGATGGTCATTTGGAAATAAAACCTGGGATCTCAGAACACGTTACCATGTAAAACGGTGAATACTCCATTAATCCATGGAAATCGAAATCACATAGACTGAAGCTTGAAGCAAGACCATTTTTTATGACAATATAAGAAATCCTTCTATGGCATAAGAATGACTGTCGTGGGTAGGGGTTTATACTTTCTGACTCGATACTTTACATTTATTGAGACGACAAATGCCTTGTTTATAAGGATTGTTAGCGCTACCACCCACAGTTAGTTGATAGGCTTACCTCATATAATACGAGAGTAAGTGACGCTTAGAGACAATAATAGACGCTTCACAAAATATGATTTAGATGCTCGTACTTTGCCTTACCTGGTTAATTTGTAATACTGGAAACGAAAAAAATTGGCCATGTTATGCGTTGTTACTGTTATTGTGGTAAATAGGTGCTTAAGTGACTAAAATCACTTACCATCTGGTGGATCGTTTTCACCCTCAGTGCGCCAGGGGAAGACCAGATCGCTTTTGAGCTCAGTGCGGTCCGTCACGGAATTCCCAATCGCCTCAGAAGTTTGGAAAGGTTTACAGGAATTAACCGTTCGCAAAAATGAATCTGATAGTCAGGATAATTTCGGCCAGCATGCAATCCTTCATGTCATAAGATGACTTTCGTTAGACAGGTTCACATATTTTATCTCATCTATTAAAATGGATTTACTTTTGGAACTAGAAGTGATGTTTGTTGCAAATACTTGGGACTATACATGATCAATTAACATCAGGTTGTGCGTAAGAATCGTTCTTTGAGTGGTGATTGCCGGTAGAACCTGGCGTTGTCATCTTACCGTACCAGCTGCATCTGTGCATACCCAACATGGAGTAATTACAGTAAGGCAGTCTACGAAACTGTACTTCATAGCGAACTCTTGACGTAGGATTTTGCATATTCAGTTTTTTTATTATTTGTCTTAACCATTCATCTTTTTGGAAATGAAAAACAACCCATCATGCAGTTTTTTGAAATCGTTCTAGTAGAATCTAGTAGATTTCGACCCACTACAAACACGCAAACGTACAAAAAATTTTTCTTTAAAAATTGTTTAACACAACTCATGGACAAAACAACATTCAATTTAATAATCTTTATTTATACCTATTGATCTACCCATTTGTTTATATACTTTTAGCCATATATGTATTTTCCATTCTTCCAAGGGACCGGTAAATCTTTATAAAAACATTACCATAATAAAAACATATAATAAAAATAATATAATAAGAAATAAACCGTCGTGTAAATTTTGGCTTGAAGCCAATCAATCTACCTTTCCATCGTCTACTTTTTGCTAAATATGACGAACGCGCGATTGTCGTGCATATTCGTAATCTGCAAATATTTACATTCTACCTATCTATCTATCATCAGTCAGTTAGTCAGTCAATAAGAATCAGTCTAGAAAATCTAAATCAATTAAACACTAGACTGAGGCTTGTCTGTCTCAATAAATTTTAAATTGGAAGTGATTTCGCAATAACTGTGTAGAGGAGATACTAATTTAATATGCCTATTTCTCAACTCGAAACAAATCATTATTAAAGCCACGCTACCAGCGTGGTTGGGTGATCGCAATTCGAATAAAAAGTTTGATCCTCAGGTGGCAGGCTCGTATCGATGGGTTTATTCAAAAACTTATGTACGATTTATGTCGTTGACTTAGACATAAAGTCGGCGACGGGCTCACCACACTTCACGGTGTCCCAAAAATGTACTCGGTGGAACGTGGGTCGAAAGGACTTAATTGTCTACCTCTGTCTTCCTCAGTATTGGAAATGGAGTGAAGATGAGGCGAGAAATATTTTAAAACAAACTATTATGTAACTTGTTTTGACGACATTCGTATAAACAGAATAAAAATAATGTAATGGCTCATTATGTTATGTTTATGTGCACTGTTCAATTTATTTTATAACTTGTAAATAATTGTTATAAAGCAGGTACGCATAATTGTTAGGCGAATCCTGCAATATTCAAGTTTATATCAAAGATATTTTTTATACCGAAAAAGTTGACGTCATTCGTATCGTTTACTCTGAGTTCCCGTATTTCGTTCCCGACGGGTCAATGCAGATTACTTTTTCTTCATTTTCTAGGGTCTGGGTATAGGGAAGGGAGGCAAACGAGCAGGTGGCTCACGTGATAGTAAGTGATTACCGCCGCCCATGAACATCCGCAATACCAGAGGCATAACAGATGCGTTGCGAAAGATATAAGCTCTTTTCTTGAAGGTCCCTCAGTCGTATCAGTAATACCTTCGTTGTGTCTGATTCCATAATACAAGTGTTTAAGCGGCTTACTTTGGGATTAGAGTAAGAGTTTTCTACTTTGATCCGACCAGGAATCGAACCCGAGACCTCAGCTGGCGACACCATGAAAACCGATGTGTACGCCACTCGTCCACGGAGGTCGTAGAGTTGTTTCTGATTTCAATAAGACAAGTACTAAAGGTACTTTGTATCTGTAATCTGAGTAATGTATATGATGTGGTCCCTATTTATGTATTTATTTATTTATAATGGTATATTACATGTATTGAAATGTAGGTCATGTTGGAATTGCATTTAAAAATTCAAATTGCCATTGACATTTTTAAGTTAATTTCGAATGTGTTTGGAGTTTCATAGAAAGCGCTAGAAAAGACCACAGTGTATGTAAGATACGTTACTTTGTCCATTTATTTATTGCACAACTCAAAAAATCTTATTTACGATATTATTATGTAATAATTTGCGACAAATCAAAATAAACAGCATTTTTTCGCTTGATGTCGTTTAGTGAAAGTCTTTGCTCTTAGTATAAAATAATAATAATTTATAAATATTTATGTAATATTTATATTTAATAGTAGTTATATGTTTCGCTTTATAGGATCACAAGAGAGCAGAATGCAAATATCGTTATAAATATCTAACTCTCACTGCTGACTTTAAACGACGCATTAACTTCGTAATTTATACGTATTTTTTATTAGACACCAGAAAAATTGTCATTTAAAAATTAAATCGAAATCAAAAGAAATAACTGAAGTAGATTTTCATTAATATTCCAAATTAATATGATTATTGATCTTTTTTATCTTCACGCATTTCCCAATTCAGGGGTGGTCGTAAAGCTAGATAATTTAGTCTTTTAAATCCACAGTTCACTAAAGTAAGCCCTTTTCGAACAAACTCACAGGTGCTAAGCCTGTCGCTGACTTTATGTCCAAGCCAAGGATATGAATCGTATATACTTTTGAAAAAACTCAGTACGAGCCTATTTTCTAGAGATCGAACTCGGGTCTCTTAACCCGAATTCCGATCACCCAACTATTCGGCATCGTGAGGTCATACTAATTATTAATGATAATAATTAAATAAGGTCATTCATCATCTAAAGTCATTATTATAATATAAAAAAAATTAAAAAAATATATATAAAAATATATCTTCACGCAATTCCCAATACAGGGGTAGACAGAGGTCAAGTCTAGACAATTAAGTCCCTTTGACCCACCTTCCACCGAAGATATTTTCGGGACAACGTGACAGGTGGTGAGCCAGTCGCCGCCTTTATGTCCAAGCCAACGATGAAATTCGTACATAAGTTTTTGAAAAACTCATTGGTACTGCCACCTGGGGATCGAACTCGGGTCTCTCGACTCGAAATTCCGACCACCCAACAACTCGGCTATCGTGACTTAAGGTCATTATTAATGATAATAATCAAATCAAGGTTAATTTTTTATACTTGCAAAGTTTTCTCCGAGTATTTCAGTTAACTGCAAACATGTATAAGTCGCAAAGGATCGTGACAGCAAAAACAAGTAGCCCGAATACGATTTTATTCATTTTTCATGCTGACAGCGACTTGTACGACCTGGCACTGAATTAACTTTTCTTTTTGGTTCCATGACGCCTATGAATTCTTTTGACAATATATACATGGAATGTGTTTATAAATACAATAGGCAAAATGGAAATTAGATCATGTTTTTAAGTTAGGATTTTGGAAGAGGAATGATTGTAGTAACATGTGCTATTAGATCTTCTAACAAAAGAGCAGAGTTCGATTTCTTATATAAAATTTACTTATTAGATATCTTGACGCAATTCCCAATAGACAAAGCTACATCTTTGTCAGCCCCTACACTTGTATAACTCTACAATAAAGTCCTTACGACCTACCTTTCACCGAAGACATTTTTTGGGACAATATGACATGTGGTGAGCCTGTCGCCATTTTTATGTCCAAGCACGATATGCCATAGCCAATGATACGGACCTTGGTGAACGGCTATCTTGACTCTCGGCTATGTTGCTTTTTTATATTTCGCTTCTCACTACAATCCGACGACTACGCGACGCCGATATCAAAAGGTCAGGTTTCAGTTGGAAAGCATTATGACATATATATATTTAGACTAAAGAAAACTAATAAATTAGAAGTAACAATAATTCAAGACGTGTAAGAAAAAATGTTCTCTTGTGATAGCCTCGTATGGGAAACAACAGCGTAGGACGATCCCCCATAAGATGTAGTGACGACCGACAGGTTATGGATGCATATAGTACAGGACCTTTTTTTATGGCAATCTTTGAAGAAGACAAATGTTCAGCAGTGGACTTTAGATAGGCTGAAATGAGGCTGAAATGAAATGCTTTGTTATTTGTGTATCTTTCGAGAATCAATTATAATCTCATTTCTGAGACAGTTTTAGCGTAAAAAAGAACAGTAAAACAAATTACAAGTGTTTCGTGAATTCATAGATTCGTATGCACCATAATTTTGTAGGCTTATGTGTATCAGTAACTTTAGTTATAGTACATTGGTGTCTATGTAAGTCAGTGCATGAACAATGGAATACGAATGTGTACGTAGCTATTAATCAAATTTGTTTCCGTATGTATTAAGCTGGCGTGGGTGACGCGAGGGCGACTAGGATCAAGTAGGTAGGTAACTCGTTATACAGGTTTCAAAGATGGTAATAAGTGTAAAAGTATTGGCTAGTGATTTTAGTAAGAATTTATTAAAAAAGGTTTCAATCATAAATATTTTGGTTTTGGTTTTGGTAGGTTTATCTTAACGCATTTCCCAATATAGGGGTAGCCAGAGGTCTAGACAATTAAATCCTCCGCAGTTTGTGGAGGTCACAGTTTGCATAAATGTTTCCTTATTTATTTGTTGTTGGATCGATTAAAACAACGTAAATATTTTATAATGGAACAAACTTTTACAAATATCAATTTTCTCATTTTATCCCACACAGGGCCGAGAAATAAGGTAGGGATTGAATGATACATACATAAGAAAGGGCTTAAACAGTACTATTTATGACGACCTTCGTGGACGAGTAGCATAAAAACAGGTTTTCAAGGTGACGCCATCTCGAGGTCCAGGGTTCGATTCCCGGTCGGGTCTATGTAGAAAAACCACTTTTTCTATATTTTCTCCGGTTCTGGGTGTTTGTGATGCCTTCGTTGTTTCCGTTTCCCATACCACATGTGCTTTAGAATCTTCCGTTAGGATAATGGATAGGAGAAATGTATGTGATGTTGTCCCTATTTACATATGTATTTATTTATAATATTTGTAAAACTCTCGATCAAATAAAATAAATCAACTACTGTTTTTAAAAATAGCTATCGTGAAACACGCTAGGGTTGAACTTGTAATAACTAAAAATGGACTTTCGCCATAGAGTTATATAGTTGTATGTACAGAAACATTCGCGTGCCGTGAAATGACGAGGTTTAGGAATTAAAAATTTCTGTTTCTTAGAAATTTGCTGAACTATTATTTGCTTTTAGTTGTAAACATATTGCAGACAACATGACTTACTTCAATAGGTTTATAGGTACTGTCATCAATAAAAAAATATGCAAAATGAGGAAGCTATTTACGTAAATGGAATGGAAACGGAATAAATTAAACGGACGAAGTTATTATAAGCATCCAGACTCGTCAAAATGTAGAAAAAGTCGTTTTCTACATATCCTCGTCCAGTAATCGAACCCAGGTACTTAAAACATAACAACGGTCAACTTTCGTTCTAAACTAATTTTCTTGGGTCTGGATGTTTGTGGAACCTTGTTTGTTTCTGATTTCACAACACAAGTGCTTTAGCTACTTACTTTGGGATTGTATGTATGTATGTACAGAGCACTGTATGTGATTTTGTGCCGATTAATGTATGTATTTATTAAAGTCAATAAAAGATCACGAAAAAAAGTCACGATAGCCGAGTGGTCGGGTGATCGGAATTCGAGTCGTGAAATCCGAGTTCGATCCCCAAGGCTCGTACTAATGGCTGTTTTCAAAAAATAATGTTCGAATTATGTCGTTGGCTTGGGTTTATACCCAATACGTCTTTATTGACGGCGATGGACTGTCACAGTGTCCCCAAAATGTCTTCCGTGGAAGGAGGGTCGAAGGAAAATTTTTGTCTAGACCTCTGCCTACCCCTGTATTGGGAACGGAGTGGAGTTATTTATTTATTTATAATAAAAGATACCTAGATAACCAAGCTTGTTGTCAATTTATTGCTATTACAGGCTTAATGAATAGTGATTGCATTTGAGTTGCATTTGGAAACATATTTTCGCAGAAATGAAACCTACCTAAATTACCTTGAAACGTAAATTACTATCTTATATAAACTAAATAAATAACAAATACATATAAATGAATCTAAATAGGTTAAATATTAGCTAAATCATTAGAATATTTTCCAAGATATCATTGCATAAGCAAGTAATAAAGTAAGAGTTTTTAGTCAAACGTAAAAGAATTAAAAAAAACAACATTATTCGCAAATATTTTTTGCGCATTAATTTGACGTGAAATTTTACGTCGTTTCTATGCTACATGCTTACGTACTTTATTTCGTTAGTCTGTTAATGTAGATATTTCACCAATAAACATAACAGTAGATCAGTAGTATAGCCTATTGTATTAAAACTGCTCGTGACGTCGTTTTAATGAAATATTATTCATATTATTTTTTATTATTTACATTAATACTTGTTTTCAAATAAAACTTTGTCCTCATGGAAATTGAAGGCATAGTTATTGTTAATTGAAACAATTTAATACCAAATATCGTGTTAATTTTGTGCGAAATAACGGTGAGCCAGAATGATGAAAATAGTAACGTGACGCCATCTCTGCGAGGATATTTCATTGTTAACGAATGTTGACCTAAAATCCGCCCAAATACGAAGTAGTGTTTAAAAAAAGCATTGGTTTTTGGTGTGGTAGTCGAATTACTTACCATTACCATTTAAGAAGTTGACAATACAGAAACCGGTAGAGTTACTGAACATAAGGTCACCGTTACTCGTCGGCATTGGAATCCAAGAAGATGTATTAACGATTACATATTTGGCGTATGGAGGCTAAAATTATATATTCTGCGGCTATAAATTATATATTATGATAGTATATAGACGACTTCGACGTGGAGCCAAAACTATCTAGAAAGTACTTTTGTCTAATAATTTATTCTCCATCTACAGAAAATTGTAACAAATCTTGCTTAATTTTTGATATATACATGGAAAAAAAGGCACAATTTCATATTATCTGAGTTCGTGCAAGTTTTTGGTGTTTTTACATTTACAGCAACAACTTTTTTATTAAAGGTAAATTAAATTTAAGGCACTGGCAGTCTCATTTATAACAAAATTAGAAACTTCACACTGACAAATATGATGTAAATCCTTAGTACGTGCTAATTTTGTGTTTGAATGTGATTAAAATTTAAATATTTATAAAGTTTTGTTTGAGTGAATAATTTTGTTGATTGTGTTGTTCTTAATTTAAAAATGTCTGTTCGCCAAATATCTTCGGTGAGGTCCGCAAAAGCTATTAAATCTGCAATGAGTACTACAAGATCGGTAAATAATTCTTGGCGAATGTTTGCCACTTTCCCATACTTTCATGCGGCTTTGAGGGAAAAAATAGAGTTACTTGATATCTAAGAAATAGCCGGGGTAACGCTTAATTGTTTGTTTTATTTATCAGGGGCCATGACGTGTTAAACTTCATTTAACCTTAATTAAAACTTTCATTAAGGGACGAGAATTAAATAGTTAACATTTGTATGGACTGTCATCTTCCGACGTAGCGATGCAGTTGTATAGTAGTTCTTATATACAGGACTAAAAATGTATTGTTTAGATATTACGTGAAGTGTTTACAAGCCTTTTTGTACAATTTTATTCGCATTTGATATAGTAATATATTTATATCTATATGCAAAATATTAACCCCGCAAAACTACAACTATACACCAAATTACCTACTTACAAACTTAACCTCTTTATCGTACGAGTATAAGTGTAGATAGATAATTAGCAATGTTATTTAAATCAAACGAGTTGCCTTAAAAGTTTTTATACAGTTCAACGTTACGTGACTGTTCGCATTTTTGCAGTGTGTTGTAAGTGTCGCACGACTTTTAGCCTAGTTAAATTTAAATTATAAAGACTTGTTATAAAATAAAATAAGCTGCCTATTATTGTGAAATTTTTAGCTTCCTCATTCGGCTATTTGGCTGAAAGACCACATCTCGGTACCGTAGGATACGCGTGTTGGCGACCGCAGTTTTTTGTCTTTATGATGTTACGCAGGAATATGTTAGCGCCTATCTTCTGATGATTTAGAGTTTATAAAAAATTATAATAAATCTATAGACAGAGACAAACATCACAAACATTGTCTAAGTTAGTAGCTAAAGTAATTGTATATTGTGATAGAGCCACTCATCAGCTTTTGTTGTTGCAAGAATGCAAGAAGGGAAGAAGTACTTCCCCGGCCGGCTCGACCGGGGAAGTACCACGACCTCACAGAATTCCGGCGTGAAGTAGAAGTCTAACGAACTTCTGCGTTTCGTCTGGTGAGTGCAGGTAACTGGGGGCCCACACACCCCGCCAATTCTGGGGGGGGGCCTCCAAGGGAGCAACGCATCTGCTATGCCTCTTTTATTGCGGCTATAAAAAAAAATGTGTTGCTGAATCGGAGAGTACAACATCTGCTTGTTTGCGGTTCATTACTACTTTCCGAATCGAGACTATATAGAAAAAGTAATTTTGTAAATTGAACAGATCGGGACTCGAATCAGGGATTTCAGAACTGGGGACTCCATAAAAATCGGTGTGCACGCCTCTGGGAATCCACGTCTAGCCTCCACTCCACGGACCTGTATGGTCCATCCACGGAGGTCGTCAGAATGAAACTTTTACTATAAAGTAAAATAAACAATGTAAACATTAACATAAATGCGATAGGGTCACACCACCTCCATTAGTTTTTATAACAATGTTACAGTGTGTTTTTATTTCATTAAACTAACGAAAAAGTTTCGGGTGAGGTTTCCAAATTCCTGCCAAAGCCTCTTTGTAGACTTTTGTTCTTTGTGTCAAATTGCATAAACGTTGGACTTTTTGGGAATATAATAAAATAAGTAATAATAATAATTACATAGACCATCATTTTTTTAAATACATAAGGCACAGAAAAATTCCGCTTAAAGTTGACTGGATAATCGGATTTACTATCGAAAGATCAGGAAATCAGGAAGACGATAAACTATAGCGTTTAATATGTATATAACCGCCATCCCATGATTTTTTTTTTAAAAAAAGGTCTATATTGCAGCGGATCATAGTCAGAGTATAGTAGTAGGTTAAAATAAAAAAATCATTCCTTTGCAATTTTTTCAGATAACCCCTAGTCGAAAAATTACTGCAGCGACCCGAACAGCTACATCTTTGTCGAAAAAGTATTTATCTTGTTCGTCGATGGGTGTACGCCAGAACCCTTGGACTCCAACTAAGCGTCGAGGGCCTATCGCTGCAGAAGCCGCATCTCCCGGACCAGCTGTTGTTTCTTTGCCATCACTAATCGGTTAAAAAAGATACATTTTTAAATCTACTACAATAACTATAGTTCATATTATAGCCCTTAATTTAAATAAAAAGAAATATTAACAGAAAAGCTTGAGGCGACAAATTGTTATCATTGTTGTGGTATCATTTAATTAGATTTTTATAGGACAAAAACGCAAACCAATGCTCTTGATATTAAGTAATTACCTTCGTCTACGAGCATTTGGTGCTCTAGAGATATCGTAGGTGTACTACCATTCTCATTGTGTTGAGGTACAGCTATAATGAGTCATACTTTATTGTTATTGGGAGGTGCAAGTGGCGTCACCAATTGCTCTGATTAACCAGCTTACGTAGTAACCAGAACATACGAATTAATTGAGGATTCACTGGTGATTTGGGGATTATTAGGAAATATCTATATGACTGTGTGTATATTGTTATAAGTTGCAAAGGTTGCTATTTTTATAAATGTTGCTGATGTATGATGACATAGCATGCGGCAGGTTTTGAAAGTTAAGACAGTTAAAACTTTTTAAAGAATTTAAAAATCTCTAAATTGATGTAATTGGTTACATGCTTAACATCTACGAGCTTATAAATATTTTTGTCAATTTTTTTGTTTGATCATCAGTACCTCAGTCGGTATTGTCAGACGATTCGGCATCGTGTTATTCGCAAACTCCCGCGGTGACATCACCCGGAGGTTGCGAGATTATCGCGCCGTGCTCCGCAAACATCAACCTTGTTCGTTTTCATACCAAGTGTGACATCACTCCGCCAAAGCTGTTCGCAAAACATTCAGTACTACTAGTTTTTCTTGTTTCGATGTTCGACAGTTTAAAATTGATGCGAACATAATTTGCATATTGTGCTATAATAGTTTATTAAGATTTTATCGTTTTGTGAATACAGCTGTTAAATTTTGTGTATTATCAGCGATTTTGTATTTGGTAAACATCTGGAGTAGCAGTGGGCGACATTGACCTTGATAAGGTTAGCTCTAAATAGAATTCTTAAAAACACCTTTTACCTGCATTTTATCGAAGCTGTTCGACAAAGTGCGACATATTTGGTTATAACTGATATAGTAATTTATGTAACCAGTGGCCGCGGTTTCTGCAGCCTGTTATAGATCATATATTATCTACGTCGTATTTATGTATTCAGTGGGATTAAACTTGGGATTGTTATGAAAGTAGAATACTTTGTCTCATCTATTTAAAAAAAATATTAATA
This sequence comes from Sericinus montela, assembly GCA_029286605.1. NCBI lineage: Eukaryota > Metazoa > Arthropoda > Insecta > Lepidoptera > Papilionidae > Sericinus > Sericinus montela. The sequence goes on from JAGSMR010000001.1 coordinate 9,834,969, forward strand.
AGTTGAATTGAAATTATTACCTGACAGTTCTTGAAACTTCTTGAAGTAGGTGTTATTAATTTTTTTTCAAATATTTAATCCTCGCACATTCTAATTTAGTTTTATTTATTGAAATAGATTTAAAATTATCCCATACGGTTATCCCGTTGTCAAACTATTACAATTTTTAACGCTCAGAATTCCCATCCCTAAAACACGACAAACAAGGCTTTTCCCAGATTTTTAAGTGCTATTTTAAATTATTTATTTACGAATTCCATTATTTTTGAATAGCGTGTAAGAGGTTGCAATGAAAATTATAAGAATACTTTCGGACCTATATAGGGATTTATTATTCTGATAGTAATAACCAAAAAAAGTTGCAGTAACGTATGATCAAATTAGTTTGAAAGCATTAAATTAAAAATTATTTCTAGGTAAACCGCCACCAGAATCCCGTAAACCGAGAGCGCCTGCTTTTACTTTCGGTCAGAAATTAGAGTCTGCCGGTAAAGCAAACGCCGGTCCCGGTCCCGCGTCATACAATACTGAAGGAATGACAGCTAAAGGTTGGTATATTTTATATATATTTATGACTCACTGACACTCATTCATACAATGATAAATCACGAAAGCTCAAAACCACTTGACTTATATTAGCGCTGAACTATTATTACGAGACGTAGTATATATCTCTACAATATATCTTTTATATACATACATATTTTAAGAGATATAGACAGAGCGAGTATTATTTTCGATAATAGTGAGTGTGAGCCGTAATATAATGTAAATAAAGTATAGAAATATGATAAACGTAAAAGATAACATAATATTACGGAACCAGTTTAGTGCAGTGTCGCTCGCACTTAACTATTTTCAAAAATTTCAAGCAGTAATGATGACATAACATTATAAATAAAACGTGACAAATCATGGCTTACTCGCAAATTGTAATACGTAGTTGTACACATAAATTGTTATTGGAATATCCACCGTAAAAATATGTGTTATGTGAATTTTACATAGTATATATTTTCGAAAAATTTCCACCAAATTTGTGAAAAGATTGTAATCATATATACCTAGGGAAACTCCAGTCGGGTTAACTAGTATTTAAATAAACAGTAGTATATATATATACTAGTCGCCAGTATGTTCACCGGAGCGCAACTAAATCAACAGCTGTGCACATTTAGAAATCGTTTTGACTCCGTCTGGAAATTGTCGTGAGCCAGATAATTGTAATTTATGGGACTGACAATTGAAAACCTTGTTTCTCCAGCGGAACACTTATCTTCTGTAATACCACTTGATTTTGTGCACGTCTGTTACTTATTGTGTGGAACAATTGAAAAATTACATTTTATACAAATTTATAGTTACACGTTTATTCCCAAAAAATAATATACCTCGATTCGAATTTAGTTGTATATATATAACCTTTCTCAAAATAAAATATAACAACACACAACTCAAATTTATTTAAATACTTTATTAAATAAAAAAAAACTCAACTACAACAACTAAAAATAACTTTACTTACGAAACTGTGTGGGCTTTTTAGTTTCAGTTAAGTAGACAATTTAATTTTATTGGTATTTTATGGGAGAAAGTAATGAGGCTTCCGGTTACCCCATTACCAAATGCCATTTATGGTTGCCCACGCGAGAAAAGCCGCGGGCGCAAACCTAGTTAAGTATAATACGAAATAATCCTTTATCCTGTATTAACTGTATGTGCTTTTAAATGGGTCATGATTTAATGACTAGTAATATAATTTGCATTAACGATGTTGCCTGCAGAATTTATATTTCTTCCTGTCTGCCGGCGCGTGTTTAATGTCGCCGTACGATTTAAATACAAGTCATTAAAACTCTATAATCAATTCTGTATAGATTAATACGCTTATTCTATTATTCTACAGGAAAAAAATGATGTCTTTCTTCCTCCTTCTATCTTTTTACTTTATGTTTTAAGGGTAGAAGTTTGTTAATTTAAAACATGTATTTTGTTGCGGATGTTGGACAGAATCATTACGTAGAATTTTTTGTCCTTCTAATTAAAGCGCAAGTTTGTAGGTCTAATTTTTAGGTAATTTTCTCACTTGATAGACGTGGAAATAAAAGAGAAGTTTAAATTTGCAGGTTGACCATTAACTTCTCAATTTAGTACACACTTTTGTGTACCGTACCTATAGCCGTCATTATATGCGTCGTCGTATGCGTAGGCCTGTAAATATGTAAATCCTTAGATGGCCGCAAAGTAAAACTATCGTTGGTATCAGTTTTACTATTTATAGTGAAATGATAATGTATGTCTAGTGGCAAGGATAGTATTTTTGTTGTTATATTTTTTTTAATCTGCATAAATGTATTTAATTTAAAAACTTAATAGATAGTACCAACGTAAATGTCGTTGAAAAGAAAGCAAATATCTATGTAGAAGGTATACAAAAAAAATATCATCACGCAATTCCCAATACAGGGGTAGACAGAGGTCAAGTCTAGACAATTAAGTCCCTTTGACCCACCTTCCACCGAAGATAATTTCGGGACAACGTGACAGTTGGTGAGCCTGTCGCCGTCTTTATGTACAAGCCAACGATGAAATTCGTACATAAGTTTTTGAAAAACTCATTGGTTCAAACCAAAATATCGAACTCGGGTCTCTCGACTCGAAATTCCGACCACCCAATAACTCGGCTATCATGACTTATAAATGAAGGTATACAAATGTTTTATTTCTTAATAGTATTTTTATCTTCATATATTTTGTCAATATTGTGGTGGAAAGTTTTAACCCTCTTAAAAATTTGTGGGTCGATACCACACTTCACTGGAGCTAATTTGATAATTATTACAAATTACTTTAGTTTTTTAAATTTTAATAATACATAATATTTTAATTTTAAATTTGTTTTTTATATTAGTTTCCAAATAGAAGTTACGGAATAAATTGATTCTGTGCAACGCTGTTGTCCTGCGTTAGTACATTAAAAAAATTAGTAAAAAAAGGAAACAATTGAATAAGGGTGTAAACTGTACGTACATTCATGAATGAAATAATTAACCTCGATTTTTATGTATTTTATTAACATATACATGTTAAAGCTCTGACATTGGATAGTCGCGGTACTAAGTTCATCTGGTTATGTTCATTCGTTAACGCCAAATAAGTCCGTATACATGAAGGTGATCTGCGGTGAGTCAGCTTGTCGTGTAGGTGTTCGAAGAGACCCTGAGAGGCAATTCGATCGACGCAGGCTCTCAGTTGCGCATCTACTTCGACTCAATTGCATCGTTATTACTTACTTGTTATTGCATTGTGTTAGTGAAAATAATACTCAAAATTTATGTTGGTGGCGTCATTTCATCAAAATTACTTCTACATGAGGTAACTTGAATTAGTTGTTATACTAATAACACTTTTTGTTTTCCATGGTATCGGCGTAATCATGCGGTGCGTATACTGTATACATAACTAAGGATCACAATAGCAAATAGAAACACAAAAAAAACAATGTTGCTGAAATATATATATATATATATATATATATATATATATATATATATATATATATATATATATATATATATATATATATATATATATATATATATATATATATATATATATATATATATATATATATATATATAAATATTTATTAGTCACGATAGTCGAGTGGTTGGGTGGTCGGAATTTCGAGTCAATAGACCCGAGTTCGATCCCCAGTTGGTAGGCTCGTACCAATGAGTTTTTCAAAAACTTATGTACGAATATCGTTGGCTTGGACATAAAGGTGGCGACGGGCTCACCACCTGTCACGTTGTCCCGAAAATATCTTCGGTGAAAGGTGGGTCGAAGGGACTTAATTGTCTAGACTCGACCTCTGTCTACCCCTGTATTGGGAATTGCGTTGCTGAAATGAGTTCAATATTTTTTATTCGGTACTTTTGAATTTTATCCAGGATCCCTAGAATTTTCTATCTTTATTTAGAATAATTTTTTTACTTTAGAAATCTTTGGAATTTCTTATCGCTTAATCGATTATAAATAAACAAATTACTTTAGGTTATAGTAATAATGTGGTTCATATATAAGTATATTTTCTTTGTGAAATGATATCAGATATCATATTTTAGCATAACAATATAATAAATTACGAATGAAGAAAAACATAGACCAAAATAAACAGACCGATGACAGCCTCTGCTGCGAGATGCCTAGTACTGCCATCGCGATATAAAACGATTGAATTTACCAATCTCCATCAGAATCTCCATCAAAGTATTGGTTTTAGTAGCTTATTATAGTCTATTAAGGAGAAAAGGTTAATGGAAATGGGACTGCAGGGCGTGCATCGGGCCCGGCAGTGTCCTTACACGGACGCTGGCCGCCCCCACGTGTCGCTATGACACCGGCACCTTGCGACTATGAACCCAGCAAAGCAATTCGGGCAGTATTAGATCACGCTCCAGCGTTCTCTATCGGTCTCCGGGTCAGTCTACCACAATCCGGCAGCCAAACGCCAGGTGCAAAACGAATACACAGAATTTAGTAGCATCCGCTTAGCGTGTCAATCTGTTGCCCATCGAGTACTTTCTGTATGATGTTTGTGTAATATTATTTGCATCATTTTTGCACGTTTGATTCATTCATCGTTTGATCAGAAATGTGACCGTTTTTATTGTACGTTTTATTTCTTTTTCTTAGTTTCATCATCATATTAGTTTGAATATCGTTTTAATGCCTTCGACAGATTTAGAAACCTTCACTTACGGCTTAAACTTGTGTATTTTATCATTCATTCAGTTATTTTATTTCTTTTATGAATTTATTTCAGTAAATAGAATGTAATTACCAATGTCAACGGGATTTGCTATTTCTAATTTGTATTAACATAGTAACATGTAATTGTAGCAATAAAATTCATCATTATTTTACGGGGTATATATTTACACATATGTGGAATGTGTAGCGGTAACTATTATATAATGATCCGAACATTTAAATCAGTCTCAAATTTCTCGTACAATAAGTTTCGGATAGATGGCGTTTAACTAAATTTGCTTTAAATGTTTTTAATTCTATTTCTTGCTATAAATTTAGGTTGTAAAACATTGTGTAAATACTTTCTTTAAATGAGAAAATTCTTATTAGCAAAATTCAATGTATTATTTTCTTATTTATACGATGAAAAATAACATATATTTTAAATTTAGTCACACAATATTAAAAATAAAAGAAAATATGAGCGGATCGTCTAAGCTCGCGAATAAAATAAAATTATTTGACTAAAATGTATTAACATTCTAATTTAATTTATAATTTAATATACACTTTACTTAGTTAGGTTCCTTTGATATTGCGATACATAATTTTGAATGTAAAATTGAGTTTTTATTTTGTAACATTTAGTAATAATTTACGATGCATATGCTGAAGCATGCATCGTAAATTATTTTCGGCTCATGCTTATTTGCATTATTTCCGGCTGATTAGCTTAAACCATTCCTTTCTTTCGACAAAATCTGATTTGCTCTCAACTTTCAACTCGCGTCTGAAGTTCTTGTATTCGTCGTATCTGTTAATTTTCAAGACGATATTGATTGTTTTTGATGCTGTTTTAAATAGTAATGATATTAAAAATATGATGTAACTCTTATTTTCAGCGCCAAATATATATTCTATGCCACCGGTCCTTGGAGAAGCGAAAGAGGGGAGTAAACGTGCTGCTCCAGCCTTTAGTATAACTGGTCGCGGTAAAACTGTCGAGTGTAAAACTCCAATGCCTGGACCGGGCACATATACTACCGACAAAGCGACAACGGCACTCACTAGAAGGCCACCGGCATTTACCATGGCACCGAGAAGAGAGGTTAAGCCACCTTCAGCTACCGTTCCAGGCCCGGGTGTTTATTGCCCCGAAAAGGTAATCTGTACTGAGGTTATGTATAAACCCTATAAAGCTTTTCCTTGTTACTAACATCCAGGGATTGCAATAAGAATAAAAATTTAATTGAACACTTACAGATTGTTTTAAAGAATTTTAATCTTATAGACAAATGTGCTATAATATATCAAAAATAAAACAGACTATAATAATATTTAAATGTTCAATTATTTGTTTGTTAGCTCTCTATTGATCATAAAAATAAGATATCAATGTATGGCAGGTTTGTGTGAATCTCCCGTGGGCACCAGCGCATACTTTTGGCATACGTCATTCACAGTATGCCGGCCATGCTATGTATCATGCGGCTCCTGAAGAAATTGCAACTGTATAAAACTGTCCGTACTTCATCATAAAATACTAAATACATTCTGCTAAAATTATTATAATGCTTATTAAATGCTTAAATTATCATATGCTTGTTGATTAATTGATTATAGTTGATTTTAATAATAATAAATTTTATATTATACTTCTCTAATGCTATGCTTGTTGTTGGTTAACGGCTTTAAAACGGAGTAAGAGTGAAAAATTATTGACTAATAAATCTATTGTGTCTATCGATTAACACGCTGCTTATGAGGATGACGATTCTTGAAATAAATGGAAGAGGTAAAAAATAACTTTTAACTATATATATTTGTAATGTAGTAATAAATAGTCACGATTGTAGAGTGGTTGGGTGGTCGCAATTTCGCGTCAAGAGACCCCAGTTCGAGCTCCAGGTGGCAGGCTCGTACCAATGAGTTTTTTAAAAACGTATGTACGAATTACATCGTTGGCTTGGGCATAAAGACGGCGACGGGCTCACCACCTGTCACATTGTCTCGAAAATATCTTCGGTGGAAGATGGGTCAAAGGGACTTAATTATCTAGACTAGACTTCTGTCTATGCCTGTTTTGGGAATTGCGTGAAGATATTTAATTTTAATTTTTATTGTAGTAAATAGTATTTAATTTCTTTGTAAGACGTGAATTTTTGATACATTATAATATATAAATTTATTTTCAGTTTAAGGAATTCATATAATTTTTTAAGTCAAATCATGACTTAAAAATTTATAGAGAACTTTCTTTTCAATGAATTTATATTATTAATAATATTGTAATACTTTCAGGCTGACGCGTTTTTACGTGATAAATCTCCAAAGTACAGTCTCTCTGGAAAAAATAAGATTGAGAAAATAGAATACATGCCTGCTCCTAATGCCTATAATCCTGAGAAAGCTGACAGAATTTTAAGAGAAAAATCACCAGCATACACATTTACATCTAAAAAGGAAATCATAAAAATACACGATGCTCCTGCACCCAATATGTATTCTCCAGAAAAATCCCTGCAGGTCCTTAAAAGTGGACCAAAATACACATTAGCTGGTAAAGGAATTGCTGAAAAACATGAAATAACCCCAGCGCCTAATTCATATAACCCTCAAAAAGCTGACAAAATATTACATGAAAGTTCACCTGCTTATACTATGCGCTCAAAAGAAACCGCGGAAAAGATTGACCAAACTCCGGCCCCTAATGTTTATGCTCCTGAAAAAGCCATGCACGTGCTTAACGGTGGTCCAAAGTTCACTATGTATGGAAAAAATGAATGCACAAAAATAAACGAGACACCTGCACCTAATAGTTACAATCCGGAAAAAGCAGACAAAGTATTACACGAAGCATCGCCCGCTTATACATTTAGAATACGAGAACAGAATATTGTAAGGAGCGATTCTCCAGCACCTAATGCATACGCACCAGAAAAATCTATAAACATGCTCGAGAGCTCACCCAAATTCAGTATGGGTGGAAAAGGACCAGCATCTAAAATTGATAATATACCAGCACCAAATGCTTATAGTTTGGACAAGGTTGATAAACTTCTTTATGAATCCGCTCCTGCATATACCTTTAGACCAAAGAATTGCCTTGATAAACCAAGTGAGACACCGGCGCCAAATGAGTATGATCCGCATTTGTTAAATGGCGCACCTAAATATAGTCTTTATGGCAAAGGAGCCGAAAGTAAACCACTTGATACCCCAGGTCCTAATGCTTACGACCCACACATATTAGACGGATCTCCAAAATATACTATGTCAGGAAGAGGTTCATCAACAAGACCGTCCGATGTTCCAGCTCCAAACGCATATCATCCACATTTACCTGACAATACTCGTACATTTACTTTTACTGGTCGCGCTCCTGAGGGGAAACCTGGAGATACACCTGGCCCCTGTAGCTATGATCCCCAATTACCTCATAACTCACCAAGTTATACTTTGTCAGGGAAAGGAACAAACGCTAAATCCTCGGATACACCAGCGCCTAATAGTTATGACCCAAATTTACCTTCTAGTACCCCTAAGTTCACAATATCTGGGAAAGGACATTCTACTAAAATTAATGATTCGCCTGCACCAAATACTTATTCCCCTGAAAAAGCTAACAATATGACATTCGAACATTCTCCTGCTTATACTTTTAGAAACAAACATTCCCTTCCTAAATCACTCGATACGCCTGCTCCCAATTCTTATGATCCAAGCAGATATATCCATATGATAGATGGTGTACCTAAATATTCATTTGGGTGTAAGCCACCAGCGGAGAAACCTTCTACTAATCCAGCTCCAAATGCTTACAGTCCAGAAAAAGCGGATAAAGTTCTCCACGAAAACTCACCCTCGTTTACATTCCGCCCAAAATGCGAACATAATAAAATAAATGATACACCGGCGCCTAACGTTTACAATCCCGAAAAAGCCGATAAAGTTCTTTTGGATAACGCGCCACGTTATTCATTTAGAATAAAGACAAATCAACACAAACAAGATGATATTCCAGCTCCTAATTTGTATAATCCAGACAAAGCAGACAAAGTTTTAATGCCGAGTGCGCCTCAATACACTTTCAGGATAAAATCGGAGACAGCGAAAACCCTTGACACTCCTGGTAAGATATTTCTTTATAATATTCTTTCATTTCCTTATGTATAAAATGTATAAAATTCCTATATAAAATGTATAATTTGCATGTGTATTGTTACGTGTAAGTTATGGTTGTTATTTTATATTTCTAGCGCCCAACTCGTACAACATTCCTACTCCGGTGAAAACACCGCTTTATACGATATCCGGCCGACACAAGGAACCTATTGATGAACGCTTGAAAGTTCCACCACCTGGCGCATACAATCCTGAAAAGTCTTACAAATTTGTCTTAACGTACTCTCCTCAATATACATTTGGAGTCAAAATTCAGACAGACAAATATGCTGACTCACCTGGTAAGTTTTAGTAATGAAAAAAATGATATCAACCAATAAAATACATATTTTAAAAATTGACAAATAAATAAAATTTTTTACAGCTCCTAATTCTTACCGTATTCCGTCGGTTTTGGATACTCCAGTTTATACGTTTTCAGGACGACATAAAATTCCAGTTGATGATCGTGTTCGTGTACCTGCGCCTGGCACCTACTCCCCTGAAAAGGTAATCAAATTTGGTCATGGTTATTAAAATTACCGCATTTTGGCACTATCTTACAAAGTAAAATATGATGTAAATATGACTTACAACTTTATGAGTTACCTAAGGTTTAGTTTTTCTATCTCTAGCCAAACTGTTGTTATTAAAGCGTATGTAATGTTTTTTTATCAACAGGTGCAGATAAGTAAACCTCCACAGATTACCTTCGGTATAAAGCATTCACCATTATTAGGTCAGCTCAAACCGATTCAGACGTCTTCACCACTACCAATTGAAAAAGTAAGCAAGGAAGTTAAGGAAACGCAAGAAAAAATTAATGTAACACAAAAATACAATAATATAATGCAAAACATTGAAGAAGGAAATACCATTGATGAAAATATACCAAACAATAAAAACGTCGATGAATCAAATGAATCACATTTTGATGCTTATAATACTCGAACATACATAACTCATGTAAGATCTCCAAGTGAAGCAAGAAGTTTAACTGCAACTCCCGAATTAGTTAAAGAAACCTTAACAAAGGAGATAGTTTGGGTACCAGAAAAACCTATACGTCGTGATTCATATACTATAGATAAACCTAATGGAGACGAGTCTATTGAAAGGTATGAAAGAAACGAAATAATTCCAGTTGAAGATGGAGTTATGCATTTGCATGAAAGTGGTGTAAAAGGAGGTTCGAAAACAAATGAAAATAGTCACGAAACTTTTGAAAAAGATGGGTATAAACGGGTGACCGATAGAAATATTAGGAATTCAAATACATTTGAAAGAAAACAAGCAAATACAGAAGAAGTGCATACCGATACAGATATTAAGCAATTACCTAACGGAGGAGTATCAAAGACCACGACTACAAAAACTATTAGAAAAGTCGGAACTGCTGCCCGAACAGCCAATGCTTCAACGAATGTTACTCGCACTAATGTTACTGTTACATCTCGTGATATCGGAGCTAAATAAAATAAACTAACAATATTAAAAAAACACAGTACGCAGCATTAAAAGATTACGAGTTTTTATTACACTACAACTGCTCGTATTTTCTGACTTTGTTCATTGCTTATACTTTCAATGATTTGTTGAATCGGTGATTTTTACAAAAGTAAACTTGATATTAATTTTTATTACTGCATGTATTAATTTATTTAATAAATTATTATAAATATTGTTTTTATAATTTTAATTTAATGATAATTTTATTAATTATACTAATATATAGATGTGATATAAATATTAAAAATTATTTTTGTCACTTCCTATGCGTTTTTATTCATGTATTTATTCATTTCAAAAAATGTTGTGAATATTCACATAAAATAGTTTAATTGTTTAAGTATATATGGAAACACCGTATTCAAAATGTATCTAAAACTGTTTCATGCAGCGGATTCAGTAAAGTGAACACGAGTGGATGTCTTGTAACTGTGTCTATTAATATTATCAGCTGAAGGATAGTTTGTAAACATGATCGTTATGATATGTATTCTATACATCATTATGACCTTTTGTCCTTTTATTCAAAATATGTTTAACTTACAAGAATTTGCACCAGAATCACGGTTCTTATACAATTCCGTTGCCAAAAATTTTTTTTTAACACACCAGTCTGCTTACAGCACAACTGTCACGTAATGACCTTTCCAACCAAAAACCGATGCATCCTGACTTCCCTTACTTTTTTACTTTTTTCCTGACTTTTTTACCTTAGGTGGCCGATTTTGAAAAGGAATCATCGGATTTCGGATTCGTAGAATTATATTATTATTAGGTAATGGAATTGCCGCCAATTAACAAACAAAGAAATGACAAACGAATGCAATACATCACATTTGGATAACAAAGATTACTATAATCGAAATTTAAAATTATTTTATTTAACGTGCTGGTCTAATTATTTTACACCTATACGTACATGTAGAAGAAAAGATGAATTTGAAAGAATCAAAAGTGGTATGTAAGGATCGTGACACTTGGCGATCTGTCCTCTCTGGCTGGGACTATGAGTGAGGATAAGGAAGAAATTTAGAAGAGTTAAAGTCCATTTTAAAAACTTTCAGTGCAACCCGCGTAAGCGATATACAATCTTAAATTTTTGTATTACTTTGCTACTTAAGCCCTCTTACCAAAACATCTTCACGAATCAGTAGTTTAATATTTCATAATATTTTATTGTCATGAGTGATTTCTGAACAAACAATATCATAAAAATTATTGCTAAAATATGTATTTTTCAGAATCGAACAATAATCGAAATATGGTTTAAAATAATAATAAATTAATGTAAGTGCTACTGTTTATCAATGGTACATTTTTTACAATCGCTTGCCGGATGTTTTTACATGATAAATCGAGCGGAAACGGGGCTTCTGGATAAGTGGGCACTGAACTATTGTTTGCTCCTACGCAGCTCCCACTGCTAAAAGGGAACGAGCACAAACGAGGAATAATATCATATCTGTTCTTGCAAATTGTTAAAAGTAGATGTGAATATACACAAAGAAATAATCAAAATTAACCTTCATGAATAACCTTGTTTAGTAGTTTACTTAGAAAATTAAATAATCATATTCACGTATTCGTCATCACTACTATAAAACGATGATTTATTAGTTATCGAAATAATTTAATATATAATTTATATAATATAATAATAAATAAATAATTGTAATAATAAATAAATAATTTATATTTCAAAATATTAAGAAAATGCCTACGAATATACAACAAAATATACGGAAAAGGCTTTACGTCTGTTAAGCTATCAAAACCTTAGGAAATTATTTTATTTTTCATTGTGCATTCCACAATAACTTGAGCAATTAGAGGTGCGGATAATTTAATTAAAAGATTTCAAGATTCAGGGGCAAGTGCACTTGTTTACTGCACTTTACTGGTCTGTTCTTAATTGGGCGTAAAGAGTTTTGTAAAGTACCTACAGTAAAGTGAGTGCTATCTTGGTGTCTGAACTAATCATCAATCTTATTTATTTTAGAAATTTAGTAAATAAAATGGGATCTATTTAGCACTAGTGTCTAATTCGAATTCCGATTACTCAACCTACAAGTGTTTCTTTAAATAAATATAAAATTTATTTTTAAATTTGAAAATATTACTTTACATATGGATTTAACAATCCCAGAATAGCCGAGTGTTGATGATTTGAATTGAAATCAAGAGTCTCAAGTACGATTCCTGGGGAACGGTACGTACAAAAAGTTTTGTCGAAATTTAAGTATCTTTGCTTCGTTGGCTCGCACTTGCGGACGATGGCAGGTGTCTTTTATCACCTATTGAGATGTACCGAAAATTATTAAATTGTCTGTACCTTTGACTACTACAGACTATGTCTTCTTCTTTCTTCTTTACAGCCTATCAAGAGTCCACTGTTGAACATAGGCCTCCCCCAAGGCTTTCCACAGCGAACGGTTCCCAGCCACCTGCATCCATCGACTTCCTGCAACATTTTGCAAGTCGTCACTCTATCTCGTGGGTCGTCCTACACTGCGTTTGCCTATACGAGGTTGCCACTTGAGGACCTTTCTTCCCCAACGGTTGTCAGTTCGTCGAGCTGTGGCCGGCTTATTGCCACTTCAGCGCGCTGATCCTTACTATGTCAGTTACCTTAGTTCTGCTTCGGATGTCTGCGTTGCGGATTCTATTACGCAGAGAAACACCGAGCTTCCAGGTCCTTTCCATAGAACGCCGAACAACTTTGAGCCACCTCATACGACCCGCAGTGAAGGACCACGTTTCAGATTCATAAGTCATCACTGGCAACATGCACTGGTTGTAACTTTTGTCTCAAGACTTTGAGGAATACTCGACGAGAAGGTGTGGCGTAGGTTCCCGAATGCTGCCCAGTAGAGTTAGATTCGTCGATTGACGTCTGGGTCGAAGTTGGACTTACCCAGTTTGACAATTTGTTGCAGATATACGCATTCGTCGACAACTTCGAGCCACCGAGTAGTTTTCCCAACTACTACCGGCATTGGTCTCACATGGACATTAGACATGATCTTCGTCTTGTCCATGTTTAGCTTAAGACCAACCTGTTGAGAGAAAATATTGAGATCATTGAGCATAGTACTAAGTTCCGCCAGCGATCGTGCCATCAGGACTATGTCGTCGGCAAACCGAACGGGAGTGATGAATTCGTCGTTGATGTTAATACCATATCTTTTCCAGTTCAGTAGCTTGAATACATTTTAAAATGCAGCGGTGAAGAGTCAGGGGGAAATAACGTCACCCTGTCTTATACCTTTGCAATTGGATAGGTTTCGTGCTCTAGTTCTGTACTAGGATACACATTATAGCCTCATCATACAAGCAACTCAATAGTTCGATATACTGGGAGCCTATGTGTCATCGCTGAAGTGACTGTAGCACCACCCAAATTTCGACCGAATCTAAGGCTTTCTCGTAGTCCACATACGTCAGACACAATAGTTAATTAAACTCTTCAGTTTTCTGTATAATCTGGCATAGAGTATGTATGTGGTCAATGGTACTATAGCCTTTTCGGAAACCGTCCTGTTCGGGGGGCTGGAAGTTATCAAGTCTGCTAGACGATTCGTCATGACTCTCGAAAACAGTACATAGACGCGGCTTAGAAGCGCTGTAGTTCTATAGTTCTTCAATAGGCAGTTTACCCTTTTTTCGAAGAACAGGACAACCACGCTTCTACTCCACTCTCTCTGCGTAGCACCGCCGTGGATGACGAATTGAAAAGCTTCTGAAGGACTACTAGTACCGGTTTTTTCACCCGCTTTCAGAAGCTCAGCCGTAATTCCGTCTTCACCCGGCGCCTTGCCGTTTTAAGCTTTTTGAGAGCCATACTAATCTTCCTCAGACTGACGTCCATCCCGGACGGATCATCGGAATAATGTCGAGTAAGCTTGGCTCTTGGGTCGCAACTCACACTAGAGTATGATTTCAGCGACGATGTATACAGCTGTCCATAAAATTTTTCGATCCCACTCAAAATCTCAGCTCTAGCGGAAATAACTGCACCTTTTTCGGTCTTCCACTTAGTTGGCTCTTTCCGATAAAAAGTTCTTTGGCGAAAACTTTGGAGCCCTGGTTCCGCTCGATCGCTTCTTTAATACGTGTCGTATTGAATTTGCGTATGTCTCGCCTCATAGACTTTGAGATCTGTTTATTCAGTTGCCGATTTGCTGACGCATCAGTTGTAGACTGCAGCCTCATTTGAGTGAGAACAGAGAGTTTTTGTGGCCTTTTTGTGCGGCGGATTCTGCAAAACTTTGCCTCTACCGTATGGACAGTTTCCACTAGCCTGATTGTGTCCGAGCCTAGATTGTGCAATTCGAGCTGAAAGTTTTCGGGATTTTGAATAAGCATGAGATGGACGGAGAGTGGACTTCATCAGACGAGACCGCTCGAGGTTGATCGATGTTCAGTGTGCCTCTTACCATTCAGTGATCACTACCGGTTTTCACTTTAGTGATGACAGAGAGATCACTGAACAGCTGTCGTTTGGTCGTCATGATAAAGTCAATCTCAGTTTTGATTGACTCATCCAGGTCCACATTCTGTGGGGCCTCTTCTGGAAAAAGAAGTTCATCATAAAGAGTTCTTCCTTCTCCATGAAGTCGGCCAGCTGTTGTCTCCTTGGGTTCCGGGTTGCCCTATTCCATAATTGTCCACTATCAGCTCATCGCCTTCTTTCATGCCTAGTTTCGCATTAAAATGCCCCGTCAGCACCGTGTAGTGGATTTTAGAGCAATGCATGGCCCGAGCAATATCCTCAACATTGCTTCCACTTCATCATCAGGGTGAGCCGAGGTTGGTGCGTATACCTGTATGACCTTCAGCGAATACCGTTTGGTTATTCTGGTATAAGGTACTCTACTCAACACACTCTCGATCTTGACAACGTTATTGATGAGAGAATCGTAGACGGTCGCCATCCCGGTGGCCAAACAGATTACCGGAGTCAAGGACTATCGTGTTTTCCCACTGTCTTCGGTTTATGTGTTCCTATCATTGCAACATTGCCATAGGTGCCACGCTTGGCGAGCGTGTTGGCAACCACAGTTTTGGGGAAGATATGGCATAATTTTTGGGGAAATTCAACTTATAAAGAATTAGCTTTTATAGCACAAAACGATGCATCAGGTCAATATTTAGGTTAAGAAAAATTGATTGTTGCCAACGTTATTTTATAGAAAATAAAATACTTACGCTACCTTCACTTTACATACTTGAGACTGCTGTGTTTGTAAAGAGTAATTCACATAAATTTCACAAGTTATCAGATGTTCACAATCGCAATCGACGTGACAATACAAGACTATGCATTCGCAAACCAGAACTGCATAAGAGTGTTTTTACATGGCTCAATTATTTATAATAAAATTCCAAAAAACATAAAAGAATTAAACATGAAAAAATTCAAGCAAAGACTCCGAATATTTCTGATTGAAAAATGTTATTATCATATTAACGATTTTTTAAATTATAAATTTAATGAAGATTTTGACAATTGAAAAATGACATTTAAGATTTTTGATTTCAAGAATGACGTAAGATAATCCATTAAACTGTTTATTTATTATTTTTTAATATTTAACTTATTACTTTTGACAATTTGATTCTCTGTATTTTATTTTTTTATTCACATGAATTAATTAATTTATTGACATGAATTTGTGAGACAAGACGTTCTAATTTTGAAATAATTAGTATTTGTACGCCACACAAGGGAAAGACATGTTGGACATTACTCCTAAACATTATGTAACAGCTTTCTTTACACATGTTTTAACAAATAAATTATCATTATCATTTTTTTAATTTGTTATGCAGGAAGATGCTGCATATCTCTTGATACATATAAATCCCTCTGCCGAATTTTACGACACTCACGGGATAAGATGGGATGGCAGATTCTCTTACGCCGCTGCCATACCGCATCGTCAGACGGTACGACGGACTATGTGGGAAGTGGAAATTCTGTGAAATGCGTGAATATAAGAAAATAATAAATGCGTGAATAAAAAATACGAAAAGATTTTAAGATTCTTCTTTGCATTTTTTACAAGATTTTCTACGGAGAGTGCTCCGAGGAATTGTTTGGATTAATCCCAGCTGCTGAATTTCACCATTTTACCTTACAGCGTAGTCAAAGATTCGATTCATAGAAAAAAAATTCAAGCAAAGACTCCGAATATTCCTGATTGAAAAATGTTATTACCATATTAACGATTTTTAAATTATAAATTTAATGAAGATTTTGACAATTGAAAAATGACATTTAAGATTTTTGATTTCAAGAATGACGTAAGATAATCCATTAAACTGTTTATTTATTATTTTTAATATTTAACTTATTACTTTTGACAATTTGATTCTCTGTATTTTATTTTTTATTCACATGAATTAATTAATTTATTGACATGAATTTGTGAGACAAGACGTTCTAATTTTGAAATAATTAGTATTTGTACGCCACATAAGGGAAAGACATGTTGGACATTACTCCTAAACATTATGTAACAGCTTTCTTTACACATGTTTTAACAAAGACCAACCTGTTGAGAGAAAATATTGAGATCATTGAGCATAGTACTAAGTTCCGCCAGCGATCGTGCCATCAGGACTATGTCGTCGGCAAACCGAACGGGAGTGATGAATTCGTCGTTGATGTTAATACCATATCTTTTCCAGTTCAGTAGCTTGAATACATCTTAAAATGCAGCGGTGAAGAGTCGGGGGGAAATAACGTCACCCTGTCTTATACCTTTGCAATTGGATAGGTTTCGTGCTCTAGTTCTGTACTAGGATACACATTATAGCCTCATCATACAAGCAACTCAATACTTCGATATACTGGGAGCCTATGTGTCATCGCTGAAGTGACTGTAGCACCACCCAAATTTCGACCGAATCTAAGGCTTTCTCGTAGTCCACATACGTCAGACACAATAGTTAATTAAACTCTTCAGTTTTCTGTATAATCTGGCATAGAGTATGTATGTGGTCAATGGTACTATAGCCTTTTCGGAAACCGTCCTGTTCGGGGGGCTGGAAGTTATCAAGTCTGCTAGACGATTCGTCATGACTCTCGAAAACAGTACATAGACGCGGCTTAGAAGCGCTGTAGTTCTATAGTTCTTCAATAGGCAGTTTACCCTTTTTTCGAAGAACAGGACAACCACGCTTCTACTCCACTCTCTGCGTAGCACCGCCGTGGATGACGAATTGAAAAGCTTCTGAAGGACTACTAGTACCGGTTTTTCACCCGCTTTCAGAAGCTCAGCCGTAATTCCGTCTTCACCCGGCGCCTTGCCGTTTTAAGCTTTTGAGAGCCATACTAATCTTCCTCAGACTGACGTCCATCCCGGACGGATCATCGGAATAATGTCGAGTAAGCTTGGCTCTTGGGTCGCAACTCACACTAGAGTATGATTTCAGCGACGATGTATACAGCTGTCCATAAAATTTTTCGATCCCACTCAAAATCTCAGCTCTAGCGGAAATAACTGCACCTTTTTCGGTCTTCCACTTAGTTGGCTCTTTCCGATAAAAAGTTCTTTGGCGAAAACTTTGGAGCCCTGGTTCCGCTCGATCGCTTCTTTAATACGTGTCGTATTGAATTTGCGTATGTCTCGCCTCATAGACTTTGAGATCTGTTTATTCAGTTGCCGATTTGCTGACGCATCGGTTGTAGACTGCAGCCTCATTTGAGTGAGAACAGAGAGTTTTTGTGGCCTTTTGTGCAGCGGATTCTGCAAAACTTTGCCTCTACCGTATGGACAGTTTCCACTAGCCTGATTGTGTCCGAGCCTAGATTGTGCACTGAGCTGAAAGTTTTCGGGATTTTGAATAAGCATGAGATGGACGGAGAGTGGAGTTCATCAGACGAGACCGCTCGAGGTTGATCGATGTTCAGTGTGCCTCTTACCATTCAGTGATCACTACCGGTTTTCACTTTAGTGATGACAGAGAGATCACTGAACAGCTGTCGTTTGGTCGTCATGATAAAGTCAATCTCAGTTTTGATTGACTCATCCAGGTCCACATTCTGTGGGGCCTCTTCTGGAAAAAGAAGTTCATCATAAAGAGTTCCTCCTTCTCCATGAAGTCGGCCAGCTGTTGTCTCCTTGGGTTCCGGGTTGCCCTATTCCATAATTGTCCACTATCAGCTCATCGCCTTCTTTCATGCCTAGTTTCGCATTAAAATGCCCCGTCAGCACCGTGTAGTGGATTTTAGAGCAATGCATGGCCCGAGCAATATCCTCAACATTGCTTCCACTTCATCATCGGGGTGAGCCGAGGTTGGTGCGTATACCTGTATGACCTTCAGCGAATACCGTTTGGTTATTCTGAGTATAAGGTACTCTACTCAACACACTCTCGATCTTGACAACATTATTGATGAGAGAATCGTAGACGGTCGCCATCCCGGTGGCCAAACAGGTTACCGGAGTCAAGGACTATCGTGTTTTCCCACTGTCTTCGGTTTATGTGTTCCTATCATTGCAACATTGCCATAGGTGCCACGCTTGGCGAGCGTGTTGGCAACCGCAGTTTTTGGGGAAGATATGGCATAATTTTTTGGGGAAATTCAACTTATAAAGAATTAGCTTTTATAGCACAAAAACGATGCATCAGGTCAATATTTAGGTTAAGAAAAATTGATTGTTGCCAACGTTATTTTATAGAAAATAAAATACTTACGCTTACTTCACTTTACATACTTGAGACTGCTGTGTTTGTAAAGAGTAATTCACATAAATTTCAGAAGTTATCAGATGTTCACAATCGCAATCGACGTGACAATACAAGACTATGCATTCGCAGAGCCAGAACTGCATAAGAGTGTTTTTACATGGCTCCAATTATTTATAATAAAATTCCAAAAAACATAAAAGAATTAAACATGAAAAAATTCAAGCAAAGACTCCGAATATTCCCGATTGAAAAATGTTATTACCATATTAACGATTTTTTTAAATTATAAATTTAATGAAGATTTTGACAATTGAAAAATGACATTTAAGATTTTTGATTTCAAGAATGACGTAAGATAATCCATTAAACTGTTTATTTATTATTTTTTAATATTTAACATATTACTTTTGACAATTTGATTCTCTGTATTTTATTTTTTTATTCACATGAATTAATTAATTTATTGACATGAATTTGTGAGACAAGACGTTCTAATTTTGAAATAATTAGTATTTGTACGCCACATAAGGGAAAGACATGTTGGACATTACTCCTAAACATTATGTAACAGCTTTCTTTACACATGTTTTAACAAATAAATTATCATTATCATTTTTTTAATTTGTTATGCAGGAAGATGCTGCATATCTCTTGATACATATAAATCCCTCTGCCGAATTTGACGACACTCACGGGATAAGATGGGATGGCAGATTCTCTTACGCCGCTGCCATACCGCATCGTCAGACGGTACGACGGACTATGTGGGAAGTGGAAATTCTGTGAAATGCGTGAATACAAGAAAATAATAAATGCGTGAATAAAAAATACGAAAAGATTTTAAGATTCTTCTTTGCATTTTTTACAAGATTTTCTACGGAGAGTGCTCCGAGGAATTGTTTGGATTAATCCCAGCTGCTGAATTTCACCATTTTACCTTACAGCGTAGTCAAAGATTCGATTCATAGAAAAAATTACTTAGGGACCTTCAAGTAAAGAGCCTATACCTTTCTCGGCCGACAATGTATCTGGTATTCCTCTGGTATTACAGGTGTTCATGGGCGGCGGTAATCACTTACCATCACATAAACCACCTGCTTGTTTGCCTCCTATTCTTTATTAAAAAAAATTTAACAATATTTATTTTGTAAATTAAGAAAATGTGTTAACATATAAATGAACTAACACATGCAAAATAAGTAATAACAAATAGCAAATTATTGCCGATTCAAGCAAAATAATTAACTGTAATGATTGATTAGTACTTAATTATTGGCACTAGTTAAAAATTTTATGCTTAAATTTACAAATTGCAAAATGTGGGTACAGAAAAGTTCAGTCTGGTCTAGGCCTGTAGAGTCTGTTAAATTACAAGCTCTTATAAAGAATGAATTATTTATATACTTTTTGTTTCAATACCTATATGTAAGAGAGAGAGGAGTATTTTTTAATAAGCATCGAATTTGGATCACAATTTTTTAAGAATTATAAAGTATTAGTAATTATAAAATTGCATATAATTTTATAATTACTTTGTAATTTTAATTTTGAGAAGTATTTAACGTATACCCGCTTTTGCGGAGGCAAAGGTAGATGGTGCCGGGCGCGCATAGAATAAAACCCCACGGTGTTTCGCCATCGCCGCAAGTGGGCACGGCCACCGGATCGCATATATTCACGATCCCTTCCGCGTTGGCTGCTCTAGGCAACACCTCCTGAGGAGAGAACGCATCTTGTCCAACTTCCTCTTGGCACTTGATGAACAAATCACTTCGAATTCGCCATCCGAATGGCATGGAGCTTAGAAAGGCGAGTGCGCCAGTTTATCCATCACCTCGAAGCGAATTAGGACTCAGGTCAACATCCACATTATGGTCACGGACGGCAAGGAGAGCGCCACTTCGCAATGTCACCACTCCGCTCCCGCCGCGGTCTCGAGGGATAAGGAGCATGGTGAACCGTAATACTAAAATTTCTCTTCCGACGACTCCACCTCGTATATAGAGGAAGTACAAAGGCAAATCAAATCAAATCAAATTATTTATTCATCGACATAAGAATGTACATTCGTTTAAACTCCGTAGTTATCCTCTTTTTTGGTCATTTCTTTTTTACAATACAATTATACAATGTGATATGAACTTTTCTAGAAATAGCTTGGAAGCGATCACCTCATTCTCAGGGGTTACTGTCATTAATATATTCTTTTATATTGCAATAACCCTTCTTATAAAGTTTTTCTTTAATAAATTTCGAAAACCTGTTAATACTATCTATTAACAGGTTTTTGAAATTTATTAAAGAAAAATTTAACAATATTTATTTTGTAAATTAAGAAAATGTGTTAACATATAAATGAACTAACACATGCAAAATAAGTAATAACAAATAGCAAATTATTGCCGATTCAAGCAAAATAATTAACTGTAATGATTGATTAGTACTTAATTATTGGCACTAGTTAAAAATTTTATGCTTAAATTTACAAATTGCAAAAAGTGGGTACAGAAAAGTTCAGTCTGGTCTGGAAGCCTGTAGAGTCTGTTAAATTACAAGCTCTTATAAAGAATGAATTATTTATATACTTTTGTTTCAATACCTATATGTAAGAGAGAGGAGTATTTTTAATAAGCATCAATTTGGATCACAATTTTTAAAATTATAAAGTATTAGTAATTATAAAATAAATAAAATAAAATAAAATAAAATAAAATAAAATAAAATAAAATAAAATAAAATAAAATAAAATAAAATAAAATAAAATAAAATAAAATAAAATAAAATAAAATAAAATAAAATAAAATAAAATAAAATAAAATAAAATAAATATCTTCACGCAATTCCCAATACAGGGGTAGACAGAGATCAGTATAGACAATAAGTCCCTTCGACCCACCTTCCACTGAACATATTTTCGAGACAACGTGATAGGTGGTGAGCCCGTCGCCGTCTTTTACGCCCAATCCAACGATATTCGTAAATAAGTTTTGAAAAACCCATTGGTACGAGCGTACCAACCACTCGGCTATCGTGATTAAGTCTTTATATATTAAATAAATAAATAAAATAAAATAAAATAAAATAAAATAAAATAAAATAAAATAAAATAAAATAAAATAAATATCTTCACGCAATTCCCAATACAGGGGTAGACAGAGATCAGTATAGACAATAAGTCCCTTCGACCCACCTTCCACTGAACATATTTTCGAGACAACGTGATAGGTGGTGAGCCCGTCGCCGTCTTTTACGCCCAATCCAACGATATTCGTAAATAAGTTTTGAAAAACCCATTGGTACGAGCGTACCAACCACTCGGCTATCGTGATTAAGTCTTTATATATTAAATAAATAAAATAAAATAAATAAAATATCTTCACGCAATTCCCAATACAGGGGTAGACAGAGATCAGTATAGACAATAAGTCCCTTCGACCCACCTTCCACTGAACATATTTTCGAGACAACGTGATAGGTGGTGAGCCCGTCGCCGTCTTTTACGCCCAATCCAACGATATTCGTAAATAAGTTTTGAAAAACCCATTGGTACGAGCGTGCCAACCACTCGGCTATCGTGATTAAGTCTTTATATGTTAAAATACAGAATCCGTTTATGACCGCAAATACCAAACCTGCGATCTCCACTGTACATGACGATGTTTGATGAAAAATGAGAAATTTAAATAAATAAATAAATAAATATCTTCACACAATTCCCAATACAGGGGTAGACAGAGGTCTAGTCTAGGCAATTAAGTCCCTTCGAACCACCTTCCAACGAAGATATTTCGGGACAACGTGACAGGTAGTGAGCCTGTCGCCATCTTTATGTCAAGCCAACGATATGAATCTTACATGGGTTTTTGAAAAACCCATTAATTTTCCAACCCACCACCGGGGATCGAACTCGGGTCTCTCGACTCGAAATTCCGGCTAACACTTCCACTCGGCTATCGTGACTATTATATTGAAATATCGTGATTATATACAAATTTAAAAAATATTATTTGTCTAATAACAATAACAAAACATTAAAAAGCCAAGTATAACTTAATTTCCTTAAAAATTAAATCAATAAAAATGCGTCAGAAATTTATTTATCTATAGTTTACCTTACATATAGAGATAGGGACAACACCACATACATTCCTCTGATCCCAAAGCACTTGTATGTTGTATGGAATCAGAAACAATGAAGGTACCACAAACACCCATGTCCGAGAAATGTAGAAAAAGTGTACACTACATTGACCCGACCGGGAACCTGGGAGTTCCGAGCCAACGACACCACGAAAAACGCCACTCGTCTACGGAGGTTATCATATTATTTACACAAAATTTATATAGGCGTTAGAAAGAGTGTCTTAACGGCATTCTGTCCCGGTCAACCCGAGGTATGAAAAAAAATATTTTAGGTGCTTAAATATAGGCAGACAAGTGCATATCGGTAATCATTGCAAACTCTAGAAATATTACTTGGTATATACTTAAATTTATAATTATATCAAATTACATTTTGACTTAAGATATAACTACATAATCACACTAAATATTATATTACAATAATACTTATATAAATATAATTCTTGAATATACTACATATTTACACATATAAATAATCAAGAGTTTGTTCTGAGCATTAAGTAAGTAAGAATCTTCTGATTGGTAAATAATAAAAACTACTAATCATTTCTGTCCGAGTCGCTAAGGCCTTCAATTGAATTCCCTTCATTTAATTTTGCCTGGAATTTGAAGACAGTAGTTTGATTTGAATCTGTTCTAAATTACTGAAACGGTTTTTTTTGTAAATTTCTAATATACTCCTATAATGTGGGTGCTCGAACCCTTGCAAATGCTCTGTACTGACTTAAGTAGAAGTTGAGGTTGGCTGTGGAGTAATTCGATCGAATTACAGTTCATGCAGTCAGGAACCATATTTTATTTTAACGCATTTCAATATACTGGGGTTGTCAGAGGCCTAGATGCAAGCAATCTCCCATACTTGATTAATAATTAAAAATAAATAAATATCTTCACGCAATTCCCAATACAGGGGTAGACAGAGATCGAGTATAGACAATAAGTCCCTTCGACCCACCTTCCACTGAACATATTTTCGAGACAACGTGATAGGTGGTGAGCCCGTCGCCGTCTTTCTCTCCAGGCCAACGATATAATTCGTACATAAGTTTTTGAAAAACCCATTGGTACGAGCGTGCCAACCACTCGGCTATCGTGATTAAGTCTTTATATATTAAAATACAGAATCCGTTTATGACCGCAAATACCAAACCTGCGATCTCCACTGTACATGACGATGTTTGATGAAAAATGAGAAATTTAAATAAATAAATAAATAAATATCTTCACACAATTCCCAATACAGGGGTAGACAGAGGTCTAGTCTAGGCAATTAAGTCCCTTCGAACCACCTTCCAACGAAGATATTTCGGGACAACGTGACAGGTAGTGAGCCTGTCGCCATCTTTATGTCCAAGCCAACGATATGAATCTTACATAGGTTTTTTGAAAAAACCCATTGGTACCAGCCCGCCACCGGGGATCGAACTCGGGTCTCTCGACTCGAAATTCCGGCTAACACTTCCACTCGGCTATCGTGACTATTATATTGAAATATCGTGATTATATACAAATTTAAAAAATATTATTTGTCTAATAACAATAACAAAACATTAAAAAGCCAAGTATTACTTAATTTCCTTAAAAATTAAATCAATAAAAATGCGTCAGAAATTTATTTATCTATAGTTTACCTTACATACAGAGATAGGGACAACACCACATACATTCCTCTGATCCCGAAGCACTTGTATGTTGTATGGAATCAGAAACAATGAAGGTACCACAAACACCCATGTCCGAGAAATGTAGAAAAAGTGTACACTACATTGTCCCGACCGGGAACCTGGGAGTTCCGAGCCAACGACACCACGAAAAACGCCACTCATCTACGGAGGTTATCATATTATTTACACAAAATTTATATAGGGGTTAGAAAGTGTGTCTTAACGGCATTCTGACCCGGTCAACCCGAGGTATGAAAAAAAATATTTTAGGTGCTTAAATATAGGCAGACAAGTGCATATCGGTAAATATTGCAAACTCTAGAAATATTACTTGGTATATACTTAAATTTATAATTATATCAAATTACATTTTGACTTAAGATATAACTACATAATCACACTAAATATTATATTACAATAATACTCGTATAATAATTATATAAATATAATTCTTGAATATACTACATATTTACACATATAAATAATCAAGAGTTTGTTCTGAGCATTAAGTAAGTAAGAATCTTCTGATTGGTAAATAATAAAAAATACTAATCATTTCTGTCCGAGTCGCTAAGGCCTTCAATTGAATTCCCTTCATTTAATTTTGCCTGGAATTTGAAGACAGTAGTTTGATTTGAATCTGTTCTAAATTACTGAAACGGTTTTTTTTGTAAATTTCTAATATACTCCTATAATGTGGGTGCTCGAACCCTTGCAAATGCTCTGTACTGACTTAAGTAGAAGTTGAGGTTGGCTGTGAGTAATTCAGTCGAATTACAGTTCATGCAGTCAGGAACCATATTTTATTTTAACGCATTTCAATATACTGGGGTTGTCAGAGGCCTAGATGCAAGCAATCTCCCATACTTGATTAATAATTAAAAATAAATAAATATCTTCACGCAATTCCCAATACAGGGTTAGACAAAGGTCTAGTCTAGACAATTAAGTGCCTTCGACCCACCATCCACCGAAGATATTTCCGGGACAACGAGACAGGTGGTGAGCTCGTCGCCGTCTTTATCTCCAAGCCAACGATATAATTCGTACATAAGTTTTTGAAAAACCCATTGGTACGAGCCTGCCACCTGGGGATCGAACTCGGGTCTCTTGACTCGAAATTCCGGCTAACACTTCCACTCGGCTATCGTGACTCCCATACATGGGTATACCTTAATTGGAATTACGCAACAGGTGGTGAGTCCATCGCTGTGTTAGTCTCCAATGGTATAATTTCATGATTCGTGAACAGTTTATATTCGTCATACAAATTTGTCCCTAGCGGGCTTCGAACCCACAACACTAGTTTCGAAGGGAAGTTCACCACCAACCTGGTCATTGGGACGTCAATGTCTAGAAATATACTTAGATAAAGAAATATTTATATAAACATACATGACTTGAGTATAAACATTCACATTCATTACAAAAATGTCTGCCCCTCGCCTGATTCCAAACTCAAACCTTTAGGTTTAGTCTGTGTCTCGACCAACTATCGCTATAGCTATCGGGTCGACATGCAATATTATAAATCATTCTTCATATATAAAATACCTACTTTGTGTTTTTCGCTTTAACTTATGTCTGATTTGCATTGTTACCTCGATGACACTACGGACTTAGAACCTTATCATGTTGATCCAAATAAAGTATAATGATTTCACGCACTTCCCAATACAGGGGTAGACAGAGGTCGTGTCTAGACAATTAAGTCCTTAGACCCACCTTCCACCGAAGATATTTTCGGGACAACGAGACAGGTGGTGAGCTCGTCGCCGTCTTTATCTCCAAGCCAACGATATAATTCGTACATAAGTTTTGAAAACCCATTGGTACGAGCCTGCCACCTGGGGATCGAACTCGGGTCTCTTGACTCAGTCTACGACCACCCACCACCACTAACCACTCGGCTATCGTGACTCCCATACATGGGTATACCTTAATTGGAATTACGCAACAGGTGGTGAGTCCATCCCCGCTTTATCTTAGTCTCAATGGTATAATTTCATGATTCGTGAACAGTTTATATTCGTCATACAAATTTAATGTCCCTAGCGGGCTTCAGACCCACAACACACTAGTTTCGAAGGAAGTTCACCACCAACCTGGTCATTGGGACGTCAATGTCTAGAAATATACTTAGATAAAGAAATATTTATATAAACATACATGACTTGAGTATAAACATTCACATTCATTACAAAATGTCTTGCCCTTGCCTGATTCAAACTCAAACCTTTAGGTTTAGTCTGTGTCACGACCAACTATCGCTATAGCTATCGGGTCGACGTGCAATATTATAAATCATTCTTCATATATAAAATACCTACTTTGTGTTTTTCGCTTTAACTTATGTCTGATTTGCATTGTTACCTCGATGACACTACGGACTTAGAACCTTATCATGTTGATCCAAATAAAGTATAATGATTTCACGCACTTCCCAATACAGGGGTAGACAGAGGTCGTGTCTAGAAAATTAAGTCCCTTAGACCCACCTTCCACCGAAGATATTTTCGGGACAACGAGACAGGTGGTGAGCCCGTCGCCGTCTTTTACGCCCAATCCAACGATATTCGTAAATAAGTTTTTTTTTTGAAAAACCCATTGGTACGAGTCTACCAACTGGGGATCGAACTCGGGTCTATTCACTCGAAATTCCGTCCACCCAACCATTCGGCTATAATATATATAATGAACTCGGAATTATTATAAGGACTAGACTTTTGAACAACCAATACAGAGTATGCAGTTGCGAGCAATATTTTGATGAATTTTTATTGTTAATATTTGATTCTAAAGATATTCTCGTTGAACACCCGTTGTGCTGTGTGCTCAACATAGTTTGAGAAATCGATTAGCTTAAATATATGTAGATATTTACGGTTAAAGACAAAGAAAATAAACTGTTTTATTGTTATAGAATTTTATAAGTCGTTAAATTTTACTTATATCTTTTTTATTAATATAATTTAATAATTATCATTCGTAAAAAATAATAATAAGAAATGCTAATTACATCCGCAATTAGCTTTTTTATACTTAGCATACTTTAGAGAAACGGGTTAAATGAAAAGTCCGCTAAGCAATGAAGCGAACTGTGACACCCCAGGGCTATTGACGTACACGCACCTCCCTGCCTGCGCCCTGCCGGCTTTCGCCGCAAACCCCCCTATAAACGAAATGAATGTTTGTTCTCGATAAAGTTAAGTCTATGTGTTATGTTTAAGTACTTTACGAGGAAACTTAATTTACTTAAACATAATTAACTTAGCAACAACCATAAAATGGCAGCTACTTAGCAAAATAATAAAGATCAATATGTTATGTATATGATTTATAGAGCAACATTGGGTAGTATCCCAATTCCTTTTCTTATGTATAGTATTTAAGTCGGTTTTTAGCTACAGCCTTGGAGGTCTCCTCTCGCCAGCGCATGTTCCAATGTAAAAAGCAGATTTAGACATAAAAAATAAAATATCTTCACGCCATTCAAAATATAGGGATAGACAGAGTTCTAGACAATTAAGTCCCTTAGACCCACCTTCCACCGAAGATATTTTCGGGACAACGAGACAGGTGGTGAGCCCGTCGCCGTCTTTTACGCCCAATCCAACGATATTCGTAAATAAGTTTTTTTGAAAAACCCATTGGTACGAGTCTACCAACTGGGGATCGAACTCGGAAGGTCTATTCCTTGAAATTCCGTCCACCCAACCATTCGGCTATAATATATATAATGAACTCGGAATTATTATAAGGGATAGACTTTTGAACAACCAATACAGAGTATGCAGTTGCGAGCAATATTTTGATGATTTTTTATTGTTAATATTTGATTCTAAAGATATTCTCGTTGAACACCGTTCAATATGTGTGCTCAGCATAGTTTGAGAAATCGATTAGCTTAAATATATGTAGATATTTACGGTTAAAGACAAAGAAAATAAACTGTTTTATTGTTATAGAATTTTATAAGTCGTTAAATTTTACTTATATCTTTTTTATTAATATAATTTAATAATTATCATTCGTAAAAATAATAATAAGAAATGCTAATTACATCCTGTGATTAAACATATAGCACATACTTTAGAGAAACGGGTTAAATGAAAAGTCCGCTAAGCAATGAAGCGAACTGTGACTTCAGGGCTATTGACGTACACACCTCCTACCTGCGCCCTGCAC
Organism: Sericinus montela; assembly: GCA_029286605.1. Classification (NCBI taxonomy): domain Eukaryota; kingdom Metazoa; phylum Arthropoda; class Insecta; order Lepidoptera; family Papilionidae; genus Sericinus; species Sericinus montela. Next base: position 9,864,092 of record JAGSMR010000001.1, read on the forward strand.
CGCTTTCATAAACCCTATAAACAGAAATGAATGTTTGTTCTCGATAAAGTTAAGTCTATGTGTTATGTTTAAGTACTTTACGAGGAAACTTAATTTACTTAAACATAATTAACTTAGCAACAACCATAAAATGGCAGCTACCCAACAAAATAATAAAGATCAATATGTTATGTATATGATTTATAGAGCAACATTGGGTAGTATCCCAATTCCTTTTCTTATGTATAGTATTTAAGTCGGTTTTAGCTACAGCCTTGGAGGTCTCCTCTCGCCAGCGCATGTTCCAATGTAAGCCTTGAGTTGGGTATAAAAATAAATAAATAAATATCTTCACGCAATTCCCAATACAGGGGTAGACAGAGATCGAGTATAGACAATAAGTCCCTTCGACCCACCTTCCACCGAACATATTTTCGAGACAACGTGACAGGTGGTGAGCCCGTCGCCGTCTTTCTCTCCAAGCCAACGATATAATTCGTACATAAGTTTTTGAAAAACCCATTGGTACGAGCGTGCCAACCACTCGGCTATCGTGATTAAGTCTTTATATATTAAAATACAGAATCCGTTTATGACCGCAAATACCAAACCTGCGATCTCCACTGTACATGACGATGTTTGATGAAAATGAGAAATTTAAATAAATAAATATCTTCACGCAATTCCCAATACAGGGGTAGACAGAGATCAGTATAGACAATAAGTCCCTTCGACCCACCATCCACCGAAGATATTTCCGGGACAACGAGACAGGTGGTGAGCTCGTCGCCGTCTTTATCTCAAGCCAACGATATAATTCGTACATAAGTTTTTGAAAAACCCATTGGTACGAGCGTGCCAACCACTCGGCTATCGTGATTAAGTCTTTATATATTAAATAAAATAAATAAATAAATAAATATCTTCACGCAATTCCCAATACAGGGGTAGACAGAGATCAGTATAGACAATAAGTCCCTTCGACCCACCATCCACCGAAGATATTTCCGGGACAACGAGACAGGTGGTGAGCTCGTCGCCGTCTTTATCTCAAGCCAACGATATAATTCGTACATAAGTTTTTGAAAAACCCATTGGTACGAGCGTGCCAACCACTCGGCTATCGTGACTATTATATTGAAATATCGTGATTATATACAAATTTAAAAAATATTATTTGTCTAATAACAATAACAAAACATTAAAAAGCCAAGTATAACTTAATTTCCTTAAAAATTAAATCAATAAAAATGCGTCAGAAATTTATTTATCTATAGTTTACCTTACATACAGAGATAGGGACAACACCACATACATTCCTCTGATCCCAAAGCACTTGTATGTTGTATGGAATCAGAAACAATGAAGGTACCACAAACACCCATGTCCGAGAAATGTAGAAAAAGTGTACACTACATTGACCCGACCGGGAACCTGGGAGTTCGAGCCAACGACACCACGAAAACGCCACTCGTCTACGGAGGTTATCATATTATTTACACAAAATTTATATAGGGGTTAGAAAGTGTGTCTTAACGGCATTCTGACCCAGTCAACCCGAGGTATGAAAAAAATATTTTAGGTGCTTAAATATGGGCAGACAAGTGCATATCGGTAAATATTGCAAATTCTAGAAATATTACTTGGTATATACTTAAATTTATAATTATATCAAATTACATTTGACTTAAGATATAACTACATAATCACACTAAATATTATATTACAATAATACTCGTATAATAATTATATAAATATAATTCTTGAATATACTACATATTTACACATATAAATAATCAAGAGTTTGTTCTGAGCATTAAGTAAGTAAGAATCTTCTGATTGGTAAATAATAAAAATACTAATCATTTCTGTCCGAGTCGCTAAGGCCTTCAATTGAATTCCCTTCATTTAATTTTGCCTGGAATTTGAAGACAGTAGTTTGATTTGAATCTGTTCTAAATTACTGAAACGGTTTTTTTTGTAAATTTCTAATATACTCCTATAATGTGGGTGCTCGAACCCTTGCAAATGCTCTGTACTGACTTAAGTAGAAGTTGAGGTTGGCTGTGGAGTAATTCGATCGAATTACAGTTCATGCAGTCAGGAACCATATTTTATTTTTAACGCATTTCAATATACTGGGGTTGTCAGAGGCCTAGATGCAAGCAATCTCCCATACTTGATTAATAATTAAAAAAATAAATAAATATCTTCACGCAATTCCCAATACAGGGTTAGACAAAGGTCTAGTCTAGACAATTAAGTCCCTTCGACCCACCATCCACCGAAGATATTTCCGGGACAACGAGACAGGTGGTGAGCTCGTCGCCGTCTTTATCTCCAAGCCAACGATATAATTCGTACATAAGTTTTTGAAAAACCCATTGGTACGAGCGTGCCAACCACTCGGCTATCGTGACTATTATATTGAAATATCGTGATTATATACAAATTTAAAAAATATTATTTGCATAATACAAATACCCATACTCGTATGTGTCAAAGCGTCACCTGGAAACTGGAGCACACTCAGCATAATTCTATGACATGTTTTGCCATGGCGCCGGTTTTCATTGTGTCAAACTAAACATAGAGTCTTCCAAAACAGAAATTACTGTGCTTAGCACTGAGACATATCGTTTCTGAGTCAACGTGTATCGCGTTCTTTATCCTATGGCTGTCACCATACAATTCTATTTAATCTGTATCGCGACCTAACACTACCAAAAGATTTTTATCTTGGCGTCTTCATAATTTTCTTTTTTTTTTTTTTTTTTTTTTTTTTTTTTTTTTTTTTTTTTTTTTTTTTTTTTTTTTTTTTTTTTTTTTTTTTTTGAAAACCCATTGGTACGAGCCTGCCACCTGGGGATCGAACTCAGGTCTATTCACTCGAAATTCCGTCCACCCAACCATTCGGCTATAATATATATAATGAACTCGGAATTATTATAAGGACTAGACTTTTGAACAACCAATACAGAGTATGCAGTTGCGAGCAATATTTTGATGATTTTTATTGTTAATATTTGATTCTAAAGATATTCTCGTTGAACACCCGTTGTGCTGTGTGCTCAACATAGTTTGAGAAATCGATTAGCTTAAATATATGTAGATATTTACGGTTAAAGACAAAGAAAATAAACTGTTTTATTGTTATAGAATTTTATAAGTCGTTAAATTTTACTTATATCTTTTTATTAATATAATTTAATAATTATCATTCGTAAAAAATAATAATAAGAAATACTAATTACATCCGCAATTAGCTTTTTATATAGCATACTTTAGAGAAACGGGTTAAATGAAAAGTCCGCTAAGCAATGAAGCGAACTGTGACACCCCAGGGCTATTGACGTACACGCACCTCCCTGCCTGCGCCCTGCCGGCTTTCGCCGCAAACCCCCTATAAACGAAATGAATGTTTGTTCTCGATAAAGTTAAGTCTATGTGTTATGTTTAAGTACTTTACGAGGAAGCTTAATTTATAATTTATATAATATAATAATAAATAAATAAATATCTTCACGCAATTCCCAATACAGGGTTAGACAAAGGTCTAGTCTAGACAATTAAGTCCCTTCGACCCACCATCCACCGAAGATATTTCCGGGACAACGAGACAGGTGGTGAGCTCGTCGCCGTCTTTATCTCAAGCCAACGATATAATTCGTACATAAGTTTTTGAAAACCCATTGGTACGAGCCTGCCACCTGGGGATCGAACTCAGGTCTATTCACTCGAAATTCCGTCCACCCAACCATTCGGCTATAATATATATAATGAACTCGGAATTATTATAAGGACTAGACTTTTGAACAACCAATACAGAGTATGCAGTTGCGAGCAATATTTTGATGATTTTTATTGTTAATATTTGATTCTAAAGATATTCTCGTTGAACACCCGTTGTGCTGTGTGCTCAACATAGTTTGAGAAATCGATTAGCTTAAATATATGTAGATATTTACGGTTAAAGACAAAGAAAATAAACTGTTTTATTGTTATAGAATTTTATAAGTCGTTAAATTTTACTTATATCTTTTTATTAATATAATTTAATAATTATCATTCGTAAAAAATAATAATAAATAAATAAATATCTTCACGCAATTCCCAATACAGGGTTAGACAAAGGTCTAGTCTAGACAATTAAGTCCCTTCGACCCACCATCCACCGAAGATATTTCCGGGACAACGAGACAGGTGGTGAGCCCGTCGCCGTCTTTATCTCAAGCCAACGATATAATTCGTACATAAGTTTTTGAAAACCCATTGGTACGAGTCTACCAACTGGGGATCGAACTCAGGTCTATTCACTCGAAATTCCGTCCACCCAACCATTCGGCTATAATATATATAATGAACTCGGAATTATTATAAGGACTAGACTTTTGAACAACCAATACAGAGTATGCAGTTGCGAGCAATATTTTGATGATTTTTATTGTTAATATTTGATTCTAAAGATATTCTCGTTGAACACCCGTTGTGCTGTGTGCTCAACATAGTTTGAGAAATCGATTAGCTTAAATATATGTAGATATTTACGGTTAAAGACAAAGAAAATAAACTGTTTTATTGTTATAGAATTTTATAAGTCGTTAAATTTTACTTATATCTTTTTTATTAATATAATTTAATAATTATCATTCGTAAAAAATAATAATAAGAAATACTAATTACATCCGCAATTAGCTTTTTTATACTTAGCATACTTTAGAGAAACGGGTTAAATGAAAAGTCCGCTAAGCAATGAAGCGAACTGTGACACCCCAGGGCTATTGACGTACACGCACCTCCCTGCCTGCGCCCTGCCGGCTTTCGCCGCAAACCCCCCTATAAACGAAATGAATGTTTGTTCTCGATAAAGTTAAGTCTATGTGTTATGTTTAAGTACTTTACGAGGAAACTTAATTTACTTAAACATAATTAACTTAGCAACAACCATAAAATGGCAGCTACTTAGCAAAATAATAAAGATCAATATGTTATGTATATGATTTATAGAGCAACATTGGGTAGTATCCCAATTCCTTTTCTTATGTATAGTATTTAAGTCGGTTTTTAGCTACAGCCTTGGAGGTCTCCTCTCGCCAGCGCATGTTCCAATGTAAAAAGCAGATTTAGACATAAAAAATAAAATATCTTCACGCCATTCAAAATATAGGGATAGACAGAGTTCTAGACAATTAAGTCCCTTAGACCCACCTTCCACCGAAGATATTTTCGGGACAACGAGACAGGTGGTGAGTCCATCGCTGTCTTAGTCTCCAATGGTATAATTTCATGATTCGTGAACAGTTTATATTCGTCATACAAATTTGTCCCTAGCGGGCTTCGAACCCACAACACTAGTTTCGAAGGGAAGTTCACCACCAACCTGGTCATTGGGACGTCAATGTCTAGAAATATACTTAGATAAAGAAATATTTATATAAACATACATGACTTGAGTATAAACATTCACATTCATTACAAAAATGTCTGCCCCTTGCCTGATTCCAAACTCAAACCTTTAGGTTTAGTCTGTATCACGACCAACTATCGCTATAGCTATCGGGTCGACGTGCAATATTATAAATCATTCTTCATATATAAAATACCTACTTTGTGTTTTTCGCTTTAACTTATGTCTGATTTGCATTGTTACCTCGATGACACTACGGACTTAGAACCTTATCATGTTGATCCAAATAAAGTATAATGATTTCACGCACTTCCCAATACAGGGGTAGACAGAGGTCGTGTCTAGACAATTAAGTCCCTTAGACCCAACTTCCACCGAAGATATTTTCGGGACAACGAGACAGGTGGTGAGTCCATCGCTGTCTTAGTCTCCAATGGTATAATTTCATGATTCGTGAACAGTTTATATTCGTCATACAAATTTGTCCCTAGCGGGCTTCAGACCCACAACACTAGTTTCGAAGGAAGTTCACCACCAACCTGGTCATTGGGACGTCAATGTCTAGAAATATACTTAGATAAAGAAATATTTATATAAACATACATGACTTGAGTATAAACATTCACATTCATTACAAAAATATCTGCCCCTTGCCTGATTCCAAACTCAAACCTTTAGGTTTAGTCTGTGTCACGACCTAACACTACCAAAAGATTTTTATCTTGGCGTCTTCATAATTTTCTTTTTTTTTGTATCTCCAGGTGGACGGCACTTTCAAATGGTTTTTTTTTTATATTGTGTACGAATTATATCGTTGGGTTGAACATTAAGACAGCGACCCGTTCACCACCTGTCACGTTGTCCCAAACATATCTTCGGCGGAAGTTGGGTCGAAACGATTTAATTGTCTAGGCCTTTGCCTATCCCTGTATTGGGAATGGCGTGAAGATTTATTTATTTATTTACATCAAACATATTTTTAGTTGTATGATAAGTGAAGCATACAATGCAGTTAGTGTGGAATGCCCCTAAATGTAGGTGATGGGTAAAATATATCATGCAGTTTATATTAAGGACGTTTATAATTTTTTTTTAACAGAAAAGGGTGGCATACAAGCAGGTGGCTCACGTGATGGTAAGTGATTACCGCCGCCCATGAACACCCGTAATACCAGAGGCATATCAGATGAGCTGCCTCCCTTGGAGTCCCCCCCCCCTCAGAATTGGGGGGGAGGGACCACTTCACGCCGGTATTTTGAGAGGTCGTGGTACTTCTCCGGTCGAACCGACCCATTGATGCAACGACAAAAGCTGATGCGTGGCTCTACCACTGTAGAATATAATGTTTAATTTCTATTAGATAAATGAATGAATCTTCAATAATTATTTAATCGATTTCAATTCGTAACCCTTAGCTTAGGCAAGTCACGTAATATTAAAGATAACAAATAAAATATTCATCAAATAACGATTGCGCCCGACAGAAGACGAATGTATTGGACAATCCATTTGAAAAAAAAATACCCATTGGGACGAGCCTACCACCTGGGGTCGAACTCAGGTCTCTTGAATCGAATTCTGATCATCCTACCACTTTTTTTGACCATAGATTTTGGCCATAGATGCTATAATTTATAGCTCTCAAGAAGGTAATTTGCCGTTAGAGGACATGAGCCGCATGATACAGCGATTACGAATTAAGCGTTATTTTCCAAGACACCGTCACAAGCGAAGCTTTGAAGCAACATGCATGCATACAATTCTCGTCAGTCACATGCAATCTTAAGGTTTCCTCATACTTGGTGCATGCACACTACTCGGAGTCCTATCAACTTTGGTAATGTTGCTGACATTACCAAAGTTGATCGGAGTGCCTAAACGAAAGAAAGAAAGGTTTATTCGCCAACATAACGCTTTGACAATTATTTCAAATTCAAATTATAGCCAAAAGAAACATTAAAAAAACAATTATTAAGAAAAAAAAAGTAATATAAGACATAGTTTATTAATAATATTACCTGCATAATACAAATACCCATACTCGTATGTGTCAAAGCGTCACCTGGAAACTGGAGCACACTCAGCATAATTCTATGACATGTTTTGCCATGGCGCCGGTTTTCATTGTGTCAAACTAAACATAGAGTCTTCCAAAACAGAAATTACTGTGCTTAGCACTGAGACATATCGTTTCTGAGTCAACGTGTATCGCGTTCTTTATCCTATGGCTGTCACCATACAATTCTATTTAATCTGTATCGCGACCTAACACTACCAAAAGATTTTTATCTTGGCGTCTTCATAATTTTCTTTTTTTTTGTATCTCCAGGTGGACGGCACTTTCAAATGGTTTTTTTTTTATATTGTGTACGAATTATATCGTTGGGTTGAACATTAAGACAGCGACCCGTTCACCACCTGTCACGTTGTCCCAAACATATCTTCGGCGGAAGTTGGGTCGAAACGATTTAATTGTCTAGGCCTTTGCCTATCCCTGTATTGGGAATGGCGTGAAGATTTATTTATTTATTTACATCAAACATATTTTTAGTTGTATGATAAGTGAAGCATACAATGCAGTTAGTGTGGAATGCCCCTAAATGTAGGTGATGGGTAAAATATATCATGCAGTTTATATTAAGGACGTTTATAATTTTTTTTTAACAGAAAAGGGTGGCATACAAGCAGGTGGCTCACGTGATGGTAAGTGATTACCGCCGCCCATGAACACCCGTAATACCAGAGGCATATCAGATGAGCTGCCTCCCTTGGAGTCCCCCCCCCCTCAGAATTGGGGGGGAGGGACCACTTCACGCCGGTATTTTGAGAGGTCGTGGTACTTCTCCGGTCGAACCGACCCATTGATGCAACGACAAAAGCTGATGCGTGGCTCTACCACTGTAGAATATAATGTTTAATTTCTATTAGATAAATGAATGAATCTTCAATAATTATTTAATCGATTTCAATTCGTAACCCTTAGCTTAGGCAAGTCACGTAATATTAAAAGATAACAAATAAAATATTCATCAAATAACGATTGCGCCCGACAGAAGACGAATGTATTGGACAATCCATTTAAGAACAACTTCAGCAGACAATGCAAATTTACGTTGTGATAATGATGTAATTATGCATTTCGGTTCTTACAACTGTGGGCGACTAGAATTAAAAAAATGTAAGTCGATATACAGCATTTGATATTCCTATATTCTACTAAGCAGACTTATATTTAATCTTTAGCTAAACCAATAATTATTTTGTCTGTTTTTCAATAGTTTTTGTATTTTATTTATCATCAGACAGTTTCTTATACAGAGGTAGACTGAAGTCCAAATGATGAAGCCCTTTCGACCTTTTCATCGAAGCATATTTGGGAGAATTTGACAGATACACAAAACACAGACACAGACATTCAAAAATAAACAAAAATTAGTCACGATAGCCGAGTGGAAGGGTGGTAGGAATTTCGAGTCGAGAGACCCAAGTTCGATCCCCAGGTACCAATACCAATGGGTTTTTTCAAAAAAACTAAGTACGATTCATATCATCATATCATATCATTCATAAATAAATAAATAAATATCTTCACGCAATTCCCCTGTATTGGGAATTGCGTGAAGATATTTATTCTACAGTGGTAGACAGAGGTCTAGTCTAGACGATTAAGTCTTTTCGACCCACCTTCCACCGAAGCTATATTCGGGATAACGTGACAGGTGGTGAGCCCGTCGCCGTCTTTATGTCCAAGCCAACGATATTCGTACATAAGTTTTTGAAAAACCCATTGGTACGTGCCTCGTGTGGGAATCGAACTCGGGTCTTTCGTCTCGAAATTCCGACCACCCAACCACTCGGCTATCGTGACATAATGGCTGACCGTTATGATAACGATTATAGTCTTACCCCCTCCATTTTGTAATTAAGGTGTGTATTCTGAAGGCGGGTTAAAAATGTTTACTTATAATAATATAACGATTTTAGTTACTTAAGCCAGATTGCTAAATTCAGTAAGCAGTTAATTGCTATCCGCACAATGCCAAATTAAATACTAAGTTTTTTTTATTATTCGTAAACAGCTTATGTAAAATAGTTATTGACGAACTTTGTTGCGACATTTATACAGAACACGCGACAGGTCAAGGCCCATGAACAGTCTACAATATGAGTACAGTTGTGTACCGCAATTGTCATTTAGACCAATTTGTGGAATTAATGTTCACACTGTGTTTATTTAACACACATCTGATTTATATCAATTCGCGCAATAATTGTAGTTTCATTAAAATTATATTGTTAAAGTTAAGTCACGTAAGCCGAGTTGTTGGTTGGTCGAAATTTGAGTTAAAAGGCCCAAGTTCGATCTCCAGGAAGTTGGTTCGTTCCAATGATTTTTCAAAAACTTATATGCGATTTATAGAAAGATGGCAATGATGTTAAAGGTATTGCAAATTAAAACAATGTTCTTTTCAAATTTCTGAATAATAGAAAAAAGGTTAGAAAATTTATGGTCTTGCTCTCCCTAAGTACTACCCCTCGGATAATTTATAGCTAGGGAGCAAGTGAGCATATCGGTATAAACTTGTTTTGCAGGGGTTTCACATCGAGGTGGATTGCATTTTACATGAGTATGAACTGATTTGGTCCAGTCCTACAAGTTTAAGGAGTTGGTTAAAAATGGGATATTAAATCATTTGTACATATCTGCCTCTGGGGTTGGCGGCCACAATCATTCTGAAAACGAGGAAAATCGAAAAGGCAGACAATAAGGGCTCTGCACTCTCACGGGGCGGGTCAGTAATACTCAGTAGACGTACAATTGTACTTGTAGCATGGCGCGAGCGTTAATTAAAAAAAAGCAAATGTCTGTCTTTGGAATATTAGAGGACAGTTTTTATGTAAATTTTATTGGTTAATTAGTTTAATTGGTATTTATGTAAACATTAGTCCAAGAGCGTCATATAACATACGTTTTAATAACGGTTAATGACAGACGTGTGCTTATTATATCGTAATTTTGCTCGCATCGGCTAGCTCCCTGAGTATTGAAAGGAATTTGTCGAAATATTCTTTTGGTAAAATTTTATTTTGCATATTCTTTTATTTTTTTATTGTATTAACATGTAAGCAGTGCGTATCTGGCATTATAAACAAAAAAGCTACCGTCTTCCACGTAACTATTTAATTTTCCGGCGCAAAATTTAAACTTTGTGGTTATGGTCTTGTAAGCTATTCAATCAATGTTAACAAGTTTTCCTTTAATAATATCTTCATAATTATTGTGAATTCACCTTAGAAAAATTACACGGAGTCTTTTTATAAAAGTTTTAAAATTTATGATTTCACCCTACATTATTCTTATAACAAACTAATTCGGGGAAGCATGCTACGATATTTACATAGTGTCAATCCTATTGGTGTTAACTTCATGGCCTATGCTTCTTCGAAATAAATATGCTATCCAACATAAAGCCGAACCAGTAGTTCTAGAGATTATCCATTACAAACAAAAAAAAAAACAACAGAATTTTCCTCTTTGTAATATTGCTAGACATCGTAGATGTTAGTAAATTTGCAAATAATAATATTTAAAATTGTTTAACGTGTGGTAAAATCATAATAATGCGTCGTATATTTACGTCCTGTTTGTAAGTAGACTGAGTAAAACACTCAGGTTAATACGACTATAAGAATCTGGTGGCAAGGCTTGTCAAGCTTTAAATCTATTTCCTCAAGGGTTTACAGCCCCTTGGCTACCCAGATGCATAAATCAGTGCGAGCTTTGATACATATAAATGAATGTGACGTTTATTATGTGATGTGATTTTTATTTAAGTAATGCTTATTCGTTGTTTTTATTAGGTACTGAGGAAAATATTTTACAGGGGTAATTAAGCAGCTCTATAGTTGTTCATACACACCTTTAATTAAAATAATAAATATTTTCACACAATTTCCAATACAGGGGTAGACAAAGGTCTAGTCCAGACAATTAAGTCCCTTGGACTCACCTTCCACCGAAGATATTTTCGTTACAATGTGACAGGTGGTGAGCCAGTCGCCGTCTTTATGTCCAAGCCAACGATATGTAATTCGTACATAAGTTTTTGAAAAACCCATTGACCCAAAAACCAAAAATCCATTCGGCAACAAATTCCAACCACCCAACCACTCGGCTATCGTGACCTTTAATTTTAATTTTTTAATACTCTAAGAGTGAGCATCGTTTTTATTGTAAATTCTTTCTTCCATTTACTGTCTCACTGTATTAGTTTTGATGATAGGTAAAAAGGGCTATTTTATCCAAAGAATATTTAGTAAATATATATGTTAACAAAATTGTTTTCACATATCACATTACTCATTATCAAACCAACGATGATTTTAAAGTTATGCCAATGGAAGTCAAGGAGAAATTCAAAGTGTACCTTTAAAATGTGAAGACCTATGAAGATAAATATCTACAAGCAGACAAGAAATTGTTACGTTAGCGGCACTATGCACATTACTTTATCTTATTATGATAGGCATTTAAAATGCCATTTAGTTAAGTCGTTAGTCAACTACAACCAATGTTGAAGAAACGATAAGACTTTACACGAATTGTCTTACTGTTACTAGTCTACTGAGTGGAAGACGTTTGTTTCATAACTATTTACATATTCTACTGATAAAAGCATGGCAAGTAGTTATAGCCCCATAATGTCTAAGGGCTATGTTTTACTTAAATATTATTGATATTTATCAAAAAGCCTTATCGCCAAAAATTAAGAATACTGTCTTGTTACTTGTTTTTAGGCTCACACTTTGTTTTCCATTTTCGAGAAAACGTTCAGACACGAAGCAAACAAATGACTACAATCAGAATAAAAGCAAAAGAGAATCGAAGATGTTTTTCTAAATTAATATTACAAATGTGTATCTGAGCTATGCCTGCCAGTATTTACCTTTTTTTTCTTATCAAGAAGTATGTCGTTCTCACTACTTTTTGACCTCTCCTCATATCACTTGTTCATAGACAACTGAGTATATTGTGAGTGTTATATGTTCTTTTTTTTTCTAAAAGATAGCATTAAGTTGAATTATTTAGTGTTCAAATCGCAATAAATCAATGATGTTATGCAACATCATGTATGGTATGGATGTCAATAATGTGCACGTTAACACGCTACTAAATTCAGTACCGTATGGACATGCATAAAAATAGATCTTAATTTTATTATTTTAAAGTGTCTTCATATAAACCAATTAAAATACAATAGTATAGTTCACCTAACTAATGAATGATGCTATCGTATAATCATTAAAATTATAAAAAAGTCACGATAGCCGAGTGATTGGGTGATTGGAATTTAGAGTCAAGAGACCCGAGTTCGATCCCCAGGTGGCAGGCTCGTACCAATAGGTTTTTCAAAAACTTATGTACTAATTATGTCGTTGACTTGGACTTAAGACCGCGACGGGCTCAACCCCTGTCACGGTGTCCCGAAAATATCTTCGGTGGAATGTGGATCGAAGGGACTTAATTGTCTAGACTAAACCTTCTAGATTCTAAATAATTTAATAATGTGGAAGACTAAAAACACAAAATCAACACGTAAATTATTTAAAAATTTGAAAAATCTTTAAAAATAAAACTAACAAGTTTTGGATTATTATATATTATTATTTATAAGGTATAATTAGGTATTAGTATCTACAAGGGCAAAGAATAAATTAAAATAAAGTAAATTTTAGTTACGCCTAAAAAATTCTACTTGGTTCAATGCGGGATATCAAGGTACTTGTACCAAACCTTGCTACGATAAGATGAGATCCTGGCAGTTGCAGAAATAAACCAACGTAAACAAAACTCCTGATAATAATAATCTGTTGGGCTATCTGTATATTTACAAAGCGTGTAAAGTAGGTAGTATTTCTGATTATCATGAAGCGTACAACGAGTTACACTAAAAATAATTACAAATCCAAACCGTTATCGGTTATCGTTATCATTATCGCAATTCAAACAGAAATCCAGCGATAGTGACTTTTTGTGAGATGTCATATCAACTTGTCTCTAAAGTACATATATTATTTTACACTATTTATTTCTGATTGCATTGTCTATAAATGATAAATTTTGTGACACAATATCTAAATGTTTTATCATAATATTATGTAATTTTTTTTTATAATTTGGTGAATGAATTTTGGATTAAGATTTTTACGTGTTGTAAACTGAAAAAAAAGGTAACTGATAACAATCTTGACTAGTTTGTTTTCGGTTAGAGTTGCCCAACTCAACAAAATTCCACCGCATATTTCAAAATTTAAAGTTAGTTTTTTAGGTAGCATGTTTCATCTACAAAGAAATACAAAACCTTTTCCTTTCTTCCTGTCTGTAACAGTCCCACATGTAATATAAATTTTCACACTTGTGTTAAAATATGTATCCAAATTTTTATAAGGTACTACTATTGTTTCTGCAGAACTGAAATATCGAATTTGACTTCATTGGATATAATGGTTAATTTTACTTCGTTCGAAAAACAAATTGTAATTATGGTAAAATTGATTCATCCAGAAATAGAAAAAATTGTCAAATCTACTTTAAATGAATTGTGTAACATGTCGGAACAGCGCACAGTGAGGAGTAGTATATAACCAACTCATATTTTTTGTATTAAATCTCTAACAGATAACTCTTTTGGAAGTTAATTAAGTAAATTCTTTTTGAAAAATAAATTATAATTTTCAACCACAACCGAAACCGATTTATTTCCTAACAAGGGTATAGAAAAATTGTTTCCTGCTTTCGCGTTTAATGTTGTATTTATTTTTCACTCACTATGTGGCCATGTGAGCCAGATAAAATGTTCTCCGGGGATGTCGTAAATTCATTACGGCAGCAACTTAATTACGCAGAAAATATTCTGAAACATGCCTTCAATATTATTTTCTATTTAGCATTATTACTTCTTATATATTGCTGTATGGTAGACGGAGTGCGCGATAGTATTAATTTTGCCGTTATATTTCCTTTTACTTGCTACTTATATCTCAGATGTACCAAACCATTATGTACCATTTCAAAAATGATGATTTTGTTATACAAACTTGCATCCCAAATTTTAGTCGAAATTTCGAAAATTTTTCACATAATTTTATAGCATACATACTAATTGTCATACTTCAAATTCAGAAAGGATATCGTTCTAACAAATTTCAAACTTTATTTTACCCCTTAGTGAAGACTCATAAAATCCTTTATTAGCTCATATCTCCTAATCCTAAATATAATAAAGGGCTTACTACCTATTTGTTTTTTTTACAGGAATTTGCCTAACTTGGAGAGGTTTCGATAAGTACGATAACCTTAATGCCGTCGTAATGCATTCCAATTACTGTATTGTTTCGTTTAGAAACATTACATGTATGTTATAACGAATAATTACAGAGCATGAGACATTTGATCTTACGCCTGAGGAGCAACACCTAAGCATCTTTCGAAGTTATTTAGCAACAGTAACAAGCATAAATCATCAGACACCTCGCACCATACACCTGCTAGTCTAGACCGAATTTAGTCCTCATATATGTAAACATGGTTATTCCGCCATCTCTCGAAAGATTATTGCATTTTATGCTTTTCCCTTTTACGCAGTTACCACAGTATATACAAATGTTACTAACCGTAGATGTCGTTTTTCTGAAAAATAACCTTTTATGGCTTTTATGGCAGCGACACGCCTGTCCATATCTAAATCACATCTTCCATCCCGGCTAAACGCACTCCTCAAGTATACAATTTCATTCACCTGTTCTAGACATTCCTGATTTACACCATTATATATATATATATATATATATATATATATATATATATATATATATATATATATATATATATATATATATATATATATATATATATATATATATATATATATATATATATATATATATATATATATATATATATATATATATATATATATATATATATATATATATATATATATATATATATATATATACAACATTAACAATAAATACTGAAATAGTAACACAATCTAGCAAATTGAATATTAATTATTTTATGGGGATTACAGTTCCTTATGAACTATGTAATTAGTTATAAACAGAACTTTAAAATATTGATCAGATAGGATAAAAATGCAAATATGCAATTCCTGCTATAGACCACCTATATCAAGAGTCGTAAGCTTACGGGTAAGTATTAGGTCATTGAAGCGTCATTTTTCTTGTCAGAGAGCAATGGCCTTTCTAAAAAATTTCCACTCAACTTTTCACTAAGCTATTTCTTAAATTTCTACTAAGATCTACGCGATTCTTAAACTTTATGTACTAATTTTACAAATATATATATATTATATATTTTTATTGCATAAATAAAAATAAATAAATTCACGCGATTCCCAATACAGGGGTAGACAGAGGTCTAGACAATTAAAACCTTTCGAGCCACCTTCCACAGAAGACATTTTTTGGGACAACGTGGCAGGTGGTGAGCCCGTCGCCGTCTTCATGCCCAAGCCAACGATATAAATCGTAGGTAAGTTTTTAGGAAAAAAAAAAACCGTTGGATTGGGGCACACACGACCCTTGGGGACCTAACTCAGGATCAGTCTCTTGATTCGAATTCCGATCACCCAACCACTAGGCTGTCGTGAATTATTATTGCAGCATTTTTTTAATTTTGTCCATGTAACTAATTTAAATATAATCAACTTTTAGAAAGTTCTAGTAGATTTTATTTCCTCTTACATTCGTACCAGTATATCTGTATACAATAGATATATGTATGCAAGCATATACAATACTTGGAGTTTTTTTTATCAAACGATGCGAACGGTTTTAAAATTTTAAGAATAACCTAAATATACAAACTATATGTGATGCGAAAATGATATACCTAAAACGTATTGTCGTATATAAACGTATTTACAAAGTTTTATTGAAATGTTTGAGAATTCAAAAAGTTATGTACGAATTATATCGTTGGCTTGGGCATAAAGACGACGACGGGCTCACCACCTGCCACGTTGTCCCAAAAATATCTTCGGTGGAAGGTGGGTCAAAGGGACTTAATTGTTTAGACTAGACTTCTGTCTTCCCCTGTATTATTAATTGCGTGAAAATATTTAGTTATTTATTGATTTTATTTAGAACCTTTTAGTGGCAGTATTATAATGTATATTCTCTGGCTATATGTAGGCATCACAAAGAGCCAATTATAGTTGGAGAAGGAGCAATTGCAATTACGTGTATATCGGTGTTAAGCTCATGTTATCCACACGGCTTGTGTTCAATAAACAATGCATGCAAAATATGGAGTTCATGATATGCAAAAGAAAATGCTTTTGGAATATTTTCTGTAAGTTAAAAAAAATTACAATGCCGCTAACTTTACAAGTATTAACATAAATGTCTACACTTCATTATTATTATTGTCGTAACAGCCAGCAGAAGTCAACCTCTGAATATTAAACACTCTAGGTTTTGCCGTAAAACTTGACGCCGAGGGATCTGTTCTTAACGACTCGCCACAACTTATACAAATCTAAACAATTTACTTCTTTGGACCCACTTTTCACCGAAGCTTATATGCGAAGACCTAAAATATATTTAAAATAATTAAAGTTCCAATCGTGCTGATATTCAGCATTCCATTCACGGCAGCGATCCGTGAAACTTGTTAAAAATTTGCAAAGCACAATACATTAGTTAGCTATGATATAATTAGAATTTTGGCGTTGTCGGTACGTTTGTTTTGTTTTATTTAAACTCTCTTTCGTTTGCATGGTTCTTGTATGGTGTTATCTTAGTCTGCTGTTCGAGGTCGCGGCGATCGCATGTGAGCGCTTTACAACGCGTTTCGTATTATATTAGTTGGGCATTCCGTCGTAGTACATGCCGCGATTCGGACGCGCCTTTACGGACCGTTATCACGTGTCGCGATATCAGGTCATTGCTAACTTTTATGGTGACTCAATTGAACAAGAGCTTCCTTTGTTAGTAAACGAACTGTAGTTATCAAATAAGTGAACGCTTGAAAGTATACCGTATAAAAAATAAACCGACCGTATAGTATTTAACTAAATAGCGAAATGACTCAGTGTTTCGAAATTTTAAATTGTTTACGACAATAGCGTTCGAGGTAGTGGAGTGTCTGTTTTTGAGGATCATGAAATCTGATGGAAAACTTTAAAAATAGAATGTGACTTAGATTTTTTTCTACGTGAAGTGAGGGCTTCGCAACAAAACATTGTGTTTTGAAAGAAATAATTGTGTTATGTAAATAGAAAATAAAGTTTTAGCCAACATGCTTGCTCGTAGCTACTGGAGTTTGTGGCTATTATGGGTTGCAAGCGGAATAGTTATAATACACGCGACTACAACCGACTATACAGAATTTGTAACAGAAACAGGTTTGAATAGTTTTATAGTTGATTCGTCTGTTATCAGATCCTATTACCGAGCATTCTATTACCTATATCAATGACTATGTTGACTGATTGGTTGTACGATCTTAATCTTTACATGTATATATAAAAATCATAACTTCTAACTGGTACGTCTCATAAATGCACCTTGTTCCTTCTAAACTATCAGTATTATACAAATAATATTATCAGTGCTAGTTTCAAAGCTATTCCTCATTTAGTTAATTAAACACTAAAGGCATTAAGCAACTAAGGAAATTATAAAGCAAATAGTATTTATCATATATTCAAATAAAATGAATTTGGAACCATTACTCACATGTCCAGTAATTGACGAATTACGAATAATTTATTCATTAGCAATAAGAATATTACCATTAGCAATAGAAACAAAAAATAATAACGTGAATCATTTATGGTAGACAGTTGATTATTGTAAATTTCTATGGGTCATTTATTTTAGTCATTTCACAAATTACAAAGTAACAACAATTTTTACTCTAAGATCTAAAATTCATATTCTTTTAATTTAACCAGATAATAGAAGGCAGATGAATAGTTTTGAAATTATGCTGATTTTGATAATAATCAGGTTTTTTTATAAGTATGAAATACCTAAAAGTTTGTCCACTTTTCAATCTTTTGCAGTAGAACTGAATAGTATGGCAACTAATTTGTTAATGCTTGAGTTTGATCTGATAAGTTATAGATAATGGGATACTTCTTGTATGAGGTAACCGCTAATAAGGTACGTATAGCTTGGCTAATGGGTTGTAAGTTCAGGGCTTTGTTCGTGCTATGCAGGAGTTGTGCTAACAGTTTCGCATATATAATGGAATTTTGTAACTAAAATAATGAAAAGTAACTAATTATTAAACTGAAACCATGCATTAGATTGATCACTGCTACCTTAAGATTCTTTTTCTTGATCTTTTTCTGCCTTAATATGTCAAAACTGACATCAATATTTTATAATTTACTTTTTAAATCATATCTGCCAATTTTTGAAATCACATAAAAATGAAAATAAAACTGTTCCAACTGGGCTTGGTAACGCTAACGCGGATTCTAGTATAAAAAAGTTTTTCATATTATAGGTTTTATATTCGGAATTTTTCGAAAACGACCCAGAATGACGAACTCCGTGGAAGAGTGGTGTAAACACCGGTTTGCAAGGTGTCTCCATCTCTAGGTCCCGGATTCGATTCCCGGTCGGGTCAATGTAGAAAAAATCACTTTTTCTCGGGTCTGGGTGTTTATGGTGCCTTGGTTGTTTCCAATTCCCATGCCACAAGTGCTTTAGCATCTTGCATTGGGATCGGAACAATGTATGTGATGTTGTCCCTATCATATATACTTTAAATCCATGCACCCCAAAGCCATAAAATATTCCCTAATATCATTTCGATATCGTTATAGGGATAGACAAAAATATATCACTGATTTAATACGATTGGTAGAAGGATACGTTATATTATATACCGCTTATAGCTATTTTCAATTCACTAATGAATCCAGGGTAGTAGAATTGGATACGCGATAGTGCGAATTAATTAGGAAAAACAAATGTAAAAACCCACAAGTTGACATACTGTTGTACAAGAAGGTACACTAATATCTAAAAATTATATAACACAGCCTAAGAATCAGTACTGCCTTATTCAGACAGCGAAATACAGACATACATCTAATATTATATATAATGTACATAACTAATGTTATAAATTAAAAGTGGGATTGTTACTTGTTACACTTTCTGGCTAAAGTGATGAACCATTTTTTATTAGGTATTTAATAGAGTTACATGGGACTCTTGAAGATGGATATGCCTAGTTATTTGAAATGCAGGCAAAGCCGCGGCCAAACGCTAAGGACTGAACGGAGTGACAAACAAAGTGATAAAAGCTGCAGAAATAATTAAAACCGCTCAAATTCTTTAATCTTATCATAACAATAAAATAACTGTTATAAATATGAACATGCTCGGAAACTACTGAATAAAATGTATCCCTCAAACTAGTATCTTCTTACGGTCCAGGTATTTAGGTGATGAGCAGGCCGTATTACAAAGCCATATGATGGGTTTTAATGAAGGGATTTACTTGCACTAGTATTTCAAGTCCAGAGGGGATTAAAGCAAGCCGTTTCCGCTTCCCAAAATTTGTCATAGCAGGATTATAGTGATAAAGTAATAAAAATAAATGGGAAAAACAGCAATTAAATGAATAAACTTAAATTTGGTAAATACATCATTTTAAAAGAGTATTTACTTTCAGTTATTCTGATATCGGCAGGCAAGGACTTCGGAAGGAGTGTTGCTTATACTATAGTAAAGAGGTTACTTAAGGAACTCGTTGAAGTGTATTTGAATACAAAGCTTATTAGAACGAAGTACATAAAATAGTAGTATTAGAGAATAGTAGCGAGAGTTTTAAATTCATGTTTAAAATAAGACCGGGAAAACGATTATTTAAACGTGTACTTTATATATAGTATAACTATAAGATTATAGATTAAGATATAAGATTATTGAAGTGAAAGGAATAAAATTATATAATCCAAAGAATAGAATAATATTAAAAAGTCTATTTTCATATTGTTTGTTTTGGATCAGCATTCCGAATTGCCGATAAAATATAAATGTTGGCTCTCTTTCAACGCAACGTTATATTTGGAGACTGCTTTTAATTTAATTAATAAATAAATTGTTATGCAATTTTTTTAAATTTTATTACCTGATAAATGTATTTATTGATTACGTCCAATAAATTTTACCTGGAATGAATTTCTCAGTATATTACCTTTTAGTCTAGATCATAAATGTATCATCGCCTGAATTAAATCATTTATTCGTCGATATAAGTAAAAGTATAAGAAAATACATTAACATTAAAATATAGATAGAAATAACCTACTATCTTTAATATGTATTATTATTCTTAGAGCCTTTTATAAACATTTTTCACCTCAGCAGCTCAAGCATGCCGCTTTTGCTGCGAGACAACAGTGGACAAAACGCGAATTTGATTCGAGCGTGGGTCAAAATAGCTCTTTAATTTTTCAATCTTCAGTGCCACGAATTGGCATTGTTCAGCCCTAAATTTCAAACACTCGAATTTTACTGTGTCTTTTCCACAATCTCCTTCGAAATTCGATTTTGGAATTCGACCTCAAAGAAACACGTTCGGAAACGCGTAATACCCTAAAATTTAAAGATATTTGTAATAAAGAAATTTCTTTTTTTTTTTCAAGTATTATTGTTTTTATTTTTTTTAAAGAAAAGGGAGGCAAACGAGCAGGTGGCTCACCTGATGGTAAGTGATTACCGTCGCCCATTAACACCCGCAATACCAGAGGCATAGCTGATGCGTTGCCTCCCTTAGAGTTATTATAGTAGTTAAAATTGATATTTATCCAATACATTTTTATTTGGAATTTTAGCAATGATACATTTGATAAATAAACATCAGAGACGCGGTATAAAAACTTTATTTATGTCTTCTTAGTAATATGTGTTCTCACTGCTGAGGGCGAAAGTTATGTGTGCTATACGAAAGCAAAGTTTTTTGCATCTTGTGCTGTTGTCTTCTTCACTACGCTCTGGATCTGAAGGTGAACTTTGAATCACTCGCTACGCTCTTGAATCAATCATAGAATCCTTCGCTTGCTCGGGACTCAAAATCAGCACTCGAAACAAAAAAACAACTTTCTTGAACAAAAAAACAACTCTCTCTTGTTACACAAATAACTATTCTTAAATATTTTTATAAATCTGTTTATAGGGCGCTCACCACCCTATGAAAGACGACTCTATGGTCTAGTCTAGCATCTTTGGCGCCGTCTCAAAATTATTAAAGTATTTGTAGTATAAAATGATATTATAATAATATAATGGTAGTAATGACTAAAATTGATATTTTTTCATTTTTTGCTTTTTAGTTCCAGACAGTAGTTTATTCTTTATTAAAGAGGTTTATGTTTTATTTTTGATTAACATTAAACGCAATTAAAAATACTGTTGAAGTAAATTCTTCCTTATAAAAAAGAATAATCGTAATCGGTTATGTGGGTTTATAATATATAAAAAAAAATATCTTCACGCAATTCCCAATACAGGGGTAGACAGAGGTCAAGTCTAGACAATTAAGTCCCTTTGACCCACCTTCCACCGAAGATATTTTCGGGACAACGTGACAGGTGGTGAGCCCGTCGCCGCCTTTATGTCCAAGCCAACGATGAAATTTGTACATAAGTTTCTGAAAAACTCATTGGTACTGCCACCTGGGAATCGAACTCGGGTCTCTCGACTCGAAATTCCGACCACCCAACAACTCGGCTATCGTGACTTAACTATAACATCGTTATAATATATAAAAAATAGGTACGTTGGAAACCTCCTCTGTGTTTTTTCGATTAAAATGAGACAATAATGAAGCTTGTGCTTTGTTTTCGAATAAGTCACTATTGTGTGAATAGTGACTTTGTACAATACACATAAATGTATTGTATCTATTTTCAATTGCAAATTTGCATGTTGTTTTCTGTGGAATATGTGAATTAATGTAATTTAAAGACCTTCAGGTAACTTGTATATTCTTGCTAATAAAAACATGTTCTATTCTATGAGATACAACTGCCGCTTCCTACAATTCTTGACTTAATTTTAGTTTTTAAATAGAAATGGTCTGGAAATTGCCTATTTAATAATATATTGCTATAAAAAGTAACAGCTATAGTACATTTAAAGACTTTGGAGGAGTAAATCATTAGATATATTTATTATCTTTCCCCTCAAGGCAATGTGAACAATTTGAATGTGGTATTATTTGTAATTATGTAACATCCAGTCACAACAAATAATAATAATTGAAATGTTAATAAAAGGAAGATAACCTTAATGATGTTTTCTTATCTGGTTAGCCTCAATTTACATATAAAAAAAATACAAGAATTTGGATAAAATAATATGGTGTATAAATAACAGTTATGAAATATTATTAAATAATTAAAAAAGTGTATTCAAAACGGGCAATTCACGAATAGTAGTAGTAGTAAAAGCAACCTTTTTAATGAATGAAGATGAATCAATCTAGTTTTCTGAGATCTTGTAATCGGTCGCCGGTCGCAGCCTCCGTGTTCGGTGCTTATGACCATGAGTCATCGATAGTCTCGGATGAATTCACAATGCTTTAGAAAGAACACGTACAGTGATTCATTCGTGTGACTTATTGGTATTGTGGTTAAATTCATTCAAAATATGTTTTATTTTAAATACGTACTCAGTAGTCGTTGCACCCGGTGGTAGATGTATTTCTCATTAGCTATAAGTACGTAGATAAGACATAGTAATAGCGATTTCAGCCAAACTTTACAGCGTATTTGTTGTTAAATCTTGAGATTTTTAAGAAGACACATATCCTAAATTAATTTCTTTATTTCATCTTTTTACTTGCCCAATGCATTTCTGTGGATATATTCCTGTCATAGCCATATCGTTATGTCGAAAATTACTGTTCAGGACATTCATTGTCCAATTGCAATTTAAATGTCAAAAGTGTAAGGTGTCAAATTATAAAGTCCTTTTATATGTGAGGGAAGTACCTAGCGTATACCCACTCTCACGGGGGCATCGTGTAACACACAATGTTATGTCGGACACGCACTAATAAAAATTTTACGCCGCGTTACCATCGCCACATGTTGTTGGAATCATGAGAAGGTTTTCGCACACATTTGCAAACTACTCCCGTCGACTGTCCAACAACTTCTCGGGAGACAAATTATTCCGTCCCTCCAGACTAGACGGTCTATCTACTCGAATTCCAATCCCTCGAAGGTAACAAACTCTTCGATACCCTTGGTAGATCTGAAACTTTGGCTATAACGTCAACGATATTTAGACACACTGAGAACAAAGAATGGTATCGATTCTCTTCCCACGTGGCGATGTCATAAATGGGTGGCCCCCGCGCGATACATTTGCGCAGGATAGGGGACGCTATACAGGGCAACTACAGCAGTGCTAAAGCAACGACGATGAAACTCCCTTCACCGTCCAAAAATCCTTGCCCATCTGATGTGGTCTGATCTAGCTCATGTCACAGGGATTGCGTTTTTCAAAGTGGATAATAGAAATGTATTAATACAACGTCATAATCATCCCGATAATTTTAGTAAAGAATTGTAATATTAAATCTACAGAAATGTTTTCCATGTTCTGCACTCAAGCATAATCGACTCGGTTAGAACAAAAATTAATTAATTAGAAAAGGATACTAAGAAAAGGAAACTTGCACACGTCTTCAAAAAGTCTTCTTTTTAAACACCGCAAGTACATAGTTTTAAACAGTCATGCGATAAAAATATCATAGTCTGACAGATTAAATAAAGATAACATCTTATTTATCTCATGTTTTATTATTGTTGTTACCTTGGTGTATCTTTGCACCAATTAATTTTTATAATTTGGGTTACACTAACTTTTTTTCATTCTAATAAAACCATTTTCCAATACTTCAAAATAAATAAATATAGTATCTATTATATCTATTTATAAAATTTCACGTGAGTCGATTTAGTTGTCGGGACTTGATAATAGAAAAAACATAAGATCATAAATTTCTATATTTGTCAAATTAGTAGTATTTTATTAAAAGAAAGAAATAATAATTGAACAGTGGTAGAGCCACGCATCAGCTTTTGTTGCTGCATGAATGGGCCGACTCGACCGGGGAAGTACCTCGACCTCACAGAATACCGGCGTGAAGGAGAAGTTTAACAAACTTCTGCGTTTCGTCTGGTAAGTGCAGGTAACCGGAGGCCCTTACACTCCCCCTCCCCCAATTCTGGGGAGGGGGCACTCTAAGGCCGGCAACGCAGCTGCTATGCCTCTGGCGGCGGTAATCACTTAACATCACGTGAGCCACCTGCTCGTTTGCCTCCCTTTGCTATAAAAAAGAAATTAAAATTTCGATTTGACTATAAAATTTCAATATGCGTACAAAATTATAACATCCTTAAATCCAACTAATTGAGTTGAGGTCGGTATGACACGCTTCCTTTCAATTAATTACAAATAAATATTTAATTATAAATAGGAATTACATAATATTGTTTGTTAAACGTTTTTTAAAGTAATAATAAACGGAACCATTATAAAGAGTAAAGTCACGATAGCCGAGTTCTTGGGTGGTCGGAATTTCGACTCGAGAGACCCGAGTTCGATCCCCAGATGGCAGTACCAATGAGTTTTTCAAAAACTTGTGTACGAATTACATAAAGACGGCGACGGGCTCACCACCTGTCACGTTGTCCCGAAAATATCTTCGGTGGAAGGTGGGTCATAGGGACTTAATTGTCTAGACTTGACCTCTGTCTACCCCTGTATTGGGAATTGCGTGAAGATATTTATTTATTTATTTTATTTATTATAAAGAGTAATGTTCTGCGCGTTAGATTTTTAATTTACAAAAAAAAAAAACAGAAAAATTCTAAAATATATAAAATTTTTATCATCCTTGCTATTTATTTCAAGTAAAATTTAACCACGCTACGTTTAGTCCAAGTCCGAGTTTCTTTTTTGAGCCTTTCGGGTGGTATCTCATCGATAGTAAGTGTTATGTTGTTTTCTAGTGTATCTGTTTTTAGTTAGGTTTATCGGCATAAACAAGAGATTTGAATTGCCCTTACAAAAAATTAACCATCGATATCAAATCGTACGATCTACGCAGCTAATTCACTGGTCCAAAACGAGTGTTGAATTGCTCTCTAAATTTATTGCGTAATAGGTCCATAGTTTCGTGT
Source organism: Sericinus montela (assembly GCA_029286605.1). NCBI lineage: Eukaryota > Metazoa > Arthropoda > Insecta > Lepidoptera > Papilionidae > Sericinus > Sericinus montela. The sequence continues at coordinate 9,889,730 of JAGSMR010000001.1, forward strand.
GCTGTGTGGCATATGACACCGTTTTGTTAAAACCACATGGCAACCAGATTTTGCTCGTGAGCAATAAAAGTTGGAAATCATTAATAATCGATAGAAAAAATAATCGCTAACGGTCATCATTGACAATAACTTCCTCATCTTCATCTTTAGTGCGAGAAGGCCCGCTCTAAAGAGCAGCTCTTCTAGGGCAGCTCTTCTGTTGCTTGTGGTTGCTTATCGGACCAAATGCGGCAATTCGGTTTAGTAACGTATCCGTTCAACCATAACTGTGCTTCATCGCCTAAGATAATTTGCCCATAAAAGAGCAAACGATCCTTGCATATTCCACATAGTGAAATAACACAATCCCAGGTATTACGAACGATGAGGAATAAACAAATCACGATCTTCTGCAACACTTTGCACAGAAATGTATTCCTTTGTGCGCCCTCTCTATATACAAGTAGATGGTTTAATATCCAATAAAAAATTAAAATATTTCGAAATTACGACACTATTGTGCGAAACACGTGAAACACGTTTTTAATAAAGCGTTGATTTAGATAATAAAAATAGTTGATATGTAAACGTTGTCCGTTTGAAGTCTTCCCATAATGGAATGGCTTTAAAAAGTACACAACTTTAATTTTGATATATGGGATAAATCACGCGTGATCTGCCAAAAAAACAAAAAAAACGTTAGAATCACACAAGTGCCCGTCTGCTTGGTTACCGCTGTAAATTTATTTGTATGTCGATGATCGATTAAATTCGAATTTGGTAAAGATCATTCATCAATTTCTGTGACCATTTTGAGTTTTTTTATATAGATTATGGGAAAATCGATTAGGAATCCTCTTCACGCATTATTCAACTTGCACATGCCCGTTTTGTGCATAGTGATTCAATTAATAACCAATTCCTTCGAAAAATTAATTACAGATAAATATTCCTAGGGTCTATTCTTCTTCAACTTTCCTAGGGTGTATAGGGTCTAGAATATTTCTAAGGTCTATAACTATTTTTTAAATTGTGTGATATTTTTCTAATATTTTAACGTACGCTAATTAGATAGCTTTTTTATTATATTTTCACGCTTTTTTTATGACAGGGGTAACCATTTAGTATTTTGATCAATATTTCATCGGTGGTTAAAGTGAATTGTGATGGTATTCTGCAATTAACCATAAAGTTAATAATTTCAGGGGATAAATGAAAACTACGGATTGTAGCTACTAAAAGTTCCTGGGTTTAGATAACGGGTATATAATCATATGTCTTTTCCAACACAGAAAACAGTGATCAAAGTTGGATTTTTGAAGATTTGCGTGCAAGAAAAAGAATCATAACATGTCTTTTAATTATGATTTCTAAGAAACAACATCACAAGTTTATAGAAATCACGTAAATATTATGACGACCACCGTGGACGAGTGACGTACAAAGCGGTTTTCGTGACGTCTCATCAGATTAAGATGTGTTTGTTGGTTGCTTTCTATTCAATAAACTTAGTGGTTTAGCTATTTAATTTAGAATCAGAGCAAAGGATGTATTCCTTTTATATTTTTACTCTATTACTTCCTTACATAAAGAAATAAAATACTCAAGGTTGATAAATTGATCTTTATTAAGTAATTCTTTTCATCTGTTGACTTCGTTTCATTTATCAATCTATCCAATTTCGTTCAATGCTTTTCACAGTTGGGTTCACATTTCTATAACAAGAGGGAAGGTTATTTTCTTTTAATTTGATTTTAATTACTAGTATTATGAATGACGATCCGATAGCCGTATTGATAGTTCGAAGACAGTATGAAAAAATACGTTTTATTTTTTTATATTTATATTTAATTAATAAAGTTTTACTAAAAGTTTAGTAAAAACCGCGGACATTACTTATATAAGTAAAACGCATTTATACCTAAGTGATGTTAAACAGACAAAGTAGACAACAAGTAAATTGTTCTTATGATTAAAAATATCGCTCCAATACTTTTTATGACATGTGTCTGACATTGACACTGACATTGCTTCCTAGCAATGACGTTGTTATTTTGTTGTTAGTACCTTAGAGCTATATAATAACAATACTCTAAGACTAAAATATAGTAGGCAAAAGTTTGAATTTATTATTATATTTTAACGCATAATCCCTGACAGCGTACCCAGGACCGTCAAAGATACGACCCTTGCATAGCTATTTCGCTCTTCTTTCAAATTCGGCGTTTATTTGTTACTCTTGAACTAGAATTGAATTCTCTACACTCTTTGTAGAAAAAAAGCCCAACCGGGTATATTTGTTATAGAAAACATGTTTGAGCGTGCGAACGGTACGGACGTGTTACTTTTTAATCTTCGAATTCTATTAAAACGTGTAAAACTTGCATCAAGCTTAGTGATCATCTGAAAAGCAATTTATGTAACAAATTTGAAGCTTCGGTGCACACAAAGTTCTTATATTGGTAAAACAATTTATTTTCTACTTCGAATCTTGTTTGATTTCATTAGGTAAACGGTAACTTGGTCAAACCTGTGACAACACAGATATAGAAAATAAGTGTGGTGCGCTCACCTCCTGGAAGTGACATCGGAGAACTTCGTGCTTCATCACAACCCGAATTAACAAAGAACAAGATAATTCAAGTACCTCACGAATAACCTTTCGAAATTATAAAAGGAAAGTGCCTGAACAAGATAATATACGAGAAGAAATTGTTGAGCTGCGAAAACAAATGAACCAGATTATGACTGTGTTAACAACATTTACCAATAATCAAGACGATAAGCTAAATCAAATATGCAGTGATATATCCTCAATCAATTCACAAATGTGCAGTATGAAGTTAACAACTGAGAATATTATATCTGAACAAAATATCATAAAATCGGATTTGGCAACTCGAATAGAGTGAAGAATGCAAATAAAACTGCTGAAGAAAAGATTTTGAATATCGAATCAGATATAAAAATACTCAAAGCAAACTCGCAACCAACATTGAACATGGAACAAGAACAATTGATAAAATTAGAAAATGTTGTCAGTGAATTTCAAGAGCGAAATGAAAGGAATAAAAATATTATTATTACAGGTATTCCAGAATCATACCTAGAAGACGTTTTAGAACGAAGAAATTCTGACACAAATCAAGTAATAAAAATAACACAATCTATTTATAAAGATTGCCCATTGCCAACAAAGGCCTTTCGTCTTGGATGATATACTCGTGACGCTGACGGTGGTCGCCCAATTAAGATTTGCTTCGCTCATGAAGATACAGCAAAATATATATTACAACATAAGAGTACTATGGTATCTGACACTATTAACATTTACTCAGACCAAACACCACAGCAACATAAATATCTGAAAGCCCTAAAACAAATACTGAAGCAGAGCATTCAGAAAGGAGAAACAAATCTTACAATAAAATACATAAAAGGTACTCCAAAAATTATTCCGAAGTCTATTCCAAAAAACTAGAACAAGCAAAAAACCAATCAAACGCAAAATTTAACCCAATCAAACAAAACATAAGCTATCAAATTATAAATAACTATAAGGATATAATAACAAAAAAGGAATCATTAAAATGCTTATATGCTAATGTGCGTTCTATTGTGAAAACTGGAAAATTTGACTGCATCTAATAATTTTAACAGAAACGTGGCTCAAATCGAAGAACGAAGCTGAAAGATTTCAACTTGTTGGTTATACCCATTTTATAATTGTAGACAAAATAATAGAGGTGGCGGAGTGTCAATCTACGTACACAACAGCTTAAAACATAATCTTATCGAAGAGCACTGTGCAAATGAAAATCATTACCTATGGCTACATATCAATAAGTTCTGTCTTGATGTCGGAGTATTCTACAAACCACCTCGAAGTAATGTGAAAGATTTTATAAATCTCTACTCAACGCAACTACAAAAGAAGAAAAGATCAATAGCCTTTGGTGATTTTAATTTTAATTTGTTAAGTAAAGACCAGTCGACCAAAGAATATAAAAGAACAAATTGGGAAAATGGATACAAAATTCTGAATAAAATACAAAAGGACTATTGTACTCGAGAAACTATAACTACAAAAACTATTTTAGAGATCACATCAGTTCTAATTTACATCAAAATAATTTCCATCTTGCTATTATAGACACACCATTTTCTGACCACAAGCAACTGTATTTAGAAGTTCATCATCCAGTACCACATCCCATGGAGAGTGTTGAGTTCAAGATCTTAAACTATGATAAACTATTCCAAATATTTAAAAACACCACTAGTTTAATGAATATCAATACTTATGATCATCTAGAAAAAAATATACTGGACTGTATCGAGAAAAGTCAAGAAACTAAAACTAAAACTATTAGGCTCCCTAAAAATGATTGGATTAAACCTCAAATAGTAAAATGTATTGAAGAAAGAAATAAATTATGGTACAAACTAAAACAACAACCAACTAATGAAAAACTTAAACTAAAATTCCAAATTTTGAGAAATCAAACTAATGAAATTATACAAAAAACCAAAAAACGATATTATTTAAAAACGTTTCAAGAATTTATAACAAAACTATTTAAAATGTGGAGACTTATATAACACACGTAATGTGCCAAGAGGTCTCACTAAAATAAATATAGGCAATACAATCATTGCTGATGAACAGCAAATTTGTGAGTATTTAAACACTTTTTCTCGACCATTGATTCACAACTATCTCAAGGAATACCACAAAAATTTCATAATAATAATACTTATACTATAACATATGCTGAACTAAAAACTTCAGAGGGCCTATCCTATTTCAGACCAACCATTAGCCGGGAAGTTGAAAAAATAATCGATAGTCTTAATACTAATACTAGCACTGGTATCGACGGAATTAGTACTAAGTCCATTAAATGTATTAAAAAAAATTATGGTTGACAGTTCAGCACTAGTTTTAAATAAGTGTCTTGAAGAGGGTTATTTTCCTGATAGGCTTAAACTTGCTAAAGTCACAGCCATTTTTGAAGCTGGTGATAAAACTGATCCTAACAATTATCGACCGATATCAGTCCTTCGAGTTATCTCTAAAATATTTGAAAGGATTCTGCATAATCGTCTAAATACTTATTTAAATATAATAGGTTTTCTTAGTAAAAAACAATATGGTTTCCGAAAAAAATCGAATACACTTACTGCAACCGTTGATTTAGTTTTTACAAAAATTAAACATTAAAACATATATACCAAGAGTAATTAAACAAATTACTCTTGGTATTTTTATAGACCTAAAAAAGGCCTTCGACACTATAAGTTATGATCTCCTGCTAAAAAAGTTGCAAAGTATTGGAGTTACTGGGATTGCTTTAAATATGTTTCAGTCATATCTAAAAGATAGGTTTCAAGTGGTTAAAAGTGGCACTTATCAAAGTAGGTCCGCACAGATCACGTGTGGAATTCCGCAGGGGTCAATTTTGGGTCCGTTTTTATTTCTTGTTCATATTAATAATGTATTCGAGTTGGATCTTAAGGGAGAGATAACGTTATATGCCGACGATACCAGTTTATTTTACTCTGGGCAGTCGGCAGATGTAATCTTTGAAGATGCTCAAAAAGACCTTAACTTACTAAATATGTGATTTCATTGCAATTTTTAAAGCCAAAAATAGGAAAGTAGTAAGTAACAAATTACTTGTTGTAAACGGAGAAATCATAAATAAAACAAATAAAGAAAAATATCTTGGTCTTATATTAGATGATCATCTCACATGAAAGCCTCATATAGAGCGACTGTGTTCTAAACTTGCGTCATTGTCTGGACTTTTAAGAAGTATATCTGGGTGTCTACCGCATAAGGTACGGTATCTTGTTTATAATTCGCTTGTAAAACCACATTTAGACTATCTTGTTGAAGTGTGGGGCGCAGCTGCAAAAAGCAACATAGGGCTTATTCAGGCACAAAATAAAATAATTAAAACCTTATTCAATTATGACTATCTTACACCAACATCTCAAATATATAAAGAGACCAAGTTACTAAATATTGAACAAAACTACCAATATAATTCATGTATATTAATATATAAAATAATAAATAATCTTATTTATTCTCAAATAACTTTGACAAAAAAATATAATATACACAAACGTAGTTTAAGAAATGCTCAAAACATTTATTTACGTTCCCCAAGAACAAATTACGGGGAAAAAAAAAATTACTTTACGAAGGCGCTCAAATTTACAACAAACTACCGAAACATTTGAAAGAATCCAAATCGATACACATATTTAAACAACTCTTAAAGCAAAATATTGCAAATCTTAAATAAAATATACAAATTAATAATTCGTTGCATTAAACAACTACGCTCAGTTCTTCATAAACACTTCCAGTAAATTTAACTCCTTCTACTGTATTTAAAATTGTGTTCAACTACCTTCCTAATATTCTTTTTTTTATTTATCGTCAACTCTTAAGTGGCATTGTTTGTGTTAGTTTTGAACTTGTAAAATTTAAATAGATTAGTATTAAATTATAATATTAGTTGCGATATACAGATGAATAATACATGTAAATTGTTGGTGCAAGTGATATGTGTTTGTCAAAGGCATTTTTGAAGTTATTGTAAAATTGTAAGTACGCTCATATTGACTGTTGTTATTATTTAGTACATTTCTCATGTAAGTGAATGCAAATGTAATTCTTTTGAGAAATAAAGATTCTAAACCGTATATCCACTTCTAAGCAATCACCTACGTATTGAAAATAATTTTGTCATAAGTAATAAAAGTAATAAAAATAATAAATCTAAGGCTTTGAGACACTGAATTCGCTTCGGTACTTTGTAGCAGTTTTAAAGTCCCAAAAGTGATTGCGACTCAGATACTATGTGTAGAACAAAGATGTGTGATTCAGCTATGAAGTAGGATAAAATATAGTAAAATCGATCCAAGAGGTGAACATCCATGGCCGACTTCAAAAAGTTCTGCGAAACATTTTTCTAGAATGATATTTTTAGAATTTCAATGAATTCGAATTTCTGTATTTTCTATAATTATTTGTTTTCAACAGTGTGATATTATATTTATTTTAAAGTCGTTGGTAATTATTTAGGAACATCACGATATCATTATGACATAGTTTCAACTGTTTTATCGCTAATGAAAACGGTACTGATTCTGAATACCCAGAAAATGAAACATAATTGTTTTAACCATATATATATACACATATATATATATATATATATATATATATATATATATATATATATATATATATATATATATATATATATATTTATATATACGTTTACAACTTATTATCCATTACTTAGTTTACTTAACTTTATTGCTTTAGGGTTGTATTAGTTATGGCGGTATAGTAGTATTTTGTGACCCCTGTTGGAGTCATTATATTTTATTGCATTTTCCCCACGTCCACGTCCGAAATAACATAATCTATAACCTTCCCGAATCAATTAAATTTATAATTGAATTTATAAATAAATTAATAAATATCTTCATTTAATTCCCAATACAGGGGTAGAGTATCTAGACAATTAAGCTCCTTCGACCCACTTTCCACCGAAGATATTTTCGGGATATATTATTTATCTATAATCTATATAATGAATATATTATTGATGAAGAATTTTTATGGTAAAGCTATTTAAAACAACGTTGTACGAGTATTTTATTATGTTGAGCGAATACCACCATTGACCACGTTAATTCGCAAGACGCCTACACTCAACGTTTTAAAATTATCGAGAACAGGCGTTTCCAGGGCAGATTAGCTAAACTCACAATAGTTTTTGAAATGTTTCTTTGATTTTTTTTTGTTCGCCAGAATATTTTTTTTTACATAGTGAGTTTATTTACACACTAATACATTAGTGATTAAAGATGTAATTTGTTATTTTAGTGACGGCGTCTGAAATTCTGAAATTTTGTATATCTGAAATAAAATCCGGATGCTGTATGTATCCGAATGTATCACGTGATGTTGTAATGCATCCGAAGCGTTGGGAAGTAAAAATAGTTTATGAAAAACTAAATAATACACGCGATAAAATCCGAAAGTCGTTTTATTTTAGATTTGTAGTGTTCGCGTTAATACAAGAAAACGCCCTAGACCATAAGCTATTCTAGGCGCAGTTGCGGTATTTACGAAAACTATAATAAGAAAAATTATTTCTTATATTATGCATTTGACGCTGTATAAAATGGGGCACTGTGTAATCGTAGCTCCGGATATTCCTGTTAAGATATCAGAAGGTGCATCCGGTTGTTAAACTTGTGTTAAATTAGATACTTCCTCTTGTGTAGAGACATCGTCTAAGCACAAAACAAAAAAATTAAAAAATTATAATTTAAGATATAAATTTAAAAAGATTACAACTGTTATTATTTATATTTATTATTAAATACTTGTTCCGAAAAAAAATGTAAACAATTTTGAAATGAGATATTGAAAAAACCCATTGGTGCCTGCCACCTGAAGATCGAAATTGGGTCTCTCGACTCGAAATTCCGGAGAGGCTTCTGACTGTCGGGAACAAAGTCTACGATGCCCTGACTGCGTTAGTCAAAAGGCAAAGTGTAGTGAATAGTGCAGGCCATGCGATACACAACGCAGTGATGGCTCCGACTATGTTATATGGCAGCGAAACCTGGGTCTGCCAGAAGAAATATAAAAGCAAGTATTCAACTTGCAGTGGAGATGCTATCACTTCATAAAATTTGCTGTTACCTTGCAGTTTTGAAAGATGATCTTATCACTGACATTGACATTAGGCGTGCTTCGATGGTTTGAGCACGTTGAGCGAATGATTGAAGACCGAATGGTAACAAAATATATAGTGCGAAAGTTCTAAAGTATAGCAGTTTCTACTTTATAGTAAAATAGCCTTATGACAACCTTGTGCCGGTTGGAGTTGACAACAGATGCCTCGCGCGATCGCTTAGTTAACATTTATTTGTACTACGTAAAATAGACGCGACACATTATCTGTTACTATTCGCCGGAATATACACAATCGATTAAGTAATGGATAATAAGTTGTTAACGTATGTAGGTCGTTGACAACCTATATAAAATGTGTGCCAAAAATTTAACAAATGTTTGTTAACTATTATTTCAAACTTGTATCTTCACGCAATTCCCAATACAGGGGTAGACAGAGGTCTAGTCATTTAAGTCCCTTCGACCCACCTTCCACATAAGATATTTTCGGGACAACGTGACAGGTGGTGAGCCCGTCGCCGACTTTATGTCCAAGCCAACGATATAATTTGTACATAGGTTTTTAGAAAAACCGAACCGGATCGAACTCGGGTCTCTTGACTGGAAATTCCGACCACCCAACCACTCGGCTATCGTGACTTATAACTTCAAATCAAACTTTTATCAAAATTATAAAAGTGCAAATTAATTGATAGGTCAAAATGAAAACGATTATATTACGATATATATACGGATTTTATAGTTTTTTTTTAACTTTTTTTAAATGGGTTGAAGGTGTTAATAAATAAAAGTTGACAGTAGCTGAAGCTAACTATACCAGCGGGACGTTCAAGGTCTTAGTCCCCCCGTGACCACGTGTGCTGTATAATAAATAAATGAAAACGTGGTAAAATTCGTTACAAAAACGATTATTTAAAATAGTAGTTTACAAGAAATCATGAAATTGATATATATTTTAATATTTATTATTACATGCCCCGTAAGCATTAATTTTCCTGGAAAAAGCAACGAAAAACATTTAACTTTACACGAATTATGACAATTAAAATTCTTTTACATTATATAATTGTCATGAACCTTCGACATAGCAGAGGAATAAGTTTGAAAGACCGAATGTGGACTATTTAATGTGAATTGTGAATTTATTAATTTATCATACTTACCCAATCACATAATACACAACATATTAATAAATTGTGAAATTTACATTATATTATTACATATTTTGAAGATGAGAATCCGACCAGAAAAAAAAATAATCGACTCCATAGGCCGCACAATGCCACAGCGAAGCTAATGACGTCATTGTATGCTTTCAGTGCGGTGGGCGTTAATTTGTTGATAAGTATATATAAACTTTGTATACACTGCGATCTAATTATCTAATAGGTTACTTTTTCTAGAGATCAATAAGATCAATTGTTATTAGTGAGCAACGAAACGGTTCAGGCTATCCGAGTGGTAGGATTAATTTCCCGAATGTTGACCGCACCTTATGTCACACCCTAGACGCGAACAGGGCTAATTAATAAAGTTTTCGATAGGCACATCGGTGCGATGTTATCGGGCTCACGTTACATCTATTATTAATATGTTACGCACTGTCATCAGCGTTCTTTCTTTTTTACCAAATCATAGTATCTCCTTTTTATTAAATTGGTAATCGATTAATCTTTGTCACGTCTCCTCATCAATGCCACATGATCAGGTTCGTTTAAAAAAGGTAATGCTGATAAATTGACAGTAGGGGACCTTCAACATTAGCAGAAGTTTTGCACTTTTGTTCGATGGTTATGACTAGCGCAAGAGGGGGTGGTGATTGATTGATTGCTTTTACTATGATTAATTGATTAAGGAATGAAACAAGTGTCGAGTTGTTTTCTCGTATTATTTCGTTGTTAGTAAAAACAGATATTATATAAAAATAGTAAAATAGACAATTAAGTATATTATAAGGACAGAGATAAGCATCGATTATCATTTTCAGATGCTTACCAAGCAGAAGGTCCTATCATCGATCCACCAGAAAAAGAAATACTATTAGAAAAAGGTCAAAATCTCACTTTAAAATGTAAAGGTACTAATCAATTGCAATTTATACAACAAGAGATATCAGAGGAAATAGTTGAATCACTATTTAACAAGACACAAAAAACTATTGTGTCTTCAGATCCTTACTATAAATACGAAACGGAACTAAGCCTGTTTAATGTAGATCAATTTGCGGTCGGTTACTACGCTTGCTTTGATAGTACCATTAATGGCAGCGATATATTAAAGAATATAGTGGAGGAACCAAATGATACCGAACACGTCACTTACGTTTATATCTACGTTAATGGTGAGATTAATGCATATAATCTATATAATATTTCTAGAACAAAAGTTACATTGATAAATCGTTTATTTGTTGAATTGTGTATATTTTAGGGACTAGTAGCTTGTTTGCACCCATGAGGGAGATCGTAAAAGCCAGAAGCGAGTCAAATGTCGTATTTGAATGTAGACCTACGACACCGGACATAAAAGTTATGCTCACAGGGGTATGTATGCAAAATTTGCAAACGTACATGTTTTAGACTTATTTCATAAAAATATAGTTATTATTTAATAGCAAATTAGCTCATAGTTTACCGTCGATAATTGCTGTAAATCCTTTTACTAGTGTTTTAATACTACCGAAATGAGATTCAAAGCAGTTAATTAATTGGCTTATGTTACATGCATGATAATAAAACTCAAATGGGGCAAAGTTATTTAATGCATTTATTTTATATTCTATATATTTTATATTATCTTAAGTAATCCATTTGCAGTAATATTTAAATGTTTAAAGAAAACTTTGTTTCATTTATGGCTCGCAATGAATGTAAACGGACTAATGCTTGATTTACGTAAATAATTTAACACTGAAGCATGGATAACCAACATTTAATTGCTTCAACCGATTTCTTAACAAAATTCTTAATATTCAGGACTTTGCAGACATTGACTATGAACAATATAATCCTAAAATTGGATTCACCGTTGATAGCGATTTGTTTTCCAATCAGATAACCATTGTGAGTTGTGACTTTAAGAGACAGGATGGTTTTTGGGAATCAAAAGAAATATTTGTACATAAACGTAGGTGATTAGTAGATGTGTAAATTTTCTTAATAATGTACCTACCACATTCACGAAAGAGCAGTAATTTTAAGTAATTGAAAATTTAAATTATTCAAAATACATAAAATGTTTTTCGTGAATCGGGTAAAGTTCCATTTACTTTCAATTTTAAGATGCAATATTATACTAAAGATTTTGAAACATAAGTTTTATTATTAACAAGTTACTTAAAATTGAGAAAAGTGGTTATTGGTACATACTTATTTATTCATACTAACAATATATTATTTATCTGGTAATACGATAATAGCCGCAGAGTAACAAGACACCAGAAATTGTAAAGTTCTCTCCAAAGATTGGATTTTTATTGAATGCGAGTAGGGGCTCTTACCAGTGCGAGGGACATCGCGGAAATCAAACTTCTCAGAAAAATGTACATATCAGTAAGTAGTAGTGCTGAAATCTTGATGTCACATAACGAGGTAGCGTGGTGTGATGGTTTCATTCAGTTTTGGAGTTTTAAATTAATACATTTTGTGTGTACTACAGCTTGTTGCTTATAACTAAAATATTACTTTTTCCTTTCTTTGGTGTATGTTGCTCTTTGTGTGCACTTATATGAAACTGTATAACTACTAACTTACTAACAATCTAGATTATATCTATGACTATTTAGGTACGAGTAATTTAGATGAAATTTATTAGGTTTAAAGCCCACGTAATTTGTAATTGTTTTAATAGATAGTAATTTAATTAATGATTCCAGAAAATAAATAACTTAAATACTTCAACTTTTAAATTTTCTTTGCCATTTTACTGGTGTCTTTTAATTTTAAAATTCATCATTTATATAGAATAAAGATGTTTATCCTTAATTTTGACATTTCATGGAATTTCATGAAAACCTTTTGTTTTTTAACAATTCTTATCATATTTGGTGTTATATAGAAAAAATCTTAACGCAAGTTACAATATGAATAATTTGTACAAGTTTTGCGATAAAATTGTTAAGGAGTGAGTAGCTTAAAATGAACATTTTAAGTAAGATGCACTTTAATATTATTGATATTGGGTGTACTTAGTATTTATAATTACTTGATTTTAGTTCACACGCGAAATTGGATGCTTTATATGTTTTTTTTGTTTAATGTTGCAAAATAATAATTATTATATTAAATATTTAATAATCATCTTGTTTTTTTAAGCAAGAGTATTTAAAACATTTTAAAATCAACATTTTATTTATAGATTGGAACGTTCCACCTCCAGTACCGAAAGTATTTAAAGATTCAGTTTATTTTCTTGAAGGAGAAAATTTTTCTCTCAATTGTACAGTCAATTATCAGAGTAATTCAGCTTTAGCATTGACCTGGAAGATACCTAATTCTGGCGCAACGGTACGCATGTCTATAAAATTATGCAATATTTAAACAAAAGTATATCATTATTGTTAAATTTGTTTATTTGTGTTCTAATTACCTCTATAAATATATTAATATTTAACATTTAAGGTTTTTCATACAACTAATGAACATGAAACAACAGGTGGAATTTTATATCACAATATAAAAATAATCAATGCAACGAAAAAAGATGCGGGAAATTATACATGTATATCAAAAAACGGCAATGAGCACAGGACAACTTCAGTTAAGAAGAAGTATGTAGGTAAGTAAATTTTTAAAAATGAGACATTGTCCATAAAATATGGGTATCTTAGAAGGCGAGTGATGGTCCACAAGTCTAACAACTGTACTTATCTGCCGTGTGGTAGTGGCATAAGAGAATCTGCCATCCCATCTCATCCAGTGGGTGACGCAGAAGTCAGCAGAACGACTTCTAATTATCAGATAGGCTAAAACTATTAAAAACAAAAAAACTGCGATCGTCAACACGTTAATCAAACGTCTCAACTATGGCAAAATCTCTTTTAAGATAAGTGCACAAAAATAACCTCCAATGCACGGTGGCTCTGCTAGTCCTATCCTAGGTGGCGGCTATGATAACGCCGGGGCAGGATTTAGAAAAATCTTCGGATGAGATTGCGCTGCCAACACTGGCAACATATAACGCACGCAACCTGAGGACGGATGAGAAGTCCTTGGAGCTAGAAGAAGAGGTAAGCCCGAAGAGGTATATATCTTTCCATAATTCATAATGCTCCAATGTTGCCTACATTGGAGCATTATGAATTATGGGAAGACTATGAATTTTAGGAGGAAGGGTGACCATCTGTGGTCGCGATAAGATGGGGGATTTTAATCCAAAACTAGGCATGAAAAAAGGTGACGGGCTTGTAGTGGACAATTTTGGAATAGGCCACCGGACCCAAGGGCTCACAGCTGGCCGACTTCATGGAGCAAGAGGGACTCTTTAATTCTTTTCTAGAAGAGCACTCAGAGAAAGTGGACCTGGATGTGCCTGGATGGTTCCATGAAATGTAAATTTAAAGCTTTTCACCAGTATTTCACTGCTGGTCTAATGAGAAAGCTCCGAGTTGCTCAGCATGCTTTGGAAAGAGCTATGCTCGGTGTTTTTATATGTAATAGAATCCGTAATGAAGACATCTTCAGCAGAATTAAAGTACCTGACATAGTCGTTAAGGATCAGCACGCTGAAGTGGCAACATACCGGCCCCATAGCTCGATGAACTGAATAAAAGATTCTCAACTGGCACCTCGTTTAGGAAATCGCAGTGTAGGGTGACCCTTTAGGAGGAGTGAGAACGTGCACAATGTCGTGGGATGTCGATGGATGCAAGTGGCAGAGGACCGTTTTTTATAAAAAAAACTTTAGGGGAGGCCGATATTCAGCAGTGGACTCGTACTAGGCTAATACAGAATATATAAAGATGCTATATAAAGTAGAAGGGAAGGGAGAGTTTTACAGGCTTTCAAATGTGTATTCTTATTGTTCTTTGTCTATTACAATTTTCTTTTGTCAAATGTCAAATAGGGATCACTTTCAGTTTACTGCCAACTTGGTTAACATCATGTCATCTATGGCGGACCTAGCCGATTTTCTCTATTAATTATGTTCTCTAATTTTCTCTTATTTATTTATCTGTTACGAAATTACGTTTTAATGTATACTTATTATTTAATGTACTTTAATATACTTAAACATGTACATTACAATGTGATACAATATGAATATTTGATAAGGACCTTTTCAAATATGTATTGAATGGTATAAATTATTGTGTATTTTAGATAAAGGTTTCATAACATTAAGGAGTAATATTCGCAGTCCAATTGAAACAAGTCAAAAGACTATGCGAATAATGACTACCATCGAAAATTATCCGACAGCACACTTTGTTTTGTAAGTATAAATTTATGTTTTTTTATCACTATTATGACATTTTATACAGAAATTGGATAAATTTTACTATAAAAAAGAAAAACACAAAACTTGAATATAAAATTCTATACCAAACATGATTTAAGTAATTTTTGCTTAGTGATCAGAATATCTTTTTAGTCGACGACTGAATGTTTTTGAATATATGCATGAATGAATGTTATAAATCTAGTGTAAAAGTATATGTTGAAATTAATATTTTTAATGTTATTTTTCTTTAGAAATTAAACTTTTCTCAGTTTATTTTTCTTCAACTCCGAGTATGCCTGAAATTCAGAACTTATAATTGATGTACTAGTTAAATGTAATGGAGTGATAACTGAGTATTTTTTAACTGTAGATTTTTTTGGTAGCGCTCTGAACAGAAAATGTACTTTTTGTGATGTTCCTCACACTTCTTGAATATTTCTTAAATAAATAAATATAAATATCTTCACGCAATTCCCAATACAGGGGTAGACAGAGGTCTAGTCTAGACAATTAAGTCCCTTTGACCCACCTTCCACCGAAGATATTTTCGGGACATTTAAAAATTTAATTTGAATATTTTTTTACAACTTAATACAATGTGACGATTGCATACCACGATACAATACCAGTCTTTGCAGACATCTGCCCTCTAGACATAACCTGCAAACAGGATCTTAATAAGTAAACATCACAAATTATTATAAAGTAAACCAATTTATTTATACCGATCCTTTATACACTTTTCTATGTCACTGCTTCTTTTGTCGTATTTTAGGCATTAAAATTATAACTATGGCTTGAATATGGTATTTATTTCAATAATAAATAACCTTTGGAAAATCAACACTATCAGGAAATAAAAAAATATTAAATATAATTTCGGATAGTAATTAGTCCTTACCATGCTCGTTTGTCACTTCGGATGCGTTATACTAACGTAACTAGCTATTGAAATAAATATATGTATAAGTAAAAGTCTAAAGTATTTATTTCAAAAATAAATAACCTTTGGAAAATCAACACTATCAGGAAATCAAAAAAAATATTAAATATGATTTCGGATAGTAATTAGTCCTTACGATGCTCGTTTGTTACTTCGGATGTGTTATACTAACTTAACTAGCTATTGAAATAAATATATGTATAAGTAATAAAAATATTTTCAGCTTGCGAAATGGGAAAGAAATAACGTTCAATGAGAAGTATAAATGGTCAAAATCAGAGCTAACTGGGTCTGTGATACTGACTATAAGTGACGTAACCACAACGGACACAGCTAATTATACGCTCGTTGCAACTAATAAGTATACTTCAAAAAATATCACGTATGATTTGAGGGTAATATGTAAGTAGTTTACGTTAAATACTTTACTAATCAAGTGTTTAGTATCTCTTGTATAAAGCTTTATAATTAAATATCGTTAACAGCTGCTCCAATTGTTGATTTTGGGTCTGATGGTGAAAAAAAATATTTAAAAAATTCGATTGCAAACTTTACATGCAATGTTATGGGTTATCCCCTTCCTGAAGTCGATTGGATATTTACTAATGAAAAAGGCGAAGAAAAATCTATAGTGGTACGTAATAATTTACTTTCTTCATACAATAAAACGTATTAACTAGCTCTCGTTTCCATTCTCTCGTTCTCATTTTCTGCCCTATACTAACGGTGTAGGGTTATACATGAGTTTATGTGTTTCCGAAATTATAAACCAGTTCTATTTAATGCTGAAAGTTGACATAGGCGTATTATAATAGTTAACTAATTTTATTTAAATAAAGCAATTTAATCTTTTTTTAGTCAGATAAGACTGTTACGAGTGTAAACACTGTAATCTCGAATTTGTCAATTCCGATTACTGCAACGGGTAATATTTCATGTAAAGCATATAATAGTAAAGGAACAATAAAGAAATCCAGTAGGTTTCTTGTATACGAAGTTGCTAAGGGCTTTGGCATAAAAAATAGAAACGAAACATGGTTTTATGAAAAACAGAACGTAGTCCTTGAATGCCTTGCTTCCAAATATGAATTTATTAACATAATGTGGAGTGGAGCGGATGGCGTCGATCTGACTAATTATGGTAAGTTTATTATACTAATTATGGTATTGGATATTCATGGTTTTGGTTTGATATTTAAAAATATTCCAAATTATTACAGTTGAACTAGACAACAGTCCATTTTCTTATTTGGCAAAATTAAAACTCAAAGATATATCTTTAGAAAAAGCTGGTAACTATACATGTTATGCAACGAACATTGAGGGGTTAGAAGAAAGTGAAACTATATCAATTACCGTAGCAGGTAAGAAATAAACTACTTCATTTAAAACAATTCTGAATATATAATGTAAACTTCAAATACTCTTCATTATCATGTCCTAAAGTTTACCAAAAACAAGAATTTTCGAAGTAGGAAAGAATTCTCGGTTACTCTGTACTCCGTCATATGTTTCCATCCTTGCAGACTGGTTTCCTTACTGGATTTTAGCTTATCTGAGATTGTAATTCTACAACTAGGTTTCCTGAAATATATTTCTATTAATTAATTAAAAATATTAAACTTCTACTATTTATTTGTGTTATAAGATTATTGTGATTATAAGATTGATTTATAAGATAAACGTAGAAATTAATGGGAGAAAATAGGTTTATAATAAATAGGTTTTGACAACTGTAATTGTTGCAGCGATGACTGAAATATAATATATCATTTTATATATTTTAAGCTAATCGAGTGTTTTAAAATTATTTAGCAATAAGACCTCCCGCAATTATTGAACCCAGCAAGGAAGAGTACAAAGAAGTATATCCATATCAACCACTTTTCCTTACCTGTCAAGCAGAAGCTGTTCCACCTCCAAGGATAAAATGGTATAAGGTAATATATAAATTTATACATCTATGATATCATCAATAAATAAAATTATGTTATGTACTTAAAATAAAAATATTCATGCAATTTCTATTACCTACCCGTGTGATGCCACCTGGGGATCGAACTCTGGTCTCTTGACTCGAAATTCCAACCACCCAATTACTCAGTTATCGTGAGTTTTTAACGTTATGTACTAAAGTACATAACGTCAAATAGTTATTATTTATCCATCTAGTCAGTAAAAAATATATTATTCTTGTGTTTTAGGATGGGACTCTATTTTTAAATGAAACAAACACCGAGATTGTAACGGAGATGCTAGATCGTACCAAAGTAAATTCCAGCATTTTTATAAAACAAATGCAAGAAGAAACAAAAGGAAAATATGAGTGCGTTGCTATCAGTAATAGTAGTAAAACTAGGAGGAGTTTTATTGTTTCTCTAAAAGGTATTCATTATTTAAACTTGACACGTTTTATTATAAAACTAAGTATTTAATATTTCATTACTTACTTTAAATTTCAGAGACAACGACGTATAAAACTGCTTATCTTAGCGTTATTGGAGTAATAGTTATCATATTAATATTGCTGATTATTTACCTTGCTTGGAAGATCCGAAAGGACAAACAACTAAGAAAAGAACTGGTTGCGGCTGGACTATGGTATTTCAATGAAGGTGTGACAAGATCTCTTAATCCTGAATTAGGTATTGACGAACAGGCCGAACTTCTACCCTATGACGAAAGGTTCGAGTTTCCGGTAGAAAAACTTCGTCTAGGTAAATAAACTTTATTAAATACAATACTTTTTGTCTGTTTTTACACAAAGTTAAAATAGTATAAATTATTGAAAAACTATAAATTGATTCATATCGCAGCAAAACCTGCCGCTTAACTGTTCGTTTATTAACCCAACCATCGCTACAAATTAAAACACTCGTTAATAAAGTTTACTTAATCACACAATTTTGTACTTGTAGTAGTATAGAAGTTTCTATTATATCGTATTACATAAAGTTTTTGTTAAAAGGCCTTTTAAATATTTATTAATTTATTATATTGCTTACATGCACTTGTGTAATATATAATACTATGAATACATGTATCTTCGGAGTTTCTTTCGCCTGTTTCTTCTCCGTTAGAGGAACCTCATTACGAAATGGTGGTAGATTAGAATTATTAGAAATGACTATCGATAAACGAATATACATTATTTCGTTGTGTGCACTTGCGCTAGCCGGTTGTGTACCTGTCGCTCAGTTAATTAGTCATCTTTAATTTACTCGTGTGTGCGTGCAAAACATATTCTAGTCGTCGCCTAATACACTGTGCCAATCGTTATAGAGCAGTGTGAAACAGAGCATACACAATGTCTACAGTAAATAGCACTTTTGAAAGAATGGAAGACGATCTAAACCTACCTAGATGTGATATAATCAGTGTAGATGGATCACTTATTGATAAAGAATCCCCACCGACGTATGTCACATTTCGTAAGGATATCAATACTAAAGAAACTTTTCGTGAAGAATTTAAAGCTTTCCAAAATACAATGCTGGTTATGCTGAAATCAATGTTTACTAAACAAGATGAGAAATTCTCTTTGCTTCTCATGGACTTCGATGCTATCAAGACATCCATTAAATTTATGAGTGACAAATACGACGGTGTTGAAAAAAAAATACATGAGTTAAATAAACCCCTTAAAGATGTTGAACATAGTCTGTAATACGCAAAATGATTTAAGGGTGACTACATTAGAAGCTAAATTAGAAGCCTTAGAACAAATATCTCGAAGTTGCAATATAGAAATAAGCAATTTACTCGAAAAACGTGGTGAAAACCTTGTATCATTGATTAACAATGTCGGAAATGTCACCAAAAATCAAATATCTGCTCATGATATCATTTCGGTCCACCGTGTTCCACAAATGCAACCAAATTCCAATCGTCCGAAAAACATAGTTGTAAAATTTGCCAGCCAGATATTACGGGAAAATTTTATTGCAGCGGCTCGAATAAAAAGGTATTACTACTAATGATTTAAATATTCCAGGATCATCTTATAACATATACATTAACGAACACCTTACCCTAAATAAAAAGAAATTATTTCGTCAAACCAGAGAAACTGCTAAACAAAATGGATATCGATTTTTATGGATTAAGAACAGTGTTATACTCGTCCGTAAAGAAGTCTCTACTTCAGTCTTCGCGATTCGTTCTGAAAATG